>CM077028.1:89412569-90612569 GCA_039090855.1 Macrothele yani
TATACAATAAGGAAAAAATAAACAATACATGCGAATTGTGTTACCACAATAAGGAAAAATAAACAATAACAAAAAGCCTGCCAATTAAATTTAACTAATCGGTTGGAAAAAATTCGTTCTACAGCGGTAGCTGAGATGGCTATTTTGGATTTCTACAGTACTTTGTAGAAATCTGAAATACATCCCCGATGATGCAGTAATCTAACCGCTGGCTTATGATCATTCGTCCGAGTTGGGTGCGGGTTCGAATCCCAGTGGAACATGGATATTGTGTTTGTCTTACGGCACTGGCTCTCTCCCTTCCCTGGAACCAGTAGCCCTAAATTAGGGACGTGCGACTGTTTATAGCCCACTGATTTGCATTTGGTGGTCGTTAATCCCCCAATCAAAAAAAAAAAATCTGCAATGGCCATCCTTATCAGGCTCCGCAATTGGGGTGCAGTGGTTATCTCTCAAATGAGGTGCAAATTATCTCTTACATCACTTTCTCATTTATTATCGTTATTCATTTACCTGTTTTGTAAGGACTGAGAACAGAGACGGAAGCAGACCGCGGGTCGTTTTATCAAACTGGAGGGCTCAAAATCTTCCTGACACGTATTCATTTTACGCTTTATTTTCAAATGAATTACATCTGGATAGAGAAAACTGGTAGCCAACCAGGTGGCATTCGTCCGAAAGGGACCGGGCTCGAATCCCGGTGAGGTATGGATGTTGTGTTTGTCTTATGACACTGGCTCTCTTTCTTCCCTGGAACCAGTGGCTCTAAATTAGGGAAGGGCGACTGCTTATAGCGCATCGAGTTGCTCACGGTGGTCGTCAAACCTCCAAGTAAAAAAAAATGGACGAGGTTCGATTGTAGTTTGAAATATCTATCACATGAAATAATTAACGTCATTTCAGTAAGTTATTGTTTTTCAAAATATTTTTTATCTGAGTACGATATTTTACTTCATGAATTAACGTGACATGCGTTAGTTTTAAAAGTAATTCACATTAAACTCACAAACAAAATAGAACTTTCAAATCTCTGCATTGTTAACCGCTGTTTTTCTTTGTGGTATCCTAAGGAATGCACCTCTCTCATGTTTTCGTTATTTGCTGGCATCATAACAACATTATTTCCTCTGCATGTAAATGAAAAGGTCCATGTTTCTGCATTTCGTTGTTTAACATGCGTTTGAATGAAATATAATTGTCTAGCAACATTTACATACTTGTAAGTTGCTAAAGTAATTAACTTTACTAAGAAATTAACTTAGTAAAGTTAATTACTTTAGCAAGGATGCAGATTACTGCGAGGAGATTACATGCGAGGATGCAGATTACTGCATCCTCGCATGTATTGTTTATTGAGAGAATATCTTTGATTAATCTGTATGCAAATTTTATTAATGTCGTCTTTTATACAAAAGAAAAAAGTGAAATTGCTGGATTCATGAGCTATAGAGGCAGTATGCTAGGTTAATTTATTATAGAGGCAAGTCTGAACCCCCTAGCTTTTGCGAATTCTTATAATTCACCGAGGGTATTAATCATCTGGTTCGTATTATATGGACACATTGTGGTTAACCGAATTTTTTTCTCTTGTAGGGAAAATTGTAGTACTCCTTTATGATGCTTTATGTCACCGATATCTCATTAGTAAGTGGAATAATGATTCCACATGAAATTCTGGAACATCATCTTAGCTTTATAAATAAGGCTACTTTCGGTGCAATATCAAAAATATTAAACGTGATGACTTTGAAAGATGTTCTCGAGAGAAAAAAATCAACTTTATTCGCCATCAAATGTTCATCGAAATGATCGCCTTTCTCAGGCCATGCAAGTACTGACAGGCCAATTCTTCGACATTCTATTTGTGTCTGACGGAGAGAATAAGAATGCTTTGTTTCTTTCTAATTCCACAATAGGAAAAGTTGAACCGATGGAAAGAAATAGAAATTTTATTCAAAGACGGTGACATAGATGTATTGTCTGGAGAAAAACAGATAAAGCCAAAACTATGTTATCCCGCGAGAGCGTTTGGGATTTTGCAGTCTGGCCTCAATCCAATTTCATTCGCGCTCGGCCAGCATGAAGAAGGGAAAATGCTGCCTAATACAGATTTATGGTGACGGGCAGTCAGAGATGCATGCAATGCAACACTACCCTTTGCATGCTCTTATTAAGCGTCGAAGAGCGAACGCCTTTACAACAAAGCTTTCAAACCGAATAATTTCACCACTGACCTGTCAACTGACTATACACTTCAGGAGACTGACGGTTTAGTGATATACACGGGTTGATCAAAAATTACTGAGACCTACATATCCGAGATGAAAGGAACGGTTAGAACGTACTCATAGCACACTCGTTGTCCTTCGATGAAAGCAGGTCACCGGATCTTTTTGTCGGTTTTGGCAGGTTTCTACGCAAGTTTTATTTTTCGAATGAATCAAACCTCTGTAGAGAAAATTTCAAGTTTCTCTGCATAATTCCTTAAATGGCACTGTTCTAGATTGAGTGACCACAACTGAATATTTGGAACACCATCGTCCAAAGAATTCTTGACTTAACCCTAAACGGCAGGACTGATGAATCAACGCTGCTGTATCAGGCAAAGATCGAAACAGATTATGGGTCGCCGAACAAACGGAAGAAACTTTCTTTTGGGGTGAAACAGATGGGTTTAAATTCTTCCTAAAAATGTTTTAAGCCATTTAATTGATTTTTTTTTGTATTTACAATTTCCGTGTGAATTTTTTTATAGAAAAACAGAAAATACTGCATAATTTCTCGAACGATGCTACTCAGCGTGGCCCCCAAGAAAACCAACCTCAACGTCCTCGTCGTGGGGTGGTGAAAACAGGTGGATTAGGTGCTGTGATTCACAGTAGCTCCTCTCTTTGGAGCGTGCGAAACATGCTGGCTAACTGAGGCTCTGGTCTACCTAAGCCAAGGTGTGAGGTATCGTGCTGAGGGCTGAATGGTACTGAGGTAGTAAAATATCAGTATCGTTAACGATCCCTTCAGGGCACCAGGCGAAACCCTGTCGTAATTAGCCTTCCACCCGGGATAGGAGGATTACCGGGGGTGACCTTTTATTTTCCTCCAGTTTCGTGGGACCAAATATGGAATCTTTTTTGGCTACAACAAACCCTAGGTTAGGGTCTGACTTAGTCAGTACCCAACCAAAAAAAAGCAGCATCTTCCCAGCCAAGGCCGAGATCTGTTGATCCTGAGGTGAGGCCCAGTTGCTCTGGGAACACCTCTCATGCTAAGGCGGGGGAAGTTGTTTCGCAAAAGCAAACAAGACATTTGGAGGCAGCAGGTAATACCTGGGTTGCCAAAAGAGTCTGTGGTTGCTAGTGAGGCTGCTAACAGCAAGGAAGGGTTGCGACGTAGCAAGACTGCTAAGCGCAACATCAGGAGGAAGCTAGCAAGGCAGATGAAGGGTCAAACTGACAAAGAGTCGAGTTCAGTAGGACCTACATCTGTAGATACTTCTCCACCGGTGGTAGACAAGAAAGGCAAGAGGCAGAGATCTGTTCTCTCTACCCCTTCTCCAGATGTGAGGAAGCCGACCAAAAGGAGTAGGGCCGAGTCGCGTCCCAGCACTTATGGTGAGGCTGTCTCCACTGTTAGGATGGCCATCGTGAAGGAAAACTTTTCGAACGAGTGGCTTGATGACAGTGAGGTTGGGATTATTCAGGAGGAGCTTTTGAGGCGTGTGGATGGTTCTCAAGTAGGACAGCCTCTACCGAGCATCAAGAGCTTTTACCTGAACTCTGGAGCTCTTGTTTACCTTTGTGAGAACGAGGGAACAGGACAATGGCTAACATCATCCTTTGAAAAAATGATAAGGTTTTGAGGGGTACTGGGCTCAAGGTGATGAGGGCCAGTGATCTTCCAAAACCGATCAAGGTTGCCTTTAGGACAAGGGATATTTGGACCAAGGATCCAAACGTCCTCTGCAGGAGGTTGTGTGCCAACAGCAGTTTGCATACAAACCACTGGAGGGTGTTGGATCGGGTACAATATCCTAAGGCCTGGTTAGTTTACGTCGACCCCGGTCATCAATGGCTTGTGGTCGGTTACCGCTTGCTATCTGGAAGTTGGTGCGTCCGTCGATGGTATACTCGCCGGACACCCTTGATACGGTTGCCCTCGAGAACCCTAGCGTTCTTATCCCTTTGGCGATAGAATGACCCATCTGTCTAACGCTGGCAATGAATCCACGATCAATGTCGCTCAGATTACCACGTTTACCCATGTTCATCGATTGCGATACACTTTTGGAAATCCTTGCTGTCCACCTCTGTATCAGCTGCGTCCGGTTTGGGTTTGTTCCACTCTGCGAGGAGAATGTCCATGTCAAACGCTGGCAATCACCCCTCTCGGTAATGATTTGTCTACTAAGTGTACATACACGTCATTTTATGAGTTGCATATGTACTCCAAAAGATTTAATACAAAATAAAAATAAAAATAGAGGTGTGCTTATGAGTCATTCCAGACACTGAGTTTAGTAAGTACTTCCAGTGAGCACTTGCAGAAATAGTGGAATGAAGAGAATATGTACTGATGTAGCCTACACTGAAGCTTACTTCGCACTAAATAAAAGATCTTAAAAGAAAGAACGATATGATTGAGTGAAGATGAAGGGCACACTTAAGTCTGCTTCACTCTAAATAAAATATCTTGACTGAAGGAATGATGTTATCGAACTGTGATTAAAATAAAATATCAATTATTTTTTTCCGTTTCAAATTGTTATCGTTGATAATATAACTTACATTTTGTTTGGAAACAAAAATATGTTCAAAATACTATATTGCGTCCAAGTATCGAAAGAGCCACGATGCACAGAGTCTACACACAGCACGTACACATGATTTCTTTAATTAGTAACTTATCATGGAAAATAGAAGAACCATGATCAAATTGCAACACGTCTTTTAACACACATTTTTCTTCTCTTTCTGCTATCGCATAGCATTATGAATGAAGAGTTACTTGTCATGTCAAAGCTCCTTCGACTGCTAAGGGTCTGAGCTCCATGTGAAAGACTGAACTTCATACTCACACTGGTTGTGTCCTTCCATGTGATTGCTGGCTTATCTTGAATCACATATTTTTTGTTTAAAATTTCCTTCCCGTATTGTTCCAAGCCAAAACGAAAAGCTTATGTATATTGAACAACCTACACAAACGCTTCCTTTTGTGAACACCTTGAAGGAAAATTTTAGATCTTCAAGCTTTCTTTAGTAACCTGTCATTAGTTTCTCGGTCTAGAAAAGCAATCAGCAACTGTCTTTCGTAACAGCATATTTCAAATCGCCAACTTTCTCTCTTTTCCAGTAGCATAACGATTCCATTCATGGCCATCAAGAAACTAACCGAAAGCCTAATTCTAAGCTTTCTCTTTCTCTTTCTTTCTTTCTCTCTACTACGACTCATACGGATTAATTACTCTAAATAATCAAATCCCTCAACTACTGCCTGTCCTTTTTTAGCGCATCTTTTGTAAAAAGAGATCGAGCTTATATTACCACTTGCCCCTCCGTCTACGGATACTATATCTTTGCAACTATGAGTCTGATTTGAATTTTTAAAAATTGGGAAGCCCGAAATGTGAGAACCACGATCCCTACATTCCCTTTTTTTATGCACAACTTCGCCGCTAGAGAGCGTAAATTCAAATGATATTGAATTCAAAATACATTTTATTTCACATGCTATATTTGCTTCTAAATATCCGATTGAAAAAATTATTTCTTCCTTACGATGCATTTATGACGAATACTTTTTTAGATACGGTTTCTTTTTCAAGTAATAAACAGATTTTTCGCTAGTGGGACGTAAAGGTAAATTGCGATTTCCCCGATATCTCTGCTTCAGAAGGAAAATGTTTTACATATAATTTCTAATTTTTAGTAGGGAAAAATTTGGCTACCACAGGAGGAGGAAGTGTTTATTTCTGTTTCTGATGTATTTGCAGCAACATCTGAGCTTCCGAAAACTCGATTGAAAAAATTCTTTCGTGGACATTTAAAACCTTTTAAGAATACCTTCTGCTTAAAATAGTGCATTATTTTTCCACCAGGGGCGTAGGTGCATATTTTACTTTTGTCGATATCTTTGCTTCTAAGAATTTGATTTGAAGACCTCTTTGCCAGTCGGAGAACGTTTCCAGTGCAAAATGTTTCTCATATAATTTCAAACTTTTCTTGATGCACAAGTGTGCCGCTAGATGGCGTAAGTTTACGTTTCCATTTACAGCATGTTTGGAGCAATATGTGTGGAACTAAAAACCCGACTGAAAACATTCTTTTTCGGTCAAATACTACTAAATATGAAAACATTTTGTGTGTATTTCTTTCCCAAAATAAAGCACAATTTCGCCGTTAGGTGGCGCAAATGTTTAATTTGTTTTTCTCAATATCATATTCTTTGTGGAACATTTTAGGTTTGTACTGAGAAGTTTTTTTATAGTTCACAGTTCTATCTCTAGGTGGTGTTTGTGTACTTCTGTTTGTTGTGGTATCGCCGCTTCTATTCTGTTCTATTCTCTGCTTTAACTCCATGCCATTCGCTGCAATAAAGATAGGAAGAATTATCCACTTCAAATAATGCACAGCTTTCCCGCTAGGGTTGTAAAGCTCAAAACCTTTTCTAGCTGACTCTGCTTTCGGGAGACGTAACTGAAAAGTTATTTTTCCTCAGCATAGTTTTTGCCATAAAGAATACGTTTAACATATTTCCAACTTTTCCATTATGCAAAATTCTTCCACTAGACAGGTATATCATATTTCCTTCTTTTAACTATTCTATTTGAAAATTTCTTTGTATCTGATATTTCTTCTGCTATAAGAAACTTTTTGTGCACCATTTGTTAATTTTCATTACATACCTTTTAGCAGTTGGTGAAAGTAAGTAGCTGTTTCTATTTCTGGATGTATTATCGATTGTAGAAATCCGGTTAATTTTTTTAACCAGTTCCATTGACTACGAATAACTGACAAATTGTATTCGCGTCAGAAAGGATTAAAAAGACTGCTCATTACAGCCGAAAATTCGGTGTCATCTTTCCTGTTCTTTATCTCATAAGAACAAGAAAGATGACACAGAAAGAAAGATGACCCCTTCATTTCTTTTCCTTTATCCCATTTCTTTAATTCCACTAATGTTGGTTTTGCTTTAGTTCAAATTTATTTTATGTATTGTCGGAATTCTACTTAACTTTTCTTCAATTCCTTGTTTCATCTCCCTCGTTTTTCTTTCTTTTCTCTAATTTCTCATAACTCCTTTCTTTACCTTTTGTCTTTTTTTTCAAATTCCATACTCATCCTCTACCACCACTAGATTTTTAATGATCATTAACAAGCTGACCTATACTTCAGCGAAGCGTTGGAGATCGGAAGGAACGAGAGTACTTCCGAACTCCAATACATACATTTGAAAAATCACATGATTTTGTATATAATTTATACATACATACATATCCCTAAGCTGTTCTCTGAGATTCAGAGGTTAGCTCCATAAAGAAATACAAACTACCAGATAAATTTTAACTGATTATTTACTTACTGTTGCCGTATCAAACTTCTCCATTTACAGCGATCTCGACACACAACTCGGGCTTCACTGACATCAGACGATTTTGTGTGGACGCATTATATAAATTACCTAATATTTTTTAGAAGATTCTCATTGATTACGGAATATTTCGGAACATGCTGAAATTTTGCCAGTCGTTTTTTTCATACATATAAATAAAGGCATGCACTCATTACATCGGAGATTTCGGTGGAAGAAGTGTTCACGTTTCTTGGTTAGTGAAAGATATCTCGTACGCTTCGAAGGCTGTAAGGAGTCATCCATTCCATATTGCAGTTACTCGAAATCAGGAAAGGATGGCGCCAACGCGAAAGCAAAGAACCAGAGCGGAAAAATAAGTACATCCACATTTCTCAAGGGATTCGAACACAGTTGCTGGCTCTCGAAACATTAGCAAAGGGAAGTGTGGGCTATGAGCTAACATGACAGAAACGATTTTTTTTTTTTTGGATCAAACGGGTCCGGGAAAGTTATATGATTTGATTTCTTGACTTCTTCTTACGGTAATTTTACTTTCCAACACAATTAAATTCCTAACGAGGCAAATGAATCCAGGTATAATATCCACGCGTCTTTTCTGTTAAGGTACGAGGACAAATACAAATTTCTGAGGCTTTTATTGATTGCATTTTGCATATGTTAATTCCTAAATATGAAACCACTTACAAATATGGAAGATGTGAATCCGTTTATTGGTGTAAATATGACATGGACGTTAAGTCAGATAATATCCGAAAACTTGAAAATTTCGTCGTTCTGGAGCGGGAATCGAATCCGCGTCTCCCGGATAGCGCCCGAGTATGCTAACCCAGAACGACCAAGTTTCCGATTAATATGAATAAAACCATTACAGGATTCGCTAGTCAAAACAACCGGCATTCATATATAGCGAATCTGTAGGTTTTAATTCGTTCCCGTGAATGAATATATATGAATGCCGGTTTCTTCGACTAGCGAATCCTGTGATGGTTATATTCAAATTAATCGGAAACTTGAAACTTGGTCGTTCTGGGTGGTGTAGTGGTTAGCATACTCGGGCGATATCCAGGAGACGCGGTCAGACGAAATTTTCAAGTTTTCGGAAATTATCTGACTTAACATCCATGTCATATTTACAACAATTAACAAATTCACATCTTCCATATTTGTATTGTACAATGGTGTAATACGTATTTCATTCATTGATGAAACCATTTAATATTCCAATCTAGCAATATTATATCATTACCTGCACTAATACATAAAAGAATATACTTTACTGACTTATTATAAGTCCATTACTTCAGGAGACCAATATCCATAAAACGAGTTAACCAGGAAAGCGCATCATCACCAATCATTATCAATCCACTGCTGGATGATGGTTTCCCCAAGTCTCTTACACAACTCTTTGTCTTGAACCCACCATTCTCTTCCACTTCAATCTAGCATGCTTTCGAATTTTATTCACCCATATACAATGCTGTTAATATAAATTTCAACACCAAGAAAGAAACACGCAATCACAATCAATGACATTTATGGGAGTGATTAGTTACGGTACAAGCTGCAAACGATCACAATTACATACCGGTTCGTGATGAGAAGGGCCAAAAAATTAGTAATAAGTAAATCCACCAAAGGCGATAATAACCGACCACACACGCCGTGGGATTGAATGAAACAGAGTTTGGATGGTCGTGTGCGGTATTGCATTTCATTCCGCTTCTACACGCATCCACAATTCGTTGATTGTGACAAGCGGCGAGGCAGACGTTCATCACAGACGTTCTCTATAGGCGACAAATTTGGCTAGCGAGCAGGTCAAGGAACAGAGCGACTTGACGCGCACAGGTACGTCTTGGCAGTACGAGCAACATGGGGTCGGGCATTATTTTGTTAGAAGACGGCTTCCGGAACCGTCTGAAGGTAAGTAGAATTTCAGCTTCCAAACCTTCCGTAATGTAACGTTGGCTGTTCAGTGTGCCTATGATGCGTGGTAGGCGAGTGCCTGAATGAAACGCAATAATGCCCCAGACCATCACGCTCGGTGTGGGATCGGTTTGGCGCTGCACATCACAGCCTTGCAGATGCCATTCACCACGATGTATACGAACAAGGATTTGCCCGTCATGATGCATTAGATTGAATCTGGACTCGTCCGAAAACACAATATGCTCCCATTATGCACCACTCTAGTTTCGACGTTCGCGGCACCACTGCAATCGCTGGCACCTATGGTTTAGAGTCAAAGGAAGTCGCAGCAATGGAAGGGGGAGCAAAAAGACCTCTCTGCAGCAATCAGTGACAAACAGTGCTTGCAGACATCGGACGATGTGTGACCATCCTTTACTGCTGCGCAAGTGTTATGAATAGATGCCTCATTTCCCACTCAATCGTGCGATTTCGAGCTCCAGACCCTGCACGATGAACCTTCTGCTGTCCATTGACACCATGTACGCCCAAGGGTAGTTGCATTATGCCTAATGCGTGCAGCAATATCACTGTATGATAAACCACCTTCTCTGAGTCCAATAATTCTTCCTCTTTCAAATTCCGTCAAATGTTCGTATGGTTGTCTCGTCCTCCTACGCGGCATGTTTGAATGTTAACAACTGCGTACGGTAGAGTTTAGCGATAACAAGCTTAAATACCTGTTCTCTGCACGCTTTCTTTTATACCCCCTGGTGTGACGTTTTGCGTTGCGCGCGTCTCACATTTGCATGTGCGCTGCAATTGTAATCATTTGCATCTCCTATGGTGCTCTATCCACATTGCAAATTTCGTGCAAATCCGAGCATTTTTTCATGGTGTTGCAATTTCTGTTAACAGCAGTGTATAATGTACGAAATGCATGTATAAATTGAAGCAGCAAATTATTAGGCACATCTACCTAACATACTGTTGCGCAGCCAAAGGACTTCAAAAGAATATCGATTCGATGCGCAACTGATTCAGGGAGGTGCTGATATCGTTCTAAAGGTATGTTCAGCCAAGCGGATGTGATGCGCCCGTCAACTGCCGAATGCTCGCTGGAGGAAGACCTCTTACGAATGGCTTCTCAATGTAATTTCACAGCTGGATTAAGATCTGGGTACTGTGGGCTGCCTTTGTAGCCCCTTGAAGTCACTGTCATGCTCCTGGAAACACTGTGACCTTGCAAGCCTTGTGACATGGTGCATTATCTGTCGGAATCACGAAACGCCATGCACCTGTGTGAATGTGCATGGTCGGCAATGATGCAATGATACCTCGTAACATCCAAATGCTGTTCCATATGTGCAAAATAATATATTGCTAGCCATGAAAACAGACCTTAGACCATTACACCGCCTCCACCAGCATGTTCAATAAACGCTAGGTAGCTGGGATTCATCAATTGGTGCTGTTGATGTCATATTCTGGCAAGGAGTGTATTAACTCTAAATTTTTAACGCGTGCATTCACTGACTTTTCCCCCCAGTTTTGGTGCTCCCATGTCCACTGCCGATGAATTTGTCGTTTTCTTAGCAGAGACGAGCGATGCGCGAAGGTGATGTCCGTTGTTAAAGCTCATTCATTACCGTCAATGTGCAGTGGCCTGTGCATACCGAAACACTCGTCTCAATGCCACTGTTGTACTGCGGGGTTACTTGACGCAGTGGAGCTCGTCTGTTATCTCGTAGAATCATTTTCAGCAGCCGTTGCCCTCCAGCGCAGTTGCCTTTGAATGCCGAGCATTTGTTTCTATCCACGGAAAAACAGTTGACTTCTCGTTTTAGAGTTCGCCTTTGTTTGCTCTTTGCGTTGCACAGTTATTATTTTTTCAGCTGTGAAGTCACATCAGCAGCAACAATAAGTGTTTCCTGCTAAGCCATTCCCTTCTACTAGTAGTGCTGTTTACTTTTTTGTCAATAAAGGTTGTGTGTTATTTGGCTCGTTGTGATGTTGGTGTGTGAAGCCTCGTGTTATATCCTCGACTTGTGTTTTCTGCTGGATTCACAAATAATGTGTGTAACTTTTCTTACGGTATCTACAAAGTGGCAGTGGCCTGCCCCACAATCAACATTAACTGTGATTCTTTCTTCTATGCCAGTGGAATTTCAAGATGGTATTTCAAAAATTTCATTGTATCATATTTTCTTCATCAAAGAATATAACTTAGTTTTCTAAAAAAATGCTCAATGATTTCTTTCTACATGACGCGAGTTAGTTCTTTTTTAAACCAACAGTTACTGCACAGCTTCTGTCTACAGCAGTTTTGTTGTTTGTTCACCACTCATTGTATACCTTCGATACAGATGTTCTTGCAGAGCCGAGAAGATTTTGCCGTTCAAGAAATGCTTGCATATGCCCGTCTGGCGCTCACTAGTATGCCTCTTTTAAAGTCGCTTAAATCACAGGTTAAAAACTCGGTGGAGAAAACAAATTATAAAAGTGACAGGGGAATTATGATTAAGCTGAAAGCAAAGCCCGTGGACATAATGATCATACAGGTATATATGCTTACAAACGACCATGATGAAAATGAAGTAGAAGAGATATATGTTCAAATAGAAGAGATAATGGAAGACGACAGAACTAAAAAGTCTACCATTTGGATGGGAGACTGGAATGCAATAGTAGGTGAGAAGGTAGAGAAAGGAATAACAGGAGGATATCATCTTGGAAAGAGGAATGAGAGAGGAGAAAGACTTATAGAGTTTTGTAAGAGACACAAACTAATTATTGGTAATACTTGGTTTAAACTTCCAAAGAGAAGAAGATATACATGGAAAATGTCAGGTGATATCGCATGATACCAAATTGATTATATGTTAATACAAAACATATAGAAACAGTGTAAAAAGGACATCAACTTATCCAGGAGCTGATATTGATTCAGACCACAATCTACTTGTTATGGAATCAAGAATACGATTCAAGAAAATAAATAAAGGAAAAACCAAGAAAAGGTGGAACCTAGAAAATCTCAAAGGAGATACTGGCAAAAAATTTAGAGAAGAACTGGAGAATAAAATGAGAAACAAAGATGATACTCCTTATGACGAAGTAAATTTCTCCTTCACTTTTGTCCACGCCGGGGCACGAACCCGGGTCCCCTTATTCCGGAATAAGTCACTCTACCAATTGAGCTACGCGGACGTTCGTTCGGACTGCTATCTGCCTTTATGTCGTGTGCGTCCTGCTGGCAGGCATGTCACAAATTGAAGAGACCTTTGACTATAATGCAAAATGGAATCAATTGAAAAACTTGATATTTGAAACAGCTGTTGAAGAGATAGGTTTCGTGGAGGGGAAAAGGATTAAGAAGCCATGGATTACAAATGAGATGATAAGAAAAATGGATCAAAGAAGATGGAAAAACGTAAACAGTGAAGAGGGAAGAAGGAAATACAAAGCATTAAACAATGAACTGAGAAGAGAAACTAATAAAGCTAATGGCTAAAAGAAGAATGCAAAGAAATTGAAGAAATGGATAAAAGAGGGCGATATGATAAAATGTTTGAAAAAGCAACAGAACTTGCAAATATCAAACAGAGAAGCATAAGAGATCTGCACATATAAGACAAGCAAGGAAAATTAATTTATGATATTGAAATGCAAAGTGAAAGATGGAAGGAATATATTGAAGAACTCTATGAAAAAAATTTAAGGCCAGAGAAAATTGAGTTACAAGAGCAAAGCGAAATATCAATAGATGATAGAGGTCCGGAAATACTAAAGAGTGAAGTTGAAACACCAATTATGGAATTAAAAAGTGAAAAGATGGAAGGAATGGATGGAATACCTAGTGAAATACTAAAACAACTAGATAACAAAGGTATAAAAGAAATATGAAAATTATGCAACCTTATTTACAAAACAAGAGAATGGCCTAAATATTTCACAGAGTATTCTTATACCAGTTGAATAGAAAAGTAATCCTACTAAGTACAGTGATTATAGAGCTATAAGCATACTTCCGCAAGCTTCTAAAATACTGCTTAGAATATTGAATCGACGACTGTATAGCAGAGCAGAGTATTTTTGGGGGGATGATCAGTATGGATTCAGGAAAGATAGATGAACTAGGAATGCATTAGGAGTGATGACGACGATATGCGAAAGATATATAGAAGTAAACAAAGCAGTTTATATACACTTTTGGCCTGCCCAAATGCAACACCAAGAAAGACACGAGATAGCAAAGCCAGATTTACCGGACACATAACAACAGATACAAAGATGAAACGATTGAGCTTACAGGCTTTTTTCCTTTTTTGACTTCGATTTGCGGAGCACGCAGACATCCATAGTTCGTGTGGCCCCCATGGCTGGCAATAACGGCCGCTACACGCTGCGGCATCGAACGAAAGAGGCTTTGGATGTAGGCTTGGGGTATGTCGGTCCAGGCTGCTTCTACACGTTGCCACAGTTCATCAGGCGTAGCCGCGGGTGGTGCTTGCCGGGCCATGGCAGCAGTGACACCTGGTGGACCGTGAAGAATTGTTGCACGATGCATGCCACGTGCGGGCGCGCATTGTCCTGTTCAAACGTGGCCACTGGCAGGTCCTGTAGGTAAGGGAGGACTACAGGCTCCAAAACGTCAGAGATATAGCGGCGGCTGTTGAGTGTACCGGCGATGCGTACCATAGGAGTGCGGGTGTCATATCCAATTGTGCCCCAAACCATAACGCCAGGTGACGGACCGGTATGGCAATGCATAATGCAAGTGTCATACAGTCTCTCGCCGCGGTGCCACCATACGCGGATCGGACCACCGTGGTGTTGCAGGCAGAAGAGAAGCGGTATTCTTCAGAGAAGACAATGTCGTGCCATTCTGTTGTCCAGGTGTGGCGTTCAACGGCCCACTGCCGCCGCACTCGCCGGTGGTGTAACGTCAATGGTAATCGGAGCAATGGGCGCTGTGCGACAAGTCTCCGCTCCTGCAGACAACGTCGAACGGAACGTGCTGACACAGGTTGTTGCGCAACACCCCTTAATTCCTGCCCTAACGTTCGTGATGTGACGGTGTGAGTCGTCAATGCCTGCCGCACAACATGCCGGTCCTCTCGTTCGGTGGTGTGCCTCGGCTGCGGCAATCGCTCACGTCGGTCCGTCCGTCCCTCCTGCACCTACCGAATGCATACTAGCCTCACTGTGGCTGGATGTCGTCCCACACGGGCACCGATGTCTCGGTACGATAAACCGCTGTCGCGATAAGCCACTATTCGTCCTCTGTCGAACTCCGAAACGTGCTGGAATGACTGCCGTATTCTGCGACGAGGCATCAGGAAGCTTCCCACGCACAGGTCCGGCAGCACAACACACTTCCACTACTTACACCCAGCCTTCTGTGCACCCTTCTTATAGTGCTTCTCGGCGGCGTGCCGAGCGCATATGATTTGCATATGCCCTGCAATGATAATCGTTTGCATGTCCTCTCGCGGGGGACGCATGCTGCGAATTTCAGGCCAATCGGATGTTTCCTTCTTGGTGTTGCATTTTGGGTGGCCAGCAGTGAATGTTTCATCCACCTATAAAAAGCATTTGACATGATGAATTGGGAAAAGCTGATAGAAGTGTTAAGTAAAATAGGATTAGATTGGAAATACCAGAGGTTAATAGCTGAATTATACATGAACCAGACCGCCATAATAAAGACAATAGTAGGAAAAACTAAAACATGTGTGATTGGCAGGGGTGTAAGACAAGGATGCTATCTGTCACCAACGCTCTTCAATATTTTTGCAGAAGAAATGATAAAAGAAGCATTCGATGAACAGAAAAGGGGAATCACTATTGGAGGAAGAACAATACAAAGTATCAGATGTGCAGATGACCAAGCCATATTAGCTAATACAGATGAACTACAGCATCTAATGCAAAAATTTGAAAGTGCATGCATAAAATATGGTATGAAAATTAACACAAAGAAAACAAAAAGAATGAGAATCTCCAGGATACTAGGAAACGTCGAGGTGATGATGAATGAAGATAAAGTAGAGCAAGTGAGACTATACAAATATCTCGGTAGCATAATCTTAGAAAATGGAAAATGTGACATGGAAATAAAAGAAAGAATTAATAAAGGAAATTATGCACTTTATAATAAAAAATTTCTTTAGTAATACAATGAATAAAAATTTAAAGAAAAGGCTTATTAAATGCTATATTTGGAGTACAACTTTATATGGAGCAGAAACGTGGACAATCGGGAAGAAAGAAGTTAAAATGTTGGAGGCATTTGAAATGTGGTTATGTAAAAGAATGGAAAAAATAAAGTGGATTATAATAATAAAATGACGCCGTCTGTGCACGATATACACTAGGGCTCACCGTGGAACCTCCAGTTACGTTTAATAAAAATATACACTGAGTATAAAAGAACGTATGAGATCTTTCGGACACCCCGCACCGAGGTCCTTCATCAGATACAGCAATTTTAAAAGCACTGAAACCCATAAGGAAGGTTTCCCTGTAAGACCCTTGGTATCAGGACATTGGAGTGCTACCCACCCATTAGAAAAAAGCTTGGCTACCTTTTTGAAGCCTCTTACTACCAGTTCCCAATACTCAATTTCTAGCTCAATACAGGCGTTGAACATGATTAAAGCCTATCAACATTACGGAACACCTTTTATAATGGCATCTTTGGATGTAGTCTCGCTGTTCCCCAACATACCTTTTGAATCTGCTCAAGAGATCATAGAGGACAAGTTAATTGCTACTCATCTCTTTTCACCAGAGGAGATACGGGGCACCTTGTCAGCTTTAAAATTGGTCCAAACACGCACTTACTTTAAGTTTGAAGATATTATCTACCGCCAATGCAGTGGGACACCTATGGGTTCCCCACTGTCACTAATCTTAACTGAAATTTACTTGAAATTTCTTGAGGATAAATTGCTGTCAGAATTACCCGAGTACCAAGTTTTTAGGTGAGCTACGTGGATGATGTTTTGTTGTTCTGGACATTTAGTATGGACGAACTCCACTCATTCACTGCATCTACGTTTCCCTCCATAAAATTCAGCTTGGAATGTGAGAAGAATTACTGCATCTCGCTTCTGGATTTCTCCTTAGTGAAAAACCCAACAACCCAGTATTTGCAAACTTCGGTATACCGAAAACAGATGTACACTAATTACATCATCCCGGCTAAGTCGTTTCATCCAATGTCCCATAAATTGGCTTCCATACGATTCCTTGTGCGTAGGGCCATTACTCACTCGTTAAATATCAAAATCAGAAAATTGGAACTTACACAGGTTTGTGAGATAGCCAGGACTTATGGCTGTGGAGACTCCCTTGTACATAGCTTTTTTTGTGAATTATTGCATGCACGTGACATAACATTATCGAGAGAGCCCACACGAAGTAAGTACGTCGGATCAATTGATTTTGTACCGTGTTTGGTCAACATTTAAAATAATGTGTGTAAACCGCATAGAATAGGCTATGGGGTCAAAACACGAAACATTTTTCAAAGCATTAGGAAAGATCGAGACCCAGTGCATAAGAACAACAGATTTGGTGCACACAGCATCCTACTCAAAGCGACTGACCCTTGTGGGGTTTACCAAGAGTACATCGGTTCCACTTCAAGATCTTTGAATACCAGAGGGAAGGAACACGTGTACAATGTCCGAGTGGGTGCCAAAATAACAGCTCTCTCCCGATTAGTTGACTCTGAAACACATGTACCAATCTGGACAGAAGCGGAGGTCCTCGCCACCCCAAGTAAGAGGTCTCAATTAACATTTACTGAAATTCTATTTATTGCATCTGCGTTGTATTTTTTGTTTACGGATAACAGTGTACATAACTGTCCAATTGAATATGTTACTACTTAACTTAATCATAATTGTATTGTATCGTATGTTTAGTTTGTACACCAGATGGCAGTTCGCAATTGCGTCACATGTGATATTAAAATTGCTGTATCCAGCCCACAAGACCTCTCTTTATGTATATGATGATGGAACCCGGTGTGAGGGTGCTCGAAAGATCTTATACGTTCTTTTATACTCAGTGTATATTTTTATTAAACGTAACTGGAGGTTCCACGGTGAGCCCTAGTATATATCGTGCACAGACGGCGTCATTTTATTATTATAGTTACTTTACACGAGGATTGTGTTCTTATAAAGTGGATTGAAGAACTTACCAATGCTGAAGTGTTGCAAAGAGTTGTGGAAGAAAGGAATATTCTAAAGACCATAAGAAAAAGAAAGTATAACTGTATAGGACATGTGTTAAGAGGAGACAGCTTATTGAAAAGATGAAAGAAGGGAAAATTGAAAGAAAGCGATCAAGAGGAAGGAGACGACTAATGATGCTTGATGATATCATGGGCACAGGAAGCTATCAAGTATTGAAAGAATAAGCAAGGGACAGAAGAAACTGGAGAAAGAGAACTTGCTGAGTTACCGTTGGACCTGTCAAGAGACAGAACACCAATGATGATGAAATCACAAGTCGTTCCCATATTTCCTTGTTTATCTTTTGTACACATCTGAATCCTTTGCAGTGAGATGTTTATAGCCATCTCAAAGTCATATTTGCGTACGTCAGGGAGGATGTCACGTGTCTGATTGTTATTGGGTGTTCCTAATAATTTGCTACTTCAGTGCATACATAATGTACTATATACTTCCTTTTATACCAAAGAACTATGAAAAGCTACGGAGCAAAATGAACATAATGCACGGCTAATCCAAGACAACAAAACATTTACATGTATATTAGTTACGCCCAACTTCCACTTAATTTAACGGATCGTAGTTCACAGTATCTTGGATCTGGAAGAATTGGGTCGGGTCCAGATAAAGCAACAAAACAAATGGAGAGTCATGTTTACAGTACGCCCACTAAGCAACTACAAGTTAAGCAAAAATCATCAAACGAAAGTCAGTCGTATGTGAGTCTGGAGAATTCGAGGCCGCTGTGGTGCAGTGGTAGCATGTCCGGCGCATAACTGGAAGACCCTGGGTGCGATTCCCGGTGGAGGCAGATGAGAATTTTTTCCGTGACTCATAAAAAAAACCGTGGAAAGAGCGATGACTTCTGTTTGATGTTTCTAATCCAGGTCAATAGTGTATATTAATTGAGCAAAAATCAGTAATTGTCTGTAAGTTAATCATGATCATCGTGCAGTTTTATGACAAACAATTTATAATGCTAAATTGAATCGTAAAACAGTGAAATGATAGAAGAAAAAAATTTCTCAGTAAAATGTGAAGAAGCTGGACTCTGTTTCCAGGGTGCCACGGCAGTCTGATAATACAACCTACGCAGGCACCTTTCTCGGAAATTTTCTAGTGTTTGTTTACAACAAATATACAGCACATATACTTCAAGGTATGCACTTGGAAAAAAATTTTCTTCCGTTAAAATCAACATTTTGCTTAATTTTTTTCCTACACCATAATTCAGAAGGAAACTCATATTGTTCTGAATGGCAGTTTTTCCTGTTGAAAATAAGCGAATTGAGAGAGCGCCTATTTCACTCAATGAAAGCAACACATGCATACGGCTGAGTAAGCATTTGCGAAGTTTTCTTCTTTCTAATCAAAACTTAAAATCCTTCTCCCCGGCAGGATATAACGCAACCAAAAATTGTCTTCGATTCCGCTAGTACTCTTGTAGTGGACGAAAGTGCTACAAAATGCATTTTATCATTCGATCCGATGGCAAAAGTCGAAAAACAATTTTTTTATTACCGAATAGAAGCATTTCCATCGGCATTTATTTAATTCATCTTTATTTCTGAGACAATCGATTTTTATTGTTAGCGTAACTATTTTCTGAAGCGGATGCTTAGTAGTGAAGAGAAATATGTTTATTTTATTTCTGTAAAAATTTGCAAATGTGACCGAAGTGACACTAAAAACGTACGACACTGAACAGACAAAGTGAGAAATGTAACAGACTGTGATTGTCCTTAGGAACTGTGTGGAGCTTCGCTCTGTATTCGAGATCGGGTGTGAAAACTCGCAAGACGATGCAGGAGGAAGCTCTGACGTCTCTATTTCCTTGTTCATTTTCTCCATCAAGATTCCTTGTAATGTGTTTATTGTCTCTGCACTCATTTTTGTTGCGTTGAAAACTTTCCTCTTCTAGTTACCGTGTGGAGAAAACTTTCCTCTTCTAGGAACTGTGTGGAGCTTCGCTCTGTATTCGAGATCGGGTGTGAAAACTCGCAAGACGATGCAGGAGGAAGCTCTGACGTCTCTATTTCCTTGTTCATTTTCTCCATCAAGATTCCTTGTAATGTGTTTATTGTCTCTGCACTCATTTTTGTTGCGTTGAAAACTTTCCTCTTCTAGTTACCGTGTGGAGAAAACTTTCCTCTTCTAGGAACTGTGTGGAGCTTCGCTCTGTATTCGAGATCGGGTGTGAAAACTCGCAAGACGATGCAGGAGGAAGCTCTGACGTCTCTATTTCCTTGTTCATTTTCTCCATCAAGATTCCTTGTAATGTGTTTATTGTCTCTGCACTCATTTTTGTTGCGTTGAAAACTTTCCTCTTCTAGTTCATTTGTTTGCCTTCCTGCTCTTTGATTTGCTGATTCAACGCCATTCATCCCAGTGGTCAGAATCTTTTCACCCCATAGCAGTTCTTCGTGGACTTTTTGTAATATCTTTGAACAACCATCGCAGTTGTATTTCTATTAGCATGACAACAGTTATACTGTATATGCCACTTACACTATCATCTCAATTTTCTGTTCGGAGCTAAGATGCCAGACGCGTTATAGTTTGTTGTTTTTTTGCTGAACTCTTTCGTGATTACTTATCAATCTGCCATTTCTCTCATTCTTCGCTCTCTGGACCGCATCTTCTTTTCCCTCATATGTTCTTCATCTTTCGTTTCCTTTACTTCAGTTCGCGCTGCTTTTTCGTTATCGTCAAGAATGTAGTGCAAATGTATTTGTGTGGTAGATCCATCGAGATTTTCGACAGTTCTTTGCTGTTTCTGTTCTAATGACATAGCTGTGTCACAACCACCTGCTCTTTCTTTATAAATCATTTTCAGTTTTTCGCATATCCGGTCCTTTGTTTTGACCCTAATTTCGCATTTTCCATAGTGATTTGCACTTCAGTCAAAGATATCTCTGGAGCGTCAAAGCGGTAGCCCAACGTCGCAGAAAACAGGCTTCCCTATCGTAGCAAAATTGGAGCTTCAGGTTCATTATGATAGGGCTGTAGATAGCTGGGTTCTCCTTCACATTCCTGCTCAACGGTTATTACAGTACTACTGGCTTTCTTGTACCCCGCATTTACTTCCGTGTTATCCTCCATTGGATAAATTTCGTGAAAAGTCTTCATCCAAAATTTGATTAAAACATTTGCATTCCGTTGCCACGAGGCAGAAAGAGATACCTCTTGCCTCTCTTCCGTCGATGAAGCTAAAGGCAATGGAGCAACAGCTACAAAGAAAGTAGTAAACGCAAGAATTACAGCGATGAGCCATTACATTATGACCACCCTCAGCCCAGAGAAATGAGAGCGCCTGGAGACCGAACGGTGGCGCAGGTGAAGTTCACAGAGCAGTATATATACAACCCGAGGACCGGCTTTCGGTTAGTAGAGTGTTCGGAGTCAGAATGGGAAAAGCTGCCGATTTATCGGAGTTTGATAAAGGACAAATTGTGATGACACGGCTCCTCGGAACTACGATCTCAGAAACGGCACGATTTATGGGTTGTTCCCGTGCCGCTGTAGTGAGTACGTATGAAAAGTGGTGTACAAATGGCCAAACGACGAACCGTCGTCTAGCCGTGTGTAGTCCGCAGCTCATTGATGCCAGAAGGGAGCGGAGACTGTCGCGCATTGTTCACAGCGACCGCAGGGCCACAGTGCGACAAATCACCCGCAGCTACAACGGTGGTTATCAGGGCAATGTGCCACAGCGCACAGTTCATCGCAGTCTCCACAGCATGAAAATTGTCTGCAGCCTTTGATGACTATCAATAACGTTGTATATCATACACCATGGTCTGTGTCGGTGAGCAGCAAAGCAGTAAGAGATTGTCTGCAGCCTTTGATGACTATCAATAACGTTGTATATCATACACCATGGTCTGTGTCGATGAGCAGCAAAGCAGTAAGAGAACTCAATGTGTGGTATCTGCGTGTCGTTGGAAAGGAAAGAAGAAATGAAATACGTAATATGGAGAGCTCGTTTGATTTGCCGCAGGTAACCCACGCACGTGTTGCAGTTAGCGTGGAAACTCGAGTAACATTGTAACACCTCGTTTTTTTTTATTGTATTTAAAGCAAGTTTTGAATTTATTACATTTTTTACATGTATGAAATAAGTTACGCATTTTTACGCGTATTTTACGCATCACGTGGAAAATATTTTTTTACGCGTAACTTCCCAACCCTGGTGACGGTATAGCTTGAAAAATATTCGGACACCATAAAATAATAATAAGAAAAAAATAACTTTAGAAACGGGCTGTGGGGCCCCGGTGCAACAGCACCGCCTCACTTCCTTCCCCTCTCGTCAGGCCTGAACAAGGGTCACTCTTTGTAATATTCAAAATAGTATAACTATATACTAAAAATCCGAAAATTTATTGGCGTAGAATAAATAATAAAAATTTCCAAGCTTTCGCGCATCAACCAGATGGCTTTCTCAAGGAAAGCCATCTGTTCCTACTTTTTGACTTTGTAATATTATTGAGTAAATAATGATTAGTCAAACACAGCAGAATGAAAACTTCTCAAGATCCCAAGGAAGTGCTGTTTACGTGAGCATGTTGTTTAGGAAAAGCTCTCCCTTCTTACCACTTTCACTAGTGCAGTTTTTCGTGTATTTTCCAGCACGTGTTTCAACGTTCCTCTTCCTGAATGGGAAATCTTAGAAATTCCCTTTCAGTGACTTAAGCCCGACCATAATTTTTCATACGTTTCTCCACTTTTCTTGATAAGTAATATTTTTACGATATCAATTTTAATTAAATATTGAAAAGAAAATCCACGGGCGACGATAGACTTCTGAAAATTAATACTGCTTGACACGTTAATTTTTATTTATAAGGTTATGACAGGGGACCTAACTAAAATGATGAATGATTAATCAGCATATGATTTGCGAAATGCTCTGGTTTTCATAAAGATTTTAGGCAATTATCAACACAAGAGTTTGATGCAGTAGTTGCTCGGAAGATTGTTGATCGACCACTATCCTTTACCAGCAGGTCAGTCGTTCCATCATTGTCCTAAAGCAAATTCGGTCAGGTGATTTAAAAGACATCTCGAAACCTTTGCGAATTAAATTATTCTCTCCGTACGAGGAAAGTTTGAATATGGACTGCGTTAAGTGGAAGAGAGGAAAAGGCTCATTTACAAGCTATTCTTGGCTCGATACAAATGAAACTGCGTATTATGTAAGCTCCAAAGAAAATTTAATTTAAATTAAATAAGAATTCATCGTGCGCTAAAACATTATTTCAGTAAGAAAAAGCCTTCATAGCACGATAATATGTTTAATAATAATGCTTGTACTTAGGAAATAAACATTTTATACAGCACAGCAACGTACGAGATCTTTCAAAGCACCAAGTGCTCCATCGTGAGTTATTTCAATAAACACATAATTAAACATAAATATAAAAACAACAGATAAAAACAAAAAGCATTTTTTTTAAATTACGCGAGCGCGTGATAACAATAACAAGGCATACTATAAATATAGTGGAAACTTGGGCTTGTGTTAAAGGATTCGACAAAATTATACTAAGAAAACACTACTGAATGGGGAAAGAAATATGAGCACACAGGGAAGTAATAGGTAAACATTAAAATTCAAACTGTAAATGAAGTAGCAGGAGCAGAATGCTGGTGGAGAGGATCATATCTTCTTGGCTGGATCAGCATGGCCCAAGGCACTGGGACAAAACGTGGAGTTTCTTCGTTACAGCAGCCAGTGCTGTGCGACAGAATACACAAACTTTCAGCGAATCGGAGGGATCGCCTTGTACGATTTGAAATCACTATACTGGCATTGGTCCAGTCTGGTCGGTGGGTATCTATATTAACCAACCGTGCAAGAGAGGTAGCAACAGAGTTATTTGTAATGGAGTACTTGTACTCATATAGTCTAGTGCGCAATGAGTGGGCAGTGGACCCTATATACGCTAATACTGAATCTTCAAGGTCAACAGGATTTAAGGGAATTTTGTAAACCCCATGTCTATTAAGTGTGGAAACTTGGTCACGGTCGCTTTGTACAATGGCTCAAATACCTTTCGTACTCTCACCAAAGGCAATGTGGTCTTTTTTACATACGTTCCTTAGTAGTGAAGTGACTTTAGGTACAAAGTCAACAGTTCCAACATATTTTATAACTCTAGCTTCCCTTTGTAGGGTACTTTGTACTGGATATTCCAATGATTGAGCAAGCTTGTCAACAACCTCTTTATGGTATTCATGTGACATCGCAATCATATGGATGTGACTTAACTCCTTCCTTCTAGCAAGATTACTGGAGGAGTGGGAGAAAGCTCTTCAGACGAGGTATTCTATAGCTGCTAGTTTTTCTTTTCTTGGGTGCGACGAATTGAACGGAATAATAGCAGAGGGTGCTGTAGGCTTTGGGTACACTGAATAGGATAACCAATTGGTACCAGGGTGTCTCTTTTGTAATGTATCCAAGAATGGAAGCGCATCATCGGCTTCATGCTCAATAGTGAAATTTATGGAATTGTAATGGCTTGAGAGTTCATTAGCAAACTCCTCAATCTTGTCTTCACGATGTGGCCAGAAAATAAGTATGTCGCCTACATATCTAATGTAGAGGTCAGCTTGAGATGGAAAGAGGGTAAAACCTTGTCTTCCAGTTATTGCATTAACAATTCGGCGAGTATCACTGAAATTGGGGAACCCATCGGTACACCTCCAGTCTGGCGCTAAATTATCCCTTCGTACCGAAAGAATATGTGTCTTTTCACGAAACATAGAGCGTTGATAATTGCTTGGAATATAAGAATTCAAAGCCAATAGGTGGTTCTCAATAATGGAGTGTACGTCTCCAATCGGCACATTGGTGAATAAAGAAACACCATCGAGTGATGACATAACGAAAGACTTTCCCCTACGTAAGAATGGTTTAATGGTGTCAATAGCCAGAACAGAGCTATTAACTGAGTAAGCGGAACTAGAAGTTAACGGTTTGAGAAATTTTTCTAGAGCAGTTTCAAGCTGGAGGGTTGGGCTTGCACATCCTGATAGAAGCGGACGTACAGGAAAACCCTCCTTGTGAGTCTTTACTTGGCCAAAGAGTTCAGGTACGTGAGGGCCTATAGTAGGAGACATATCCATGACGACCTTTGCAGTCAAGCCGCCATGTTTTCTGAGTTTTGCCACTGCTGCTACAGTACATGAGGTTGGATCCGAAGACAGGATATTGTGCGGAATACTAGCAATAGCATCATTCATTTTATTAACATGCATTGTTTAAGATGACAATTTTCTGCGTTTTGTGAGCCTTTAAAATGGAGATATTTTTTATCAGACTTCAATAAATTTAAATGTTTATCTGATCACAAAATTTACTGTCATCTGGTGTTAGAGGCCTAGTAATAATCTTTTGTATAGATTTAGCTAGTTTGTATGGTACATGCTCCATTTCAGTTTGAGGAATAGTTTCAACGATACTTTCAATCTGAGTAATAAGGAGGCATTTATTTACTTTGCTTGTTGGGTAAGCAAACTTTAGTTCTCGATTTAGAGCCCGGTACTGTGTGGAGTTAAGGACTGTGTTACTCAAGTTTAAGAATGGTGTCTGACATGTGTGTGACAAAAATACAGCTGGAGTATGTCAGACACCATTCTTAAACTTGAGTAACCTAGTCCTTAACTCCACACACACACACACATTCTCATTAGCATAATGAAGTATTATGACTTCAGTTCCCTGCGGTCTTTGTATGTTTTCTTTAGTTAAGGTCCATGTCTCAGCTTTGTACGTGAGCACTGAAAGAATGCATTGATTACACAATTTTCGTTTCATACATAATGGCATATTGCTCTTAAAAATTGCACTGTTTCTTCCAAAAGCTCTCCAACCAAGTTTCTGGAATGAGCCAAAAGCTGTTTTGAACCAGTTTGGCACTAAAGAGAAAGCTATAATATAAGGGGATTTCAATGCTAGAGTAGGTGTGCAGAATGCGATTTATGATAATATTCTGAGTAAGTTTTATGATCCTTGTGTGTGCGATAATGGTGAAAGATTAATTGAACTGCCCTTGAAAAAGCTCTCAAAAAACTCTCCAACTAAGTTTTTGCTCTTAATTGCTCTTAAAAATTGCACTGTTTCTTACAAAAGCTCTCCAATTAAGTTTTATACGCCAATTAATTTCTTCATCAATTTGACCCTCGCTTGGTATCTGTTGTCCAAGGTAAATTTCTTGTGAAAGCATTGCACATCAGTTTTGTCTTTTGAAAGTTTATTTTTAACCCCACTTCTTTACTCTTGTCAGGAAGTTCCTGGATCATGCTCTACAGTTCTGAAGAGGCAGTTACGAAAATGACTACATCATCAGCAAAATGAAGGTGAGTCAAATAATCTCCATTAATCTTTATCACCTTATTTTTCCAGCTCAATGATTTGAAGACATTTTGCAATGTGGCATTGAAGAGTTTGGGAGATTTTGGTAATGGTGTTACCTTGTCTCACTCTCTTTCCAATTCTTATCTGTGCCGTGCTGTCAAATAGATGAACTTTTGCACTTGCAATTTTCATAGATGCCATTAATAATGCTAATGCATCTTCAATTTCAATACTGCAGGATTTCAAAGCCATCATTAATGCTGATGGTTTCACGGAATCGAAGGCCTTTTCATAATCAATAAAAGCCATGCATAATGGGAGCTCATATTCTCTTGTTCTTTTAATTAGTTCTCTAAGTACATTATAACGTAAATGTCTTTTCGTACTGCTACGTTATTTTAAAACATCATCATATGATGAAAGAGCTCCTAAATTAAACCTTAATGGCTAGACGAAACATTTATAAACAGAAGTCAAACTTACGGAAATGATTCTTTATTTCTCCAGCACAGATATAGCACATCACGATAACAAATCAGTATCAACACTCCACATTCCACATTAAACACACCACACACCACAACGCTACGTTCCACAACGCTCCACAAGCAACTAGTTGTATCGTAGTTTATATCTCTGGTTCTTATCACAAAACAGGCATACGTCACGTTCATTCAACCTCAATTATGTTGCCAACAGTATTCACTTGAGAGAAAAGATATAACGTTAAGTATGAAGTATACCTGAGAACAAACTCAAGATTTACATAGAGAAAGAAACTAAAAAGGAAAGTTAATTTAGAATATACGTCACAACATGGATATGATCTATAGTGCTGTAGCCACTCCTGAATACAGCTTGTTCTCACGAATGAATGTATACATGCACTGAAGTGCCAGAAAAGCTGGTACAGACGAGCTTATGCAAATTACATAGCAACGTCACCTCAGCACGTACTCGGTTGCGTCCGCTAGTGCGTATATATAGCGATAGACATCCTTGCCAGCTGTCAGAGCTGTTTTCGGCATGAGAATGACAAGCAATAACGATTTAAGCGATTTTCAACGCGGTGTCATAGTTGGCGCTCGTGAGATGGGCCATATAGTATTTTGGAGGTAGAAACGAAGTTCAGATTTTCACGGACGACCATTGCAAGGGTGTACCGTGACTACAAGAATTCCGGCAAAACCTCCAACCTACGATACCAATGTGGCCGTATAAAGACATTGGGTGAACGTGACCACCGTCGGCTGTCAAGAATAGTTTCACGCGATAGGCGTGAAACACTATCGGCAGGTATAATCGGAATTCAATGCTGGATCCTCAACAAGCATCAGCGTCCGGATTGTGCAACGTACCCTGCACGATATGGACTTTGGGAGCCAACGCCCAACTCGAGTCTCCTTGATGGGTGCACGACACAGAGCTATGCGCCTCGCTTGGGCACGGCAACCCCGCCATTGGACACTTGATGACTGGAAACGAGTAGCCTGGTCTGACGAGTTGCGTTTCCAACTGTATCGGGCAGATGGAAGGTTTCGTGTGTGGCGCAAACTCCACAAAGCCATGGATCCCGCCTGTCAACAGGGAACTGTACCGGCCGGTCGGGGTCTGTAATGGTATGGGGTGTATTTAGCTGAACTTCACTGGGATCCCTGGTACGTCTGCAAATGTTTGTGACCGGCCAACGCTATGTGCGCATCCTTTCTGACGAGGTACACCCGTTCATGTCCTGCATTCATGCTGATGGGTTGGGCCTGTTCCAACAGAACAATGCACCTCCACACAAGTGTCGGGACGCCACATTATGGTTAGATGAGTATTCATCTGAGTTTGGGGTGTTGCGATTCCCACCTAAGCCCCTAGATATGAACGTGATAGAACACATTTGGGATGCCATGCAACACGCTATCGAACGCAGGAATTCGAGACCTCGGAATACACCCGAATTTGCAGGAAGTATGGTGTGCGTTGCCTACAGCATATTTCCAGAAGCTAGGGAAGTCCATGCCCCATCGTATTTCTGCAGTCCTGCGCTCCCGTGGGGGACCTACCAAGTATTAGACTGGTGTACCAGTTTTCCTGGCACTTCAGAGTATATGTGTGTATGTGTATATATATTCAGTGAGGAAAGCGTGTGTTTTACTTTTTCTATTCATCCATAATTTCTTTTGAAAAGTTCCAGAAATGCATTGAAATCTTAATGAGAAGGAAAAGATGAGATAATGAAAAAAAAATGGCATTCAAAGAAGTCATAGATCGGGAAAGCGGTGGTCGATTATTAATGAGATCTCGGACGCGCGCGGGAATCCTTAAAATGTATTGAACATCCAAAGCAAAGGAGGGTTCGGTTTTATGAATAACAAGAAGGAACTCAGGCCATACTCACTGCAATAATTATTTCATTACCTGAATCAGAGAATCGCTCAAAATCACGAAAGATTGGCGGCCCATCTGCTACAGAATCTTTTATAATTCTGCCGAAAATCCTCAGTAATTGTCAACAACTTCTTGTTGTCACGGACACGAAACTACTCATACTATTCAAAACGAAGAGCGTAATAAGATGCCAGATATGGACAATTTAAGTAAAACATTTCTTAAAAATTTATCAATGATACCGATTCTTGGCTAAAAGCAATTACATTCTCGTTCACATAAAAATCATATCCGAAATAACGAAATCTGACCCGGTTTTTCGTGTTAATGAATTGAAACATTTTTCTGCTGGCTATGCAGCATATCACATATAAACAAAGACATGGTAGGTAATAAAACTCATTAAAAATTCTATGTAGGATAGGAAACAACTAATATGTAATACAGTTTTCATTGGCTTTTCTCCCTCCCACGCGTTAGAATTTCTACTTTCCTGACAGCAGCGGGAAAAGCTCTAGTGTCTACGAAGCATCTAGCATGCTGGATACTTTTTCCAAATATCAGTCCATCTTTCAAACGATAGATCTCCTCAAAAACTCGTGCAGAGTAAATCAGTTTTACTAGTGCTGTGCGCAAGAACCAAATATAGCGTCAGGGACAGGCTAACGCAAAAATTAAAACCCGAAGTACGTTGATTTATAGCAAATAACATTTGCATAAATTCATTATTATCTCCAGTTGCTAATTTTCTGATTTTCACGCAAAATTTTTCGCGTAGCGCGTTGCTCTGTACTATGTTGAATTCGACGCGTTGTTAGGATACTGTGGATTAACTCGGAAAAATGATATGGGAGCCCAATGAGTTAAGTGAAAGATGGAGTGAGTACTGCTGTGATTTATTAGATCATGAAAGCAAAGGTGATTCTGAGGCAGAAGCAGACAATGTCACAGTGAGAGATGGAAACACTGGCTGTATCTCAAGAGAAGAGGTGTGTAAAGCTCCAAAATCTCGTCAGAATGGTAAGGCTTTGGGAGTAGATAGCATACCTGCTGAGATGCTAAAATAGGGTGGTAACTCTGTGATTGACTGGTTAACTGACATTCGCCAGTTATGCTGGGAGTTAGAAATGGTCCCTCAGGATTGGAGGGATGATATCATTGTTCCCTTGTACAAGGGATCAGACTGAACGCAAGAACTATCGTGGTATCAATTTGCTGAATGTGCCAGAAAAGTGTTGGGGAAGGTCATTATTGATAAGGTACGAGGTCTTACATCAGAGAAAGTATGGGATGTACAAAGTGGTTTTATGCCTGGTAAGGGCTGCACTAATCAGACTTTTGCATTACGCATGATGATTGAAAAGTATCTGTCTGTTGGTAAAAAGTGTCTGCGGCCTTCATAGATTATGAGAAAGCTTATGGCAAAATAAATAGGACTCTTCTGTGGAAGGTATTGAATGAATATGTATAACGTAAATGTCTTTTCCTACTGATACGTTATTTTAAAAACATAACCATACGACGAAATAGTTCCTAAATTAAACCTAAACGGCCAGATGAAACATTGATACAGAAGTCAAACTTACGGAAATGATGCTTTATTTCTCCAGCACAGTGTGACGTATATTCTAAATTAAATTTCCTTTTTAGTTTCTTTCTCTATGTAAATCTTGAGTTTGTTCTCAGTTACACTTCATACTTAACGTGATATAATTTCTCTCAAATGAATACTGTTGGCAACATAATTGAGGTTGAATGAACGTGACGTATGCCTGTTTTGTGATAAGAACCAGAGATATAAACTACGATACAACTGTTGCTTGCGGAGCGTTGTGCAACGTAGGAGCGTGGTGGAATGTTGATGGTTGATTTGTGTTATGTGATTTTTATTTTACTAGTGAAGTGCTGGAGAAATAAATCATCATTTCCGTAAGTTTTAGTTTCTGTAAAAATGTTTCGTCTCGCCGTTAAGGTTTAATTTAGGAACTCTTTCATCGTATGGTGATGTTTTAAAAATAACGTAGCAGTACGAAAAGACGTTTACGTTATAACAGATATAGCACTTCACGATAACAAATCGGTATCAACACTCCACATTCCACATTAAACGCTCCACACACCACACACCACACACCACAATGCTACGTTCCTCAACGCTCCACAAGCAACAGTTGTATCGTAGTTTATACCTCTGGTTCTTATCACAAAACAGGCATACGCCACGTTCATTCAACTTTAATTATGTTACCAACAGTATTCATTTGAGAAAAAAGATATCACGTTAAGTATGAAGTATAACTGAGAACAAACTCAAGATTTACATAGAGAAAGAAACTAAAAAGGAAATTTAATTTAGAATATACGTCACATATGGTATTACTGGGAATCTACTGAATAGTGTGAAAGCCATGTATGCTGGCGGTAGAGTATGTGTACGAGTGAATGGTATTTTATCGAAATGGCTTTCTATTGGTGCAGGAGTCAGACAAGGTTGTATAATATCACCCTGGCTATTTAATATACACTGCTGGCCACCCAAAATGCAACACCAAGAAGGAAGCATCTGATTGGCCTGAAACTCGCAGCATGCTTCGCCCGCGAGAGGACATGCTAACGATTAGCATTGCAGGGCATATGCAAATCATGTGCGCCCGGCACGCCACCGAGAATCACTATAAGAAGGGTGCACAGAAGGCGGGGTGTAAGTAGTGGAAGTGTGTTGTGCTGCAGGACCTGTGCGTGAGAAGCTTCTTGATGTCTCGTCGCAGAATACGGCAGTCATTCAGCACGTTTCGGAGTTCGACAGAGGACGAATAGTGGCTTATCGCGACAGTGGTTAATCGTACCGAGACATCGGCGCCCGTGTGGAACGACATCCAGCCACAGTGAGGCGAGTATGGATTCGGTGTGTGCAGGAGGGACGGACGGACCGACGTGAGCGATTGCCGCAACCGCAGCACCCCACCGAACGAGAGGACCGGCATGTCGTGCGGCGGGCATTGACAGCTCTCACCGCCACATCACGAACGTTAGCGCAGGAATTAGGGTGTATTGCGCAACAACCTGTGTCAGCACATACCGTTCGACGTCGTCTGCAGGAGCGGGGACTTGTCGCACGGCGCCCATTGCTCCGATTACCATTGACGTTACACCACCGGCGAGTGCGACGGCAGTGGGTCGTTGAACGCCGCACCTGGACGACGGAATGGCACGATATTGTCTCCTCCGACGAATCCCGCTTCTGCCTGCAACACCACGATGGTCGGATCCGCGTGTGGCGGCACCGCGGCGAGAGACTGTACGACGCCTGCATTATGAATCGCCATACCGGTCCGTCGCCTGGCGTTATGGTTTGGGGCGCAATTTGATATGACACCCGCACCCCTCTGGTACGCATCGCCGGTACACTCAACAGCCACCGCTATATCTCCGACGGTTTGGAGCCTATAGTATTCCCTTACCTGCAGGACCTGCCAGCGGCCCCTTTTGAACAGGACATGCGCGCCCGCACGTGGCACGCATCGTGCAACAATTCTTCACGGCCCACCAGGTGTCACTGCTACCGTGGCCTGCCTGTTCTCCCGATATGTCGCCCATCGAACACGTCTGGTCGCTGATAGGCAACCGAGTGATCCGGCAAGCACCACCCGCGGTTACGCCTGATGAACTGTGGCAACGTGTAGAAGCAGCCTGGACCGACATACCCCAAACCCACATCCAAAGCCTCTTTCGTTCGATGCCGCGGCGTGTAACGGCCGTTATTGCCAGCCATGGGGGACACACGAACTATTGATGTCTGCGTGTTCAATCGTTTCATCTTTGTATCTGTTGTTATGTGTCCAGTAAATCTGGCTTTGCTATCTCGTGTCCTTCTTGGTGTTCCATTTTGGGTGGCCAGCAGTGTATTTATGGACACATGCATGCGTGATGCCAAAATGGATAATACTGATTTATGTCTTGGTAACATGCGTGTGTGCAGATTGTTCTATGCTGATGACACAGTCTTGTTGGCAGAGAGGAAAAGTGAGCTACAGAGTATGTTGCCCCGGATGTATGAAGTTTGTATGAAATTCAAATTGAGTAAAATAAGGGAAAAACCAGAGTTATGGATTTTGAGCGAAGAACTATTCGTACTGAATGCAAGGTAAGTCTTAATGGCATAGAGATTGACCAAGTGAATGAGTTTGTATATTTACGAAGTATGTTCGACAGAGAGAACAAATTAGATGGCGAAATTAGTAGGAGAGTGAATTTTTCATTGAAAGTCATAGCTTCCGTAGGAGGATTTTACAGAAATGATGGGTTCTCAAGGAAGTCCCAAATGGCTGTGTATGAAAATCTAATTGTTCCTATTCTAATGTACGACAGTGAAACATGGTTACTGCAGAAAAGACATGGGAGTAGTTTGTGTGCTAGGCAGATGCGTTACTTACGGGGGGTTTGTGGTAAGACACGCGCTGATCACGTGAGGAATGATGTGTTGCAGATGTGTAATGTGCCGCAAAATGTTGTTAGTACGGTGGAGACTAATATTCTGAGGTGGGTCGGGCATGTTAAAAGAATGATTGATGAGATGCTGACTAAGAGAATTTTTTCAGCCCAAGTGGCAGGGAAGAAAGGTACAGGAAGGCCAAGGAAATCATGGAAGGACCAAATTCAGGAATGTCGGCTTGAGAAAAAGATTATGAGTATGAAGTACAAAAAGTCTTGTGTGCGGCGTGTAATAGATGTGAATGAAGCTCGAACTGTGTGCAGAGATCGTTGTAAATGGAGACATTTGATACACCAACAGTGAGTAAATTCTAGTTCTATCAGTTAAATATGTACTTGGCATATGGTCTTTCTTTGAGGAATTAACCTCTGAATCTCAGAGAACAGCGAAATGATATGTATGTACACGGTGTATGTATGTATGGAACTCGCGGACCAGGGACAACCGAACAAGGTAATGGAAACTGGTTTTAAATTTACCTCGAATATAGTTGTACATGAGTGGAAGCACACTTTCTTCGGAAGCTACGCCCTTGAGGAATTTTATTCCGAGAAAATATGAAATCAGCCACGTGATTAGAGACGTGTGCAAGTCTAGTCAGTTCACAAAAATAACGCGAGCCACAGCTTTGATTCAGTGTTTCGAACCACTTCGTGTTAAATATGCGTACCGGTATCCTAGGGATTTGAACGGAAACAAGATCAGCACCATTGCAAAATTAAAATTCTTTATTCACTTCGTTTCGGTACATACGCGCTATCTTCTTCATTAGCTCACATTACATCGAATGAATCTATAGTGTTTTACGCGTAGCCTGGTTACTAAAGCTATGATTTATTATTCTCCTACTTAACACTGAAATAAACTGGAGAACAAATTAAGTATTTCGTGATTCAAAAGTGCGTGAGGGATTATAATTATATCGATAATGGCTACACTTTAGAGTTCGGCCCTCAATCGTCTGCTTCGCTATCGCGCGAATGGAATGCCGGGAGAAACGGCGCTGCAGCTGCGTCGGCGTTTTCTCCCGCGCTGTGTGTGTTACGTAATCGCTATTTCCTGAATAGAATCACGTTACAGGGAAAAGTTAGCCGTGTTCCCCTTTACTTGGGACGTGGTTTGAAGCTGCTTGTATTCCTCTTGATAAGGTGATGACTCTTTTGTATTGTTTCGCCAAAGGATTGTTCTTCGATGATGCAATCGAGTGATCTTCCCAGGGTGGGGTTTCCACATCCTCTGCGACAGTCAGTGACTATTTTCAGTCTTGCAGAGAACTAGTCGCAGAGTTTATGGTAGCCTACGAACAAGACGAAGGACAGCTTGGAGTCCCTGGTGTTATCGTAGAAGTGGATGAGGCTAAGGTTGGGAAGCGGAAGTATAATCGTGGTCGTCTCGTTGAGGGCACCTGTATCCTTGGCATCTTTGAACGAGATTCGAAACGATTCAGGGTTGAGATCTGCCCGCACAATAACCGCTCTGTTTACACATTGCTGCCGCTCATCCAGAAACATGTTCAACCCGGAACTACTGTCATGACGGAGCAGTGGGCTGCGTACCGCAATCTCCCATCCTGTGGTTTCCAACATCTTTCAGTAAACCACTCACTCAATTTCGTCGATCCGACTACTGGGGCCCATACGCAAGGTGTTGAGAGCAATTGGCGGGCCCTCAAACGCACACTATCTAATGAAATTCACAAAGACCACTTGGCCAACGGTTTAAAACCGTAAAATCTACAGTAATTTTTGTACAGTGTTTAGGTTATACGCTAATGGTCAAAACTGCGGAAATTTGTATTTCTGAGGCTCAGTGTCTTATAAAATAAATCTTTTTTTAGAATATTATCATAAAATTATACAAAGGCCGTTCCATAAAAACTACGAGTAATCATTTTTTGAGTTGGCAATAGTGCGAAGGTGAAAAATAACCACGCAGACGACTAACTGATTAAAAGAGGTATCTATGGCGACAGTTACTAGCCGTGGCAGACGATTTTGGTTTTATTATTGCGCAGTTGTTTAAGGTACGTCTGCATTTCGCCATGCATCTATGGAGGGGAGTGACTCAGAGTTAAGAAGTGAAATGCGTTGTGCGATAAAATTTTGCTGTCGTTTGGGTAGAACGTCTCCAGAAACAGTTGATTTAATGAAAAAAGCTTACAAAGATAAATTTTTGGGGTGAGTCAACGATTTTTAGATGTCACCACGATTTCAAAAAAAGGGCGTTTGTCGGTAGAACTCGCTCTTAGGCCTAGTCGATCTTAAAGTGTTGTTACGGAGCGTATTGTTAGCACTGTTTGGGCAATCCTGCAAGAAGATTGACGAATGACGTGTGAAGACATAGCGGCGTCAACTAATATTTCAAAAACGTTGGCATTACGCATTCTACGTGACAAATTACTGCTGCATCGTGTGTGTTCTGGATGGGTACCTCATCACTTGACGAGAGAACAATTGTTAGCCAGAGTTAAGATGTGTCATGAATGGAAACAAATGATTGCCAAGGATTCAGACTTTTTAAACACAGTAACAACTGCCGATGAAACATGGGCCAACTATTTCGACCCCCTCACGAAGCGCGCAACGAGTGCCTGGAAACACACACAGATTTGCCTCCAACGAAAAAAGTCCGCCAAACCAAATCAGCTGGGAAGGTGATGATGATAGTTTTCTTTGATCATAAAGGTGTAGTCTACCAGCATGCCGTTCCTCCACAAATTACTGTCAATGCTGAGTATTACATTTGCGTCTTGAAGCGTCTCTGACGACACATATCGATTAAGCGACCGGAACTGGTGGGCAAGTGGACCCTACACCATAATAACGTCCGCCCACATGTGGCTGCTTCTATTCAACAGTTTCTTACGAAATGCAGTAATGAAATCAATGCCACAGCCTACCTACAGTTCTGACTTCGCTCCGTGCGATTTATGGTTGTTTCCAACATAGAAGGCGAAGTTCCGTGGCGCAACATTCAAGACAGATGTGGACGAAAATGAAGAACATAAGTTTGCTGTCTTTAGTACGATAAGTTAAAACAAATCTCTAAAACTGCCGAATAAAACTCAATTTATTTACAATTTTAAAAACCTATTTTAGCACTTTCGGGGCTCGCATGGCCCCATTTTCAAGCCCAAAAGCTCCGGAACATGTAGAGGCAGCGGCTATATATACTATAGTATTCGTGACTAAGGTGATATACGTCATAAAAATTATACAGGTGATGCCATTTACATTAAGAAAAAAGAAGTAATTAAAGTCCAAAAACAAATACAGAACATGTTCAAGTAAGAGTCTCACCTTCTAAGTGTGTCATGGGGAGAGCGATCATCCGTCTCCAAGGTCTTGGGACTGAAGTCGGAAAGTCCGTATTACAGCAGACGTCGTAATATTTAAGAATAAGCAGGCTTTCCGAGAGAAAAATGGTATTCTTGTTAATAGAGGAGTTTAAAACTTTAACATTTTGCCAGTCCGATTTGTAGCCTTCCTGTTTGACTGCAACGGTGAGGGCTGCGATGATGTTTCCACTTCGTAGAGAACATTGGTGCTCCTTTAGTCTTATATTTAACGATCGAAGTGCCGAACCGATATAAACCTTAAAGTCACAGTTTGGGTCTTCTGAAGTCAGAAGTATGGAGTAGACCCCCGGTTTGTTAAAACATATTGACTTTATCCCGGTCTCTACGAACTAGTGAGAAGATATTTCGGGTACAGATTCCAAAGGATAAATTATGTCGGTGACAGACTTTTTTCAAGTAAGGAACAATATGTGGAATAAAATCCAATTTACCAACAAATTTAGACAGAGGAGCTTCATAAACCAAAGTGGTAAATCGTAGTTTAGAAAACTTACTGAGTGACCTGTGAAAGAGAGAGGTCGGGAATCCGAACTCCCGGGTTAAAACTTGAATCTTATTTAATTCATTAATGAGAATATTGCGGGATGAAGAATGGGTAAAGGCTCTTTTAATCAAAAATCGAAGAGCAGAAGATTTATGCACCGGAGGGTGAGCAGAAGCGAAAGGAATGATACCGGGAATAAACGTAGGTTTTCTGTAAACTGAGTACTGAAGTTGATTCGAGGTTAAATGCCTTGTTAATAAAATATCAAGAAAAGGGAGTTTTCCCTCAACTTCAAGTTCCTGGGTAAAGGAGATGGTTGGATATTGAGAGTTCAGTCACTGGTGTCCGCTATTGTACCGAGGTTCTCCTGCCTCACGTGCGTCTGTTTAGAGGTGCTGCGGGGGTCCTGAGTTTCTCTTCATGGACGACAACGCTACACCTCATAGTACAGTGGCTGTCGCAGAGCTGTTGGAGAGTGAAGATATTCAACGCATGGATTGGCCCGCAAGGTTCCCGGACCTAAATCCAATCGAACACGTGTGGGACCTTCTCGGGAGACGCTTGGCAGCACGGCACCAGCCGCCAGCAACGATTCCGCAGCTGGGATTGGCGCAGCTGCGGAATCGTTGCATGAACAGCTCCTTGACAACCTCGTCCTCAGCATGGACAGACGTTGTAAATCCTGTAACGCAGTCAAATGTGATCATATCCCATACTAAAGACTGAATTTTTTTGGCAGCCGCCTGTCACATGGACGTTTCTGTCTTCTGTCCAGTCGAGCACAACTGGACAGAACACAAAAACGAGGGATCCAAAGGATACAAAGGCACCTTTCCAAACAAGGAATCCAAAGGATACAAAGGCACCTTTCCAAACAAGGAATCCAAAGGATACAAAGGCACCTTTCCAAACAAGGAATCCAAAGGATACAAAGGCACCTTTCCAAATAAGGAATCCGAAGGATACAAAGGCACCTTTCCAAACAAGGAATCCAAAGGATACAAAAGCACCTTTTCAATAAAGTGCCTTTGTATCCTTTGGATTCCTTGTTTGGACGGTTTTGCTCACACTTGTCCCATATTCTTACATCTTGGGGATCTTATGGTATGATTTGAGTCGATGTGAAGCACTTCTGCACGACGTTACATTCGAAAAACCGCCTCGTCCTTAATTTTTGCACGCCAGTGTACCAAACAAAAGTTCCTGTTTTGCTCGTTAAATCCGAGACCCATCTAAATACGGGCTCGTTTTAAGTGGGCTCTACTGTATTTGACCAAGAATCTTGATACTTACGCCAGTTTCGCACATCGAAAGTAAGTCGGCGTTTGATGAAACGAAATCAGAGGAGAAAAAATATGTCGAAAAAATAATAACAATGTTCGTTCAAAACACTGCGAAGAGGAACATAAAAAAAGTGAGACTCAATCACCGTCTCAAAGAGCTAGTTTTCACAGTAGCATTACAAAAACCAAACTGAAAGAAAAGCTTTCGTTTTATTTTCAATTTAATCCTTGAAGAAGCAGGTGTGCTTGTGAAAGCGATCAATCTCGACGAAAATGAGCAAGTCAGTGAAGGATGGTTCTTAACAGTCTAACGCCTCGCGATTCAGAAACTGGGTAGACAAGTTCATACGATTGTCGTTCTCTGACTTGTATGTTCAAGTGACTCGTTCACAACTGATCTGCTGACGTGACACGTGACATTCATTTCGATGAATCAGTCACTTAATAGGCACCTCCAATCGCAAAGCTTTTTGATCAGTTATGTTTTTTATTTGGGAGGTTGAACGACTACAACGAGCAACTCACGTTTCTAATTTAAGGCCATTGGTTCCAGGAAAGGAAAAGAACCAGTGACATAAGACAAACACAACATCAATGTCTCACCGGAATTCGAAGCTGGACCCATCTCGTGAGAATTGTCAGAAGCCGGTGCTTAGACCACTGCGCCACAAGGACGGCGCTCAATTATGAGAGGACTCAAATCTGGACTAAACGTTTTGCATAATTTCTTTGATGATGTTGAACTTTCCTATGCACCCTGTATATCATCATCATCATCATTGTCAACCATTATCAATCCACTGCTGGACGAAGGTCTCCCCAAGTTTCCTCCACAACGGTCTGTCTTGTGCCAGTCTCCTCCATGTCACCCCTGCATACTTTCGAATTTCATCCACCCATCTCCCATGTGGTCTTCTTCTGGGTCTTTTCCTGTCCCTTGGAATCCAATCTAAAATTTCGGCTGTCCATCGATGATCTGTCCTTCTGGCAGTATGTCCAGCCCATTGCCATTTCAGGGATTTAACTCTGATCATGATGTCTTCCACTCTTGTCATTTTTCGGATCCACGAGTTCCTCTTCTTATCTCTCCTGGTTACACCAAGCATGCACCTCTCCATGCTACTTTGAGTTGTCTGCAGCCTTTGTATGTCTCTTTTAGTTAAGGTCCACGTCTCTGCACCATACGTAAGCACTGGAAGGATGCATTGATCAAACACTTTTCTTTTAAGACATAATGGCATATTGCTCTTGAAAATTATGCTGTTTCTTCCAAAAGCTCTCCAGGCAAGTTTTGTACGCCGATTAATTTCTTCATCAATGTGACCCTCACTTGATATCTGCTGTCCAAGATAAACATACGTGTCTGTTATCTCCAGCTTTTCTCCATCAATCGATAAATCTTCATTTCTTGTAAAAGCATTGAACATCACTTTTGTCTTCTGAAAGTTCATTTTTAATCCCACTTCTTTACTCTTGTCAGCAAGTTCCTGGATCATACTCTGCAGCTCTGATGGGCTAGTTGCAAAAAGGACTACGTCATCAGCAAAACGAAGGTGGGTTAGATAATCTCCATTAATCTTTATCCCCTTGTTTTCCCAGCTCAGTGACTGAAAAACACCCTCCAATGTGGCATTAAAGAGCTTTGGAGATATGGTGTCACCTTGTCTCACTCCCTTTCCAATTTTTATGTGTGTTGTATTTTCAAACAGCCTAATCTTTGCACTTGCATTTTCATAGATGTTATTAATAATATTAATGTATGCATCTTCAATACCGCAGGTTTTCAGAGCCATTGTAACTGCTGATGGTTTCACCGAATCAAAGGCTTTTTCATAATCGATAAAAGCCATGCACAATGGAAGTTCATATTCCCTCGCTCTTTCAATTAGTTCCCTCAGCACATGGATATGATCTATTGTGCTGTAGCCACTCCTGAATCCAGCTTGTTCTCTCGGTTGAGCCATGTCCAGTGTTACCTTCAAGCGGTGTGAAAGAACTTTAGTGAAGATTTTATAAACTACTGATAGGAGGCTGATAGGTCTGTAGTTTCCGAGATCCTCAATGTCACCTTTCTTATGTAGCAGGATCATTGTAGCGGTGTTCCAATCCTCAGGAATCTTTCCTTCATTAAGGCATCGAGTGAAAATTTGGGCAAGTACTGTTTCGATTTCTCCACTTGCTTCTTGTATGATGTCTACAGTAATTCCATCTTCTCCTGGAGCTTTTCCCCGCTTCATGTTCTTGATTGCATGTGCAACTTCTGCTGGAAGGACTGGAGGAACTCTGGTACTGGTATCTTTCATGATGTCTGGAGTGCATGTATCATCCCTTTCATATAATTTGGAGTAGAAATCTTTCACTCTAGTCAAAATTTCGCCTCTATTTCTTGTTACAGAACCATCTTCTTTTCTCAGTGCCATAATCTGTTTTCTTCCCTTACTGAGATGTCCCTTTGCTATCTTTAGGCTTTGGTTGTTTTCAATTGCTTTCCTCACTAGTTCACAGTTGAATTTTCTTACGTCTTCAGTGATATTTTTTCGTACTGTCTTGCATAGCTCTATATATTCCACTTTGGAAGTCACATCTTCTTTAGTTGTCCTCATCTCTCTTCTTTTTTGCATCAACATTTTCGTTTTTCCTGATAATTTATTTACATGCAACTTGTTCTTAGACCCAGCTAATTTTGTTGCTGTTTCCATAAGAGCTTTGGTTACTTTTCTGTTAACTTTAGAGATGTCCACTTCTTCTGATGTTAGGCCTTCTAAAGCAGAGAACCTGTTCTTCAGTTCCAACTTGAAGGTATTATGGTGTTTCTTAAGGTTGGTTATGTCAATAGATTTTGTTTGTCTTATGAGCTTGCCACGTTCAAGTTTAGTGTTGAGGTGCATCTTACATCTCACCAATCTATGGTCACTACCTGTGTTGAACTTGTTTAGCACACTGCAGTCTTCTATGACGAATTTTTTGTTACACATAATAAAATCAAATTCACTTGTCGTCCCATTTGGATGTCTCCATGTCCATTTCCTGTGTGGCTTTTTCTTGAAGAAGGAGTTCAAGATGAAAAACCCTTCTGCCTCTGCAAACTCAACGAGAGTATTTCCACGCTGGTTTCTGTTGCCGTGACCGAATTTACCTACTGAAGTTTCATTCTGTTGCCGTTGCCCTATTTTTGCATTGAAATCTCCCATAATTATTTTCAAGTGCTGCTTACCTTTATTATTTAGATGACAAATTTCCTCATAAAATTCTTCAATTTCTTCTTCAGGATGACTTGTGGTGGGTGCATAAGTTTGAATAATCTGAGCCTGGTATCTTCTCGATAGTTGGATAACGAGTCGTGCAGTTCTGTCAGAGGAACTTTCAACTTGTACCACTTTATCCTTCAGTTTCTTGTTTATTATAAATCCAACACCACTAGTTCTGCCAGTATCTGTCCCACGATAGTAGAAAAGATGTCCACTTTTCAGTTCGATGAGATCTTCTCCTTTTCTCCTTACCTCACTTAGCCCCACGATGTCCCACTTGATCCTTTGCAGTTCCTCTTCCAATTCAAGAAGCCTTGAATCAGAAGATAGGGAGCGTCCATTGTACGTTGCCAAGGTCAGCATCAGATGGCAGCCTAGTCCAGTCCTCCGGGGATTCTTAGCACCCTCTGCCTTCATGTCGCACTGGCCGCTGCCTTGGCCAGGTACATTCCAGCTGCCGGAGACTGAGGGCCAAGATTTAAGTTGTGGAGTCATTTTGGAGGGGTTTGGCCATAACTCACCACGCTGGCCAAGCGGGTTGGTGAGTGTGGGATAGCATTTCCTCTAATCCCGATGGTATAGTTATACCGCTATGGGCGGTCGTCAGAGCCCCTTTAGTGGGAACAGGATGCACCACGAGAAGGCGGGGTTGACATTTGTCAAGGAGAGGCTGTGATGTTACGCATCACCTGACCTTACACCCTGTATATATATATATATATATACAGGGTGCATAGGAAAGTCCCTTTAGCCTGGAATAACTTGCGAACGGAGAGAGGTACAGTTATGCAAGTGAGATAACGGTATAGTAAAGCGACTACGCCCGATCTAATGCAAACAATAGCAGCGCCCCTAGTGGCGAAATGCGAAAGTTAGCCACTGCAAATCGAAAACGAAAAGAGATAGAGCAAAATTTACAATTACAAAGTTGTAGAGCATCAATTAATTAGTACAAAACATTTGTTTCACACGGATAAGATAAATTGTCGCCTGAATACCCTACAATGTCTGAAATCGATGAGCGACGATTCGAATCTGCATATTCACATATCGCAAATCTAGCCGCATGCAAATGCAGATTGTGACGTTGTACCGTACCTACGATATAAAAATCAGTAGCAGGATGTACCCTGATCAGAAGTTTAGGTCTACGTACGCTGTGAGAGAATGGCGAGCTTGGATTTCTGGGGTTACGTAAAAAATCAGGTGTATGCAACAGCGCCTACAAGTCTGCTGGATCTATGTCGTCGTGTTACAGATGCTTGCAAAAGTGTGACACCTTCCATGCTGAAGAATGTGCATGCAGAATTATTTTCACGAATACAAATCTGTATCGTGGGCAATGGCGAACTCTTCGAACATACTCGACATTGACTTTTTATCACTGTGCGCCAGTTTGCCTTTTTTGTTTTTGTTTTGTCTGACGTCATCAAACTGTATTGACATAAGTACACATTTATGCAATAATTGTGTGCCTGTTCTCTTCAAACGTTCACACAAAAGGTCGCGCATCGATTTCGGACATTTTAAGGTATTCGGGAGACAATTTATCTTATCCGTGTAAAATAAATGTCGTTTTGTACTAATTAATTGATGCTCTACAACTTTGCATTTGGAAATTTTGCTCTATCTCTTTTTGTTTTCGATCTGCAATGGCTAATTTCCACATTTCGCCACTAGGGGCGCTACTATCGGTTGCATATCTCACTTGCATAACTGTACCTCTCTCTGTCCACAAGTCATTTCAGGCTAAAGGGACTTTCCTATGCACCGTGTATATACACTGCTGGCCACCCAAAATGCAACACCAAGAAGGACACGAGATAGCAAAGCCAGATTTACTGGACACATAACAACAGATACAAAGATGAAACGATTGAGCTTACAGGCCCGTGCGACTTGCGGAACACTCAGACATCAATAGTTCGTGTGGGCCCCATGGCTGGCAATAACGGCCGCTACACGCCGCGACATCGAACGAAAGAGGCTTTGGATGTGGGTTTGGGGTATGTCGGTCCAGGCTGCTTCCACACGTTGCCACAGTTCATCAGGCGTAACCGCGGGTGGTGCTTGCCGCATCACTCGGTTGCCGATCAGCGACTAGACGTGTTCGATGGGCGACATATCGGGAGAACAGGCAGGCCACGGTAGCAGTGACACCTGGTGGGCCGTGAAGAATTGATGCACGATGCGTGCCACGTGTGGGCGCGCATTGTCCTGTTGAAACGTGGCCGGTGGCAGGTCCTGCAGGTAAGGGAGGACTATAGGCTCCAAAACGTCGGAGATATAGCGGTGGCTATTGAGTGTACCGGCGATGCGTACCAGAGGGGTGCGGGTGTCATATCCAGATGCGCCCCAAACCATAACGCCAGGCGACGGACCGGTATGGCGATGCATAATGCAGGCATCATACAGTCTCTCGCCGCGGTGCCGCCACACGCGGATCCGACCGTCGTGGTGTTGCAGGCAGAAGCGGGATTCGTCGGAGAAGACAATGTCGTGCCATTATGTAGTCCAGGTGCAGCGTTCAACAACCCACTGCCGCCGCACTCGCCAGTGGTGTAACGTCAATGGTAATCGGAGCAATGGGCTCCGTGGGACAAGTCCCCGCTCCTGAAGATGACGTCGAACAGTAGTGCTGACACAGGTTGTTGCGCAACACACCCTAATTCCTGCGCTAACGTTCGTGATGTGGCGGTTCGGTGGTGTGCCGCGGCCGCGGCAATCGCTCACGTCGGTCCGTCCGTCCCTCCTGCACCCACCGAATCCATACTCGCCTCACTGTGGCTGGACGTCGTCCCATACGGACGCCGATGTCTCGGTACGATAAACCGCTGTCGCGTTAAGCCACTATTCGTCCTTTGTCGAACTGCGAAACGTGCTGGAATAACTGCCGTATTCTGCGACGAGGCATCAGGAAGCTTCCCACGCACAGGTGCGGCAGCACAACACACTTCTACTACTTACAGCCGCCTTCTGTGCACCCTTCTTATAGTGCTTCTCGGTGGCGTGCCGGGCGCACATGATTTGCATATGCCCTGCAATGCTAATCGTTTGCAAGTCGTCTCGTGGGCGACGCATGCTGCGAATCTGAGGCCAATCGGATGCTTCCTTCTTGGTGTTGCATTTTGGGTGGCCAGCAGTATATTTGAAAGAACGCTAATCAGCCTAATCCACATGAAGGAATATATTCTTCAAAACATGGAGGGTCTTTAGTTAATAAAAAGTACTAAATTCAGTGATTAGATAAACCAATGTGTCTTGCATAAGTATCAGAAAGGGAAAAAGGAGAAAATGATGTAGAAGATGCATACATTAGTGCTAATTCAACAGATGATGATTAGAATGATTTAGGAGAGACATAATGCTGATACTTTTTTGTGTGAAATTCATTATTTTAATTTAGATTTAGTACAATCAATAAATTTGTTTGAAAAATTATTTGGTCAAGTGTTTTGTTTGACAGTTTCAGAGAACCAAATGTAAAAGCAGCTTATCGGGAATTTACCTTTCCCAAGTTTGACATGAAATAAAAGAAAAAAAGTTTACGCTTCGCAGGAAATCGTGTAATAACAAAACAGTTTATCCATTAAATGATCCCCAATTTAATAGGGTAAAAAAAGTAATTCCTTGTGGTACCATTCTATTCACGTTAGTCCGTTGATATCAGCAAGACGTGAGGATCATGTTGATGACGGCATGTTTCATGCACCCACCACTGATTTTTTTAGACTCCCATATTTTAATTACTTGCCTGATAAGAAATCCAAAAATCTTATTGCACTTTTAGCATCCAAGAGCAAATAACCTATGCGCTAGCTCTTGGACTAGAACGATTCTTGCAACATGTTAACTACTGCGACACTTGAACAGCCACCAATGCTTGAGGTTGCTGTTTTCTTGCAGTGATGGTCATTGCCGATTCAAACCTCGATCAGTTCTAGCCCTTTCCCTATAGCACGAGCCTAGTGCTAGCAAACTATGTGTATGTTGCGCGCCTGTCGATGACGTCATTGATGCGTGGAATGCATCTACTCTTGGAAAGAGGGGCGCTCGTAATGACTTTGTTCAGGAGCAAATGTCGCAGTCACCAGATGAAGTACTTATGTTGTATATAATTTTCCCTCCAGGTGGTACAAAAATGCTTTTATGTTTCGTACGAATATCTACAATCCTTCGAACTTGTACTGGAATAAATTCGTGTTGTGCTCGATAACTGGAGCAACAGGCAAAGTTTTCTAGGTATTTTATTTACTGTGAGGTGTACTATAACGCACGCGTTTTTCACTAATGGAGCAATATTACGGAATATTACGTGAATGTATACTTATACATAATTGGCAACTGTCTCAGCTTCTAAAAGTCACATTTAAAAATCCTTCTGCATAATAAAGCTGTGATTGGAAGTTAAATGTTTAATACATTTTCAAAGTTTTTCTCATGTAATATTTTCCCGCTTGGCCGTGTAAAGTTTGATTTTCAGTTCAACGATGTCACCGCGGTGGTGCAATGGCCTGAGTGCTGTCTTTTGACCATTCGTTTGAGACGTGTTCGAAATAGCCTGTAGATTTGCTCGCGGTGGTCGTTAAACCTCCTCTACCCCCTCCAAAAAAAAAAGAACGAAGAAAGAAGTTAAACGATATCTAATTGATGTAATAGAAAAATTCTTTCAATATCGGTTAGCTTTCGCTGTAATCAACATAACCGCTTTTTCATCGGCTGGTAACCACTGTGATCAACATAATGTACGTATTGAATGATATTCCAGAAGCTGTATTTTTCATCCACGTAGAGTGACTTTGTAATTAGTATTAGGTACTGTATCAGTGCTTTTAAAAAACTGATATGAAAAACTATTTTCCCGTACCTTTTCTGAACCATTCATCACAATTACTCCTTCCTTTTCTGTTTTTTATAAAAAGCTTAATATCTTTTGGTAGTTTGCATATTTCATTTGAAAATATCTGAACATTTAAATTCCTTTAAGATTGGCAAGTTCTGATTTCCCGGATATAGTGCTTTTTCACTAGAGGCGTAACTATATATATATTGTGATGCCAGCTTATTAGGTATACACTTGCCTTCGTCCCATATCTCACTCCAACACGTAAGGTACCACATGAGCAAGGTGTGTGGTAGGTAAAAATTGAGCAGCCCAGCTCGTCGAACATTTGTAAGCGTTCGACTGAGACTCGGAATGGCGAAACGAGTGATCAGAGCAACCTTCAATCTGGCATGATAGCAGGAGACAGGCGTGCTTGTTCGAACTTCTCCTAAGTAGCCATCCTCCTGAACACTTCACACTCAACCGCATCGAAAGTTAACTGTGATTTGTGTGGTACGCAAAAATTTGCAACCATCGTTGATCCTGTGGATGAAAACAGTTGGTGGATCAAAGGAGACCCAAGAATCATGCAAGCAAACCCTGAAGATCACTGCAGAATTCAACATTGGTGCTCCGAGGATTACATCCGAACGCACCACGTATCAAACCAAGCTGCCAGTGGGCTACAGCAGCTGAAGACCATCTCATGTCTTCTTTTACTCTTCCGATCCATCAGCTGCTTTTGTCTCTGGGTGGCATAAAATTACGATTTTTTCTTATAATTACATAATTGATTGCGTAGTTCAAAATTTTAAAGGATGTCCTTAGAATATCTTTAACGTACTAGGTTTGAGACTTTTGCCAAAAGGCGTGCTCATTGTACCTAGAAATTTGGTGTCGTTCTGTTCATTTATAATTTTACACGAAATCAGCAGAAAAATCCCTGTTCTGAAGAAATTTGTTTGAAGAACTTGAACTTCCACATTCTAGAACACAGGAACGAATGAAGAGTTTTTAGGAAATTTAATTCAGTGTTATAAATACTGGAGCTAGAACTGAAAATGCTACTTTTTATAAAAAAAGCTTGAAACAGTTTTAACTAAACTCAAAGACTTCGAGATACGACGAATAGTTGAACCCTAAGTAGAAGGAATGTACGCTGTCCTTCAATATTGCTAAACAAGCTGGTGTGTCCAGGGTTGTAATTTTGGAGAAAGGCACGTGTACTCGAAGACTAGGCTCAACAGGCAGAGAAAGATACACATTCCCGAAGACCACCTACAACTGCCGGGAGAAAGCACACGTTATATTTAATACACCAGCAACAAAACCTACCAGAAGCAGTGACGAAAAGCAGGACGGGTATATCCAATAAACGGTTTTAATGAACAGGTCGCCAGCCGACTCCACTCAGATTAAAGATGTTGTTGCTGCTGTCACGTGATCAGCCACATAGTTCTTGCTCTTTACTGGAAACGGGCAGTCTCTAGTCGCAGTGAAAGGAATTTGAATTGCTTAACTGCCATTACTTCCCATTACTTCTGCTCATCGTGGGTTTAATGACGTGAGCCATCCCTCTTGTCAAATGAATGATAGATAAATGAGCGTCACGGCAGAGAAAGAAACAGGATACTGAGCACAGCTTTCTCTCTGTTCAGAACCATTGCGTATGCTCAAGAAATAACTTTCGTATTTGTGATGGGCAGTATAACAGCCTATTGTTACTTTGAAAATATCATAAACCCAGTGGTCACAGTTACATTTTTCCTGTTGTTGCTTTAGCTCTTTCTGCTAATCCGATTTTCCAAAAGGGTAATGTTTTTTCTTATACCATCAAGAATACTAGTTTGTTTGTTCAAAAGGTGAGTGCCCTCCCCTAACCTTAGAGTTCAACAGACATTCCAAATCGAGCATGTCTCGGACATACACTACTGGCCACCCTAAATGCAACACCAAGAAGGAAGCATCCGATTGGCCTGAAATTCACAGCATGCGTCGCCCGCGAGAGGACATGCAAACGATTAACATTGCAGAGCATATGCAAATCATGTGCGCCCGGCACGCCACCGAGAAGCACTATAAGAAAGGTGCACAGAAGGAGGGGTGTAAGTAGTGAAAGTGTGTTGTGCTGCCAGACCTGTGCGTGGGAAGTTTACTGATGCCTCGTCGCAGAATACGGCAGTCATTCCAGCACGTTTCGGAGTTTGACAGAGGACGAATAGTGGCTTATCGCGACAGCGGTTTTTCGTACCGAGACATAGGCGCCCGTGTGGGACGACATCCAGCCACAGTGAGGCGAGTATGGATTCGGTGGGTGCAGGAGGGATGGACGGACCGACGTGAGCGATTTCCGCAGCCGCGGCACACCACCGAACGAGAGGACCGGCATGTTGTGTGGCGTGCATTGACTGCTCGCACCGCCACATCACGAACGTTAGCGCAGGAAGTAGGGTATGTTGCGCAACAACCTGTTTCAGCACGTACCGTTCGACGTAGTCTGCAGGAGCGGGGACTAGTCATACGGCGCCAATTGCTCCGATTACCATTGACGTTACACCACCGGCGAGTGCGGCAGCAGTGGGCCGTTTAGCGCCGCACCTGGACTACGAAACCCCTTCCTGCCTGCAACACCACGATGGTCGGATCCGCGTGTGGCGGCACCGGGGCGAGAGACTGTATGACGTTTGCATTATGCATCGCCATACCTGTCCGTCGCCTGGCGTTATGGTTTGAGACGCAATTGGATATGACACCCGCCCCCCTCTGGTACGCATCGCTGGCACAATCAACAGCCACCGCTACATCTCCGACGTTTTGGAGCCTGTAGTCCTCCCTTACCTGTAGGACCTGCTAGCGGCCACGTTTCAACAGGACAATGCGCGCCCGCACGTGGCTGGCACGCATCGTGCAACAATTCTTCACGGCCCACCAGGTGTCAATGCTGCCGTAGCCCGCCTGTTCTCCCGATATGTCACCCATCGAACACGTCTGTTCGCTGATCGGCAACCGAGTGGCCCAGCAAACACCACCCGCGGCTACGCCTGATGAACTGTGGCAACGTGTGAAAGCAGCCTGGACCGACATGCCCCAAGCCCACATCCAAAGCCTCTTTCGTTTGATGCCGCGGCGTGTAGCGGCTGTTATTGCCAGCCATGGGGCCACACGAACTATTGATGTCTGCGTGTTCCGCAAGTCACATGGGCCTGTAAGCTCAATCGTTTCATCTTTGTATCTGTTGTTATGTGCCCAGTAAATCTGGCTTTGCTATCTCGTGTCCTACTTGGTATTGCATTTTGGGTGGCCAGCAGTGTAGACTGCTGGCGTTTGACCTCAAACTTTTGTATCTGCATTGTTGATCCATCAGCTGAGAGCTCAAGCGGAAGGGGCTAGAATAGCATACTACAACATGACACATCTTTGACCGAAGCCACACCCGATATAATTTTTACCACGTTTTCGAACAACAAAACGTGTGTTCTTGAAAATATCATTTTGTCCGTCTTCCGTCCATCTGTAGAAATATCGCAGCATTTATAAATAGATAAGGTTAAAATATACTTTTTGCACCTAAATTGAGAATCAGGAGAATGAATGTTTAGGCACCTCTGAATTTCTGCGATGTGCAGTTTTTCCAGTTAGGTGGCATAAACGAGCTTTCAACTTCCAAAAAGCGGACGAGAAAAACTGCTTTCATGTTTAATAACGGGAACTATGCAAACATTTTCCCATTAACTTTACACTTAACGAGATGCACGGTTTTCACTACTAGGTGGCGCAAACGTATCCCTGCTAAATTACTTAAGTGCATACCTGCATTTTCGTAACTACTACGTAAATTTCAAATACTAAAAAAAAATATTTTTTCAACCAGTAGTAGTAATTAGGGCCGAAGTTTTTTTCTAACTTCCATTTCTCATGTTCTACATTCCGATTTCCCTACTACCATTTAAATTTTTTTTAAATAATTTTTAAACCTGGAATGTTGAAAAAAGTCTGGGATCTAATTAATGAAAGTTCAAAGTTCGAACATATTACACTGCACTTACACATAAAAGTCAAAGAAAAGAAAAAGACAAAAGTCCGTCCAGGTGGTCGACCGGACAGAGGCTTGGTTTCTGGCTGGTTGTCCGATCTGGGCCAAAGCACGAATTCCAGAAGAGGCATAAATGCTGCGTTTGTCCTACGGAGCTAACTCGCTTCCTCCTCTGGTACCAGTGGCGCCAAATTCGAGACGGTTGAGTGCCTACAGCCTTAACAGTTGCTCATAGTGGTCGTTAAAACCAGAAACGTAAAAAAAAAAAAAAAAAAAAAAAAGGAAAGAAAATTATAGATATGCACTCTCACGATTACTTGCAGAGCAGGAGAACGCCAAGGGAACACGAATTTGAGTTTAAGAAAAGAGCAAGTATTTTTAAGAAAGATATTAAATCATTTTTCTTTCAGATGTAGTTTAGGCGTTTAATGGCCAAATTTTATAGGAAACAAAGTAATGGAAAACTCCCGCATTCCTTAATAAAACGTCTTTTTAAATTCAGTGCACAACATATATTTCTTTACAGAAAGAACTCGGTAATTCCTCCAGTAATATCTGAGATGCATTTTTCAAGAGAAATACATATGTGTTCCTGTCTAAAAACAAAAGAGTTGCTTGGCGTGAATGAAAATTATTACCAAATCAGCGCAGATCTCACGTCTGTTTTTCAATTCCTCTCGCAGCTCCTTGAGTTCTGATTCCTTTTCACCAAGCCTGGTCTCCTAAAAATACAAGGGAGAAATAAGTATACATTTTTACGAATCCTACCAAAATTCGGGAAATATAAAAGGTATATCATTGTATGTGAACACGCCTTTAGAAGATCAGTTATATAACTCTTGTATTGTATCTTATTTAATATTTTCGTTCAGGACCTGTGAGTATTTTTTCTTCCTTCTTTTTTATGTAAATTCATAAAACACAAAACAAAGTTATTCGTACTCACTCTAGTATACAGATGTCTGAAAAGTTTTTAAAACTATATATAAAAACAAAGTTACTCATCATTTTAGAGTTGCTCGTGAGCTTCGTCAGTAATAATAATAATAATAATAGTTTAGTTTTTCGATCCAATATTTCTAAAACGGAATGTATGCGTAAATGATATAACGATTCCTGGAGATGCCAGGGCCGATGAAAAAGAACTGGAAAAAATGACTAAATATGGAGACCTGACCATAGAAGTTTCCTGATTATGGACTAAACACACAACAGTAGTCCCCATTGTCATCGGGGCACTTGGAACAATGTCAACAAATTTTACGAATCATTTCAAAAGATTGCAGCTTTCTGATATACCACCTACAGAACTGCAAAAGACAGCTTTACTTGGGACATCATATATTTTACGCCTATTCTTGACTGATACCTAAGTCTCCGGTGGAAAATCGTATCAGCTCAACACCACTAGTCAATGATAATTTTGTTGTTTATGTTTGATTGTCGTAGGCTGTGCTTCGTATATTTCGAATAAAGAAGATAATAATAATAATAATAATAATAATAATAATAAATGAAAAAACATCAAATGTAAGAAATGTGTCGTGAGACCGTCGAATACATCTGCGGTGGGTACACCACGCTAGCCAGCTTTAATTATACTCAACGACCCAATAACTATGCTAAAATGAAACATCGGCAATTACTTCAGGGTACAGGACTATCAGGGTCAGAAATATCATATAATAAGTTTAAAACCGCTGAGGTTCTAGATAACACAATATAAATTATATTGGAAAAGTTAGAAAAAAATGACGTAGCCATCTCTACAAATTGTCCAGACATAGTGCTATATGACAAAATGGAGAAGGAAGCAATCATTATTTACATATCTATTACCTATGCGACGAAATTGTGAAAATTAAACCTTCTCTCTGTTGGTAGCGGAAATCGAAGCCACATCCTTCCGCTCTGGACCCGAATGCTTTCCCAATTAAGCAACGCCGGCACGGGCTTATCACTACTACTTGGCGTCTGGTTTCGACAAGTGCGTCACCTATGTAGTACGTCACAAAATGAACAAGTGTACGGAAATGGTTGCATAGATTAAACAGATGTGGAAGCTGAAAACAATTCATCTATACAACTCATCTCTACAACTGGTATGATTACTCAGACACTTTTAACACAGTTTAATGCTTTGGATCTACAACACCTAAGGCCCGAAATCTAGGAGGCAGCGATTCTCGATACATGCCACATTGCGCGGCGATTTTAAACCATGAATGACTGTGTCCATACTTGACTTCATGTCGGTACTGATAAGTGGACCATGCTAAAGGGGAGAAAAACGACAACAAATAATAATAAAAACAAATTATTCCAATTTTGAATTATGATAAGTGACAATGACTGAATTACACACGCGGAAAATGAATAATAATAAAACAACAATTAAAGCGTGGTTCACAGAAATTACGGTGATCTTGCATGTTGAATACAGACATTGAAAGACAAACCAGGTAAGCAATTGAATTTTTGTTGTTCTTCATACGTTTTGTGTTTCTCAGAAATTGCAGTAGTGGGACATTTCTTCAGAAAGCGGTTATTTCTTGAAAAATTTAAGAAAACAATGTTCAACAAAACGAAAATTTCAATTCACGGGATACTGAATTTTGCCATCCAGACTTAAAAAAATACTTGTATTACACACACAAAAAAAAGAGCAAATAAATAAATAATTATTGTTATTGTGTTGATGTACATGGCTGTACATGCAGAAGTGCTTTATAAAATAAAACCATTACAATTAATTCAAAATTTTATGACTACGTTCAATAGTATTATTGACTAAGGGTAAATAAAAATCTAATGACAGATAAATCATTTCTGTTGGTGTAGTTGAATATCATTAAATGTAAGTAAATTTATTTGATTTCCATGGGTTATAATTCTCGTAATATAAATTTAGAAACGGCGAAGGAATGACGAGCAGTTCAAGTCACTCAGCTAAATGTCTTTTTCAGAAGTGCATTTGTTATTATTTTAGTGAAACTTAACCGACGCTTGATATTTTCCGCATCCTTAATCGTTGAAGTCAATTGTGCTCTATTTAAAGCAAAAAAAGGCGGTTTAAATTTCAAAGACATCTTTCGTCTAAATTCAATTTTTGTAAAGATGAATGAAAACCAAATTACGATATGAAAATGTGAACTCTTTCTGACAATATAATCAAAAGGCAATTATACAAATATATTGCTGGTACGTATCCGTCTTCCTACCACAAATATCCCAGAAACTTTTATTTACGTACTGATTTTGAAAAAATATTAGACAAAGTTAAAAAATTTACGAATTCGTAGGATGAGAATTTTTTTTAAAAAAAGAAATAAGTTACAGGTGCCTTTCAGGGGGATTTGTGAAGTTATTTTCATCTATATGAAGTGCTACCTATCTTAAAAGAAGTAAATAATAATAATAAAAAAAGATTAATATGTCCTAAGATTTTATACACGCTGACTGGCAAGGACAAAGCAGTATCGCGAATTTTCACCCGTTGTCATTCGTACAGAATGAAAAGAAACACTTCGTTGTGCCAAATGGGTTAAAATACTGAAAACAAAAGAATCTTTGTGAGACACGAAAACATCCAACAATGTTGCCCGCGCTTAATTGGATATCTGTCAGGCCTCACTTGTGTTTCACATGGGTAATAAGCTTTACCCAAACAAAGAGGTGCGGCATCAATCTCTTTTAGTTATCGCGAATGATTACATTTTCACCGAGATCTGTGTGAAATGTAGACAATGTCATTATTGATATTTCCATCGCCTGGGAAGAAAACGTAATCTGGCACTAAGCAAGTTACATGTCATATGAGGATGACAGACTGCATTCAGCGTTCACAAAGCGTGAACAATAAAAAAATTATCCCGAAAACGCAATTTGGTTCTAAATTAGCAATTCAAAGAAGTCAGGTGTTTCATGCTGTGTACCTTTTACAAAATGAAATACACGCAGTCAACGACGCTTGCCATAGACTTTAGAAAATCGTCAGGTGCTGTACTTTGTCTGTTTCTAGAAACGAAATGAAAGATAATTCAAGACAGAAAAGGTCTTGGTGTTTGAGTGGAATTGAAACATGGCGTATTGGCATTGATATAGCACCGATGCGTCATGGAACTAAGACTCCCTTAATGTGTGAAACCGAGATATTTCGGGTTTAACTACCACCGCGAGCAACTCTAAGGGTGATAAGTAGTCGCCCGTTCCTAATTTGTGGCCACTGATTCCAGGGAAAGGAGAGATCCAGCTCCGTAAGACAAACACGCCTCCTACGCCCTCATCCGGACTGGAACCCGGTCCCACTCGGACGAACGGTCAGAGGCCAGCTCTTAGACCATTGCGCCACAGGGACGGCGAGATATGCAATAAAAATAATTCAATTCTAGCGAATTGTAGGTGTATTTACAATATACCGGAACCAAATGTAACTCAGACTGAGTATTGTAGAGGAAGTTTGAGGGATAGACAAGAGTTGTTTGAAATTGAAGATTTCCAATACCTGTTCTTACTTCGTGTTCGAGTGCTGTATTTTGACGAATAAAAGTATGTAGGTGCGCCAGGTAGAGAGAGATTCGGGCATACAAAATGAGGAAAATCACGTATGTGATCAAAAATATTTGGACACTAGCCTGTCTACCAACTCCCACCAACAGGAACTGTCTACCAACTCCCTCCAACAGAAACGGAATTAATATCGAGCTGGTCCATTCTTTGTAGCTGTCACAGCCTCCACTTTCTGGGAAATCTTTTCACTAGATTTCGCTACATTGCTGCAGGAATTACCTTCCATTCTGTCACAAAAGCATTAGTCAAGTCGGTCACCGACGTCGGGCTATTCGACCTGCTTGCAGTGGAAGTTCCAATTCATCTCATAGGTTTTTCATCGGGTCGACATCGGGGCTTTGCGCGGGCCAGTAAAGTTCTTCTGCACCCATCTCATTAAAACATTCTTCAATCTCTTTGTGCACGATATTCCTATTCACAAAGGAGACGGGTTTCATCAAACTGTTACCACAATGTTGGAGCACAAATTTGTCATGAATATCATTATAGGCCACAGCGTTAAGATTCGCTAAGATGATAGTGAAACCTGGGTACTGCAGAAGAAACATAGGAGTCGTTTGTGTGCTAGAGAAATGCGTTACTTACGTGGGGTTTGTGGCAAGACACGATATGATTGTGTGAGAAATGAAGATGTATTGCAGTTGTGTGATGTGAAGCAAAATGTTGTTGCAAGGTGGAGACCAATATGCTTCGGTGGTTTGGCCATGTTGAAAGAATGAGTGATGAAATGCTTACTAAGAAAATCTTTTCAGCCCAAGTGGCAGGAAGGAAAGGCAGAGGAAGGCCAAGGAAGGCATGGGTGGATCAGATTCAGGAGTGTCTGCATGAGAAAAAGATTATGAGTATGAAGTACTGTATAAAAGATCTTGTGTACGGCGTGTAATGGATATTAGTGAATCACGAGTTGTATGTCAAAATCGCTGTAAATGGAGAAGTTTGATACGACAGCAATAAGTAAAAATATCTGGTAGTTTGTATTTCTTTTTGGAGCTAACCTCTGAACCTCAGAGAACAGCTTAGTGATATGTATGTATGTTAAGATTCGTGGGCACTGGAACAAGGGGGTCCAGACAAAACCATGAAAAATAACCACAGATGCCTCCTCAACCAAACTTCAAAGTTTGCACAACACAGTCAGGCAAGTAGCATTCATCTTGCATCCTCCACACCAAACCTCTTCCGTCGGACTTCCAAATGGTGAAGTGCGATTCATCACTCCAGCGAACGCGTTTCCACTGCTCCAGAGGCCACTGACACCGACCTTTACACCACTCCAACTCCAACTGACATTTGGTGTTGACCTCACTGATGTTAGGCCTGTGTGCGGCTGCTTGTCACACGAAAACCCATTCCTTTCGGCCCTCGACTAACTCTTATGGTGCTGACGTAATTCCAGAGGCATTTCAGAACTCAGTGGGTAGTGTTGTAACCGAGGACAGGGGATTTCGTCACACCCCCCGCTTCAGCATTCGGCGGTCCCGCTCTGTAGTTTCACGAGTCGTGCCAGATCGCGATTACGCTGTTGTTGCTCCTAGGCGTTTCCAGTTCACAACAACATCAATTATAATTGATCACAACAGTTGCAGCAATGCAGAAATTCCCCGAACAGACTTGTTGCTAAGATGGCATCCGATGACCGTGCCACGTTGAAAGTCACAGATGAGAGCTCTGTGCATTCTACTATTCGTGATTGTCTGTTATGTTTTTTAGGCCATGTGCATCTTCTTGTACTTACAATATATGGGCCATGGCTGTGACGTATACGGGCAAATACACTAATCAAAAGTGGTGTAAGGTACTTTTGATAATATAATGTATATGAATAATCTGATTTTATCCCAGTTATCCGCAAAACAAAATAAGAAGAAATCCGTTCCCCTTTCGAGTACCTGAGGTATTGAGAAATAAAAATATGCACTTACGCCATATAAAGAAAAAGCTGTGAGAGGAAAATTGAAAAATATGTCAGCAATATTTATCATAGTATAATTAAGCGACGAAAAGAAATTTTTTCAATCCAACTTTTATTAGAAGCAGAAATATCATGCAGACACAAATATAAACTTACGCTTTATGGGGAAAACTGTTATTCGGAAAAAGCTGCAAAATACGTGGAAAATATTCGTCATGCTTACAGGTATTGCCAGCTGAGATATCGTGCCAAACATAGGAAATACACTTACACAACTTAGCAGGAAATCTGTGAACCCGGAAATTCAAAGATGGGGAGAACACCATTTCAATGGTTACTTCCACTCGAACAAAACAAATTTTTCTAATGACAATCACAAACCTAAAAACGGTGTTTACAAACGGATGTTCGTACAAACTGATTATGTGAGCACATTTTGTGACGTATCTGTATACTGTGACGTACTACAGAGGTGACGCACATGCCAATACGGAAAGTACCAGCGATAAGCCATTGTTGACGTAGCTTAATTGACAAAGCATTCCGCTTTTTTTTTATTATTATTTTTTTATTGGAGGTCTAACGACCACCGTGAGCAACTCAAAGGGCTATAAGCAGTCGTCCGTCCCTAATTTAGGGTCACTGGTTCCAGGGAAGGGAGAGAGCCAGTGCCGTAAGACAAACACAACATCCATGCCTGACCGGCATTCGAACCCGGACCCCTTACGGACGAATGATCAGAGGCCAGCGCCTTAGACCACTGCGCCACCGGGGCGCTCATTCCGCTTTGGAGCAGAAGGGTGTGGTTTCGAGTTTGTTTGTTTGTTTGGAGGTTTAACGACCACCGTGAGCAACTCAATGGGCTATAGGCAGTCGCCCGTCCCTAATTTAGGGTCACTGGTTCCAGGGAAGGGAAAGAGCCAGTGCCGTAAGAAAAACACAACATCCATGCCTCACCGGGATTCGAACCCTGACCCCGTTCGGACGAATGATCAGAGGCCATCGCTTAGACCACTGCGCCACCGGGGCGGCGTTTCGAGTTCCGCACCGGCAGATGTGGTTTTCACAATACACATTACAATTGTTAAAGAAATGGCAGGAAGTTATTTTGATCCCACCATAACTAAATGTACAACTGGGATCTCGAAGGTTGTCTAGGAGACTTTTACGGTTTTCTGGCACAAAAACCTTCGGGTGCAGTAGAAATCCACCATAAATTTGCAAATTAAAAATTAAAAATAATAAAATACGAAAATTGAAGCGCAAAATGATTTTGTTGCATCTATATAACTGACGGACGGTATACAAAAAAGAACAGAACACTTTTAAAATGAAAAGAAACAAATGCAGAACTACGCATTAAAGGAGTCTGAAAATCTGCATTTTTTCACCACTTCTTTTCAGTTTGTATGCTTAAGACTGCAATTTGTATTTGTCAACAGTGATGGGAATATCAATGGTTAAAGTGACGAAGATACGCCCAACATGATACTGCGATTTTATTTCTCCCAATGACAATTTCTTGGTTTCTGCATTGCAAGAATACAGTGTGATTTTTAAGGGAAGCCTTATAAGTGAGAAAGATGTGATTCGTTTACCACTGGAACATGTCGAGAGATGGAAAGACGACAAGCAACTGTACACGAGATGGTGTCACTTTCCCGGCACTGGAAGATGTGAAGTACAATCGGAATATAAACAACCTACACATAATGAAGGCAGGAGCGGATGCAAGGGCAAGGATATACAGGCTATGATCTTCTCCTTGAGAATTCACTGAATCAAATTTCAATATATTATGAACAGCCAAAACATTATGACCGCCTGCCTAATATAATGTTGGTCCTCCACATGCCACCAAAACAACTCTAATCCGGCAAGTGATGGACCCTACATGATTTCTAAACGTGTCTTGTGGTATCTGGCACCAACACGTTACCAGCAAATTCTTTATCTTTACCTCTCAGCGTCCGCAGATAGGATTTGCTGTTCCATCACAAACCACAGATGCTCGATTGGATTGATGTCTGCGGAATTTGCAGGCCAGGGCTATATTTGAAAGTCTTCCTCATGTTCCGCTAAACGTTCTCGAACAATAATAGGGCCAGTGTGGCACTGCGCATTACCTTCTGAAAGAAGATACGTATTATCACAGGGGAAAACCGTTGCCATGAAAGGATGTAGCTGGTCTGCAATAATGTTTAGGTAGGTAGTAGCCGTCAAGGTTTCCTGTACATGAATGACTGCACCCAGGGTTTCCCATCATAACATTTCTCAAAGCATTAAATTTTTCCATCGCCTTGTTTTCGTCCCACGGTGCATCCTGGTGCCACCACTTCCCCAGGTAAACGACGCACAAGTACCCGGCTGTCCTCATGGTGCAACAGGAAGCGAGATTCATCGGACCGGAAGACCTTCTTCCAAACATTCAAGGTCCAGATTTGATGCTTTTGACGCTGAACCGAGGCTAGCAATGGCGCTTGGAGCGGCCTCATCTTCAGCAGGATTCGATATACTGTGTATTGTGACACATTTCTCCCGTCACCAGTATTCAAATTACCCGCGAGTCGCGCCACAGCATCCCTTCTGTTGGTTCCTATCGTATGAGACAACCTTCGCTCACCTCTGGCATTGATGAGCCACAAACTTGCCGGTGGTTCCTGGTTTTTCCTCGTCGGACCACTTTTTGAAAGCACTAAACACGACTGAGCGTGAGCACTCCACAAGCGTTACCGTCTCGGAAATGCCCTGACACAGTCGTCTGGCCATTACAATTTGGACTTAGACGAGTTAAAGTCGCCCTGACCATTACAATTTGGTCAGGGTGAACTTTAACTCGGGTGGCCCCTTTCCTATCTGAAGAACAAGAATAACACTGATTAACAGAGCTCAATGTCAGGTGTTATTTATATTGTCTCATGACCTCCACACGCGCCGTCGTTTAACTGCAGTTACTTCGATTTGCATCAAGATGTGCTGCGGTCATAATGTTTTGGCTCTTCGGTGTATTTTACTTCGTGCAGACTATACTACACTCGCTGAAATGATTTAAATTTTATAATTTTTCTCAGTTTTGTAGCAGCCTATAAACAAGCTCTTTATCAATAATTTTCTTCCAAGCGATGTGCATTTGTTATTTCAACGCATCATAATTTCTTTTCTGTAAATTTAAGTTTCATTTCTATGGCCTCCTCCATGTAAGCCTTCTGCATCCATCCTCGTGTGAAGTTGTCACGCATCAGGTAATTGGAAATGAATAAATAACACAGAAGACTTTACTGAGCGGGAAATGTCATTCGTCGGGTATTCGAAAATGTCAAGAAATAGAAGGAAGAAATGATACACATGCGCTGATTACTGTATGTCATTTGTCAGGCAGTGAGAGATGAACATGGAAGATAAGCAGCTTTGAATAAGTTGAATCGGTCAAATGTCAGAAATAGGAAGGTAGTTTGGGCTCACTTTTAGGGTCCCAAGCCCGAGGTATTACAGAAATAGGGAGGCAGTTTGGGCTCACTTTAAGGGTCCCAAGCCCGAGGTATTACAGAAATAGGGAGGCAGTTTGGGCTCACTTTTAGGGGCCCAAGCCCGAGGTGTTTACAGTTTTTGTCATAAAATCTGAACCCGATGTTTGGTTACATTAATTTACTGTAGAAACATTTTCGTGCAGCATTTAATAGAGTAATTACATTTTCTTAATCCAGTAATATTTCGACTGACATTATGAATAAGCTATTAAGCTTTCATCCATCCGTCGGAAGGGTGGAATTCTAGCAAATATTCTGTTTAAATGAATTTTATCAAATTCAAATTGATATCTCCTTTTTGCCTCCCATATTTTTGTTGATATATATTGTTTTACAGCTCATGTTGCTCCGACAAACCATGTGTCTCACAGATTACTAAAAAGTACGACTGACCGTAAAATATTCGTACCTTTCAAAGTTAGTAGAACACAACTATCGGTATAAATGTACAAATCCCGTAGCTTCTAAATATTATATACTGCCGATCAAAAATCATTACATTTCATAAAATATGTGAAGCGTGTGATTTCTTATACTTTAATAAATACGTTCGACTAATTCTGGCGAGGAGATAAATATTTAATGGAAAAATTTATATTTCAGTTGTAAAAAGTTATTCCTTTCCGGCAGTGGTAAAATTTTGAAAGAAGTTTCACTTGTCCTGCCTATACCAGATTTTGGTGATCCACACTCATTTTTACTGGACAAATGACACAAATGTTAAAACATTTAATATGTGCCCTGTATCAGTTTTATTGCCCTTCTTCAAGCCTGGATGCAGCGAAGCATAAACTTCAATTGGACATTAACTAAACAATATACAGGGTGATCCGTTTTGGTAGGAATAATTTAAAAATGATATGTATGGCTTGTAACAGATATAATATGTCAATATTAAACAGAAATTACCTTTATGGATGGGAGTTTGTCTAGTACTCTACATGACCCCCTTTGCGAACTTGGCAAAGTTCATACCGGGTGTTCAATTCTTGCCACGTGCTTTCTAACATCGTCACCAGCTGGACGGTCCTTTTTCTTCTCTGAGGACACTGTGCGAGGATTTTACCTGGACATGCTACAGATCTTCTTGGTACCACAACTGGATAATGATGTCATTTTGCAGCAAGACGAAGCCCCACCCCAATGGAAAACAGGAACTCCCTCAACAACACACTCAATGACAACTGGTGTGGCCGTGATGGCTCTATTCCTTGCCCTGCAAACTCCCCGGATCTCACTCCACCCGGTTTGAAAGACGTTTCTACGCACAACGACCTCAAAGCATGGATGACTTGAAGGTGAAAATTTCTGCAGCGTTTGCACAAATCACTTCGCAGATGTTAGAAAACACGTGGCAAGAATTTAGCACCAGGAATGAACTCTTCTGAGTCCGCAAAAGGGGTCATGTATATTCCTAGACAAACTCCCATCCATACAGTTAATTTCTGCCAAATATTGACTTATTGTATCTCTTACAAGTCATATCACAGCCTTTTTAAATTATCCTTATACCCAAACGGATCACCCTGTAGTGCAAATACAGTCAAACCCACATACACTGACGGAAAAAAATCCCAACACCAAAAAGGGGTTGTGTTAGATAAACGACAGTTGGTAGGCGGTGAGAGTACATCTGTAAGATGACGTCTATGCAAATTTCGCGCTCGGCGCATACGTGTGTCGCTAGTAGCGCCCCTCGGAACATGCAAAGCAGGTTTGCTGTAAATACGCGCTGTAACGTTCGTGAGCGTTAATTATCGTTGAGATTCGACGTAGTGTGTTGATGTTAGTGAAGAATGCCTTTAAGAAGACAAAGAAGCCATTATCAACAGCTCACGGAGTTTGAACGAGGCTACGAGAAGGTGGATTTTCGTTCCGCAACATTGCAGAACGACTTGGCAAGAATGTAGCCACTGTGCATGATTGTTGGCAGCGGTGGTCAAGGGAAGGTACTGCCTCAAGAAGACCGGGTTCCGGCCGGCCACGTGGCACTACTGAGAGGGAAGACCGCCGTGTACGGCGTATGGCCGTGGAGTATCGTACCTACCGCGTCTGAGGCAGCAATTCGAGCTGCAGTTGCCACCACAGTGACACAACGAACTGTTACAAATCGGTTACTTGAAGGACAGCTCCGAGCCAAACGCCATGTAGCGTGCATTCCACTTACTCCAAACCACTGCCGTTTGCGACGTCAGTGGTGTCAAGCTAGAGCTCATTGGAGGACGGAGTGGAGATCTGTTGTGTTTTGTGATGACAGACGGTTCTGCCTGGGTGCCAGTGATGGCCGTGTGTTGGTTAGAAGGAGGCCAGGTGAGCGTCTGCAACCAACCTGTCTGCGGCCGAGACACACTGGACTTACACCTGGAGTTATGGTCTGGGGAGCAATTTCCTATGACAGCAGGAGCACTCTCGTGATTATCCCACGCACCCTGACGGCACAGTTGTACGTCGGTCTGGTGATTCAACCTGTTGTGCTGCCATTCATGAACAGCATTCCAGGGGGTGTTTTCCAACAGGATAACGCTCGCCCGCATACCGCTGTTGTAACCCAACATGCTCTACAGGGTGTCGACATGTTGCCGTGGCCTGCTAGATCACCAGATCTTTCACCAATCGAGCACGTATGGGACATCATTGGACGACAACTCCAGCGTCACCCCCAACCAGCATTAACCGTCCCTGTACTGACCGACCAAGTGCAACAAGCATGGAACTCCATCACACAAACTGACATCCAGCACCTGTACGACAAAATGCATGAACGTTTGCATGCTTGCATTCAACATTCTGGCGGTTACACCGGTTATTAATGTACCAGCATTTCACATTTAAAATGGCTCTTCTCGCGCTTACATTAAGCTGTGATCTTGAAACCTTAATCGATTAAATATGCTACCTATACAAATGTATTGCCGCCATTTCATTCCTCTACAACTATTTTTTCGTGGTGTTGGGATTATTTTTTCCGTCAGTGTATAACGAGCTCGCATAATACGAAGTTCCACATAAACCGAAGTTTTTATATATCCCTTGAACTTTATATTACGAACATTTTTTTTCGTAGAAACAGCATATATCAAAGTTCAGTATGTTTGGCAGCAAACAAAATGATTGGAATTCCTCAGTTTTTGCCCCTTCCTCTTTTACCCCGAAAAATGTGGGGTGTTGCGAGCTATTTACAATACCTAGTAGTTCCCTTTACACACAAGTCCATTTGCACGAAGACTAACAATGTTTGTATGGAGGACAATGTTTGTGACGTCACACTAGTGATATGATTTCCAACTGGGATTCCACTTACTTCGGGGACGTCGCCCCGCTCTTCAGTGAGTGTTGTTCAAGTAGTCTTGACTGACAAACAAAGAATGAGGTTTTGTTACATTTTGTAAATTTAGTTGTACTTTGACTGCTCAGTAGTCTGTGCAGTGTGCTTACTAAATTAAAAAAATCGTGGCTTTAAAACAAGCGTAACACTTTAACGCGAAAAACTTTAAATCGAAGTAATCAGTTTAGTAGGAAAAGGAGAAGTTCACAAAAAATTCATACTGCGAAAAGGTCTGGTATTCCTCCAAATTATCTTTCCGCAATTTTAAGAAACAAGGATGAATTGAAACCAAAATTCAGTGATGGTTCGTTTCGTCGAGTATTGAAAAAAAATTTCGAGAGAGAATTCACACATGCAAGGGCAAGAATGATGATCGATCAAGTGTTGAAGAAGAAATCACTATAGAAATACAACAGAAAAATAATTTCAAATAGACTTGCTATTGAAAGTTAAAAAAATCTTAGAATTTATTTTGCATTGTAACGCATATTGTATTTTAACTTTCCTTTTGAGTTTCTGTTTTCTATGTAAATTTGAGTTCGTTCTCTTAAGACATTTTCAAACCTTAACGATATCTGTTTTCCCCCGAACGAGAATGATGTTGGCAACACACTGAGGTCGGAACAAGTGACGTATGTGTGGCCGGATAAGAACGATAGATAAAAAGGAATGTTATTGATGATAGACGTGCTGTTATACTGCAATTGGATTTAAATCACTGATACTGTATTTTCAATAAACCGGATGTGAGTAAGGAGTACAAACCATGCAAGCAAAATAAACGTATTGTAAATGCTACAATTAACCTCTTTCTTGTAATGAGTATGTATACCTGCTAATATTACATATACTTAAGCACACATAACGTAATTACTGACGTAAGGACTAAGTTACAGCGGAAAGAAAATTACGTTATAACAGTACTTAACTCACGGCATTAGAACGAAACACATTTCCTCCAAAACTCACCCAGCAACACTCAGGTCTCGTTTGGGGGACGCAGAGTTGGCAGGAATGCTGAAAATATGTCTACCTACTTTATCCAGATTCAGAAAAGGGCAATATGTCTAGCTACATATTCAGAAAAGGACAATATGTCTAGCTACTTTATCCAGATTCAGAAAAGGGCAATATGTCTAGCTACATATTCAGAAAAGGACAATATGTCTACCTACTTTATCCAGATTCAGAAAAGGGCAATATGTCTAGCTACATATTCAGAAAAGGACAATATGTCTACCTACTTTATCCAGATTCAGAAAAGGGCAATATGTCTAGCTACATATTCAGAAAAGGACAATATGTCTACCTGCTTTATCCAGATTCAGAAAAGGGCAATATGTCTAGCTACATATTCAGAAAAGGACAATATGTCTAGCTACTTTATCCAGATTCAGAAAAGGGCAATATGTCTAGCTACATATTCAGAAAAGGACAATATGTCTACCTACTTTATCCAGATTCAGAAAAGGGCAATATGTCTAGCTACATATTCAGAAAAGGACAATATGTCTAGCTACTTTATCCAGATTCAGAAAAGGGCAATATGTCTAGCTACATATTCAGAAAAGGACAATATGTCTAGCTACTTTATCCAGATTCAGAAAAGGGCAATATGTCTAGCTACATATTCAGAAAAGGACAATATGTCTACCTACTTTATCCAGATTCAGAAAAGGGCAATATGTCTAGCTACATATTCAGAAAAGGACAATATGTCTAGCTACTTTATCCAGATTCAGAAAAGGGCAATATGTCTAGCTACATATTCAGAAAAGGACAATATGTCTACCTACTTTATCCAGATTCAGAAAAGGGCAATATGTCTAGCTACATATTCAGAAAAGGACAATATGTCTACCTGCTTTATCCAGATTCAGAAAAGGGCAATATGTCTAGCTACATATTCAGAAAAGGACAATATGTCTAGCTACTTTATCCAGATTCAGAAAAGGGCAATATGTCTAGCTACATATTCAGAAAAGGACAATATGTCTACCTACTTTATCCAGATTCAGAAAAGGGCAATATGTCTAGCTACATATTCAGAAAAGGACAATATGTCTAGCTACTTTATCCAGATTCAGAAAAGGGCAATATGTCTAGCTACATATTCAGAAAAGGACAATATGTCTAGCTACTTTATCCAGATTCAGAAAAGGGCAATATGTCTAGCTACATATTCAGAAAAGGACAATATGTCTACCTACTTTATCCAGATTCAGAAAAGGGCAATATGTCTAGCTACATATTCAGAAAAGGACAATATGTCTACCTACTTTATCCAGATTCAGAAAAGGGCAATATGTCTAGCTACATATTCAGAAAAGGACAATATGTCTAGCTACTTTATCCAGATTCAGAAAAGGGCAATATGTCTAGCTACATATTCAGAAAAGGACAATATGTCTAGCTACTTTATCCAGATTCAGAAAAGGTCTCCTAATGCAACGTATTGGACCGTGTGGTCATTACCCTGGACTATCGTTTAGTTTTTCTTTTTGTGTGATCGTAAAAAATCTACATAACCATTATTAAAATTCGCGGCCCTAGGTAACTTCCTTGCTCGCTTATGATAAAGGTCGGCCCTGATCATTACCTCTCAACTGTGGATCTATGGCGACATATTCTCCCCCGCCACTATTTGGTATTCTGAAGCCTCTCCAGAGAAAAAAAATACAGTGATGAAATTTTCATTGGTGTGTTACGTGTTTAACGATTTTCTGTGTAAATTTTGCCTGCAGTTACGACGATGCCAGCAAACCCAGCAGTGAGCAGTTCTCCTTTCCGCTGAAAGGGTGGTACGTTTCTATATTACGGACACGAAGTAGTCACAATCATGCCTCGGAAAAGAACTCTATTAGGCGAGCGTTTCTGCGATTCACATCACAACGTCCGGCATGGGAGAAGAACGAACGCCACTGCTAGGTTTTGCGACTCAGAGGTATACCAGCTGCTGACCTCACTAATATCGTCTCACTCCAGGTAAATTTGTGAGAAAATCTTGTAAACACAATTTTTAATTACTGCGATTTTCCCGGTGGAAATACTTCTAAGCTGCTCTGGATATGCCATACGATGCCTTCTAGTGGCAACAAGGTTTCGTTACAGCTATGGGCGACAGGGTTGAAGTTGTACTGAACTCTGTGAAAATATACTGCTAGACCATAGGTGAGTAGATGGGTTCTACAAAAGTGGGGCCTTGTCGACAGATGTGGTGCCGTCAAGAGATAAGGGTCGCCCAAATGAAAGTGAGACTCGTGTAATAGCGTCGTTGTATAATTACACAGAGCAGTGCATTTGCACCGGTAGATGGCGTGTCATGTCAGGAAGCACGCTGTTATCAGCGGTACGTGTAAGTGTGCTGTTTGCACGTGCGGAGGAGGCAAATTGCTTACGTAGGGTCGCGACATGGATTCGTCCAAACAGGACCAGCGGGCAGTTATGCAGTTTTTGACGGCAGAAGATATTAGTGGAGGCGAAATTTATCGTCGTATGAAGGATGTGTATGTGAATGAGTGTTAGTCACGGTGTACAGTGTTCCGCTGGTGTAGTGAATTTCGTAAAGGACGTGTGAGCACGGAGGATATGCCGAGAACTGGGCTAGCACACGTGGCCATCACCATGGTAGCGATTGCTGCCGTGGACAACCTTGTAAAGGAAAATCGTCGAATCACCATTCGCGAGTTTGCGACAACATTGTCCGCGAGTAAGGGAACCGTTAACACCATTCTCCATCGCCGATTGCGATACAGGAAGGTTTGCGCACAATGGGTCCCTAAGCATCTCCAGGAGGAGCAGAAGACTCGGCGAATGGGTGCTTACCTGGAACATCTGCATCATTACCACACAGAGGAAGGACAGTTTCTTTCCAACATTGTGGCCCCAGATGAAACTTTATGACACCACTTCGATCCGGCCACAAAACGGATGAATATGGAATGGCGACACCACAACTCTCAACGCCCAAAATAAGCTCAGTCCTCCTCAAGAACTGGAAAAATGATGCTCACTGTTTTCTTGATGAGACCATTGCTGTTAGATTGGCTGGATGCAGGCAGTATGGTCAAAGCAACCACATACTGCAATACGTTACGCAACCTCAAAACGGCCATCAAGTGTAAGCGACCCTGAATGTTGTCAAATAGGGTTATTCTGCTGCACGAACACGCGCACGACCGAATGTGGCAACAGCGTGCCAAGATTTGCTGCGGAGCTTCAGCTGGGAAGTCCTCGACCATCCCCCTATAGCTCCAATTTGTCGCTCTGCGACTACCACATCTTCGGGCCACTGAAAAAATCTCTCAAGGGCAGCCGGTTCGCTAACGCCGTTGAGGTCCGGGGCGCCGTTGAAGACTGCTTCCACAGCCAACCACGGACGTTCTTCGCTCAGGGTATCCACAATCTCGTGCCGCATAGGATCCCAGTTGTCTGTCGTGTGTAACGGGTATGCAGCCCATGTATCACTCGTACTTCCAGTATGTTCACATATTTCAACCTAATGACCCTTACGGCAAAAAACCGACAGTCTCAGTTTCATTTGAGCCACCCTTATAGCAAAACTCCTTAGCTGTGTTACACAGAAAGGGAGCTCTTCCAGTCTAAACAAAAGAATTATAGTCAATTAATTCTCATGGGCACTTGGGGGTGCAAAAAGGGAGCCTCAGAGCAAAGTACAAATAAAAAATTTGGCACTTTTTAACGTGGTGGTATCCAACAAATGACAAGGATTTCATTTCCTGTCTGGTGCAAGAAATAAATGAGTGGAGTACTGAGGAAAATTTATTTGAAGATTTGTGATTCATCTCAACACATTTACAAGACACATCTTTGTAGAGAACCCTATACCTGCTAGTATAAATGCATATGAAAATACACTGTTGGCCACCCAAAATGCAACAAGAAGGAAGCATCGGATTGGCCTGAAATTCGCAGCGTGCGTCGCCCGCGAGAGGACATGCAAACGATTAGCATTGCAGGTATATGCAAATCATGTGCGCCCGGCACGCCACCGAGAAGCACTATAAGAAGAGTGCACAGAAGGCGGGGTGTAAGTAGTGGAAGTGTTGTGCTGCCGGACCTGTGCGTGGGAAGCTTCCTGATGCCTCGTCGCAGAATACGGCAGTCATTCCAGCACGTTTAGGAGTTTGACAGAGGACGAATAGTGGCTTATCGCGACAGCGGTTTATCGTACCGAGACATCGGCGCCCGTGTGGGACTACGTCCAGCCACAGTGAGGCGAGTATGCATTCGGTAGGTGCAGGAGGGACGGACGGACCGATTTGAGCGATTGCCGCACCCGCGGGACACCACCGAACGAGAGGACCAGCATGTTGTGCGGCAGGCATTGACGACTCGCACCGCCACATCACGAAAGTTAGCGCAGGAATTAGGATGTGTTGCGCAACAACCTGTGTCAGCACGTTCCGTTCGACGTCGTCTGTAGGAGCGGGGACTTGTCGCACAGCGCCCATTGCTCCGATTACCATTGACGTTACACCACCGGCGAGTGCGGCGGCAGTGGGCCATTGAACGCCACACCTGGACTACGGAATGGCACGACATTGTCTTCTCCGACGAATCCCGCTTCTGCCTGCAACACCACGATGGTCGGATCCGCGTGTGGCGGCACCGCGGCGAGAGACTGTATGACGCCTGCATTATGCATCGCCATACCGATCCGTCGCCTGGCGTTATGGTTTGGGGCGCAATTGGATATGACCCCCACACCCCTCTGGTACGCATCGCCGGTACACTCAACAGCCACCGCTACATCTCCAACGTTTTGGAGCCTATAGTCCTCCCTTACCTGCAGGACCTGCTAGCGGCCACGTTTCAACAGGACAATACGCGCTCGCACGTGGCACGCATCATGCAACAATTCTTCACGGCCTACCAGGTGTCACCGCTGCCGTGGCCCGCCTGTTCTCCCGATATGTCGCCCACCGAACACGTCTGGTCGCTGATCGGCAATCGAGTGGGCCGGCAAGCACCACCCGCGGCTACGCCTGATGAACTGTGGCAACGTGTGGAAGCAGCGTGGATCGACATACCCCAAGTCCACATCCAAAGCCTCTTTCGTTCGATGCCGCGGCGTGTAGCGGCCGTTATTGCCAGCCATGGTGGCCACACGAACTATTGATGTCTGCGTGTTCCGCAAGTCGCACGGGCTTGTAAGCTCAATCGTTTCATCTTTGTATCTGTTGTTATGTGTGCAGTAAATCTGGCTGTGCTATCTCGTGTCCTTCTTGGTGTTGCATTTGGGGTGGCCAGCAGTGTAAATGCATATTGCATATTTCAAAAAAATAGTAATCTGGGCAGAATACAGGGTCCTCCCCCCTACAGCACGTCGGCCGAGTTGGGCTGGGGTTCGAGTGCCAAATGAGGTATGGGTAATGCTTCTGTCTTATGGCGCTTGCCCTCACTCTACCTTGGAATAAGTGATCCTAAAGCAGAGATAGGAGACTGCGAATATGCCTATGAGTTTCTCGCGGAGGTCGTTAATCCCCAAAACATACGATAACAAACTGTAATGACTGAGAAAAGTAAACAGGAAATAAGGAACATAAATATTTAACTGCAGGTTACGCAAATCAGATAATCTAAACAAAAAAAGGATACAGATTTAAGAAAAAAAGGCAATTCTGTTCATATTTTCGCATTTCAAGATTCGAAATGCGACAAGAAAAAAATACCGGATTGCACTGATTTTTCGGTCGTCATGAGCATTGCGGCTTTTGGCAAAAATCTGTACTGCACCTGTTTTAAAGCTTTATTATTGTTATTATCTTTTTTGAACTTTGTAATCAGTAGTACACTACAGAAAAATATTCTACACGCTACTTAGAAGTTACAAAGGTTTATTAAAATAATGTAAACACTTATTGTTTGTGGAGAACCTTTTATTAAGAAGCTGTAGGCCCATCTCGGGCTTTCAGAAATAGATCATTCCAACTTGGATCAAACAGACTTATTCAAGTCATGAACATACCATAGTGGAATTTGGGACCATTCTTCCTGTAAAATATGTCCCGTCCCATCTGTGCCAGTGATGTTTAAGTTGAAAGTGTGATCTGACCTTTCGCTCCAGATATTCCCACAAATATTCAATAATATGAAGGTATGCTGACTGAGGTGGCCCGGGTAGATGCTGTACCTCATCCTTACGCTCTGCAAACCTCAACTTGGCACGTTTTGCACAATGCACAGGTGCATTATCTGCTTGAAACTAGGGACGGCCTTTTTTAAACTTTGTAATCAGTGGTACACTACAGAAAAATAAACAATCCTTGCAATATTGAATGCAGGTGGTTTCTAAGAATAGATTCATACATTGCAGATGTGACCCGACCCAATGGCCCTAAGGAATGCCATGATACGGCCCCCACAACATCAAGCTTCCACCTCCATGCTTTACCACCCGGAACCAAACAGTCGGGATGGTACGTTCTGCAGGTTTTCGCCAGACGTAGACTACTCTACCAGTGATGGAAAACAATGCGAAACACGATTCATAAGACCAAAAGACATGTTGCCAGTCTTTGGCATTCCAGTTTTTATGTGCTTTGTACCACCTTACACATTTTGTTGCATTGATGTTGGTAAACAGAGGTTTGTGGATTGCAGCATGGCCAGAAATACCATCACAATGGAGTTCCCGACGAACCGTCATGAAAGAAACGGGATCATTCCGATTGGTGTTCACCTTTTCTGCTATTTTCAGTGCCTGGTCTTGTGCTTAAGTTGTACAACCTGAGCCGTTTGAATGCAACGCAATGTCCTGTTTACAGGTAATCTTAATCTTCGACACAGTTTCGCGTGTTACACGTACTATTTCTGTCGTTCTAATTACTGAAGCTCCTGTAAGACGCGAACTATGATGATAACCTTTTTTAGGTCACTGAGGTCTCACGTTGTCGACAATTACTCCACAATCCTGCGACTGTGGCGCTGCGAAGTGACAGCCAACATCGTACTGCATCCCTTTATATACCTCTCATCGCAGGTGAAGTCGTCTTTGTGATTTGCATACGGCGAATAGCATGTACTTCACAGCAGTCGGCGTTTCCATTATTTCAATAAGCCCATGTAAGTTTCACAATAGAAAACTTCGCAGATTCGTGGGAAATCTCGGTCGTACTTACAGCTAATGAATACAAAAATAATTTCTAATCTGGGTCTTTCAGAAGTTCAGATAGATTGACAACTGCAAACACATTGTTATGTCATCTAGTCAGTGTATGGTGAACAGCATGCTAAAATTTCTATTACGCGGCCACCAACACCAGGCCATTCTTGTAGCAAAGTTTGTTCAGTGGCTTCACCTATTCCCGACTAACGGGATGGAAAAAATTGTACCGTGGGTTAGCCTCCATAAACTCGGGTGATAAATTAGAGTAGTTATGTATCTCTGTCAGTTCAATAAATTTGTGACAGTTGCAGTTTAATTTTATCCATATACGATTTCCTAAATGTTATTTTCCTGGAAGTTCTAAAGACAGCCGACATTTCATCAAGGTATTCATGGATAATTAATAACGTCTCCAAATATACAGTGTTCCAAACTAAAGAAGGAATTGAGTGAGTGAAATACACTGGAAATGCTGTGAAGACAAATCCATTTTAATGATCGAAAGATGCGGCTTCACTTTCAACCATAACGATGAAATATACAGAAACATGATTCACCACTAAACAGTTTTCTCTTTCACTCGATCTCTTGTTCGTACCGCAACCTATCGTTTCCTTTCATCCTTCTTTTTTCCTTTCTCGTTTCTGAGCTGTGCTCGGTGGCGGAAGTTTGAAATGCTTCAGTTTCAAGACTTCCCTCAATCATTTAAATTTTTCTCTTTCTCTTGTTTTTCTCTGTATGTCTGCGGTAGCCTACAGAATTTCATTTCCAAAATCCCTCGAATTACTTCAAGTTTCTTCCCTCTTTATTCATCTATCTGCCAGGGGAATCCTCGAGTGCTTTGGCTCCATACCACACTGAATCACGTCAGGTCTCTCTCCTGCCCTCTTTTTCTATCTAATTTGTAGCAGAAGCATGAAGTGCTTAATTTCCAAGACCCAGCTGAATCTCTTCAGGCTTATTCTCTCTCTCTCTTTCTCTCTCTCTGTCTCTCTCTCTCTCTCCCTCTGTTCTTCCCTTATTCGATCTCCCTCCAGTTTCTCTCCATCTATCTATCTGCATGTGGAAAACCGAAGTGATTCATCAGTTAAGCTCCAGACTGCATCACTTCCGTTTCTCTGGCACTGTGTGTGTGTTGTTCCTTTCCTTTTCCTCTATGTAGAATAGAGCCCGATTTGCAGGAAGAATGAAATATAAAGTCGCAAGATGTTTACGTAAAGAAAATAATTACATCTGTCTAAATGTTAAGCTGATCTTGGTTGTTCAGTCGAGCATGAAATAATTACTAAGAAAAATGTGTGAAGCGGATGATTGGTTGTGAGTGGCATCAAAAATTCAGATTTTCAAGAGTCATACTTTTTTATTAGGGAAGAAACTTGAACTGGTAACGGACTCCGAGTTTTTATTTTGGAACTTCTTTCTGACGATCATTCCCTTGTTCGAAATGTGAGACCTCAGTTTTGAAGACTAAATAATGGAAAGGTTATGGTCTTAGCTCGTAATGAAACTGCTTTTCCGAAAGTTCCTAGTTAACAAAAAATTTTCAGTTTCAATAGGAAATCAGAGATTTCATTTTTGGAGAAACAGCAGAAAGCGTGGAGCCAGTGTTAAACAGAAATTATGAAGCTGGAATTCGAAAACTTTTAGTTACTCCAGACACTAGTTTGTTGAAGCAGTAAACAAAAATATAAACACGAAATTATCCATTATGAACAATTTTCTAAACGGGAAATAGGCGTCGTGGCATGCATACTCATATTTTCTTCTTACTTTTCTTTTTGTGTGTTTCCGAGTTTCAGCGATACTTTTTAATCTCCCATCTCTAATTTACGGTTATGAGATTCCGAGCAGAGAAAGTGCTAGAAATAGTTCTAAGATTAACTAATGTCAATCTTCGAACTATCGGTTTCTGTAACCCTTCTAATTAAAACATAGGAATCTTTTTATTCCAGTTAGGTTAGTCAGATCTGAGAATTTTTAAACAGTTTCGTACACCAAAGTCAAGTAAACGCGTTTCACGAAATAAGTGGGATTCATTTCTTTTAGTTGAAGAAACTTATGTTTCTTTTTCCATGCCAGAGAGAACAGCGCCTTGCGAATGTGCTAAGAGTGTGATGCATTGAACACGGTAGTTCACAGGCTTGACGCTGGAATTCTTATACATACAACTTATATTTTGATTATTCAAGAGACAAAACTAATAAGGAAATAAGGAAAAGAAATCCGAAGTTCAGTAATCTACTGCAGGGATAGTCAACCGCGAACAGTAAGGAAGAGCTTTTCAAAATCTGACACTTTTGAAAAACTACTAATTACTGTTTTCGTACGAACTAGGAACCTAGTCTATTAAAAAGTTCTCAAGCACGAGGACATGCATATTAGGGGCGGAGCTGCATAATTTAAAACGCATACATTAAAATTGGAAAGACTTGTCATTTTAATGTTAAGATACTGAGATTAATTTTCAAATGTTAAGAAAATAAAGGAAATTTTTCATTGAGAATGCCGACACTCATTTTCGTCCACAGATTTTTTAACATTTTGACGAGTAGTTTGTCACCCCCATTTTAATGCACTTGCCAAGGTAATAATATGTGAGCTTATTTCTACAGTTGGTTTTTAATATTTCGTCGTAAAAAATGATGACTCACGCAGTTAGATACGGTAGAGCTCGGCCGTCACTCTCAGTGGAACACGAACGACGACTGGATACTGGATTTTAGAGACAAGAAGACGAAATTTGCTGATAGGTGACCTAATTCTTGAGGCGACAACTCTCAATGTAAGGCCATTTTTTAGTGCAATAAGTTTTAGTTTCGATAGTGGGCAATATTCCAGAAAAATGCTGTTTTAGAGAGCTGGAAAAGTTTTCAAAAAATTTCAATGTACTTTCGGATTCAAAAGTATGTCGACCTGGCCTTCACCCCAGAAAGGTTCATAATTTTCTTCGTTTTCCACTTCTGCTTTCAAAGAGGGAAAATGATTCACATCTCTTCGACCAATGTTTTTCCAGAATTCAAGTTTGTGAGAAATACTTTCTGTTATGTCTACCAACTATCCAAAATCTTCCGGCCGTTCACAATCTTTGTGTTCAAGATAGTGTCAACTATGTTCTTTCAAAAACACGATAACGGCATGTAACAGCTCATTGCAGTGACGCGACAAACGTTTCCTTTATTCATCTAAGGTACCTCTTTACGATTCATCAAATTTTCATAATAGCAATTTAGTTCATCTGTAAGGGTTTGTCTTCACAAGGTTAACGATTTTTACAACAAGCTTCGCAACTTCATTAAATTTGGGAAAAAAAGAAAAGAAACACAGTGCATGGGCGCCTGTTGGTAGAGAGTAAAATGGTATGAAATCAACTGCGAAAAACTGTCATTCTTTTGAAACAACGCAATAAATCTGTTTCTAACGCTAGTTAAACGTGGGGCACCCTCTGCTATAAATTCCACGAGGTTATGTCGGTAAATGTGTTGTGACTTATATCTCTATTTTAATCTTCTTTTTGAGTTCTTATTCTTATGTAGATTTTGTTACTTCTCCGTTAGATTTTCGTTCTGAATAGCACTCACTTTCCCAAATTTTTTTATGCATTTTGGCAGCACGGACAGTGGGTCAAAAGCAAACACAAACTACGTCAAGAGTAAAGAGAGAGGTGGTACTATCGTAAGAGATTTACTAATTGATATAGACTGGCATGTTAACTTGATTCTATGAATGTTCAGCTTATATGTGAGGGCTTTTACATACTGATATTATAGCAAAGTTTCTATAACCTTGTGACTTTGGCAATTGGAAGGAATAAAATTTATTGGGAATTTAACATAACTTGTTCGCATTCATAAAAACTCTGGCCGTACATTATTTGTACCTGTATTATTTAAATATACAATCTGCAAAACCACAACCCTAAGGCATTAAAACATCATAGTCTTCAGACGAAGGGCATATTTTGAACTCTAAATAAATGCCCTCACCTTTAGTACGTCCTTTCAGTGGAGAGGAGTTTTCAAAAGTTCTTCATTAACAGAAAAATCTCTAACGCCAACCTAGCAAGTATAGCTAATTTTTATGGGGCACTCACGTCTACATGTTCTTTGAGCTGAAGTGAAAAATAACTGGAACAATCCGAGTTCTTTTTCAGGGGTGAAACAACCTGACTAGACATGACTTCATCTCATCACCAAAATCATCACTGTGGTAATAGAAAGTCGTGTGGTTTTTATAGCAGACATTACAACATCTTTATTCTTGAAACTGTCAAATAACGCATCTGCAACTTCTAGAAATGATTTTTTAATCAGTGAGATATATACTGTATAGTTTATAACATAGTCAAGTCAAGCGCCGACATGACCATTCATTGTATAAAAAACTACGTACAGTGTAGAACGCATCAAGAATCAATGGCTCTTCATATTATTTATATCATCTGTTAATACCTTTCTAGGCTAGGTAATTATTTAAAAAAACTACCAGAAGTTGATGATCAGCACCGATTTTTACTGGTCTACAAATGACACAAATATCAATACATTTAACAGGCACACTATAATAGTTTTATTGTCCTTTCTCAAATTAACAGTACAAATATTACAAAATATTTTCAGACTGATTATAATTTGTATGCCAGCTAATGAAGATGTGTAAGTTACGTTCAAACTTTAATTAATATACTTTGAAGGATTTAAAGTTCAACAGCAGCTTTGTTTTTGTCTTTTCACCTGAGTGGATCTGTAGTGACACTACCGTAAGTGGACCAAGTTATGCAATATCTGGGATATCTAGCAATACTCTCATTAAGAGTGAAACGGTTTCAGAATTCGGTTTATTTGGCCATACTGTTTTGATTTCCCTATACTTCTGAATCCCCATTCACACTCAGATATGTTGAAATGCACTACCCGATTATGGGCTATGTTCGATGCATGCGACTTGATGGAATCAGTATCAAAATGATCACTTTCAGTAAGTAATGTCGACTGTTTTGCAGCGAGTTTTGAAGTTTTACACAGTGAGTTTTGAAGTTCTTTTTATGTCTGCTTCAGAATCGTACTGGAGCCAACTAAGAGTCTTGTCTCTATTGCTGGATTGCACGTGATTGCTGATCGCAATCATAATTAACCAACGGATATCTTTGCGTTCGCATGCTTTTGTGTTTTAAAGATGTCTGGAACCGATGTCCTAACGCCACGTGTTAACGGAATCTAGCTGAATACCATATACAAATGCGAAAAAACAAACAAACCTGAACTGAAGCTTTCCAAACTGAAGCTGCCCAGTCTGCCACTGCAACACACACAACTCACCTCCATTTCCAAGATTCCTTGCACTGATGTGAGAGTTGCGGTACTCTACTCTTTATATTCTCACTGTGTAACAGAGATTATTAACAACGCGTTTGGCAGCTTGCTAAATCTACAGATTTTTGCGCTTCCGTGGGGCTACGTACTTTACTTAGGGATTTTCCCCTTACCAGTATACAGACCATGGAATTCTCATCACCTGGGTTTTAGCGAGGATAGTAATGACTAATAAGTTCTTTGCTACCAACCATGAACAAAAATATTTTGATACTTTCCTTTACGGAAAAGAAAAATGGCGTAGCTTTTTTCTTGAAACAAATGACGTCACATGGAAACTGGTCCATCGGACTACCATCATTTTGATTTTGGTGGTCCAACTTGATTTTCAGAGATCTCAGGCCAGTGGACCACCAAAAAATTCGAACGCTGTTTTTAAACATGGACTTTTATTTTAACAAGAGGTGAAACACTTGATTCTCAAACGTAGAGGAAGGCAACATAGTATTGCAACAACGTGGAAGACTGCAGCTGTACATAGTTCGAGCTGCAGAAAGTATAACTTGTTCAAGAACAGTTTGCTGCCTGAATTTAAGTTAAACGTTAACAACTTTTAGACTTTTATAAAAGGAATTTTGCATATTTCATCTAAGCAAAAAACACTAATTTCTTGTTTAAGTAAAAATAACCCTTCACTGAAATGAGAGAATTTTTTGAAAACCGGCGTTTCACGAAACAATGATCCAAAAACCCGCTTTCTACAAATTTCGAAATCCTATATCTGTGGGCATTTCTTTTCAGGGAGATAAGTACATCAAGAACCGCCATTTGGTAACTCCCTACAAAGCGGAAATCACTCTTCAGTAAAATGAACTTTTCGCCAACCATATTTTAATGGAATCAACTGAACAGAAAATCACAGTTTAACAATCTCCAAAAATCGTCCTTAAGCTATTTTTTAGGGTATGGTGTTAAACGATTAAAATGAGTAAAACTCGATTCCTCTGATTTTTTTAAGACTATGTGTTCAATACACACAGAATATTAAAAGGCTTTAAAACTGGAAAATTATTTCAAGAAAACCATTGTCGTATCAACAACATCATCCATATATGGTCGGCAACAGGAGGCGCAAAGTTTAGTTGGTGAGTCATCAGGTGTTTTGCGCCGCAAGTGCTAAAAGAGGTTATAGAACGAGTTTACTGATGAAAATATAGAAATAATAAAATATCAAAAGGTAATGCTAAAACATTTAAAAAAACTCTGTGAGTGACCGACCAAATGCATACAGAATATTTTGGTGGGCAACAGAGGACAAAATCAACAAGTTAAATCAAGAAACACATTCAAGCAGCCTTTCAAGGTTATGGAAAAGGATAAGAATGATGCCACAGAACAGTGTTCACATAGAAGTGACGCAAGGTTGTTGAATCGTTTGGTAAAACTGTCAAAGTAAAAGAAAAAAAGCGCACAAGAAAAAATTGTGGTACACTCTGAGGACGTGGAAAACGGTAAGTGATGGTTTTTGTCACCCAAGGTTAATAGATGTTAATACACTCTATTACACATGTTAATCACTGCACAGTAACACAGAGGAGTAAGTGAGACGACAATATCTAGTACGGAGACGTGGGGAGCACCGATTATTCCTGATTGTTCTTGTGGCGGTTAAATGACCGAAGTTCAAACACTACTTTAATATGAAGCATTTTGTTTCTAGCTCGTTGATCGCTGAAAGCCTAGCACGAGCGCTTCGTTTGCAGCCAGATGGCAGATCGAAGGTGCCCAGGATGAAATCAAATGTGGAGTACACTAAGAGTATCCAAGGAAACGAGTTGGCTGATATTGCGGACAGCGAAGTAGCATCGCCATTGGTTTCCTGCGATATATTTATGATAAGACGCCGATGAGTTTTCGACTGTTCGTAACACAGAGCAAGGTACAAGCATGCATCTCAGCTGCAAACGCTGTAGCTTCTGATGTTATCCATTCATTAGTCCATGTAAATGCGGAACTTGCAACTTCACGCGATTTGCATACGTTTGTAAAAATCGGAAAAAAAGTAAAAAGGCAGGTGTTTGGCATACAGTTACTAGCACAGTGACGCAGGGTGGAAATTCTAGGCCAATTACTCTTCACATTGCCCGAACGATCACTTACAGTAACCCAAGGAGGTTCCTTAAAATCCACAGTTGGGCCAATGAACTACGAATTGATCGTTGCATCGTGCGCAATGGTTGATATCAGGTAATGCGTATCGTCTTTGTATTAACGAATCTCGAATGTACGTTTCAAAACAAAGTTAGTGATCATGAGGAGAACGATGAAGGCGAAGTTTTCCTCGTGAGTGAGAGAGGATTTAGTCATTTTCCAGATAATGAATGAGATGTACATTAATCATGAGTTTCTATTCCTTCTGGAGGAAAATAATGTATTGATTACGAGGGTAATCAGAAGGATTTTTTAATCTTTGCTCAGCTTCAAGATTGAAAGGGCAAAACTCTCACGCCAAGAACACAGGAAACAATTATCTGAGCCTATTCACTTGAACAGGAATAACAGATATTCCAAAGAAGATGTTGAAAATTGCTGTAAAATGTCAAAGTCTGTACCATCAGAATCGACATTAGCATGAACTTGGAGAGAAGCCCTCAGCTTCGGCATCCAGTAGTGACTGTTGAACTCAGTCGACGTGAAAGACCAAAGAGACAGATTTTGACTTTCGAGGTCTTTCTTCAATGTATGATACGAGAAATATGTACTTTGAACTGTTACGCTTTCGCAACACCATGTACAAGTTCTCCATGAAAAACTTTTGCTATGGTCGAAATTACTGTTCAGGGACGGATTGGCGGTCGCAAAAGGGCCCGGGAAAATTTTTGCAAATGGGCCCGTTCAGTTGTAGTTCTGCAGTACTGTTGTATCACAACTGAAACTTATTATTTTTATTTAAGAAACAAAACAAAAAGTACAGTTGCTCTGGAAATAGTGGGAGGCATAGTACGGGGGTTAAAAGGTACACCCGTCATCCTTAAATTGAAGTGGGTGTTGCGGAAAAATTTTCATCAGCCCATGCCAAGATTTTACTGCAATTTTTCTGTTGTGGACAATCACAGTTAGAAATTTCAAGATATTTAAATATCGTGGAAAACTCACTTAATCGACGCGGAAAAAGCGGATAACCAAGTTGAAATCATTAGTTTAGTTAGTTATATATGCAACTGCGCTAGAGCAGCTTCTAATTTTGTACACACTCAATATTTATATTTGTTTAAAATTTTCTCTTAAAAACACTGAAGTAAGGACATTAAACTTTTTCTTGCGAAAATTGCTTATATAGCCTTTTCATGTTTGACAGATCATAAAATAATCTTGATTTTCATACCTTTGAGCTTCCATTTCTTAAATTTTCAACGAAGTGGGCTGAAATTCCAGCAAATATTTGAGAGAGAGAAAGAACTGCTGCTACCAAAATTTTGTTGGAGTTGTAATAAAAATCCTTTTGCATAAGACATGAGTTTTAAATTTAAATAAATGAAAAAAATACCGAACTTTTACACTGTAAAATTTTCTATTTGCACTGCAATTTTTGTAATTTTTCTATTGTGGACAATCACAGTTAGAAATTTAAAGATTTTTAAATATCGTGGCGAACAGATTCTTCATTCAATGATCATGTATTCGTATGTGTTCCAATTACAAAACGTGCTTTTATGCTGCGGCATGTATTGTAAAGAAACCTTACTAAATAACGTAAACAAACCATTTTGCAACTTCATGTCGAAATCCCTTTATCTGCAGCATTTTTCAGTTATCACAAGGAGCGTAGGCTGCGTAGGTAGAACATTTCGGGGGAAAGGGATCGCATATGAACATCCCCGCAAATAATCTTACAGCTATTTCAAAATAAGTGCTTGATATTATTAGCTTTCACTCTGATTCTGTGTTGTCATATAGTGAATAGTACATCTCATAATGACCATTATCGAGCATTGTTCTGCAACTTTACCAAACATGGGTGAGTATTTTCACTACTTTAACTAAAGTAGTATTTAACCCTGTTCAGCCCCCACCCCAATGCTGTTAACATACGTAACTTGTTGTGCCTCCGATTATTCCTGATGCCGGGCCCCTCGAAACATTTCTGGATGAAATGAATTGTAAAAAAAAACTATAGAAATAGACAGACATCCCCGTCCCCACTCCGCAGTTGAGAAAGACATCGATTAATTACACGGGGAGGAAGGAGTGGAAGTTTGGAAGATGAGATTTTTTTTAATGCCTAAACAGATTAATCATAGTTTTCGGGCGCGGGCGGGCAAGGGCTGACATACTTCGGGCTCTTAAAATCGTGCCCGAACTCAGCTCTTATAAGCACAGCACTAATGCCTCCTACAACCAACGGGAGTAAAATCAACTACACCCCCTTTCCATGGGGAATACATAGAACATCTTGTACATACCCCAGCCCTCCCGCAACACACGGTACATACATTCTCGTTCCTCAGCTACTAAGTGAACCCAGAAGTTCGCAAACACACATGGCCCATCTATTGTAGTTGGGATTCTATAGCAGTTGCCTGATGAGGGGATTTTTCCCTAATTCAAAATAGAAGTTGTTTTATTCCCCGCTTGTTATAAATTACATTATATGTATTTCGTTTATAAAAAGAGTGTTGTGGTTCAGTTGTGTGTTTTAAGTGTGTTTAAAACAACTGAACTGAAAATATTTTTAAGAAAGTAAGAAAGAAAGAGACAAAATATACAGAAGGGGCCCACCAGGAAATGTCTCGGTGGGCCAATCCGCCCCTGTTACTGTTCCACTAGCTTACCTTAAATGTCTGTGAGACTTTTAGTGCTGAGTTCAACACTGGACTTCAACGGGTCGCGTTTCTCCTCGATATCTCGAGAAAAGCATTGGTGAGCTGGCCACTTTAAACCGGGATATCACCTAATGTATCACACTCATAAAGTAACTAATTCTCTGTATTTCGTGTACGAGCTTTCTCGATACTACATTGTAGATACTTGGCATTCGCAGGATTGTTTGAAACACCTTAAAGGATTTTGTTAATAACGGAATGAAGACAGAGTGAGAAGTGACTCAGTGGGAAAATGTGACTTTCGCATTTCTTCTACTGAGTCATTGCACAATGAAAATTACGTAGCTAGACAGGAAAGTTGTCCGCAGTCAATCTTTTGTTGCGTGAAAAGCAGGTTCTCATCAAACGCTCGTTCAGGGTGCGAAACGAGGACACCATTGTGGGTACCAATACGGAATTAAAACATTTCGTCCGCCAAGATCAAGCTCCAACATCGAGCCAAACAAGGGAGAGCTGGGGTCCCCAAGCTTCAGATGATGCAACACACAGTTTTAGGTTCAGCTGGAGGATACAGTCTGTTGATAGGGCAGGCAACAGACATTGCCCCCGTATCCGACTAACGCCACTTTGATATCCTTGGCATGATTAGACTATGTCCAGGCATTAGTTTGTCGTGCAGGACACCAAGCATTTAAAACAAAGGACTACATGCAAGCCAGATCTAAGGTTCAGAAATCTAGCCGTCCTCACAGAATGACGCAAGGGTAGGAGAAAAGTATTGTTGGTTGCTGGCAGCCACAACACTCTGATACCCAAAATCCTTCAAGATCCACTTTTCCAACTTACAGGTCCCTGCACAGGGCACACGTGCTGTTAGAGCTGGAGAACATATCTAATAAAAACTGGAAGTAGAAAGTAAAGAGGTATGAATAAAATAATGACGAAAAACCAAACTTCGGGGTTGTGGTGCATAATTGTGACATGAACAGAGAAAAAATTAAATTAAAAGTTGAGGCAGAAACGTGACTACAGAAGGAAAAAAACAGATAAATCAATTAAAAAAAGTTATCCAAATTTCTCTCCAATCTGTTACTGCTGGATGAATGCTGCAGAAATCAAGGAAAATAGAAGTAGATTAAGAATGCAATAGGTCACAGTCAGCTACGGACGCGCGGGCGCCTCCTCAACTAGCAGGAAAATCAGTTATCTTGTGCGGCTAAGGAGCAAATATCAGCAGACCACGTGGGCCGAAGGAAGTGCTATTGGGAGGAGGTTTAAGTGGATTCGCACTAGATTGCAGGGGAGTGCTGACCCCGGAGCGTGTGGGCCACAATTCCCATGTAAATGCATCTGGTTTTATACCTTTTAAGATTCTGAACGCCATATAGCTACGAAAAATTCGCACCTAGAGATTTCACATATCTACTATTGATGCACCCATCTTGTAGTACATCATCAGGCCACCTAGATCCGTGAAGCTGTGGGCATTTTGGAAAGATGTAGGTGGAAGCAGCTTCCAGCTGAGCTTCCTCCTGTAGTATAAACGTAATAAGACTTTGAACTGAAGTTTATCCAAAATTGAAATGATCATTGGCTGGTTAACATTTTTGGAAACATGAAAAAAGTGTCATCTGATACTACCAGGTCTTCTTTGTCGAAGTACTGTTATGCACAAAAAATCAGTGCCAGAGTTAATAAAGGTAGGGACGTTTATCTCTCTTGCTTCAAGTCCTTAAGGGCTGTTGAATTCAAGTTGTTTCATCTGCAGTTCCATTAGATGAGGCACTATTACAACATGCGCTGTAGATCGGTGTTGAAGGTATGCAGAAATTGTGTGATGTTTTTCTGGTATTCAACTCTTTAAGTTTGTTGGGTTTCGAATTCTTTTCAACGACAAAGTTTTATTTCAGCAAAGACTTTTTTTTTAATTTCATTTATACACTACTGAAATTTAATCATGTTACTCATAACTCATTCTGACACTACGATAAGTGTGTTGGACGCTGTTTTACCATAGGGCAGGTGGTAATATGCTTAATGGAGGATTTATTGATGTTTTATGCCCTTTAGCTGAGCTCGACCTGTTTGCTTGTATTTAGCATGTTACTCTATTTCCATAAGAAAATTTTTATGAGAGTCTTCTGTCATAGTGGCACCATCTGTTCAGAGAAGTAAAGCATTTATGATTCGTTTGACTTTGGTTGAAAGTATGTACTCTCAAATAAAAGTTTCTGACATTTTTCTAATAAGTGTACTGCAATCAACTGACTAGATCGAGCGAAGACGCAGTTTAACAGAAAGCAGAAAAAGTGAAGGAAAGAAAAAAAGAAAAAAAGTTCACGTTGTGGCAAAATGGTTAAGGAAGAATACAATCTGAAGACGATTTTTATTAGGGATGAGCTGATGGCACACTGGAAACCTTTTTACAGAATGCTATACGACACACTTTAACGATGTTGCGCCCTTACTTTTGAGCAGCAATATTTTATGAAAAAGAACAATAAAAAGAAATAAAAAGCTCACAAAATGGGAACTCGGTAAGAACTACGTTTGCAATCTTCTGGGTTTTCTGGTTTTCCCTCTGTGTTTGTCTTCATAAATTCCGCATAAAATTGCATTGATCAAAAATTACTTGTTGTGGATCGTTAAATCGCAGATGGACCCGAACTTAAAGGGTCCTATGAATGAAACAAAATTTTAGATTGACTTCCAACGAAGAGGGATTGATCAATGAATAATCTTACTTTTGTGAGAAAGAAAAAAAGAAAGTTTTTCAAGTAATGAAAAATTTTGAGGAGGTAAAAAGTTTTCCATCTAAAAGTTACTATGAAGATCTACTCATGAAATTGCTAAATGGATTTTCGAGGGAAAATGAGAACAATAAGTAACTCACCTTGAAATATTTCATTCATGTTCCTCTTTCTCTTTAAGTAAACAAAAGCTCAGAGCTAATTATATTAGTTTGTAGGAAACAATACCACAGAAAATGGTGTTCGGAGCATAAATTCGCTTTATCGAGATTGTGACGTCACAGACTGCCTTTACAGGGACATCACGCACGTGTTTCTAGTCTTTAACGAGACACATCACAGGGTAACATGACACATTCCCTAGACTTTTAGAGACGCGAAATGGCAGGCACTTAAGCTCTTTACCCTGTGTGTCTTTCTTCCTCCCAAAGAAATGATGCAGTTACACTAACATTCAAGGAATAAGTCCCTCAGCTACTATTCAAAGCACATATCAAGCTAAAGAGCGGAAAATCTTTCTGCGATAATTGTCGTACTTACACTGATCTTGTTCACATCTATCGACATAAAGTAAGACGGTGATTCCAAGATTTGCCCTGACAGGATAACGATCTTACCCTTTTGCTTTCTTACTTAAAGAAGGGTGATATTTATTACTTAAATAAATATTGCTATATTACTTTATTACTTAAAGAAAGGCTGGGTGCGCGATAATGTATCAAGAATGAGCACACACACACACACACAGACATGCTGCGTGTGTGCTGCTGTTCATGTTTCTGTTGAAAGAAACGTGTGCTTCCACGTTCTTTCATTGTCTTGCCTTTCATTCCTTTTTTTTTAGCCCATCTTCTTTTCGATACAAGGGTTGTCCAATTGAAACGTGGCCCGAGGCCTCGCTTCAATATTTATTAGTTTGGCTTCACCGCAGGATGACACAGTTAAAGTGCGAAGGAAAAGGTTGTAATATCTACTCTTACTCACCTGTTTTCAGACATGTGTCCTATCGCAGCACAGGTTTTTGGATACCTTCCGTACAGGAGGAAGACAGCATTTTGGTGAAACCCTCCTCGACAGCTTCTCAGACGTCGTTGTCTAACGTGAATCATCGAACTTCAGGAACTTTTTCAGGGGACCGAAGATGTGAAATGTTGACAGGTTGGGACTATAGGGAAAACAGGCAAATACTTCCAAGCAGAAGTGTTGCAGTGTCTCAGTGTTTCGATGGGCGACACGAGACCGGGGGTTCTCATACAGCAGCGTGACACCATGCATCAGCATGCCTGGACTCTTGGTTTTAATAGCACGGTGTAGTCTGTGCAGAGTGTCGAAGTGCATCACAGCCTTAACGGTTGCACCACGTGTGACGCACCTACCTCAAAGATGACACACATGTTAAAAAAACAAATTGCAAGGATAAGCCAAGCTCGGTGCAGTTCAGTCTGGAGAATGACCGGTCCGGAGCAGGGAGACGTGAGTTCCAATCTCTTCTACCGGCAAACAGGTTTTACATTATATTGGCTCCTGAACGTAAAAATGAATCTCCTGGCCATGAGATTCGAGAAAAATGTATTCCACACAGCCATGTTTCCAAAAATGTGTGATGCTTCTTCCACACTTCGTCTGGAACTAACCAGAATTCGTTTTTATACAGCAAGCTACAGTACTTCAAGCATAGTTTGCGGTGAACCCGAAAGCTGCGATTCCGTGCACCCTCCCTTCTCAGAGGAGGGGGTTGGGGGGGGGAGTTATGTATGACGTACCACGGAGGTGACACAAGAGACAAAACGACAAGTTGCAGCAACAAGACTTCGTCGGTGTAGTTGAAGCGCTAAAATATCAGACTCCGGAGAAGGAAGACGTAGGTTCGAATCCATCACTGCCAAATTTGGGCTTTTATGCTATACAGGTGGTAACCTTTCAATGAGCAGTAGACCATTCATAGCAAATAAAAAGCTGAGCATGACCATGCTTACGCCAGTGGAGGAGACACAGGCTGCCTTTGTGGTGGTGATGAAGCGTGCCTCCACTGCATGCTTATGCATTTTCTCGTTGGCTCGAAATGATGAAAAGTTCCGTCGCTGGCAATAATTAAAGACAGAAACTCGTTTCTTACTTCCTGATAAAGTGTCCCAAGGCAACATTCATACACTCTTTGTTCCATTTCGCCGACATGTTACTCAGAACACACCTTTTGATACCCGAGAAGATAGTGGATGAAACCGTGAGGGGTACCATGCTGATGTGCAGGTCTTACGCTAGTTGTAAAAAGGTCACTCAGTGGTTTTGCCTCACTGTACTGTTCCTGCCACTTGCTATGGTTTCCTGCGCGATGAAGCGGTGATAATCACCAAGTCGTGGAAGGTTCGCTGTCGTTTTACGTTCTCGAAATCATTACACCATTTAAACACCGTATACATATTAAGGAAGCTCCTCCTCTATATACTGCCTGCAAGCTCTGAAAAATCTCGGCTGGCCTAGGGCATTCCTTGGTTAGAGACTGAGCCAGGGTGCGTTGAGCTTGCTTGGACATACCGACGTCGTAGCGAGCATCAAATAGTGGCCTCGTGCACCAGTCATCTGTGTTGCGACAACCTACCATCCGTTTTCCTTTTGTTTATAGAATTTCTTAGAGGTTTAGAAAAGTCAGTGGTTGGGTCTTGACAACCGAAATACTATGACTGCGTAGAACATTGTAGTAAAATAGGGAGCGGGTAGTGTGTCCTGACAGGAAAGTAAAAACGGAAGGGACGAAACATGGGAGTTATAGGGAGTATACGCACAACGTTAAGTGGTGAATATATAAGCTACTTAACAACTGGTGTCATTCTGAACGAGTGTCGTGTTAACAAGTCCTAGGACTATGGAAGTGACAGAAGATGGGCTCGTAGTGTGTAATAATCGTGTAATTAGTACTTACGGGGGGGGGGGGCATGAAAAAGTTTCCAGTTTGCCGTGGGCCCCGGAAAAGACCCTGTTTTGTAAGTAGTGCCGCGAACGTAAGCAGCATGGGAACAAATTTCGCCTCATGCAGTCAATATGTACAATGCCAGAGGTGTTGATTGAACTTAGTGTTCATTATCATTTAAAATTTCTTTTTATGTCGGAAAGGATTCAAAACCCGTGCACTGTGGCATTCGATAATTCGATGTCAGCTTCTATCCTTTCTTTTTACACTCATCGTCAAAAAATAGTTGCACCCAGAAGGAAGCAACCGACGGGAATGTAACTTGGTGGGTGGGTTTGACATCGTGAGACATGCAAATGATTCAAGTATCACGCACGGCCGCGCGAGTGACTCAAGCAAGGAGGGTACGTAGCGCCATGCCTGACCGGCTATATAAGGTCGCCCTGTTGCGCGTGGTTGCCATTCTGACTTGTGCTGTTGTGGTTTGCAAGCGAAGTATGCCTCGGGAAAAAGTTCGGAAGTAATTCGAGCAGTTGGAGGAGTTCGACAGGGGCCGCATCGTCAGGCTCCGGGAAGCGGGATGGTCTTATCGCTGTATTGCGCGCCATACCGATCGTGTAGATATCACCATAGCACGATGTCGGCGGCAGTGAATAGAACAAGGTACGCAGCAGCAACAGGAAGGAGCTAGGATACCTAGACGAACCACGGAGAGAGAGGATCGACTGGTTGTCCGACATGCGCGAAGTGACCCAACAGCAACGATTGCGGATGTTCAGCTAGCAGTGGTGCCTTCCATGCATGGTTCGATTAGTGCCAGTACCATTGACAGATGGTTGCATGATGTAGGACTACACGTACGCAGAACGTTACGACGACTGCCCTTAACACCATTGCCTCGTCGCCAAAGACTGAATGCAATGTGTTGTGCCAGACTGTCATGGAGCCACTTAGAATGAATGGCAGCGAGTGATCTTAAGTGAGGAGTCCCGCTTTTCTCTTGGAGGGGATGACCACCGAATCCGTGTGTAGAGACACCGTGGTCAGTGCTAAGATGAACGGTTTGTTATCGAGCGTCACACGTCCAGAAGGCCTGGTGTCATGGTGTGGGGTGCAATTACCTACGATGCCAGATCACCTTTGCTGTTCATTAGAGGCACTTTGACAGCCCAACATTACGTTAATGAGGTCCTGTAACCAGTGGCCCTACCTTTTCTGAACGCTCACTCCGGTGCGATTTTCCAACAGGACAGCGCTCGTCCGCATACTGTGCTGTCTCGAGAGCTTGCCTTCAAGGCATTGACACTCTGCCATGGCCAGCCGCATCGCCCGACCAATCGCCGATTGAAAATGTGTGGGATGCTATGGGACGTGCTATCCACACTCCACCCCTACTGCACAATCTGCAGGAACTACGTAAGAAAATTCAAGCTGCATGGGATGGCTTATCGCAGGACACCATTAGGTGCCTGTACAACTCCATGCCGAGACGTCTGGCATGCTGTATGAGCAAACATGGCGGCTCGATGCCATACTGAGAGACACTACTTATTGGCGTGTAGCTCAATAAATATTGCCCATATCAGTCTCAATATTTTATCATTTACTGTTCCTGGTAACCTTTACCTTCCTCCCGAATAGCATTGCAATCCGACACGTACTTCTGGGTGCAACTATTTGTTTGACGATGAGTGTGGTTTTTCTTCAGAATTTTCTTTAGTATATGGCTTTCCTGTAACCAAAAAATAAAAATTAATCCTGAAATCAACCAAGCTCTTTTCCATGCACTGTTCCACTCATCTTTCGCATCGCTCTGCTTCATTGCAGTCCTGACTCCCTATATCCCAGATGTTTTCTGTCAGGATTTCATAAGAGCAACATTCCAAGCAATCTCCCGTCATTACTACTTTTACGAGGTAACATGTGCATACTATCTCAGTATTGTCGTCTCGGTAATTTTAATAATTACAGGCCTACATTGAAACTCAGAAATTTTTTTTCTTATTTTTTCAAACTTGACATTTATTTCCAAACATCACCAAGAGTTTGTCTCTACTCTTTCAAGTAACTTGTTCCGTGGGTGTTTCGTGCTTGTCTTTGTCACTGCTCACTGCTCTTTACCACACAATAGATCAGGAAATGTACTTCCACTTCCGAAAACTTGAGTCAGCATTCATTGACTTTCCTCTCTCCCACTTTTTCTGTTTCCTCACCCAATGATCCATCTATTTGTCCGATTCATCCTGGATATTTGAACTTGTCCACTGCACTTATTTTGTAGTTCTTGATATGTAATGTATCTCTGCGCTTTGGCTTGCATGCAAGAATTTTGCTTCGTCAATACCAACTGAGAATATTTGGTATTCCTCAAACAGCTTGTGGACAGGATAGTTTGCATGCCTACAATGTTAAGCAATCACTAATACCATCAGTCCATTAATCATCAGCAAACAGCGTTTAGTGTTAACAAGAATTTTTCTGGGCGTGAAAATCCACTGATTTGATATTTTTTTCATTTCTCAAAAGTCCCTTTAATGAGATCCCCGAAAAGAGTTGGTGAAAGATACCATCTATCGAGTAAACATTTTTTAACATATAAGTGCCAGCTTCCAAACAATTTTGTGATATTTATATTGGCTTTAATGACATTGACACTGATTCCAGAAAGTCCATGAATTTGTAATAAAGGAGGATAATGACACATATTGTTCTAGCTCCTGCAGTACATCATGTACAACAAACTGTGACCAAAAATCTATTCTGTGTGTAGAGCTAATCAAGGATATCACAGATCTTTTGGACATATGATTTATTTCCGCCTTAGAAAAATTCAAAAAAATTCTAGGAAGTGAAGTTTTACCTAATGAACACAGTCCTGAGCTACTTAAAAATAAGAAAATCCAATTACTTTCAACAGTCCCAGGGTTTTAAGAAATCGTAATGGTAGCATGCATTACTGCACTTTGGTTTTCATAATCTCCTTTTCGTAAAAATAAGTAAATTAATTATTAGGACAAGTAAATTAAAACAGTCCGCTTTTCAAAGACTGTTTATTTCGTAGACTTCAAGACCAAGAGATAAGAATTGAGGCAAGTTAAAGCCAAGCTCCTGTGGCCCGATGTAAGTTGTAAGTAGCAGGGTATCAAACCACCATACGACTGAGAGGAAAACCGAGTGACTTAAAAACTGGCCGAAGAGAATGCGGTTCGGGACAGCACAGAACTTTACTTTACTTTGTTTACTTCGGTGCTAGTTGTATCCATTCAAGAGACCATGTCAAACTACTGTGTCTAGGGAAACTTCATGAGATTAATTTTCGGAAGTTCGAACCTGCCACCAGTGAACCATTCGCATCATTTCAGAGAGATGCTTCACTGACTTAGATATTATTGATATTTTGGCTGGTCCAGGGGCAATGCACCAACACGCTCTTCACAGACGAGTAATTGCTCATCTGTTCTTAAAGAGACTGTCGGCAAACAATCACCAGAAAAGAACGAATAATAATTGCTCTAGCATCAAAGAAGCGATATTTTGATACCCGTATTAGTTAGCACACTAACTTTCATCGGTTAGAAATGACTCGAACAGTTTTAAGTATCGAACTGAATTTGTTCATTTGTGTTTTAAGCTCTCTGAAATACAAGGGTTGAGTGAAAAGTAGTGGCAACAGGTATCTAACACACATTACGCTTTATTTAGACATGAATGGAACATCCCTGGCCCTCAATGTAATCACCAGCCATATGAATAACTTTAGTCCATACCCGTAGGAGACGGTGGATGCCGTCAGCAGATACGCTTCTGTTGATAGCTGCAATAGTTCGGTCTGTGGCTCGGAGTACCTCAGGAACACCACGAAAACTTTGTCATCGTATGGGTGCCTTCAATTTCGGAAACAGATCAAAGTCACAGAGACTCATGTCTGGGAAATACGGTGGGTGCTTCAATGTTTCCCAGTGCCATCTTGTCAAAAGTTCCTGCACTGTTTGGGCAACAGAGACTAGGAGCAATGTCGTAAATGAGTAATGGCGGATTGTCTATAATGAAATGTGGCCGCTTCTTTTGTAGTGCCGAAAGCAGATTTTTGTCCAGAAATCGTCGATAGTATTAGGCATTCACAGCTTGTTTCTCAGGAACAGCATGATTAATGATTATACCATCCATGTCATAGGCAACAAACAGCATTACTTTGACTTTACTGGGTTTCTGCCGTGATATTTTCTGGCGTGGGGATCCCTGATGCCGCCATTCATTTGATTGTCGTTTAAGTGCCGGCTCGAACGGCCGTGCCCAAGTTTCGTCGATGGCAATGATTCGACGAAGAAATGCATCACCCTCACTAGGATATCGGTACAGATCGAGTTTTGCTACGGCGTATCGGTGCCACTTTTGCACTTCTGTGAAATGATGAGGGACCCACCTCGGTGCAATTTTTCGCATGCGAATTACATCGTGCAGAATGTGGCACAGGGTGAAATCACTGATTCCAACTTCATTTGCCAATTGAAGCGTGGCACAGTGCTTATCACAATCGAGTAAAGATTGTACAAGCTGCACCTTCTCCTGTAGAATACACGAGCATTCCGATCTTTCATTATCTGCTGGTTGTTCTCGACCACTGAGAAAAGCCTTCACCCATCGTGCAACTGTACGATAGGGTAGCGCTTCATCCCCACGCATTTCCTTCTGACCTAAGCAATATTCCTTTGCATTGCGACCACGTGCAACGTCAATTTTTATCCAGATGCGTTGTTCTAACTTCGTACACATGCTTTAGATTCTCTTCACACGAGAGCTATACTTTACGTGCTCCGTAAGCTACCTGCTTTGTTCCACACAAACACTCAAGTAACGTCCAACATTCGAAATACTTTCTGATACTCGATTGTGTTATCACCAGAGTGCGCCGCAATCGCCTGCTGATCATTGCAGCGTTGCCATTACTTTTCACGCAATTCCCGTAATTAGTACCACACATTTTTTTTCTCAGAATTATGCATATATTCGTCATAACACTTGTCTAAAAGAAAAATATTTTCGGAAGGAGACTACTGATTTGGATTGACCAGAAGGATTTCCAGGGCTAAATCATACTGCACGAAACTGTACAGGAAGTAGATTTAACATTTCCTTTCTTTCAGAAGTCTCAAAGAATTCGATTCTTCATTTGCTGAATACTCTTTTTACAACTGATATCCCAACTCTCAACAGTTTTTTAGGAACAAATAGTTTATATTGAGCGTACAGAATATTAATGAAAGTTGCCTACGAAGGGTTTCATTATTAGAGATCACATGCAACGTTAGTGTATTTTGGCACTGACTTTGATGCATCAGTCTTCGTCTACTTCAAAGCTCATTGGCTTAGCACAGCAATTTCCGATTCAAATTTCCCGTCTTTGTCTTGTACAGCCCCAGTGTTTTAACTTTTACAGTGCTGGAATCTGACCAAAATATCATCAAAATCTACCTGAGAGTGTTAGAATCTTTGGACATCGCTCTAATGTAAAGAATATTGGGCTATTCTGTTATGTAGATCATGAGTGTACTGTAATTCTACAAGTGGAATTTCAGGATGTGAATTTTATTTTGTGAATAATGCTCACCACTGCTGAATGTCACACCTATATTTTTATAATTCACAGCAGCTGTGCATTTTTACTTGAAGTGGGCTATTGAGTTTAACCCAAGTGTTACAAAAATACCCATAGGGTTAAAAATTTCTGCCTTCCTGCAATGTATCTGTTGGTTATGATAATGATTATACCCTCATACACTGTGATACTTAAGGAGCGTTCCAGATTCAATGTAGTCGAAAATTTCAGTTCCATTACTACCTTCTACTGTTTGTAGATGTGGGCAATCTACGACATGGCAGTTGTACTGCAAACTTGCACTTTTCAGGAGATATACTAATATTACACAATCCATTACTTTAAAACTTCTGGCAAGTCTCAAAAGAAGAATAAAAGCATAAGCTCATCTGGCGTTGCATATCATTGGGTGGTGTAATCATAATTTTGATATGGCGAATCTCTTACGAGCGATTCGACAATCTGATAAAAAACACTTCCTCACGCTGCAGAAGCTGTTTCTGAGAACCACTGATCACATCATATGTAGATGATTTTAGGAAGGGAGTGTCTGACCCCAGGTCTTAAACAACCCTTAGAAATAGGAAGCTAGGAGATTTGGGCTAGAGTGCCCGATAAAAAAGTGACACAGAAGCGAGGTAAAAAGGGGGAAGAAGACGCTCTTATTTATTACCGGGGGGCCAGTACCCGGGGTCCGACGGCTTAACGTGCCCATCCGACGCACGGCGGGTATTTAGTGGTTCGAACGTTCGCACCTACCCAGAATCAAACCTGAGGTTATCTCCATGGCAGTCACGAACGCTGACCACTAGGCACTCGCGGCCCTAATGTGAACCATTGCCTTTCTGTTCCAGTATTTAAAGGATGAGAAAGAAGATTCACGCTCTTTATGAGAGTGGCGACTTCTCAGAACTTTTGTCCTTGTAAAAACCGCCTTTTACGTTAGCAAGAAATCATGTTCTCTGATACTGTGATGCTCAGGCTCATGAATTCTCTGTGTTTGTGAAATTCTCTTGCTCTAATACAACAGCTCTTTTGCAGCACATTTTAGATTTAAACAATCGGAAACTTTATAACAACTCTGTACGCATTGATTTCCTTCTACTGCCTCCTCTTTCTCCTCTTCCCTCTGAGCTGAGTGCCTTTTAATACCGTGGAAAGGACAGCGTGACATTTGAAGTAAAAACCGAGTTCCGAGAGTTAGCTTTGCTGAGTCCGAAAAATTGTTTCAGTTTATTTTGATCGAAAAATGCAGAGATAAGATGTTATAATCTAATAAAAGAGGGAAGTTATTATGCTCTGGAATCACTCAAAAAAAGAAAAGAAAGAAATAAAATTTCATTTGCAAATGCTGTTTTGAATGGAAAATGCTGTTGCTAAAAATCATGTTATTAAATTTAAAGCTTTGCTAAAAATCATACTTTCATATGAAAAAGAACAACACGAAAAACATATGCAGATTAGACGTTTGGCGCGTACAACGTACTCTATTCATTTTGCAATTAGAAACTGTGATATTGATGTTGGCGGAACAACGATGCATCTGTACGGACAATGACAGCATTCCCATGTGGCACGTACTGGTGACAAATTTCATGAAAAATAGAAAGGAAATAATATACTAAATATCACAAAAGATCTTTCCGATACAGTGGCACCACGATATACTGATACAGTACAGGACTTTACCAGTAGAGCAGCAACAATTCATAATTTTGATCTTGACAAAAGTAAGTCTGGTTACTAAATTTTGTGAAACAGTCACGCTCATACGTGACGCCATGAAAATGTAGGCAACGTCATTCGTCATTTTTAAAAACCGTGCTCTTTTTTTTTCAAAAAATTGTGCTGCCTATTGCAACCTTGAATTCTCTTAGGAAAAAATGAGTTTATATTATAATAAATTTCATAAAGATGCATTCCGTCAGAAATTTTCGGACACAAGAAGTTACCTGCAAATTTCGACTCTGGTAAGTCTTTATCTCTAGTTGACCGGCATCTCTGAAACATCGTTTTTTGTCATGAAATCTTCAGAAAAGCACCGGCACGCAGACACAAAGAAAAAGACAAAAAACGAGAGAAAACGAAAAAAACAGGTAAACAATGAAGTGAAACAAGCAGGCAGATGGATAGACATACACGGTTAAAAATTTGGTGAAAGGTTGTACCAAAATATGGAGTAAGTAAGGGAAAAATTTGCTGCACCCACAACTTGGGGCAACATAAAACCAAGTCATGGTTCAATCTTTTATAACAAGTTATGATTCAACCTTTACACCAAGTTTTGGTTCAACCTTCACAACAAGTTATGGCTCAACCTTTTACACCAAGTTATGGTTCAACCTAACGCCGAATTTTGGTTCATTTGATATGCTCTTTATTTACAGCACATTTTATATAAATAAGGATCAATCCATGTTCAGTTCAACCTCACAACATGTACTGATCCTTATTTATATAAAATGTGCTGTAAATAAAGATCATATCAAATGATTTATTAGAGTGCAAGTAAGCTACTGTCAAATACAAAATCAAATACTATTATATTTAAAATAAATAGGTATATTTAAGTATAAGTAGCCAGCATTCATTTTAAGTGTGACCTTTCTTATTGCAATATGTGCAATGATTAGCAATTGAGCAATCATTGCACATAATTTTGATTGAGTTTTCATTGATAATTTCATTGCAATCATTTCGACTGAGCAATCGAAATATTAAAAAATCCGTAAAAAAAAGATCTGTATCCATAAATCAGTAAAATCAAGCAGAAATCCATAAATTTTACAGATAAGCCGTAAAAGTTGGCAAGTATGTATTAGTATATTTTGTGCAATTTCTGGACCAATAAAAATAAGGGAACAACCAACTTTTGGTATACACTGGTCACATTTTTTTTTTCAAATTTCTCCCAATGCGTACCATGTTTTGTTTTATTTATTAGAAATATCTTCATGTGTATATGCACACATTGTTCTCAATTTGCGATATACTACTCCAATGAAAACGATACCTCATTTTCTACATATTCTGCAAATGTGTACTGTTATTATTTTTTTTTTGGCGGACCAGTGATTTGGAAATTAGAGTGGTCCGCTGGGACTGTAGAAGATTTTTTTCTGCAAATAGGTCATTGCTTGCCATTTTTTGAGGGGATGGGGGGTTCGCCAGATGGCAGTCGAAAAATTATGGAATACAGGTATTTGGGAAATTGTTCTAAAAATATTATGTAATAAGTTTAGGCTATAAAATAATTATTACAATCATAAGATTTGAAAAAAGTAAATAAATAAACAGTGGCCATACCTTTTCTAGTAACAAATAAGGCTTAGGGTGTGTGATCTACCGTTCTTTATAAGTGCTTGAAATAAACTTAAGACATCACATTTTAAAACATGCACGGGTCACTTAAAAAATAACAAATAGTTTAACAAGTAAACTTACCCTTACACACTGTTAAAAATTTGGCCTTTAGATTACGAGCAGCGCCCGGTAGCTAGGGGTCCGACCATTGCCTGTAAAATTACGGCTTGGCCCGTTTTTGTGAAAGCCAGTAAAGTTAAGATCTCAACCGTAAATACTAAGCCTGTAATTTGAAATAAAGCCTGCAATTTTGCTCGTAAAAATAAAATTTGACCGCTTTCAGTCAAATCATAATTTGAAGGACAATGCCCGTAAAAATAAAATTTGACCGTTTTCAGTTAAGCCGTAATTTGAAGAGCAATTCTTTAAAAATACAGTTTCATCATATTCAGCTAAGACTGAATTTCACAGGCTTAATTAACTGAATACAGTTTTCAGTTAAGCCGTAATCTGAAATTAAAAAGTTTGACCTTGCTCATTTGAATTTCAAAGCAATCCCTGTATTTATAGTTTGACCATATTCAGTTAAGCCTCATGGCAAGTAGCCACCCGACTTTTACAGTAAATGCACATTTTTTGTGGAAGAGTGTGCAGGTAAATGCATGTTTTTTTGTGGAAGTGTGTGAGTGCGAAAGTGTTTGATTCTTGGTTTATTACCAATCAATTCAGTTTTAAATGTGAGTAATGATATTTTCATATCTTAAAATTAGGTTTATTACAATTTGATAAATAATGACATCAGTTACACACATATTTGTTTGACATTAGGCTTTACGAACTTTGTACACACAGTTGGTTTAACAATACACTGTTTCTTTTACACATTTTAATTTGCACATGTACTAATACAGTATTTGCATAAATGAATACAAAGGACAGTTATGTAGTAAAGACACATACAGGCATATTCTTATATATACACGTTATATTAATGACAAACAGATCTACGAACTGGTAACCGAGTACATTGTGTCTATAGGTTATTCAATCCACAAAGGTGTCCAAGTTGGTTTTTCATTAAGGTTTTGGCTAGTACTACATTTCACATAGGGTTGAGTCATGCTTTTCTTGTTTTCACATTCACTACCTTGTGTGCTATTTCATTTTAAATTCTATTGAGCACTGTGTTGTCAGTGTTTCCACAACTTTTACGGTCGTTTCTTATTTCTAATTTTTGGATATTTACCTACTTTTCACATTTTTAGTAAAATTATGTCAAAAACTGGAAGTGCTGCTTTTGAAAGGTCATATTGATTCCCCATAATTAAGGTATCAGAAAAAAAAAATACTTGAATAGAAGTGGGAGCTTGAACTTGATGGGGCATCATTTCAAATCTCAGACTCCCACCCAGAGAAGAAACGCTTGCTTAGACCCTGATTCTGAACGAGTCATTATAGAACATTAACGAATATCATCAATATTTCTAAAATATTAAATTTTCTTGTTTGGGATGTTTTAGAAATGACTTCAGTGATTAAGGTGGTCCTTCCCTTGGTGTGTTGCCACAAAGAAACCATTTCGGAACATATAAACCTTTTAGAATGCTATTAAATAGTTGTATTTATAATACCTTGGGAATACCTGAAGGTAGTGAAACAATTTTTCATTGATGTACAAATCAGGTGTTTAGTGACAATGGGCAAAAAAAAAAAAAAACTTCAATGAAAGGAACACGGCAGAATCCCTAAATTTCTCAAAAAACAATTTCATCGTATCATTTTGTACCAATTTGTGCACTATCATCTTAAAACAGAAATGTAAAACATGTAAAAAAAATTCATATCTTTTAACTTAAAAAATTAATTGGCTTCTGATTTATCTTAAAATATAAATTTTCAAGGGCATTCAGGTTTTACTATCTGGGTACGTAAATAATTTGTGTACATACCCAGCTGGGCATGTGGCATTTCAGATATTTTTCAAGTCCTGTTTAAAGTGACACAGGTAAAGATTTCACTCACAGAAATTTAGAATGCATTCGATTTTTTTCATTTAACATTAATTACATTTACAAAGAAAAGAAACTGTTCATGATATAGTTTCCTGTCATTTTCATGGCCAGCATTTACCAGATTCAGTACAAAAAAAAAAAAAAAAAGAGTAACAGTCGAAGCTTGTTATAACGAAATTCAAGAGGGACAGAAAAAAATCTGTAGCAATGTATTTTCCTTAAAACATTACGAAATTTTCATTAAAAAGTTAGTATGTACAACAGAAATTTTCATTACGCACAAGATTGCAACGCTGTAATTGCAAAATAGTGCCCATAGGGACAAGCAGGTAATTTTTTTTTGTAATGGGAAGTTTTTGCTAAAGTAGTAAAAATGAAATATATAAGCTTTAATTAATCTATACGTATGAAATTATGTACGGTATATATTTTTACTTATATGTATCAGGGTACCATGCCCGAGATGCCCACGGCATGTGAATCATTGGCCTAAGCTGGTAAATAAAAAATCTAGTTGCCCAGACTGGTATGTAGATATACAACCTGATCATACCCAACGTGAAAGAAAGTAGTTCGCAATAATATATGGAATTTTTTTTTACTAATCTCGAAAAACTAAACCGATTCGGATTATTTTTTTACCGTTGGGAAGCTTTCCGGAGGACATAGTCTATTTCGTTTATTTATTATTATTTTTGGCTGTACTACAGAATAACATCGCTTCCAAGTAGTTTCCAATTTCCCATGTATTGTTCCGCTTTATTTACATACAACCTGATCAAACCCAACGTGAAACGTTACCTTTTGGATTCCGTGCAGGAAGGTCGCACATCGTGTGAGCTCCTGCGAGTGAACTTCAGTGCAAGCTTTTCGTCGTCGTCGGCCGTTCGTCTTGTTCTGCGATTAGATAGTTTCTGGGTTACCAGTCTATCCGAATCAGTCCGGTTAGGGGATCTTTTAGTTGTTAAGCTTTTTTCAAAGCTCAATTAAAATTTTCCCGAATCCACTTCTCTTCGTTTCAGCTTCAAGCCCTTCGAAAAAATTAAGAGAATTTCAAGTTCTGACGTTGTAGAGCAAAAGCCTGACGCCAAGAAAAGCGATGTCGTTTCCCGTTCCACATCTACTTTCACGGGAAATCCGGAGTCAACTGAAAAGCCAGATCCAAGAAGATCTAGAAGAATTAAGAACCTTCCGCCGGAACTTTGTAATAGTATCCAAAAAAGAACAAGAAGAAGATTGGTAGGTAAAAAAATTTCTTATTCTGTGCCTCAGAAAAATCTAGGCACGTCATCTGACAAAAAGTTGTCGATGACTCTTATATGTCTGTGCCAATTCCAGACATAATATCTGAGAAAATATCAGATATGAAAAAAACACCGGTGAGATGCCCGGGCGATGGGATTTCTGAAAAAATTACAAATATCATTAAAACACCGAAGAGATGCTCGGGCGATGGGATATCTGATAAAATATCAGATATCATTAAAACACCGGAGAGATGCCCGGGCGATGGGATATTTGTAAAATTTTCAGTTATCAATAAAACACCGGTGGGATGCCCGGGCGATGGAATATCTGAGAAAATACCAGATATGATTTATGAAAAGTCCGAGAAAATTCCGGACAACCTTACCCAAGAGGAAGGTTTTTAGAAAACAGACCTGAGACGGCTTCGGCGTCAGGCTTTTGCAATGAAAAAAAAAAAAAAAGGCCCTTTTTGGGGCCGAGTACTTTTTTCAAAAAAATAACTGTGCAAATACAAAACACAAAAAGTGTTGAAAAAAAGGAACAACCTCAGTTATCTTATGAGCATAAGTTAAGCTCAAAAATAAAGAATGCTGTAAATGACACAGAATTAATGAAAAATGATACAAATAAATACCTGCGTAATATTATTTATTACACAGAGAAAAAAAAAGAGTTGTCCCTAAAAGCAATGTACAGAACTCTGTGCTAAAAGAAAGGATTGAAAAACATCGCAAAAATTTCCAAAACACAAATGTGACAGAGAAATTGATTGCCGATGTTGACAAATATCTAGGCGAGAAAAAAAAAGGCCCTTTTAAGAGCCTGATACAGAATTCTGTGCCACAAGAAAAAATAAAAAAATATCGCAAAAAAATTCCAAAACACAAAAGTGATAGAGAAATTAATTGTTGATGTTGATAAAAATATAGATGAAAATGCTACGCATAAGCAAAAAAAACTGGTTACTCCAACCGTGGAAAAACCAAAATATTTCGCTGGCAGGCTTAGCAAAGAAATTAAAGAGGCAGAAAAAAATAACTGTAATGAAGAGGCTCAATTGCAGTATGCTAATAACAACGATGAAGAAATGCTTCGGTTAAATGCTGTTACTAGTGCCCAAGATAGTACTCCTGTTAGCAGCATAGCCGTAGAGAAAGATGTCTTAAAAACAAGCAAGGAAATGGACAGCGGAATGCTGCCTGGTTGGTGCACCACCTCGTTACCCTTGCCCATTTTCTCTGAGGAAGGGGGGAAAAAAACAACGGCATATTTAGGGGCCGTTCATTTTCATTTTCCTCCTTCTCTGAGGAAGGGGGAAAAAAACAACGGCATATTTAGGGGCCGTTCATTTTCATTTTCCTCCTTCTCTGAGGAAGGGGGAAAAACAACGGCATATTTAGGGGCCGTTCATTTTCATTTTCCTCCTTCTCTGAGGAAGAAAAACGCCCTCTTAGTGGAACCTTTCCCTCATTCTCTGAGGAAGAAAGCAAAATTGACCTATTAATTAAAAAAGTTAAAGGAATGTCCACGAGTGAGAAACTTACGGAAAAAAGAATAAATGGAGAAACCGATAAAAAAACAAAAAAATGGTGAATGGACCATCAATCAAATAGCAGAATTAGCTGCCAAACTGGTCAAAAGCAAGGAAGCAATCAATTGTAATACTGACCAAGTTATCGAAATTAACAGCAATATAAATAAAATTGAAACAGTAAAAAATGATGAAAAAAAAACCGAGGATGAATTTTTTTCCTCTGAAACAAATGGACTTAACATATTAATTTGGAATGCGCAAGGCATCAAAAGGCAGCATAGAGAATTCTTAGCCTACCTAAAATACAAAAAAATTGATATTGCGCTAATTAATGAATCCTGGCTAATGGACAGAATTAAATTCAAAATTCCCAACTACAAGGTTTACAGAAAAGACAAAACCTCCCAAAGTGGGGGAATTTTGATTGCAGTGAAAGATAAACTAGAGCAAAGTGAAGCGATATGCAACACAGAGGATGGCATGGAAGCGCACTCGGTTATTATTCAAACAAAAAATAACCCGATTAAATTTACGGCACTATACAATCATCCCAAACACACTATTACCAGGGAAGCTCTAGATAAGCTCTTCGAAGAAAATATTCCTACGGTCATTGCGGGAGATTTTAATAGTAAACACCGCTATTGGCACTGCCCAAGAGCTAATAAAAGTGGGAACAATATTTTCAGATATCTTTTAAACCAAAAAATTGACTTGGGGGCGCCATCTGAACCCACAAGAACGGCGCTCAGAGGAACTAGCAATATACTAGATTTTGCACTCCTGAAGAATAATAAATATTACTTTGAAATTTATACTGAGGCGGCACTCTCCTCTGACCACAATCCAGTTCACCTCCAGCTTTATACTGACAAAACAGTGAAGGTAGCACCCAAAATGGTCACTAACTTCAAGCAATTCGAAGGGAAAATTAAACTAGTGCCACCCCCAGTAATTGGAGACTGTAATAGCAAAGAAGAAACTGACACAGCTATTAAACTCTTTAACCTCGCCATTAAAAAAATTATGGAAGAATGTCAAACTCCTGCTAAAGAGAAAAAAATCCGTACTATTTACCCAAAGAAATTTTGGAACTTATAAAAGAAAAAAATAGGTACCGAAGCAAGTGGCAAAGAACAAGAAATAAAACGTTCTATGACCTTTATTGCTGCATAAATAGACAAATTAAAAGAGAAATCAGAAAATTCGAGAATGGGTCATGGGGTCAAGTATTAGAGGAGGCTCATATTGACTACTCTGAAAATTCGGATAAAAAAAACAAAATGACTCTATGGAATCTTACGTCGAGCTTGCAAAATAAAAATGTCAAATTACTCCCACCCCTTCAAAAAGAAGATGGGACGGTAGTTAGAACTGACGAAGAAAAAGCAGAAATTTTTGCAAACTCACTAGAAAAACAGTTTAAAATAAATGACATCCCTGACACTGATGTAGCCATTAAAATGAAAAAGGCCCTGAATACTTATTTTAGACACGCGGAGGATGTAGAAAATTCTAGAGTCATCGCCCAAAGTGCACAACTCTATGAAGAATTTACTAGTAAAAAAAAACCTGTATTAACATCCCCAATTAAAAGCAAACAGAAAGTCTCTTTTAAAAAAAATAGAAGCACAAGGCATAGAAAACAGCAGCCAAAAGTAGAAAATGCTACGGCCTCTTTTACGTCCGATAGACAAGTTAAAGGTGCTACGACCTCTCGCGGGTCCGGAACGCCAGAAACTGAAAAGATAAGAAATAAAAAAAGGCCTTTCAAGGGCCAAAAAAATTTTTTTGTTCCTCCTGACTTTGAAAAACCACTACCCATCAGTGAAAGGGAAGTTAGGTTTCATATTAATAATCTTAAAAATAAAAAGGCACCAGGCAATGATGGCATAAATAATAAAATTATGAAAACATTACCGGAAGAATATGTGCAAACCCTTACTAAAATATACAATTGTGCCATTAAATTAAATTATTTCCCTGATATTTGGAAGACAGCAGAGGTAATACTATTACCCAAGCCAGGCAAAAACCCGGCAATTCCTGAAAATCACAGACCGATTTCGTTGCTCCCAACCATGGGAAAAATCTTTGAAAAAATAATTCTTATTAGAATGCAACAATTCTGTGAGGAATTCCCAGTAATTCCATTTACTCAAAGAGGTTTTAGAGATAAACACTCCACGGTGCACCAACTCTCTAGAATAACTGAAAAATGTGCTGAAGGAATTACAAAAAAAGAACACACAGCAGCCATATTTCTGGATGTGGCAAAAGCATTCGATAAATGCCCACATGAGGCAATTATCTACAAGCTAATAGCACATGATTTCCCACCCTGGATTATACATATAATCAAATCATACCTCACTAACAGAACATTCTGTGTAAAAATCAATGGGAAAAAATCGTTAAAAAAAAAATCGAAGCTGGTGTACCTCAAGGCAGTGTACTCGCACCAACGCTGTATTCTATCTTTACGTCAGACTTTCCCAACTATAATAACAGGAATCTGACTACAGCTCTCTATGCTGATGACACTGCACTCGCTTAAACTTCCAAAAATAAAAATCAAGCAACTTTCATGTTGCAACATTATGTTGAAAAACTTGAGAAATATTTCTTAGATTGGAAAATTAAAATCAATACCGAAAAAACTCAAGCAATTCTATTTTCTAGGATTAAATGCAATCACAATCCAGACTTTGAAATAGAAATGTATAAAAAAAAATACCTTGGGTAAATGATGTTAAATACTTAGGACTTTTTATGGACCACAACCTAAACTGGAACAAGCATATTAAAGGAACTGTGTCCAAATCTCTTAAGATCAGAGGAAGTCTCCAGCCAATAATAAAAAATAAAAGGCTTAGCAGGAAAAACAAAACTTTGATATGGAAAGCCTGTATCAGCCCTGTTATTACTTATGCCTGTCCTATCTGGGGTAACTGCAACAAACAGCAGAAAAATAAGATTACCTCATTTCAAAATAAAACCCAACGATATATGGTTGGACTTGATGGAAGAACTTCAAACCATGCTATCCGAAGCATGCTAAATATTAATTCCATCCATTACACGATGTATGACTTAGCTTATAGATACTATGAAAAAGCTAAGATTCATCCTAATCCTCTGGTCAGATCGGCCATTAACTATACTGTCAATGAAACTGACAGTTATAAAAGGCCAAAAACTATCTTGAATAAAGTTCCAGAAATGAACCCAATTCACAGCTACCCGAGCAAAAAAAATAACAATAATTGGGACTAGTGTTTAGAGGGTATTTCTCACCTAAGAAGAATTTCTGATAAAAAAAAAAAAAAAGGCTCTTTTAAGGGCCGTACTCTGATTTGCAAATATACTTCACACATGTGAATAAATCTCGTTAAATAAAAAAAAAAAAAAAAAGAAGGGGGGGGGGGGGGGCTACTCTAAGAGCCGTACTCTGTTTTGAAAACATACTTCACCCATGTGAAGAAACCTTGTTAAATAAAAAATGAGAGAAAAAAAAAAAAGGCTCTTTTAAGGGCCGAGCAAAATGTTGCATAAAAGATTTATCTTTTTTGTACTAAATATCTCTGCCCCTAAAAAAACAAGGTATTGTTGGTCTTGCCTTTTATGTTAAAATTTGTTGTTGTTTTTCCCTGATTAAAAAAAAAAACAAAAAAACAAAAAAAAAAAGGCTCTTTTAAGGGCCGAGCAAAATGTTGCATAAAAGATTTATCTTTTTTGTACTAAATATCTCTGCCCCTAAAAAAAACAAGGTATTGTTGGTCTTGCCTTTTATGTTAAAATTTGTTGTTGTTTTTCCCTGATTAAAAAAAAAAAAAAAAAAAAAATAAATAAATAAAAAAAAAAAAAAAAGGCTCTTTTAAGGGCCGAGCAAAATGTTGCATACTCTAAACGAGTATCTTAAACCTGGATCGGTGTAATTTTGTGATCACACCACCTCAGCTATGGTTATTCTGACATGCCTGTCAAGAAGCAACAAAAGTAAACCTGTGAAAAAATTCTGTAAACCAATGGGGAAAAATCTTTTCTCTCATTGGCTGGCGAGCAACACTGAGCAAATAGCCAGTTTTGTCTTACCCGGTGTTCAAAGACGATTTTCTCTGGGAAAGATATTCTGTGTGTGATGTTTTTTTTTCCAGGTTCCCCTTTCCCGTGTCCTTTCCTTCCTTTCCCCCTGTGCTCTTCTGTGGCACAGGTGTACCGGGCATTTTTCTGCGGAGAGAAATATCACTTGAAATGGCTTGTTGTTACAGGTAAGTATGTAGGGCAGCTTACAACTTCACTTCTTAACGGGTAACCGTCTACTCCCTCTCCTCTAATATTTCCATACTTTTCTTTCGTACTATTCTATCAGGGAAATCTGTTCCCAAATATCTAATATTCCTCTTTTTCACCTGACAAAAGGCGCAGAGCGCTGAGGGTTCGGGTCTCTCAACCTCAGATAGGAAATATCTCTCTCGACCCAACGTGAAAGAAAGTACTTCACGAAAAAAAAAAAAAAAAAAAAAAGGAATTCTTTTTACTAATCTCGAAAACTAAACCGATTCGGATAATTCTTTCACCGTTGGGTAACTTTCCGGAGGATATAGGATATTTCGTTTATTTAATATTATTTTTTATTATTTTGGGCTGTACTACCGAATTACATTGCTTTCAAGTATTTTCCAATTTCCCATGTATCGTTCCGCTTTGCTTACATACAACCTGATCACACCCAACGTGAAAGAATGTAGTTCACGATAATATACGTAATTTTTTTTACTAATCTCGAAAACTAAACCGATTCGGATAATTCTTTCACCGCTGGGACGCTTTCCGGACGACATAGGCTGTTTCGTTTATTTATTATTTTTTTTGGCTGTACTACCGAATAACACCACTTTCAAGTAGTTTTCAAGTTCCCATGTATCGTTCCGCTTTATTTACATGCAACCTGATCACACTCAAGGTGAAAGAATGTAGTTCACTATAAAATACGGAATTGTTTTTACTAATATCGAAAACTAAACCGATTCGCATAATTCTTTCGCCGTTGGGAAGCTTTCCGGAGGACATAGGCTATTTCGTTTATTTATTATTATTTTTGGCTGTACTACTGAATAACCACTTATGAAAAAGTTCGACAGAATTCTATAAATTTTTTTATAGAAAAGTGTTTATAGAAATCTTTAGAATTATGGCCCGTTTTTCTATAAAGATGGTTCTATAAGTTCTACAGGTGCTCTATAGAAATGTCTACAGAATTTCTACAGCAATAATGAACACAGTTCTATAGAAATCTTGATAGAAATTCCATAGAAACTTGACTAGGTTTTCTATAGATATCCTAATGGAAACCTCAGTGGAACCTTACATAATTTCTATAGGGGTTTCTATAGAAACTTATAGAACTGCTAAAATGATGTCTATAGAAAAAAGGGGCCATAATTCTAAAGGATTACATCAAATCACTGTTTCTATAGATTTTTCTATAGAAACAGTGGTTTGATACAATCAACAGCATTCCATAAATGAATGCTAAGAGTTTGCCATTCAGACTGTTTGAAACATTTTCTGAAGTAATGTGAAAAATTCCTTGGCTCGTGATTAATTTGGACATAAGTCATGTAACCATAAATAAAAGGTACTAAAACTTTAAAGACATACTTCAACTACGTAAAAGTAAGAAAGTTTTCAAATGACAGCTTCAGTCTCTTTGAATACAGGAGTGGATGGATGATAGTGTTGTTGCCAGAAAAAGTTATGAGTGCAATTTTAAAATGTATGCAACATTTTAAAATTGCGAGAAATCTATTTTCCAAAGCACTAATAAAACTAATATACATGTCTAAAAGTGGTACATAAATTGAAATCCTGTAACAGTCTTCTGGGTTTCGTTACAGTGTTGGTTTTGTTTCAATGTGATTCTTGGTTTTTTAATAAAAACTCCTTGCTTTTCAGCGTGCTTTAGAGTAATCTGAAATAACTCGTGCAACTCAAATTTGACGTTGCCTCATCACCACAGAAACTTTCGGTATACTAATGCATTGGCCTTTCATTGCAATGGAACATTCTGGTCCTTAGCTTCTTGCCCCTTCCTCGTTTTAATGGAGAAAACACGTTCAGTTGCTGTCATGAGACATAAAAACAATTTCAAATACTAAAAAAATTGCCTTTTAAAATCGTGTTTTAAAAATATCAAAAGGTTCCAAATTTTGAGGTGTTTTAACACCAAACCTCCGTCGTCCCCCCTTGGGCACAACACTGAAGCTGGATATGATCTATTGTGCTGTAGCCACTCCTGAATCCAGCTTGTTCTCTCGGTTGAACCATGTCCAGTGTTACCTTCAAGCGGTGTGAAAGAACTTTAGTGAAGATTTTATAAACTACTGATAGGAGGCTGATAGGTCTGTAGTTTCCGAGATCCTCAATGTCACCTTTCTTATGTAGCAGGATCATTGTAGCGGTGTTCCAATCCTCAGGAATCTTTCCTTCATTAAGGCATCGAGTGAAAATTTGGGCGAGTACTGTTTCGATTTCTCCACTTGCTTCTTGTATGACGTCTACAGTAATTCCATTTTCTCCTGGAGCTTTTCCCCGCTTCATGTTCTTGATTGCATGTGCAACTTCTGCTGGAAGGACTGGAGGAACTCTGGTACTGGTATCTTTCATGATGTCTGGAGTGCATGTATCATCCCTTTCATATAATTTGGAGTAGAAATCTTTCACTCTTGTCAAAATTTCGCCTCTATTTCTTGTTACAGAACCATCTTCTTTTCTCAGCGCCATAATCTGTTTTCTTCCCTTACTGAGATGTCCCTTTGCTATCTTTAGGCTTTGGTTGTTTTCAATTGCTTTCCTCACTAGTTCACAGTTGAATTTTCTTACGTCTTCAGTGATACTTTTTCGTACTGTCTTGCATAGCTCTATATATTCCACTTTGGAAGTCACATCTTCTTTAGTTGTCCTCATCTCTCTTCTTTTTTGCATTAACATTTTCGTTTTTCCTGATAATTTATTTACATGCAACTTGTTCTTAGACCCTGCTAATTTTGTTGCTGTTTCCATAAGAGCTTTGGTTACTTTTCTGTTAACTTCAGAGATGTCCACTTCTTCCGATGTTAGGCCTTCTAAAGCAGAGAACCTGTTCTTCAGTTCCAACTTGAAGGTATTATGGTGTTTTTTAAGGTTGGTTATGTCAATAGATTTTGTTTGTCTTATGAGCTTGCCACGTTCAAGTTTAGTGTTGAGGTGCATCTTACATCTCACCAATCTATGGTCACTACCTGTGTTGAACTTGTTTAGCACACTGCAGTCTTCTATGACGAATTTTTTGTTACACATAATAAAATCAATTTCACTTGTCGTCCCATTTGGATGTCTCCATGTCCATTTCCTGTGTGGCTTTTTCTTGAAGAAGGAGGTCAAGATGAAAAACCCTTCTGCCTCTGCAAACTCAACGAGAGTATTTCCACGCTGGTTTCTGTTGCCATGACCGAATTTACCTACTGAAGTTTCATTCTGTTGCCGTTGCCCTATTTTTGCATTGAAATCTCCCATAATTATTTTCAAGTGCTGCTTACCTTTATTATTTAGATGACAAATTTCCTCATAAAATTCTTCAATTTCTTCTTCAGGATGACTAGTGGTGGGTGCATATGTTTGAATAATCTGAGCCTGGTATCTTCTCGATAGTTGGATAACGAGTCGTGCAGCTCTGTCAGAGGAACTTTCAACTTCTACCACTTTATCCTTCAGTTTCTTGTTTATTATAAATCCAACACCACTAGTTCTGCCAGTATCTGTCCCACGATAGTAGAAGAGATGTCCACTTTTCAGTTCGATGAGATCTTCTCCTTTTCTCCTTACCTCACTTAGCCCCACGATGTCCCACTTGATCCTTTGTAGTTCCTCTTCCAATTCAAGAAGCCTTGAATCAGAAGATAGGGAGCGTCTATTGTACGTTGCCAAGGTCAGCATCAGATGGCAGCCTAGTCCGGTCCTCCGGGGATTCTTAGCACCCTCTGCCTTCATGTCGTACTGGCCGCTGCCTTGGCCAGGTACATTCCAGCTGCCGGAGACTGAGGGCCAAGATTTAAGTTGTGGAGTCATTTTGGAGGGGTTTGGTCATAACTCACCACGCTGGCCAAGCGGGCTGGTGAGTGTGGGATAGAATTTCCTCTAATCCCGATGGTATAGTTATACCGCTATTGGCGGTCGTCAGAGCCCCTTTAGTGGGAACAGGATGCACCACGAGAAGGCGGGGTTGACATTTGTCAAGGAGAGGCTGTGATGTTACGCATCACCTGACCTTACATCCCATATATATATATATATATGCAGTGGTCACAAAAGTTAGGGATTATTATGGTTTCAAAGGGGAAACATGGTGATATGCAAATTTGTGAGTACTGGAGATAAGTTATCAGCATAAATTAGCATCATGACAACACAGCACATGGTCTGCGAGCTCCGACAACAATAGCCTCCAAGGAGTGGAAAATGGGAATTTACAATAAAATATTTTGTTTTAAGGTCATTTATTCACAATAAATATTTATTTTAAAATCAACTATAGTTTCGCTGAGTATTTGGGTTGGCGTCATCAATATAAATGGTGTGCAAACGTTCAAATCATTATGACATCAGTTCTGACGGACAGTGATCTGGATGGTAAATAGGATATATCAATGTAGCATAAAATAAAAAACCCCAACACCGTCAGCGAAATAGTTACAAAAGTACATTTATTGAGTGAAAAGTTGAAATAGTTGAGACCAAGTGAAGGAGGAGGCAGAATGCTCTACGTCTCCTGAAAAACATCAGATCTAAGGAGACCTAAGTATCTCTAAAAGGTAAAAGAGATCACACATTACATTTTTCATCAAAAAAAAAAATCTCAACATCCCCAAAAAAACCTCCTGAAGGGGAGCAGGGAGTAGAAAAGCCTGATGTAAATAATGCAGAAAGTAAATAATGTAATCGCTTAATGAAGAAATAGAAATGATCCTGAAGCTTAACAAATGGTTAATGGGGTGATAAATACCATATAGAAAAGACTACGAAGATAAAAAACTCCAACACTCAAATATAAACTGATACACAAACAGTAAAACACTTCACAAAAACAAACAACCCAATGGCAAGGATTCGTCGGTCGGTTGGAGATGGGTATGGAATATCAAACACTTTTCCAAAGTTATAGCTGCTTAACCTTAAATAAGTTATCAAATAAAACAATAAAAATAGCTACGTTTCTAATCAAAAATGTAACAAATTATTTGCAGTTGATGATATATAAACCTGTTAACAAATGAATACATGAATGTGTTCACGTGTTAAGATTCGATCTACACGTGTTAAAATTATCCACGTGTTATGAAACGTATGCATGAATTGTATTCCAAGTCTATGAATTAAAACAGGAAAAGAACTTACCTTTTATGAACTTTCGATTAATAGCTTTGAAGGTAATATAATCCAGTTTGTCTGACATGATTTATCAAACGAATTGTTCTGTGTAAATTTACTTCGATTAGATGGCTCCGCTGCAGCGGCTGCAGCTCACCTTGCTTCGCGCATGCGTGGAAAGAGGACTGATCGGAAAGTGTTTGCTCGTGATGCGAATTGTACCTGCCGGCAGAAATGCTTTCGTCCCGTACAGGCGATCCTGCTCGTGCAGTCGTATGAGCTCGCATATAATAAAATTGCCCATAGAATTATAATATGTAATAATCACTGATGAAATTGATAGGAAAAAGCTTGCGAATGATAAATGGAATGCTATGATTCGACCATATATGGACCCTTTCATAAAAATATATGCAACGGGCCGTTGCATATTTTTATTCGCACGGCCGGATATATATTTGTCAAAGGATATTGTATCAACTTTGCATGCGCAATTATAGCATTCTATTTGCAAATTCGTATTTTTACGCCTTTCGTAAATTAATTTCACGAGCATTATAATTTTTATATTCTGTGTGTGACATTATTTTTATAAATATGTATATTTATAGAAATATAAAATTGCCCATAGGGTCTAAGAACAAGTTGCATGTAAACAAATTATCAGGAAAAACCAAAATGTTGATGCAAAAAGAAGAGAGATGAGGACAACTAAAGAAGATGTGACTTCCAAAGTGGAATATATAGAGCTATGCAAGACAGCACGAAAAAGTATCACTGAAGACGTAAGGAAATTCAACTGTGAGCTAGTGAGGAAAGCAATTGAAAACAACCAAAGCCTAAAGATAGCAAAGGGACATCTCAGTAAGGTAAGAAAACAGATTATGGCTCTGAGAAAAGAAGATGGTTCTATAACAAGAAATAGAGGCGAAATTTTGACAAGAGTGAAAGATTTCTACTCCAAATTATATGAAAGGGATGATACATGTACTCCAGACATCATGAAAGGTACCAGAGTTCTTCCAGTCCTCCCAGCAGAAGTTGCTCATGCAATCAAGAACATGAAGCGGGGGAAAGCTCCAGGAGAAGATGGAATTACTATAGACATCATACAAGAAGCAAGTGGAGAAATTGAAACAGTACTCGCCCAAATTTTCACTCGATGCCTTAATGAAGGGAAGATTCCTGAGGATTGGAACAATGCTACAATGATCCTGCTACATAAAAAAGGTGACATTGAGGATCTCAGGAACTACAGACCTATCAGCCTCCTATCAGTGGTTTATAAAATCTTCACTAAAGTTCTTTCACACCGCTTGAAGGTAACACTGGACATGGCTCAACCGAGAGAACAAGCTGGATTCAGGAGTGGCTACAGCACAATAGATCATATCCACGTACTGAGAGAACTAATTGAAAGAGCGAGGGAATATGAACTTCCATTGTGCATGGCTTTTATCGATTATGAAAAAGCCTTTGATTCGGTGAAACCATCAGCAGTTACCACGGCTCTGAAATCCTGCGGTATTGAAGATGCATACATTAATATTATTAATAACATCTATGAAAATGCAAGTGCAAAGATTCGGCTGTTTGAAAATACAACACACATAAAAATTGGAAAGGGAGTGAGACAAGGTGACACCATATCTCCGAAGCTCTTTAATGCCACATTGGAAAATGTCTTTCAATCGCTGAACTGGGAAAACAAAGGGATAAAGATTAATGGAGATTATCTAACCCACCTTCGTTTTGCTGATGACGTAGTCATTTTTGCAACTACCCCATCAGAGCTGCAGAGTATGATCCAGGAACTTGCTGACAAGAGTAAAGAAGTGGGATTAAAAATGAACTTTCAGAAGACAAAAGTGATGTTCAATGCTTTTACAAGAAATGAAGATTTATCGATTGATGGAGAAAAACTGGAGATAACAGACACGTATGTTTATCTTGGACAGCAGATATCAAGTGAGGGTCACATTGATGAAGAAATTAATCGGCGTACAAAACTTGCCTGGAGAGCTTTTGGAAGAAACAGCATAATTTTCAAGAGCAATATGCCATTATGTCTTAAAAGAAAAGTGTTTGATCAATGCATCCTTCCAGTGCTTACGTATGGTGCAGAGACGTGGACCTTAACTAAAAGAGACATACAAAGGCTGCAGACAACTCAAAGAAGCATGGAGAGGTGCATGCTTGGTATAACCAGGAGGGATAAGAAGAGGAACTCGTGGATCCGAAAAATGACGAGAGTGGAAGACATCATGATCAGAGTTAAATCCCTGAAATGGCAATGGGCTGGACATACTGCCAGAAGGACAGACCATAGATGGACAGCCGAAATTTTAGATTGGATTCCAAGGGACAGGAAAAGACCCAGAAAAAGACCACATGGGAGATGGGTGGATGAAATTCGTAAATATGCGGGAGTGACATGGAGGAGACTGGCACAAGACAGACCGTTGTGGAGGAAACTTGGGGAGACCTTCGTCCAGCAGTGGATTGATAATGGTTGACAATGATGATGATGATAGAAATATAATATGCACATAAATATTCCGTGTGCATAATTTTTAAATTATAATGCTGATGAAATTAATTTGCAAAAAGCGTAAAAATACGAATTTGCAAATGAATGCTATAATTGCAGACTTGAAATAAATATTTTATGACCTTTTACAGATTTTATATCCATCATGTTAAATAACCAAAGATATGGTGATGACATGGGATTCTATAGAAACGAACCTTATAGAATCAATGGCCATCCGATTCTATAGAAAGCACTATCGAATTATATAGAAAACTGTTTCTATAAGCCCACCACCACAGCTGTTCTATAAACATTTGATAGAATTATACAGAGCTCTATACGGCTCTATAAAACGATTTTCGTAAGGGACATCGCTTTCAAGTAGTTTCCAATTTCCCATGTATCGTTTCGCTTTGTTTGCATACAATCTGATCACACCCAACGTGAAAAAGTAGTTCACGATAATATACGAATTTTTTTTTACTAATTTCGAAAACGAAACCGATCCGGATAATTCTTTCACTGTTGGGAAGCTTACTTCTTTCTGGTGGACATAGGCTATTTCTTTTATCTATACTAATATCAATCTTGTATTTAAACTTTATGTATGAAGAAGACCGTCTGTTTTAACTTCAACTTAACCTTGATGCTATTTGAGACGACCACGCCTATTGGTGGGAACCTGTAGCTCCACCCATATTTGAGACTCCTGCGCCAATTGTTGGGAGTCTAATGAAACCTAATCCTTACAAAAAAAAAAAATGCCATGGTAACATAAGAAAAACAAAACAAAACGTATGACAATATGTTCAGCCGGTGCGTTGTGTTTTCAAAAATCGGATTCTCCCCCGTATGCCTGAATCGCGGAAGCTTGCGCGGAGTAATACCGCAGCAGCCGACTTGCACCCAGTCTATAGAGGGCCCCGTACAAACACATTTGACCTCCCTAGGGATGGAATTTCTAAAAATTGCCCAGCCTGTATTTTAATCTGGGTGATGAAGAGTATGTATGCCAGTTTTGGTGCAAATCTGTCAAACCGTTTAGGAACGTATACGGAACAAACATACGAACTTTCACTTATATATAGAGAGAGAGAGTGGTGTGAGGGTTTGAGCTCTAAAAAGTTTAGTGAAAAACATCTGTCAATGTCAAAAAATACAACTGTTGACTGGAGCAGTTGCGAGAGGTTATAGTCGAGGCTTTCGACATGCAAAAGGAAAAAATCGGAGAGGTGAAGGTAAAATTGTAGAAGTTGATGAAACTTTGTTTACTAAACGTAAGAATCAAGCTGGACGTATTTTGACCGAGCAATGGGTGGAATATTCCATGAAATAAAATAATGCTTTGTAAAAAAAAGTAGTAAATCGAATTACACATTGCTTAGCATCAGTAATACAAGAAAATATATTACCTGGCTCAATTATATATACCGACTGCTAGAAAGGATATAAAGCACACGATTTGTATGATGCTGGTTATACTCATCTGACCGTTAATCATAAATTACATTTCGTTGATCCGGAAACTGTAGTTCATACTCAGAATATTGAAAGACTTTGGAGTTCATGCAAATGTTGAAATAACAAGCAAAGTGGAACGGATTCATATCTCGCTGAATTCATGTGGCGATTTCGGGGTTGGTTTTTTTTTTATTTTTGCAGCCTTTTCTACATGATACTTATCACCCAAATCTCCGTTTCTTGTATTTCAGGATCATTTCTATTTTAAGTAGAGCGATCGTGTTATTTACCGCTTGAATTATTTATTTTAGGCTTTTCCGTGCTCCGTGCTACTTCCAGGGGTTTTGGGGTGGGAGGTGTTGAGGCTTTTCTTGGACAAAAAATGTAGTGTATGATCACCTTCACCTTTTAGCAGTATTTAGGTATCCTTAGCTCTATTTTTTTTTTCAGGAGATTTAGAACACACTAGCACCTTGGATCACTTGATCTCATTTTCAAGGCTTTTCACCTCCAAGGGACCCCTCAAGGAGTTTATCTGGGGGGGATGTTGAGGCTTTTCTTGCACAAAAAATGTAGAGTATGATCTCTTTCACCTTTTGGTAGTATTTAGGCCTCCTCAGTCCTTTTTTTTTTCAGGAGTGAAAGCATACCAGCACCTAGAATCACTTGATCTCAATCTCAAGGCTTTTCCCCCTCTGTGGGCCCCCTCCAGAAGTTTAGAAGTTTATTGGAGGGGAAGGGGGGGGCATTCTTTTTGGACCTAAAGAGCAGTGCATGATATCCTACACAAAGTTTGTTAACCGAGCGAAATAGCATTCCAAGTTTGTCTCCACAACAAATCTGCAAAATATCTTGCCACTGTAACACACTAGTGTGGAAACAGATTGTCAATCTGAAAATAAAACAGAAGTTCTAGCTCCCCACAGGGGCGCACACACGGGGTGGGTCCGTCGGGTCTGGAACCCCCACCAAAATTTTAAAACACCTTATTCTGACTACGGCGACATTAAAAAAATATTTCTGCACATGTTTATAGAAAGGAGCTGGCTGTGGTGTGATTGTATCAATCACAGAAATCAGAGTGCTCTTTTGCCTTAGGAATGCTGCATCTGTTTTGGATGGCTGACAATGGCAAGCATTGAAGCACGGAATTAGTGAAACCCCAGAGTGTTTGAGGAACCAGGAAGCCATCACTTTCCCACTCTCTCGTGTTTCCATAAGCTTTTCCAACAAATTTCTCCATGGCTCGGGCCTCAGTCACATATGGGATGCTAATGGGTATTTTTCCTCTGAGAGGAGGGGGATACACAAGATAAAGGCCTGGGTGTAAACACACTATTTTCTGTTAAGAAGGTCTGCGTCTGTGCTTGATATTTGTATCTGTTGATTTCCATCCGTTTAAGACATGAGAGACTAACTTCCTGAGCTCGTCATTTTTCGAGGGGATCAGCAGCTTGTTTATGAATGACTTTTTCTAAGCGAACTGTGAATGACTGTTTTTACTCAGAAGTATGCTTCATTGTAAACTCATGGATTATCCAGTTTTAGATTTATTCAATTCCCTGTCTGAAAAGGTAGTTCGACAATTGTAATAGTTTTCAAAGTTCGATGAGGAATACTTAGGTGAGTTAAATATTATTGTTTACTTAACTTTTTCGTTTTCCATTGATAATGTGTCTGATCTTTAGCAGTGTAATGAACAGTGCTGTCAGGGCAAACATATAATTTATATACAGTATATTATTTAAAGTGAGCTTAGATGAAAATGTTTCTGCATTACAGTAAGAGAAGCGATTTAAACTTTATTTTTCTGTACGTCTTAAGGTCTTACATAAATATTAATGGATATATTAATGCACATTTAATTTAGCAGACTTATTCAAAAGAGCAAGGTTTTTTTAACCTGTGAATGATTTATGCTAACAAAAATAATCCACACACATGTATATATATAAAATCCACGTGTGTGTGTGTGTGTGTCTATAATTTCTAGTTTCATTTGTCCTGTGCATTTTTTTTGTCGGACCCCCCTACCCTTGAGGAAATTCTGTGACGCCCCTGGTTTCCCAAGAAGGTATCCAGACTTTATTCATCCATTCAGGTGTTTGACTGTGCTGATTGCATATGAAGCTGACCCCCTCCCCCCACACTTCTTTTTGCAGTGCTGCGGGAAGGAACACGAATCCCATGATTTGGTGGAAAAGAATTTTTAAATTTAATGGCTTTACAACTGAGCCTGCCTCTAAACTTGCTGAACTAGCAACGCTTTTGCTGCCAAGTCCTGCCACCTCAGCTTATGGATTTATACACTCTAAGCTCAGGAATCATTTAGGTGTCAACAAATGTACTATTGGATGCTACGAGGGAAAATGAACCAGATTACTAGTTCTGCAATTCATTGGCAGTTGCATAATTTTAGATCAATGAAATCAATTCTGTACAGATCAAAAATCTTTGTGATGGGAAGTTTTTGCTATAGTAGTAATGAAATATGTAAACTTTAATTAATCTATAAGTATAAAATTATGAACTGTTTATAATTTTACTTATATGAATCAGGGCTTGAAAAATACCATGGCCAAGATGCCCGGGGCATGTGAATCAGTGGCCTGGGCTGGTAAATAAAAAATCTAGTTACCCAGGCTGGGCAACAAGATTTACAAATAAAGTTTGGAATAGAATTTTCTACTACAAGGGTACAAGACAGTTATCGCATGTCATGTTGCTTTTCACTGCTACTCACTTGAAGTTGTTATTGTTATAGAGTGCCAAGGATAGAAGAATATAACTTATTTAATTATATGCTCTAAGTCCAGAAATCAGAAGCCTATGCAGTTATGCTCCAAATCTTGTTTTCACCTTTTGTCAATAAACGCAGGAGGCTAGTTCCATCAGAGGCTGAATGTATGCCTCTGATGGAACTAGCCTCCTGTGTTTATTTACAAAAGGTTAAAACTTCAACAAAAAGGAACATGGCAGAATCACTAAATTTCTCAAATACTAATTTCAGCCTCATCTCAAAACTTGAGTTACACGCATTTGTGCACTGAACATTTTGAGCACAGACCCTTAAAACGAAAATGCATATCTTAAAAGATAAATTTTCCTGGGCACACACACACACAACTAGCTTTACTTATTTTTTAAGCCCTGATTATTAACAATTCCTAAGTGATTTCTGAAGTGCTTAGCCTTTAGGTCCATAGATATAAATAGCTACGAATTTGAGAATTAGCATATTAATCTTCCCCTTTCATATATAATCTCTACTCTTAAACAGATGTTTCAAGAATTTACATCGCTGTTCATAACGTAACGATTAAAACTAGGCTTTATATCAAATCCAAATGCCGTTTCAGCCATGTTTATTTCTAAGAGTGAAACTTTGCAATACATGTACACAGTTTCGTAAGCCTAATATCTAACGTGTGTAACCGATGTCGTTATGTTTATCAAACTGTAATTAAACTTAATTTTAAAAATATCTACTCACATGTTTTCTGTCTATGATGCTGACACACTGCTTTCCTACACGTGTGTGCATTCAAAAATTCCATAATAAGGTAAATTCTTTATTTGAAAGAACGACACGACCGTTGAAGGAGCCGCTCTCTAACTCCGGTTACTCCGCCATTACATATGATTTCCAGCCGTGCTATTGGTTGGGCGGTTGAACCAAATTTTGTACCTGAATGACTGAATCGCTAGCAAATATGTTTTCACCCAAGACCAGCTTGATTTCACCAAAAGTGTTTGCTTCCTTAATTTTGAAATAAACAATTTTTGGCGAAACTCATTCAATCCGACCATACTATGGTAAAACGTTGAACAAAAATTTTTAACAGTGTACACAAGAAAGAGAACCACAAGGGCACTTAAGCGCAGAAAACGGGGAGGGTGATACAGACAGGTTGATAACAAGAGTCAAATATATTAAGTCCACATTGGGATGTAACAGCTTAAACTTACAGCATCTTGCAAATCCGAAGCTTCTTTGTGCAGTTCTTCTAGTTTCTGTCGTAGTATTTCGTTACTCTTCTGTAGTGTTTGGTATTCTGTGACATCTATCTGTGAAGCTCGATGAGCAGCCTAAATCAGATAATAATAACAAAGGACAAACAAATTAGTTTAGATTCCTAGAGTGTTGGGTCCAAGAAAAAATAAGTAAAGAAATAATACTAGTAGATATATCAATACTGGCTGTCACAACAAAAGAAAATCAACACATTAAGCTACTGAAAAGTTGCTGAGCTGTTACTTCACACTCAGCCTGTGTTATGTTGTATGTAAACTATTCATTGCTGGGCTGTTACTTCACACTCAGCCTGTGTTATGTTGCATGTAAACTATTCATTTGCTGGGCTGTTACTTCACACTCAGCCTGTGTTATGTTGTATGTAAACTATTCATTGCTGGGCTGTTACTTCACACTCAGCCTGTGTTATGTTGTATGTAAACTATTCATTGCTGGGCTGTTACTTCACACTCAGCCTGTGTTATGTTGCATGTAAACTATTCATTTGCTGGGCTGTTACTTCACACTCAGCCTGTGTTATGTTGTATGTAAACTATTCATTGCTGGGCTGTTACTTCACACTCAGCCTGTGTTATGTTGTATGTAAACTATTCATTGCTGGGCTGTTACTTCACACTCAGCCTGTGTTATGTTGCATGTAAACTATTCATTTGCTGGGCTGTTACTTCACACTCAGCCTGTGTTATGTTGTATGTAAACTATTCATTGCTGGGCTGTTACTTCACACTCACCCTGTGTTATGTTGTATGTAAACTATTCATTGCTGGGCTGTTACTTCACACTAAGCCTGTGTTATGTTGCACGTAAACTATTCATTTGCTGGGCTGTTACTTCACACTCAGCCTGTGTTATGTTGTATGTAAACTATTCATTGCTGGGCTGTTACTTCACACTCAGCCTGTGTTATGTTGTATGTAAACTATTCATTGCTGGGCTGTTACTTCACACTCAGCCTGTGTTATGTTGCATGTAAACTATTCATTTGCTGGGCTGTTACTTCACACTCAGCCTGTGTTATGTTGTATGTAAACTATTCATTGCTGGGCTGTTACTTCACACTCAGCCTGTGTTATGTTGTATGTAAACTATTCATTGCTGGGCTGTTACTTCACACTCAGCCTGTGTTATGTTGCATGTAAACTATTCATTTGCTGGGCTGTTACTTCACACTCAGCCTGTGTTCTGTTTTATGTAAACTATTCATTGCTGGGCTGTTACTTCACACTAGCCTGTGTTATGTTGTATGTAAACTATTCATTGCTGGGCCGTTACTTCACACTCAGCCTGTGTTATGTTTCAAGTAAACTATTCATTTGCTGGGCTGTTACTTCACACTCAGCCTGTGTTATGTTGTATGTAAACTATTCATTGCTGGGCCGTTACTTCACACTCAGCCTGTGTTATGTTTTATGTAAACTATTCATTTGCTGGGCTGTTACTTCACACTCAGCCTGTGTTATGTTTTATGTAAACTATTCATTTCTGGGCTGTTACTTCACACTCAGCCTGTGTTATGTTGTATGTAAACTATTCATTGCTGGGCTGTTACTTCACACTAGCCTGTGTTATGTTGTATGTAAACTATTCATTGCTGAGCTGTTACTTCACACTCAGCCTGTGTTACGTTGTATGTAAACTATTCATTGCTGGGATGTTACTTCACACTCAGCCTGTGTTATGTTGTATGTAAACTATTCATTACTGGGCTGCTACTTCACACTCAGCCTGCGTTATGTTGTATGTAAACTATTCATTGCTGGGCCGTTACTTCACACTTAGCCTGTGTTATGTTGCATGTAAACTATTCATTTGCTGGGCTGTTACTTCACACTCAGCCTGTGTTATGTTTTATGTAAACTATTGATTGCTGGGCTGTTACTTCACACTAGCCTGTGTTATGTTGTATGTAAACTATTCATTGCTGGGCTGTTACTTCACACTCAGCCTGCGTTATGTTGTATGTAAACTATTCATTTCTGGGCCGTTACTTCACACTCAGCCTGTGTTATGTTGCATGTAAACTATTCATTTGCTGGGCTGTTACTTCACACTCAGCCTGTGTTATGTTGTATGTAAACTATTCATTGCTGGGCTGTTACTTCACACTAGCCTGTGTTATGTTGTATGTAAACTATTCATTGCTGAGCTGTTTCTTCAAACTCAGCCTGTGTTATGTTGCATGTAAACTATTCGTTTTCTGGGCTGTTACTTCACACTCAGCCTGTGTTATGTTGCATGTGAACTATTCATTTGCTGGGCTGGTACTTCACACTCAGCCTGTGTTATGTTGTATGTAAACTATTCATTGCTGGGCTGTTACTTCACACTCAGTCTGTGTTATGTTGTATGCAAACTATTCATTACTGGGCTGTTTCTTCAAACTCAGGCTGTGTTATGTTGCATGTAAACTATTCATTTGCTGGGCTGTTACTTCACACTCAGCTTGTGTTATGTGGTATGTAAACTGTTCATTGCTGGGCTGTTACTTCACACTCAGCCTGTGTTATGTTGTATGTAAACTATTCATTGCTGGGCTGTTACTTTACACTCAGCCTTTGTTATGTTGTATGTAAACTATTCATTGTGCTGTGATTCTAAACAATGGCAAGAGATCAATGGAGCCGTGTTTTTCGAATGATAGCTTCGGAAGCAGCAGGGTCTGGGCCAGTAAAGCGAGTGGTTCACGAATGATGTTTCTCCTGTGGTTTGAGTTCTCTCGTTTTCACGGTAGCCGGCGCACTTACTAAAGGGCGTGTGATTGCGACATGCATTAGAGATAATCATGGGGTCAGATACAGGAAAGTGTGCATGCTACAACAGCTGCATTGTGTCGCCATGTTTGACAATGAGTATATATTGTTTGACTTTAATACCTAATGCAGGCAGTAGACAGATTTAAAAGTAAACCGAAATTTCTGTGGAATGAAAATCACAATTTTGAAAATTACTATAATAAACAAATTTTAGAATCGCCAATAAGTTTACCGTAGAAGTACTGTAAAACATTTCAGAGCGTCTTGACAAAATGGTTACATTATTTTGCCGATCTATACGCAGAGTATGGTGGGCCAGTGCACAGTGACAGTTTGCGCAAGAAACTAAAAACTTCATTTTAATTTAGAGTGCATGATTCATCATCATTAGAAGACACCTCCGGAAAATGTTTCACAAAATTAGAAGAATGGTGGTGGGAAAATGAGAAAGTGCCTTGCAGAAAACTAGATAAAAAGTTTCCATGCTGAGATAAGGAACGAAGAGAACAATGGAATGGAAAGGGGAAACGCTGGGCTTTCTATTTTCTCGTTCTCCCTCTCTGTGGTAGCTGGTGAAAAGGTTTAGCAACTAGACTCATTCCAAACAGAGAAAACAGAATTCCCAGAAACTCCTTTTGTTTAATTATCAAAGAGAAAATCACACGGGGGAAGTAAGATATTAACATCAGTTTGAATGGATGAGGTTAATACTTTTGAAATGCAATATCAGCCGGATGTCGTGCCATTCATTCTATAAGTAATACGAAGGAAAAACGGAAATATTCTCTAACTTGTGGACCTGAACTTCTTTGTCAGAATTCCATATTGCTGCAGTAGTAGCTCTAGAATATTTGTTTTTACCACGGCATATCTTCGTAAACGAAACACACTGCGGACATTTGGTAATTGAGTATGAATGGTACGACACAACGGCAAATGGCAACACCCTAGGACATCTTTTTTTCCTTCCAAGAGGCATTAAGCTGATGAAAATGTGTTCATTCCCTGATTACAATACACATACTTTGTGGGCTTATGTTGAAAGATGAGACTTAAGAAATGGAAAACTGAGTTAAATTAAAAAAATAAAGAAAAAGCAGAGATAAATTTAAAAACCAGTAAATAAATGAATACCATCACCGGCAAAGAAGTGTCTATTTTCACTGTTTCCCACATAGCAGTCTCTTCAGAAAACGTGACAATTGCGTCACTCTGGAGCGCGAATCTAAACCGCTATTCCTGATTGTCGAACGAAAATCGGGAGATGCGGTTCGACTCCAAAGCGACGCAATTTTCAAGTTTTTAGAAGAAACAGCTGCATGGGAAGCAGTGAAAATACGGCACTTCTCTGCAAGTTCACACAGCATGTGCGCGTCATGTACTGTATTATTAATAACCACTTATTTCTACATTAGCATTCATTTCTCACTAATTTCTATGTTTTTCAACAAAACGCAGTCCTAGAGGCCTAGTAGATTAAGGCGCTGACTTCGGATCATTTTCTGGAGATGGGACCGGATTCAAACTCTTGTTTAGGCATGGGTGGTGTGTTCGTCAGATGGCGCTGCCCCCGCCCCCCAGGGAATCAGCTACCCAAAATGGGTGACGGGCGACCGCTTATAGGTCTTCGAGTTACTCTTGGTGGTTTCTATATCTCGAAACGAAAAAAGAGTATATTAAATAAATAAATAATGCACACCAAATTCTTCAATTACAATGAGCCCATCTTTCGGAAAAAATGACTCAGATTAAGAATGTTCTCCCTACGAAGCTTCTGGATCCCCTTCGTTTCAGCTACATTTCACGAAAAAGCACATGTCTATCGCGTCAGTAACAAAAAATTGCAATTTTACAAAAAAAAAAAATAAAATAATAATATTTAAAAGAAAATAAGCGATCGCATGGCGACTACAACAGGACTGTTTGTTTAGTGGAGAACCCCGCAACAGAAAGTTGTATTGCAGAGAGCCCATTGCATAGACATTGGCGCATTGTTAGAGTAGCGGATCCGATGCATCTCTGAACCAGCCATTCATCGCTATTAGCAAAGAAACTGAACGACTTCTGCTTTTGTCTTCGTGTGCATACGGCTCCATCAAATTGTAAAAATAAACCACAAATGGTAGGCATCTTTTCCATTCGCTTATTTTAATGTATACATTGTTATTTATTTAATTTGAAACATCGTTGATAAATCAGAAAGTAAATTACGTTTTTTGATCTGTTTTGTTGCATCATTGATAATTCGACGCAACAGAAAGTTACAGCTGCTGACGAATCATATTCAGCTAACGGTGAAGCAGCCAACACCATTTGGACAGGAAAAAAAGTGGGCAAAATAAAGTGGAAAAAATATTGTCTGAAATTTCAAGAAAAGGGGTAGTTGCAATTTTCTGTAATGAAAGTGAATAAGTCTGTAAATACATAGGAACCTAAAAGAATTTTCAATTACGATAAGGCGGATAATTTTTAAAAACATTTTCAATGCATTCATGATGAACTTGAGAGATTTCATTTGGTAGTCAAAATAAGTCGGCGAAATCACTCCTCTAAGTCAATGTTCACCAGCAATTTTTAAAGGGATTTTGTCAGTGTCACTGAGTAATTTTGGCAAGCTACAGAACGAAATTAATTCTCGGTGCAGACAGAATGCCCTCTTCAGATGAGCATTAAATGAAGAGATACTATCTGCTCTTTTCAGGAAATTTTCGAAAATGATGAATCGAAGGCAGAGAGCAACAACCTGCCGAAAGTGCAAATCCTCTATTGAATCACCAGGCAACACTTTTCACACAAAATTTTAAGGCTAATTGTTTTTGTCTCTTTCTGTCGCATTGGATGTCCAAAACTCTGAGCAGCTACTTTCTGCACTGGAGATTCATGCAGAAGTGTTGAGAATTCGTAGCCAGAAAAATCAGACACATCAGCGGAGGTATTTTTGAAACTTTCAAAGTTTTGCTGAATAATTTAAAATAGATCTGCTAAGTAAGTCACTGTCACAATGAAAAGGGCGTTGTCGATAGTTGAACAGGTATTTGGCTCTATCGGACTGGGCCAGCTTATAAGGCCAACAACGTAGCTGAATGCGGCCACCATTTCTAGGGGCCACGAATTTTAATATGTTGATTTTTTATAGTCATCCTACTTTTTATTTGTATTATTTTTAAAATAAAGAAATCAATAGATCTAATATTTATTTACTGAAAAAAATAAGCATCAAAGAGTGCATTTTCCCTTTCCCTTTACTATTTTTTTGTTTTGTTCTTTTAAGGATGTCGTTGAACAAAGCTACATAAAAACAAACAAACTTTCTCTCCCTTTCTGTTTGGTAACAAAGAATATTATTTTCCCACCGGATCCATACATAAAACGCAGATAAAGAAGAAGAAATGTGTAATCATTAAAGTCAGTTATTAAACAAAACGGCGGATACGTTTCCGGGGTTGACTGGGAAGCAGAACATCGATTTGCTAACAGGATAACACACCAATGAGTCATTCCATTATGACCTCCCCCAGCCTAGAGAAATGAGCGCGCCTGGAGACCGAACGGTGACGCAGGTGAAGTTCACAGAGCAGTATATATACAACCCGAGGACCGGCTTTCGTTTAGTATATAGTGTTCGGATTCAGAATGGGAAAAGTTGCCGATTTATCGGAGTTTGATAAAGGACGAATTGTGATGGCACGGCGACTCGGAACTACGATCTCGGAAACGGCGCAGTTTGTAGGTTTTCACGTGCACTGTAGTAAGTACGTATCAAAATGGTGGACAACGGCTAATCGTCGTCTAGCCGTGTGTAGTCCGCAGCTCATTGATGCCAGAGGGGAGCGGAGACTGTCGCGCATTGTTCACAGCGACCGCAGGGCCACAGTGCGACAAATCACCCGCAGCTACAACAGTGTGTGGTGATGAGGGCAATGCGTCAAAACGCACAGTTCATCGCAGCCTTCTGCGCATGGTCCTGCGTAGCCGAAAACCTAGCCGGGTGGCCATGCTCACTGCACGTTTTCGCTAACAACGCATGAAATGGGATCAGGTTCATCAAAATTGGACCGCAGATGATTGGAAGAAAGTGGCCTATTCTGACGAATCAAGATTTCTGGTGCATCATGTAGACGGCCGAGCGCGGATACGCCGATTACCAATGGAGACTATGACAGCTGGATGCACTGTTGGGCGGAAACAGACTGACGGCGGCAATGTTATGCCGTGGGCTATGGTTCTTTGGGACACTTTGGGCCTCATTATCCCAATAGCACAATCCCTGACAGCTGTCGGGTATCTGAACATCGTTGCGGACCAAGTTCACCCATTCATGGCAATTGTGTTCCCTGCTGGTGATGGCCATTACCAGCAGAAAAATGCGCCGTGCCACACTGCCAGAATCGTCAAAAAGTGGTTCGAGGAACATGCGGGTGGGTTTCTGTTAATGCCCTGGCCTCCAAATTCACTTGACATGAACCCAATCGAACATTTGTAGTTCGACTTGGAAAAGCAGGTTCGCGCTAAATCACCACCATCCCGAAATGTGCGGGAACTGGAGGGCCTGCTGTTGACATTATGGTACCAGATACCCCAGGATACGTATCGCCACCTCATCAAATCGATGCCTCGCCGAGTGGTCACTGTTTTGCGGGCTGAAGGGAGTCCTACAGCTTATTAAGTAGGTGGCCATAATGTAAGGGCTCATCGGTGTAGTTCCCTTACTTCTGACTACAAGCTATAGCAGATCGAAGGTAAACTATTCTTTAGCAGAGGATTGCATTTCCGAATAAGCATAAGCGTAGTGTATATTTCGGAGAAATGTTGAGATTATAGATGTATACACACACACGCACACACACACACACACACACAATCGGCATATAAAACCTGGCCGAAGAGCATTTGGAAGAAAAAGTACAATTTTCATGAGCAATATATCATTATGTCTTAAAGGAAAAGTTTTTAATCAATGCATCCTTCTAGTACATACGTACGGAGTAGAGACATGGACCTCAACTAAAAAATACAGGTAGGCTCAGTTCTGATTGAGCCGTCAGTTTGGAACGTAGGACTACGACTTGAAGATCGGAGAGTTGAAATGAGCTAGTCGAGTATGGTTTCAAAGCGTTTATTTAATTTGTTTGAGCCAACACAGATCTACCATATGAAAAGTAGCTTACATAATTTCAAAAAATAATGCTGGATACATTGCGAACACAAAGCAGATCGATACACGAATTACCCAACGTTGTGCTCTGTCTCTTTGGGTTTCTTACATTCCTCATCACTTGCTCTTGCCTCTCGTTTTGATTTTCTCCACTTTTGCTTGCGTTCATTCTGCGAATTACGCGGCATTGTCAAAAATGTTAACCAGTTCACACGGAAACACTTTTTAAAAATTTTAGTTTAACCCAGTGCGATATGTTTTTTTATATATATAGATATTTGAATAGATCTCGTCGGGAGCTTTAAAACGATACCACGCACAGTGGTTTTGCCCTCACGATTGTCCAGATAAACCGCGATATTGTCAAAAGTGTTCATCGGTTCACAAGAAAAATATTTTTTAAATGTTCAGTTCAAATCACTGCGAAATGTTCTTCATATATTTGAATAGATCTCGTCGAGAGCTTTAAAACGATACCACGCACAGTCGTGTTGCGTCACGGTTGCCGAGGTAAATTGAGTCAAACGCGGCGGCACACTCACAAAATTTATTGCATCATTTTCCCCGCGCACAGGGAGCGAGGGGAGCGTCGCGCGCACGATGTATTGCGCAGTACGCGAATTGGACTCCATGCTGTTTACGAATATGCTAACGCGATTAGTGTGCGGGACGTATTTTTAACGCTATAATGATTTCAATTGGGACCTACTTTTGTCACAGGCGGTCGGCCGTAAGTCGCCCCATACTATCCGCGAAGTTAGACCTAGTCGTAAGTCAAAAGACATATACAGGCTGCAGACAACTGAAAGAAGCAAGGAGAGATGCATGGTTGGTGTAACCAGGAATGATAAGAAGTGGAACTGGTGGTTAAGGAAAGTGACAAGAGGGGAAGATATCATGATCAAAGTAAAATCCCTGAAATGGCATGGGCTAGACATGTTGCTTGTAAAAGAAAGGACCACCGATGGACAACTGAAATATTAGACTGGATACCAAGGGACAGAAGAAGACCACGTGGGAGATGGGTGGAGGAAATTCGAAAGCATGCTGGAGGGACACGGGAAAGACTGACCCAAAACAGACCGTTGTGGAAGGAACTTGGGGAGACCTTCATCCACCAGTGGATTGATAATGGTTGAAAATGATCACACACACACACACACACACACACACACACACACACACACACACACACCATGTGTATGTGCGTGTGCGTGTGCGTGTGTGTGTGTTATTTCAACGATTAAGAACTAAAGAACCATGCATGTTTTTCAGTCAAAAATTAAGAATAAATATGTAGAAGAATAAAGAAAAGCCCTTTAACATACAATGTGCATTACCAGTGAGATTAAATATATACAAAAAGAAAAAAAGATACATTCATCACTAACCGAAATTTGAATAACATATAAAATAAAATTAACATATAAATACTATCTAAATATTAAATAAGGTATTCCTTCCACTGAGACCCTCACACTGAAGTTTAGCTAAACTGCTTTGTAATGACTCTCAAAAGAGTAACGTTGAAATCCGTCATGCAAAAAACTGCTGATGCATTAGGATTCACTGTTCACGAAGGATTGCTGAACTAAAATCTTTATCATACGAATGGAGAAAAAAGTAAAAAAAAATCAGCAGCAGTTTCTGCAAGAGAGAAATATAGTTGCATCGAATTGTGAAGTAGTGTAAAACTACAGAAAGTAAAGAAACGATAAGAATGTATTATGCTGTAACAGAAAAACGAAACAGCACACAGGCTTTCTTGGAAATTCTTGAATTATATTCCCTCGGCAAATTGGCCATTCAAATACCTGAATCATTAGTTTGTAATCTTTGAATTACATCCCTGTGATCAGTCAGCACAGTGAAGCTGTAGGCATAGCAGAGCAATATGCGATCCAGCCAGATGACACTGACATGCTTAATAGCTGTTGAATTATATTCCCCTTCAGTCACAGGGCAGTGAAAATGAAGGATGGCTTAGATACCTGTGTCATTTTTAATAATTCTGATATCGCACTTCTTCAGCAGAAGGCACAACCAAGTAGGGAGCTGCTGAAGTACGTCTGCACTGTACACAGTTCTGGCAGTACAATATCAGACAGAGCAATAAATGCAGTGAGGCAAAAGACCGCACAAAGGCATATCTTCTCCGTAGCGTATTAGCAATTCTATCTTCTCAGCAGCTATTTCCGAAATAAATCATATTAGAGAGGCGAAGATGTTGATATTAGAGAGGAGAAGATGTTGATATTAGAGAGGAGGCAAACGCATGAAACAAAACAAGTTTCTCTCTTCTTTGCAAAGAATATTTCATTAATGTGAACCTCTAAACTGGGATGGAAATATGAGTGAATAAGACCGTGGATGGTATAAAGTGGGACATCTTGAACAAGAAAAAAACTTAAACTAGAAAGTGGATTTGCTTTTGAACAACGGAGTGATGAGTAAATGGTTCAAAGCTTACATGAGAGATTAAAAGGTGGCAGCTTATACTAAGTCTGTCAGTAAGAGAAGTGATGAGTGAAATGCTGTATTGGTCGAGACCAAGCTTTGAATTCAACATTAGGAAGTGGCGAGGTATTGAGATCTAGGCCTAGAAAAAATAACCCAGTGAAAACTTGACTGCTGTTATAAGCGGGTGAGATCTTGCACGAGGGTGTGGTGAATGATATTGTAGATTAGAAAGAGGGAGAATTTGCGAGATCGCACGCTAAACAATGGAGAATGAGATCAGGGATTTAGTAATGGTGAGTAAGTATTACAAAAGGTGATACTGGCAAAGCGTGTGATTGGTGGAAGATATTTGCAACTGGAGAATCAAAAGTCAAACAGTTTGTGTATGATGCAGGCAAGGGCGAACCTTTCTTTAGTATCGAATAGAGCCGCCTTTGTTGAGAATTTTGTTTTTTGGGATTGAATGTTTAACGACCACAGTGAGCAACTTAGTGGGCTATAAGCAGTCGCCCGTCCCCAATTTAGGGTCACTGGTTCCAGCGAAGGGAGAGAGCCAGCCCCGTAAGACAAGCACAACATCCATGGCTCACGGGATTCGAACCCGGACCCCTTTCGGACGAATTTTCGAATGAATGACTTCGCTTATACCACTGCGCCACCGGGGCAGCCTTTGTTGAGAATGACAGAAAATATGCGACGAGGCATATATTTTATGAGGTACTTCAGCTCGTTTCGGTTAAGAGGTAGCCATTCCTGCAGCAAAATGCAGCACAATTCTGTTGGTGTTGAGGGAAGAGGACATCGAAATTTGGAAGGGAAGGAGACAGCAGATCTATATCGAGCATATCCGACACAGTTTAAATGATATTGAGACAGAGGGACGGCTGAGGCCGAGGGAGATGATGGAAGTCTTCTTGCCGCCCCAGTGGCGCAGTGGTCTAAGCGATGGCCTCTGATCATTCATCCGTAAGGGGTCCGGGTTCGAATCCCGGTGAGGCATGGATGTTGCGTTTGTCTTACGGCACTGGCTCTTTCCCTTCCCTGGAACCAGTGACCTTAAATTAAGGACGGGCGACTGCTTTTAGCTCATTGAGTTGCTCACGGTGGTCGTTAAACCTCCAATAAAAAAAGCAAAAGAAAACAAGGAGTCTTCCTGGTTCTCATCAAATCATTCTTGCAACACTCTGGCATGATGAGCTGTTGCATTGGCATCCATAAAGATGCCAGCACACGCAGAAAAGAAGAGTAGCAATGAGCAGCGTACTCAGATATTTTTTACAGTGATATAAGAACTCAGATATTTGCTACAGTACTTTTTTGGTCCGGTACAGTACTTATAACGAAGTGAATTTCTCCGTCATTTTTATCCGCGCCAGGATTCGAACCCGGGTCCACTCATTCCGGGATAAGTTGCTCTACCAATTGAGCTACGCGGACATTTTATTCTGATTCCTATCTGCCTTTATGTCGTGTGCGTCCTTCTGGCAGGTACGTCACATCTCCTGGTACGTTACATACTCAAGTATTCCCTTGATGCCATCTTACCTTCCACTGGTATCAAAGACCCTAGTACGTACCAACAGAACTTTCCCATGCTTTGCGCCACTTCCAGATGCTTGAAATGTGTTCACAAGGTTTGCTGGGTCTGAAAATGCGAAACGCGCCTACGATTAGACGTTTTTCGAATTCCGAAGAATCTTAGTTTTTTTCCCATGGTCACGTAAGTTACTGCAGTCGAATAATCTGCACAATCTTTACAAAGAATAAGGCAAGTGTCATCAGCTCATGTGATTGTTACATTTGCATATATTTCCATTTATTGTCTGTGACTGTCTTATTATAAAGGTTCGTAAGTTTTGGGCCAGTGTGTGTACTTTCAATCAGAGAAAAGTAAGTGAAACCTGAGCCTAGCAAATGAGTGGGTGGATGATATTTACGATTAGAGAGTAGTGAAATCTCGGACTAAGACATGTCTGTTTAAAAAATCGAAAATATCCTAGCGCAAATGCCGTCAGAGGCCAAAGCGCGCCCTAACGTAAGGTATTACGGGAAAAGTCGGCTTAGACCTTGAGGACGCCAGCCTCCGATCAACCGGAAAAGCCACTTCATCCCTGAAATTCTCGGATTAATAAGTGGTGAATTATCAATGAAGTTTTGTTGTGCAACAACAGGATGTAACTCAAATATGTCACTCATAGAATGAATTCAGAAACGAATATAAAAGGAGGAGGGAATGAGAATAAGCCTGAGATCATGTTGAGCTACCCTATCCCCAAGTCAAATGTTGTCTGTTCCCTATGAAGTTGAATACAAAATTAAAGATGATGGAAAACCTGGTGAATTAACCGGCAACACATACATGCCACCCTCATTCTAGTAATCTCAACGTAGGAACGAAAATTTCTAGTGAATATATTTTTTTTAAGTTTTGTGAGTGTTTGTTTTTTAACCGTTTCCAATACGTAACACACTGCTGTAAAAATAAATTCACGTCATATTGTTTAAAGGTTTAGCTCTTATGTCTGGCTATCGTCAGAAAGTTTTTAGTGAGTTGCACATCGGCAACATGACCTCAGTATTTTTTCTTCGTTTTTAAGAAAAAGTCTAAAATTTCAACAGGGCCGCCTCCTTCGTCGTTCGCAATGTACTTGAACTAATTTTTTTTTACTGGTGATGCATGAGTGTCACTGGCTGACGGTGATATGAAGTATTTATTATCTGATGTTCAAACAAGGGCTTCCTCACGTTTCCGTTGAGGCACGTGTATCAGGTCTTTTGTTCTATCATGATAAGAAAAAAAGTTCCCTCTGTCAGTCAGAGGAACCCAAGGGAAACCTCATTTAATTATCCGGCCATCAAACTTTTGTAGTCATTCACATAATGTGCCCTTTGAAACACTCATAATACGTTTTTGTGGGTCCACTAATTGCCACTAAACACAAAACACATACTCTTATCGACCTACGAGCGCGTTGTAGCGAGAGCGAAGTCATTTTATTTTTTCCGCGTCATTGGGCAGTAATTACGTCATGAGCCATGGAAGGTCACGTGCCTTCTGGACGTTCAATTGCAGTAAAATGAGATTCGACAAAAATTACTTATTAACGCAATGAGATGCGCCTGCGCAAAATTCTAACAAGCACAGAAAAGAAGATTAAAAAAGGTAAGGCGTTTTTAATAGGCTTCAGTTATAGTTCAGAAAGTAAATGCCAAAAACAAATAAAAATCACAATCTGATTTTGAATGGTATTCAGCATTGATATATAGGGGTTTAAAAACGTTTCGAACCAATTTATTTTTTTACTTAAAATGTTGCATGTCTAAAAGTATTTCAAATCATAAATGAAAACCGAAACTTTCAATTACGTGTATGCGTTTAATATTTCTTACATGTGTTGTTATAGCATTCAAAACATAGCGTCGCCCGATTTGTCTGTGTTGCAGCCAGAGGAACAAGGAAGCATGCGATTTTTGTGGTTTTCATCTACTTTTACTTCAGGGCTTCTTTCCATAAAATGCTTTGTATCAAACAAAATATGAGGAAAGGAAATTTTGATTTGCACTGAAACCTTATTCCATAGCTTCTAAGAAGATAATATTTCTAGAATGATTCTACTAATTACAAATTTCTAGAACGATTCTATTTATTATCTTTCTAGAACGATTCTACTAATTACAATTGTTTATATCCCACGCCATTTCAATTACATGCAGAGAGAACAAAAACAGTTTGTTTTTATCAGTTTAATTCGGAGCTGGAAAATAATTGCATTATGATAAATCATTCGAAGCAACGCATAGTTTTTGAGGTTCGGTGAATACTATCAATTTATAAAAATGCTTCCTTAATTCTCTATCACGTTTTGCATTTTCACTTAGGCAAGTTTTTGCATAGCTGCTGTTTAATTATTACCTGTAGCAATTTTGATCTGTCAGTGAAATTATAAGTTCCGTCTAGTTCTTGACGTTTTCACTGGTGTCGGATATGTAAAACGGTTATAATGTCTTTTAGTTTAGGATTATAATTCTTTATGTTAAATTGGGAGAGGGAGGGAAGATAGGTGGAGGTTCTTCCTGACAGCTGCCTGTTACGCTTTGTGAGAAGATCCCTTCCGAAGTCGACGAGGACGATTCGCTGAAGCACTATATTTGCATATTGCTGACTTATGTCTATATAACTGGCCTTCAAAAAAAAGTGATGTGAATATTCTTTCACACAGGAGAAGAGTTTGAAGCTGTGCTGAGTGGTGTTGTTTTTGATGGAACTCTGCTGCCCTAGTGGCGCAGTGGTCTAAGCGCTGGCTTATCACCATTCGTCCGAGAAGAGTCCGGGTTAGAAGCCCGGCGAGGCATGGATGATGTTGTGTTTGTCTTACGGCACTGGCTCTCTCCCTTCCCTGGAACCAGTGTCCCTAAATTAGGGACAGGCGACTGCTTATAGTCAATTGAGTTGCTCACGGTGGTCGTTACACTTCCAATCAAAAAAAAAAAAAAAAAAGATGAAATTGTCTCTTACACTCGCCGGTTGCTAGTTTTCCCGTTTTTCAGTTACGTGTTTGACGCTATTAAAGCTCGACGATTTATAAACTCAGTTCATCACTTCAGTGACGTGTCTAGGTGAGCTGCTGGCTATAAACCGTGCAGAGTTCCTGCCTTCGTCTGTGGTTACAGTTGCAGAGACGTTTTAAAGGTCGTGAATGACCTACCTACCTTGAAGTGACTACATCAAGCTTTCATTGCGGCATGTATTGCCACTAAATTATAAATATATTTTAAACTCCGTGTTATTCGATAATTTCCATACCCGCGTCCTAGACGACGGTACGGAAATTATTAAATGACGTGGAAGCAATACTGAGGTTATACTGAAGCAAGATAACCCGCTTTGTTCTCTCTCCGGGGATGTTTTGAGCATGTTTTTGTAACAAAAGAAAATTTGTAGGTGCGGAAACTTGGCTCCTTCCTGATGATAAATAGAATTAACCACCAATATTTGGACTGTTGTGTGTGTGTGTGTATGTATATTGCAAAGTCTTTAATCGCCCATAACTGCAGCCCCTCTGGTGGATCATAACTATAGTCGGGGTGGTGCAGGGTGATATTAGCCAGGGTGACCGTTGCATGGCTTGAAAATATGAATAAATAAATTAGTTAATGTAGAAGTGATTCCCCGGAACTGCTCCATATTAAAAACATTTTGAAATCCCAATAATTTCTTCAAAACCGCTTCATGGGTCCAAAATGCCTACAATTCTCGCCTCCCCCTTCATTCGGATGGGCGAGTGGTACAAGCCACTGGGTTTCTAACATGGGTTCGAATTCCGTGAAATGCATGTATTGTGTGTTTGTCTTCCGGAAATGACTCTCCCTTCTCTGCAACCGATAACCCCAAATTAGGGACGGGCGAATGCTTATAACCCATTGAGTTGATCGCGGTGATCATGAAACCCACAGAAAAAAAATCGTGTTTAATTTCTCAACCAACACTGCCAGTGAAAAATTGTGTATACTATTCCACGTTTACTCGTCTGATCACCGTAGTTCTGCAGTACTTGGGGAAGGTAACAAACTTACTTTTAAATACCCTCAGCCAGTTTCCGAACTTGGAAAAAAAAAAAAAAAAAAAAAAAGACCGAAACCCTTCACTGTAACATTTAACAGAATCAGAAAATTTCCATCGTTTAAATGAAATGAAGAGGGAAGGAGGAACTTTGCAAGGCTGCTCATCTAACTGACGACATTCAAACGTTTTCTCCGTTTAACCATAATGTCTAATTACACACAAGTCCATCTTCATTTGCACAGGTTTCAACCAGAATTCCAAAAATTAACCAAATTCTCACTAAATAATATCTTAAAATTATTTTAACCCCCTGCTCGTCCGATCACAGAAGTTAAACAGTGTCGTGAAAGGTAATAATTGGCAAGGAAAATTCACAACTAAAATGCTCTCAAATATCATCCAATCTCTAATTAAAAACGACATAATAATCCACAATCCCATTCGCCTCTAAAATACTCTCCAGCGCCAGAGCTTTCCCTCTCTTATTTAGCGAAGTTGCACTTTTTTTCTGCCACAGCACCAACAATATTCTTTTGGGAAAAGGAAATTCTAGCCAATCAGATAAACAATTCATAACTACAAAAATTTTAACTTATCACTGGAAAGTTTCCCTTGTGATACATTCCAAACAGAACCACTGCTTGGCATAGTGGTCTAAGCTATGGCTTCTGATCATTCGTCCGAGATGAGTCCAGGTTCGAATCCCAGTGAGGCATGGATGTTGTGTTTGTCTTATGGCACTGGCTCTCTCTCTTCCCTGGAACCAGTGACCCTAAATTAGGGACGGGCGATTGCTTATAGCCCACTGAGTTGCTACGGTGGTCGTTAAAGACCAGTCAAAAAAAAAAAAAAAAAAAAAAAGATACACTGCTTGTCCAAAATTCTACTTCTTTGCTATCCTAAAAACAATAGGGGGGGGGGGGTCGCGGAAGGCAACTGTTTTCACAGCTACTTCTACAGTTCTTAGGATTTTTGTTCTTCATTTGAAATATCAGGATGTCCTATCTGGCATCTTTTCTAGGATATACAAATCAATGAAAAGATGGGCAGATTCTAAATCTTGTTAGAAACCAGCCAAATGAAAGAAAAGAGAGGAGAAACTACAGCCGGACTAAGTCGTGGGGAAGACACGAGTCATCTCAATATGTAAGGAAGGTTTGAATATCGGTGCTCGCGCGAACGCTTTGCTGGTTGCTGCGATTACTCGGACCATGGAATCAACAGGCTTTCAGAGCTACTGCCGCGGAGATCTTGATGAAGCATTAAACAAAAGCTAAAAGCGCATGCCGAAGGCAGAACGCAGGCTGGAATGGCACCAAGACATGAATCGTCAGGCCGCCTGGTGTAAAATGAGCTTGAACAGACAGACAGACGTGCCTCAGTTTTTTAGCACGTCTTTTGTAAGAAAGATCGTGCTTACGTTATCGATTTGCCCGTCCATCCGTCTAACTATGGACCTCATATCTCTGCAACTATTAGTTCAATTTGAAAAACTCCTTTTGTATTGGGAAGCTTGAAATGTGAGAATGATGATCCTTGCATTCAGTTTTTTCGATGCACAACTTCGCGGCTAGAGGGCGTAAATGCAGATGATATCGAATTCAAAATACATTTGGTTGCATAGCTAGGTATATTTGCTTCTAAATATCAGATTAAAAAATTATTTTTTGCTTTCGACACCATTTAAAACGAGGACTAATTTAGGCACAGTTTCTTTTTCAAGTAATGCATAGATTTTCCGCTACGGAGCGTAAAGGTAAATTGCGTTTCCCCCGATATTTCAGCTTCTAAAACTCGGATTTGAAAATTTCTTCCTGCATCGGATACAGCTCCTGACGGGAAATGTTTGATATTATAATTTTTAATTTGGCCACCAGGAGGCGTAAGGGTTTACTTCGGCTTCTGATGTATTTGCAACAAAATCTAAGCTTCCGAAAACTTGATCGGAATTTTTTTTTTTAACCGATACCACTCATCTGGGAAAACCTTTTCAGAATAGTCTTCTTAAAATAACGCATGGTTTTCCCACCATTGGCGTAGATGTATATCTTATTTTTTAGCGATATCCGATTTGAAAAATTCTTTCTTTGTTGGAGGGCGTTTTCGCAGAGAAATGTTACTCATGTAGTTTCAAATTTTTCTTAACGCACAAATTTGACACAAGAGGGCGTAAATTCAGGTTTCCGTTAACAGCAATATGTGCGGGACTAAAAACCCGGTTGAAAAAATTCTTTTTCGGTCAGATACTGCTAACTATGAAAACATTTTGTGCCTATTTTCTTCCCAAAATAGTTCAAAATTTCGCCACTAGGAGGCGCCATATTTTAATCTGTTTTTCTTAATATCTCTGCTTCTAAATGTGCGATTTAAAAAATTATTTCAACACTGGATGCCATTTACCTTGTGGAACACTTTAGGTTAGTATTTTAGGAGTTTTGTAGTTCACAGTTCTGTCGCTAGGTGATGTTTGCGTACTTCTGTTTGCAACTGAATATCCGCTTCTAAAAACTCTGTTGATAAATTTCTTTTTCACTGTATGCCATTCGCTACAATAGAGATGTGGATCAATATATTCTTTAACTAAGGCATAAGTTTCCCGCTAGGGGACGTAAAGGTCAAAGCCTTTTTATCAGTAAGTCTGCTTCCCGGAAATTATTTGAAAAGTTATTTTTCTTTAGCATAACTTTTTTCCATGAACATTTTCCGCATATTTTCAACTTTCCTATTATGCAAAATTCTTCTACTGGAAGTAATAAAATTATATCATTTTTTTCTACGTATATTTCTTCGTTTGACTGTTCAATATAAAAATCCGATACCTTCCTTCTGCTATGCGAAACATTTTGTGCGCCATTTGTTAATCTTCGTAACATACTTTTTAGCCGCTGGTGGAAGTAAGTGGCTGGTTCTATTTCTGGATGTTTTATCGATTGTAGAAATCCGGTTCTGCTTTTTTTTTTAACCGGTTGTATTGACTTTGCATAACTTCGATAAATTTAATTCGTATCAGAAAGGATTCAAAAGAGGTGCTCATTACAACCGAAAATTCGGTGTCACTTTTCTTGTTTTCAGAGTTTAACGACCACAGTGAGCACCTCAAAGGGATAAAAGGAGTTGTCCGTCACTAATTTAGCGCCACTGGCACCAGTGAAGGGAGAGCCAGACCATATAGCCAGACCTTACGAGAGCAGACCATATAGCCAGACCATACGAGAGCACTCATTACTCATCTGACACTCGAACCCGGACCCATTCGGACGTACGATCAGAAGCCAGCGCTTAGATCACTGCAACACCGGGGTGGTTAACTTTAGGATTAAACTTACCCTTAAGTTATACTTTGAAGTTAAGAATGAACCAATTCCACACGCCAGGACGGAAGAACCGTAAGATCAAGGTATTCCTTGCTTTCTTCTATCACAAGTGACTCGTGTCGATCGGAAATAAACGAATACCATGGACATAACGGATACTTGAACGAAAAGGATCAATGGAGGAAGTTTATGTACGCTGAAGAAATTAGCTACACGCCGTGTTTCATTGACGGCCTAGAAACACTCTTTTGAGAACCACATCAAACCAATGGATTCAATAGGGCTGCAACTATTCAAACAACCGGTGGAGGTACTGTATATATTCAGCTGGCATGAGTTTGGTTGGGCATTCTTGCATGCTGAATCTTTAATCACATCTTACTGGGCTCTTCCAAGTTGACACGTACCTATCCACTGCTCCTCTCTCTTTCTCTCTCTGTGCGTGTGTGTGTGTGTGTACACACAATCCGAGGACGTTTCTTATAGCGCTCTTCATCCCCAGATTCTAATCCCACCACGAATGTCTGTGACGGGTTGGAACGAGCCATTCGCTATCCTTCTCAATTGCCGTCGACAATGCATCAGCCACAAGATTTCCATCTGAAGGAATGGTTGACCTAGGTTCTTCGAGCTACACTGCACTTCGTAGAATATATGCCTTGTTCAGTTCAAGCTATCTGGGAGAAAAGAGATCTTATTTTATCAGTGATTAAAGTGAGCAGTTTTTCATTGAGAGTGTATATTTTTCAAGTATTCCACTTCCTTTGCATGGCTTACCCCATTCGCGGCGTGGAAGAAATCATGAAATTGTTAAAACGGAGAAAAATCTCTAAAAAAAGGCGAGGGGGGGGAGACCATGTAACAGCTCATGATGAAAATGGATGTGTGTGCATTACAGGCGACACCTTATATTAACAAAAACACAACAAAAGTGACTAGTTTAAATCATAATTTCGTTCGAAAATACGTCATCAAAAGGATCTCAAAGATTTTGTTCACAATTTACCAGGAATGATGTTCTGTGATGCCCTTTGTCGAACTTAGAAAGCAAATGTGAATGAAATGTAACAGTACCACAACTTCGATCTTGAAATAAGTACATTGTTTTGGTCGTTAAAGCCGCGCAAAGATTCTGTTAAATGACGTCATTCATGATGATATCACTCGGTAGCTAAAATGCAATAATGTCATAACGATCTTGATAACTTTACTGCAAAAATGATTCCAGCCAGGCTTCCAGAATGGGAAATATTGTGACATCCTCAAGTCCAGTAAATCAGAAAGTTCAAATACTATTAATCGCCATTTAACTTCACAATGTGTATCACAGTTTGTATGTTCAAATATTATTTTTACTGGAAATAGTTGCTTGAAGGCAGCATAAGTTCAGTCAGTAGTCACAGAAAATATGTAGCATCAAGAAAGGAGAACCGCATACCATTCAAATTATAAACAGAGGAATAGTGCCAAGAATGAGAAAAGAAACGCCATCGTGACAGAAAACTCAAAAGCAATAAAGGACGTGCCAACGAGATCAATTTCTTTTCAGCTAATTATACCCTATAAATGAGAATTTATTATCAAGGAAATTCGTATAATAATCAAAACTCAAGTATGCACTAATTAAGTAAATAAAATCGATGTACAGTCGAACCCGTTTATGTCGAACTTCAGGTGACAGTTACTCGTATAATTGCTCAATATATGCGAAATAGTTGGATATGTAGAACTCAAATAAATGTTACGCACTCTATTTCTGTACCGTATATTTATTACATTTATTTGAGTTTATTCCACAGTGCATGAATGTACGATTGTACAAAAACTGAGTCTAATTCAATTTCACGTATTTTAGGTGCTGTCAAAATGCAAATGTACAACTTACGTAAAATTAGAGAAAGGCTTTAGTTGTATTAAATAAGAAAAAGACTAACCGCACTAAACGTTTTTTCGTTGATGTAGGAAATAAATCTTTAAGCTTGTCTTCTTTTTTATATTTGATTCACGTATTAGTATCTGCTTTTTACTTCTTGAATTTCACTAAGTTAGCTACATCTGCTACAATCAACAGCTAAAAAACATCACCGTAAGAAGTTAGCAGCACTGAGAGCTTCTTTTAAAGTCGGGAGTGGTTCTCGTTCCTCACAGCTGTCCTCAACGCTGTCTCCCTCGTTTGTCCCTATTAAATCTGCAAAGGTTTCGGCATCACTTCTTTCAGCTGCAATTTCAACATCTCTATCTGCTTCCAGAAAATCTTCAAGCTATGCCTGTTCAGGCACGGCTCCATCAAAAGCACAAAAATCTCGCCAGAGGCCGCAGAGATCACATGCGTCTGAAGTTTCAATACTGCTTGGCTCTCCGTTGCCAGAAAATACAGCTTGTTGGAAGCAATTTCTAACCGAGTCCTTAGAAATATTCACCCTTGCTTTGTTGATTATCTTTACTGCGCTCACCAAGTCTATTTTTAGCTCTACATTCTGACGCAAGTTAAGGAGGAGTCTTTCCACACGAGCATAGGACATTTAATAGCACATTTAAAGGAATGAATGACACCTTGGTTGGACTACAGATATCGTATTTAGGGGTGTAAATCTTAGTTTGATATTTCTCATTTTCAAATTACAATGTTGCACAGAATAGTTAGTGAGAAGAAGAAATTTTCGCACACTTGTTTTGTCAGCTCTGTATTCCAGTAGCGAAACCAATTCGAAAATAACAGGGCTTTCTGTTAAACGCGTAAGTCACTGGTAGCGTTGAACAATTCTCAAAGCATATTGGAGATTTTTGTTGCCAACGACACCAGGACTTCATTTTCACAGAGCTATCCAGATTGACAGCTAGTAACACTGTGATTCGAACTTGAATGAGCTTTCCGCCGTGAGACTTATCGTTGCGAAAAGATAGCGTTTTGCTTGCAAGTAGCTGTAAGTACAAGCCGGTGTCATCCGTGTTGTAAATATCGTGGGCTTGATACCGTGATTGTACAGTATATTTGCTCAATTTTGTTGCAACCATCTTCGAATAGACCGCGTGCTTTTTCCAGACACTACTTTTAACAATGTCATAACAAGATTTAAACCGCTGCAATTATCTGGTTTTTCTTGCCAAATCTAGATGCAAAATCCTTTGCATTCTGTTGCAACACTGGGCCGGAGACTGGAATGTTAGGAGCTGTGATGTCGACAAACCACTTATTAAGGGCTTTGTCTACCTCGTTGTACGAATAGGCTTCACCAGCGTTTGGAAGTTCATTAAATTTCCTTTTGAAGTTTTCTCCATGTTTTAAAATTGTGCTCGGAGAACTCTTTAGTATCTTAATGATTTGCTACATTGCACTTTTTTCACTACTTTCATCTCTGCGAATTATTTTGAGCTTTGCTGAAAATGGTAAGTTTTGGACATTTCATAAAACAGTAATGGACCTGTGAGATTTAAACGAGGGAATGGATTTCCAATTCCCCCAATTTCTTTCTTTATGGCCGTCGGTCACATGGTGAGCCCTCAGTGTCCCAAAGAGCATTTTCAACGACAGAATCCTCCTCCGTTTATAGCCTTCGTGTTCTTTCCAGCGAAAAATAGGATTAACTTATCTCCTTTCATTTTATTCGGAAGTTCCCCAGTCATAAAATAATTTCTGCAAGACCTAGAGAATAAGCATCTTGTGGAATTCCAAATTTGCCGGTGGTGTATCAAACATACATCCTTCTTCTCCGGAGCAGAATGCTTTCCCAATTAAGCTACGCCGGCAAGGGTCACCCCTGTAGTAGGTCACAACCTGCAGCACGGCTTTGAAAAGTCTGAGTTGGTATGTTATAGCTAAAGATCCGATTCTGTAAATGTTTGCCTGCACACTGGGGGCATGAGATGTTCGCAATATACATTATGACTGCTGTGTTTTGTTCGATATAACTTGTTTCTTCCTATATTTTTAAATTTAATTTCACAGTGATTTTATGAAGTTTGATGAAGGAAATAATTAGATGTATTCGTGTTCGATACAAACTGGTTTGACTGTACTTTTGCAATGAATTATAGTCAAATTCTTTTCTTAATAACAAATAATGCTTTAATGATCTATGATCTATCTATTAATATATGGTAAATTTAGCTCAGAATGCACAACTTTTAAGCATATGGAAGGAGATAAGTTAATGTTCACTAAAGTCTCAGTAACGGAATTGAAAAGAGAAAACCAAGGAGTAACGGAGCTTTGTAGTGAATTCACAAGAGCCTGTTGCCTAACATTTTATAACGAACTGCGTCACATAAATTTGATGGCAAATATTTTGCGAATGACTACTGGGATGACGTGGCAAGTCGTTAATGCGACTCTATGGAGGTTGGTATCAAAAAGACATAATGTTTTCAAGGTTGGAGAAAAGAAATGCGGTCCAGTAACCTCCGCAGACAAAGAGGCTCGGGCACAAGCCAGCATTTTGCAGCCGGAGGAGACGGCGGGACGGTAACCATGGCAACACATTCGACTCTTCTGCCAAGGCACTGCAGCAGAAGAAAAAAACATAAAGAACGAAAGGCGAGGAACAAAAGAAAAGTAGGGAAAGCTCATCCGAATGTGTGATGACCACTTTGTACATCGCATCTTTTGCATCATGGCTAAAGGAGTCTTAATCCATTAGCTGCATGTCAACAATTGAATGTCTTGGAATATCTACGCAGTTCTCTGAGAAGCCACTGGGCCGTAATTTGCATTTCCATATACAAAGAATTAGAAAAGAAAAACAACATGGCGTGTACCGTACATAATATATTCTTGATGATTCCTTATGAATAAAAAATTTCTGCGAAAAAAATCTTTTTCTTTATTTGATAACCACAAATGGCCTCGCATTATTAAAATTTGCAACTTTACTGGTTATAGATGTCTTTCGTTTGAAAAACTAATGTTTGGCATATAATCAAAACAGTTAACGAGAATTTTCAATAAACAGTTTGATAATAAAAATCATTTCTCGAAAGAGAAGAAAAAACATATCATCTTGTTGTGCTGGTAAGAGATTTCTTAAAATCACAATGCTGTTTTTTATATTTGAATACTTTCGAGTATTCTCAAGACTTTCACTTTTGAATTTTAAAGCTACCCCCAAAAGTATTATTGTACACTTACTTTTTCCTGAACACTGAGTAAAATTTGACAGACAACAATTGTACTGCTTTTTTTTCACATTTTTTTAATATGCAGCGTAAGAAAATTATGCATTTATGTTATCTTGTTTTGCTCCGCTCCAATTTGAACTGGTATCATCTGTGCCTCCAAAAGTTGCACCGCAAAACCTGTTTTCGTGCTCAATAACATTATGAGCAGAACTTAGACTTTCCACGTTTTCTCTAGATGTCATAATAACGCACTTTAATTTCTGATGACCTATATTTTCAGACGACACACACTATATATTTTTTGTATCGAGCATTTTGCAGCCGGAGGAGACGATTTTCATTTATTGAGAATTTTTTAAGTTTTCAATAAATGCGTAAATGTATTTATTTCTTTGTCATGATAGCTAGAAACCGTGTCTTCACTATTAATGCCAAGTGCCACAGAGATTTTCCAATCTTCACTGATACACAGCCTTCCCTATAGTTTACTACGTTGTGCTGTATGGTTGATAAAGACGCAATATTATTATCTGCGTGTGAACAAGATATCATATTTGTTCTCATCGGAACCTTCTGGGAGATTCCCGACGATTCTGGAATATTTTAATTCATGCTAAATTTGGATCTTGCCAGTAGGCAGTTCGTTTCACGTAACGTCGCTAACCTTTCTGCTTGGTTTCGAGTCCGACGGATTCTTGTTTTCCTGTCTCTCACTTTCTGGAAAAGAGAAACCCTGAATTTGGAGTGAGAGATCTCTCTTAGCTGTCAGTATTTATCCTGGCCATTAAGTAATAGTAAAAACAAAACAAAGAAACAAAAATTGGTATTATCATAGCTCTTTTAATAATAATGTGGTTGAACGCGAGTGTGCGCTGACAGTTTACAACGCAAATTTTCTTCATGATTTGCTTTTCTAGTGTACAGTTTGCCCCAAAGTTCTGTGTTCTCAAGTCATTATGTAGTACAAAGATATTTTGCACTCATTAAAATTTGCTTATACGTATAAGGATGAAATTTTGAATAAAGCTTATGATGATTCAGAAATCAACCCTATCCTAACAGCAAATTATTTCACTGAAAACAAAATCCTCGAAATCGCGGATTTATTCGCTAAGCAAATCGAAGGTTTAACACCACTACTAATTACAGCACTATCACAGAACTGACACCATATGATCATACACATTTACGTGTGTTAACTCAGAGACGGAGTTAACATACGTAAGCGAGGTGCTTAATCAGTTGGTTCAAGTTGCAAAGCTCCTTCCTGTATTTATACCAGGTATCATGACTTCACTGATTGCCTATCATAGCCCAAAAGAAAAACTCATGGGAGTCAGACGAGAAACGTTAAGTATAGAAAATATAACAAGAAGCAACAAAAATTTCCATACGTAAAAAGTCAACAAAACCGGTAGAATATGTCACAAGCATGAGAACCTGGTTAGAGAAATAAAACATGCTATTCGCAATACGAATACTTTTGATTTGAATTATGTATCGCAGTTCATGAATGCTGGTCTCCACAGATTTCATTATAAAATGCAGACAAATTTCTCACTTCTTGATTAGATAGAAATGGTGTTGTTTCTATGCTGATGATATAAAAATCGTTTACTTTCCTGGGTGAAGGAACAAGACACTAACAGAAACTAACATACGTCAGTCATCTCTGTGTTAAAGATTACAGTTTTAGGCAAATCATAAAAGTATAACATTATTAATAATATAGTATATAGGGTGGCAAAGAACCAGGCTGATATCTCGGGAACTATTATAGTTAGCGACATTTTGCCAAGCATAGATCTGGATGCAGGATTCGACTTGTCATTGACAGGAGAGACCAGGGCTTTGAGGAACCACCCTAACACATTCTTAGTGTCATGGATGATACCAGTTTTACTTCATATGATAAAACATCTACTTCTGCATCAGTACTCCAGCAGCTCTTCGCTGAATACCGGTTCCTCCTAGGTCTGAAAAAGACCTTTTAGAAACAGATATATCAAGAAAACAAACTTTGGGAAGGACACACACTCACATAAATGTTTTCATAGATCTGACCGAAAAAGAATATTTTCAGTCGGGTTTTTAGTACCACAAATAGTGCTGCAAACATGCTGCAAACGGAATTGTGAATGCAATTACGCCCTCTAGTGGTATATTTATGCGTTAAGAAAAATTTGACACGAGAAATATTTCGCATCGAAAAGGTTCTCCAACTAACAAAGAATTATTCAAATCGAAATCTTACAAGCAGGGATACCGACAAAAATATGATATACGCCCCCCCCGGAGAAAACTACATTATTTTAAGTAGAAGGTATTCTGAAAAGAATTTTCAAGGTGAGTGGTATCTATCCACGAAAAGAGTTTTTCAATCGAGTTTTCAGAAGCTCAAATTTTGCTGCAATAAATCAGAAGCAGATATAAACACTTACTTCCCGCAATATAAGCAAAAAAGATTAGAAATTATACATAGAACGTTTGCCACCAGGAGATGTATTGATGCAGTAAGAACTTTGGAAACAGGACTTTTAGAAGAAGAGATATTACGGAAATCGCAATTTAGTTTTACGCCTCCTAGCGGAAAATCTATGTATTACTTGAAAAACAAACCACACCCAAAATAGTCTTCGTTATAAATGACACATAAAGTAAGAATTTGTTCAATTGGGCGCTTAGAAGCAAATATATGGAATAAAATGTATTTTGAATTTGATAGGATGTGAATCTACACCACCTCGCGGCGAATTTATGCACCAGAAAAAATCGGAAAGCAAATATCGCCGTTCTCACATATCAAGCTTTCTAATGCAAGAGGAAATTTTCAAATCAGATTGATAGTTTCAGAGATATAGACGGACAAAGCGGTATTTTATGACAGAAGTGATAATCCGTTTTATCGGCGTAAGAAATCAAAATTACAATTTGCCAAGCTTTCGCTCATCAACGGATGGCTTTTTCAAGGTTATATCGCTGCAACTATTAGTCCGATTAGAAAAATTCCTTTTGCATTGGAAAGCTTCATATGTGAGAATGATGAACTTTGAATTCCGGTTTTTTTCCTGATGCATACAGTCACTGCTAAAGGGTGTAAATTCAGATGTATCGAATTCAAAATTATAAATCAAAAATAATAATTCAAAGTTATAAATCCACGTCTGTACCTAATCCGATGCTTAGCAGCTCATTCCGCCCAGCTGAACATAAGTCAGCGCTTTTCAGATCACGGATTCGTAGAGCTTTTACTGTAACCTCAGATGTTTCCTAAAGGCAATCCGAACTATATAAAATAATTAATCTAGCCACGTAAGCAGGGTACTCATACAAACATATTCTCAGCACTATCAGAAAGACCAAGGACACGCTACGTGGAATATACACTAATTCACCGACTCAACTGCAGTACTTAAGATCAATACCATATATTCCAGGCATTTCTTACACCCTGAAAAACGCCCTAACAAAGATGAGACTCGGTGTGGACATAAGGGCTCCAATATCCTTATTCAGCATACTTTCAGAATAGTCTGACAGACCTCCGATTACCAATGAAGCTTGTGTCTAAGCCATTTACAGAGTTTTTTCTGATCATTTCGTGAGGCAATGGTTTGGGAATAAAGAGATATCCACTGACATGTGGAACTGTCGCAATCAAAATAGAACAAATAACGTCGTGGAAGGCTGGAACCACCACCTGAACATTTTGAGATGAAAACGCCATTCATCATTTAAAGACCTAGTTTTCACTATGAGAGAAGAAGGAAAATACATGGATTATTTAATCGACTATGCGGACTTGAATATTTCTGCCAAAAAACGTAAGAATATAATGCTAGACGGAAGGATTGAGAACATTTTAGAAGCCTACAATATAACAAAACAGCTCTTGCTTATGCTGCAAAGTTGGAATAAATGTAAGGTGACGCATTTTCATTAAGATAAAGCATTTTTAAAAATGTAAGTCGTATTTTAACACAAAAACATAAAAAAATGAAACACTATCGGGAGGAGCCAAGGCTCCTTGCCCTCCTCTAAATGAGGCCCTAGGCAAGAGCATGTACTTCTCACAACGTTTAAACACGCCAGAGTTTTAAATGCCAATCCTAAGCTTGGAAAAAGTGTGAAGGAAAGTTGTTAGATTATGAACTCGTGCTATTTAATGGAAAATTGTTGATGATGTGAAATTGAAATAACATAAAAATTATAGTGTTATTTATTAATGTTGATAAACGTACTATGTTTGAGCTGAAATTGATAAAGTCCCGTAGGGAGTTAATGATATTTTAAATAATTCGGATTATTTCGTAGAAAAACACGTATTTTCGAATTGAACTAGAACTTATGTTTTAAGTTCACATAAAGGCATCAAGGTCAAAGAGGGTCCACAAGCATCTTCTGGGTACGAAAGAGTAAAATTCCTTTGTTGTACGCAACTGACCCAAAAACGGTAGAGGTGTAGGCGATCTCAAATACAATGCGTAATTAATACTACATTTGTATGGAAGTGAAGCCAAAATTTCTATGTATGGAAGTGCCATGTCCGGATCTGCCAGTAAACCACCTGTTTAGATATTTGATCCACAAAAACCATAACAGTCAATTGCCAATAAAAGGAGATATCATGTTTGGAATGTTTTTACAGGAAACACAGTGCTGCTGCCACTTTCCCAAAGCATTACTACAATTGCGTTAAATATTTTGTTTCCAATTGTGTGTGTTTCATATTGTTTATCACAATATGATAAATGAAAATCGATAACTTTTTTATTTATCCTCATAGACTGCTATAACATAAAATATAAAACATAATTTTTATTAGCAACAGCTGGCAGCCCGCGAATTTTTTCGGCAGTTGAAAAGGAAACTGCGCGCTAGAAATATGCGTCTCTAACTCAAGTAAAGAAGAAAAATGTGGACAAATGGCTAAAACGGCAATATAAAATGTAGCGTAAAAACTTCACGTTTTCATAATAGACTATTTCCAGTATAAAAAACGCGACGGTTTTTTTTAATCGCAATTTTGAATTCCATAAAATAAAATTCAAATTTCCAATTTTTCTCTTCCTGCATTGCGTATAAAATTTAAAATAGAATTGTAATAATTCCAGAAGTCATCCCAAATCCTAAATCTCACTATTATACATAGGTACTTATAGATTGAAGAAATAAGATTTCCACGAAGTTTCAAAATCCACGCAATCGAGCTCTTTGTCAATGTGTCCAAAAGGATATTTCAATTCGTCCAATTGAATTACGCAGAAAAAGATTTTGAGTTTTCGAAATAATGATTTGCTCGTGAATAACGTTTTCAAAGCGAGCAACACGGGTGCCTAATTCTTTCGTAACTGTTTCTTCTCCACAAGGAACCAAATAATCGATGAAATTAATTCCCCTCACGTTCCGATCATTTCCACTCTCCGGAGTATAATAACATAAAAAAAAATTACAATAATACTAAAAGTTTGCAAAGGTAATCTTTCTATGCAGTTCATAATTTATATGATTCAACGGGAATACCTTTAATGAAGAGTAATACTGCAGACATCAAAATAAAAGGCATATACTGGTGCAGCTCAAAATTTCGCATCAATATAGCCGTTGTTAAGCCCTAGAATTTTTGGAAACTGCCCGTGCTTCCAGGAATCGGTTTAAGACCAGCGGAACTCCGGGTAGGTGGTTAGAGAAATGAGCGCGCCTGGAGACCGAACAGTGAAGTTCACAGAGCAGTATATATACAACCCGAGGACCGGCTTTCTGTTAGTAGAGTATTCGGAGTCAGAATGGGAAAAGTTGACGATTTATCAGAGTCTAATAGGCGACAAATTGTTATCGCACTGGGCCTCGGAACTACGACCTTGGAAACGGCGAGGCCTGTGAGTTGTTCACGTGCGGCTGCAGTGAGTACGTGTCAAAATTCGTGCACAGATCGCCAAACGACGAACCGTCGTCCGCAACTCAATGATGCCAGAAGGGAGCGGACGGAGACTGTCGCACATTCTCCACAGCGACAGCAAGGCCACATTGCGACAAATCACCCGCAGCTACAACAATGGTAATCAGGTCAATGTGTCACAACACACAGTTCATCGCAGACTTCTGCGCATGGGCATACATAACCGAAGACCCATCCGGGTCCCCATGGTCACTGCACGTCATAGCCAACAACGCATCAAATGGGCCTAAGATAATCGAGATTGGATCGTGGATGAGTGAAAGAAAGTGGCCTGATCCGACGTATCAAATTTCCTGGTGCATCACGTAGACGGCCGAGCGCGGATACGCCGGCTACCAACGGAGGCTATGGCACCTGAATGCACTGTTGGGCGGAAACAGGCTGGCGGCGGCAGTGTTATGCTATGAGCGATGTTTTCTTGGAACAACATAGGCCCCATTATCCCAATAGCACAATCCCTGACAGCTGTCGGGTATCTGAACATCTTTGCGGACCAAGTTCACCCATTAACGGCAGCTGTGTTCCCTGCTAGTGATGTCCGTTACCAACAGGATTTTGCGCCATGCCCCACTGCCAGACTCGTCAAAGAGTGGTTCGAGGAACTTGCTGGTGACTTTCTGCTGTTAATGCCCTGGCCTCCTAATTCACCTGACATGAACCCAATCGAACATTTGTGGTTCGACTTAGAAAAGCGGGTTCGTGCTAAGTCACCACCACCCCGAAATGTATGGGAACTGGAGGACCTGCTGTTGACATTATGGTACCAGATACCCGAGAATACCTATCGCCACCTCATCGAATCGATGCCTCGCCGAGTGGCCGCTTTTTTGAGGACTAAATGGGGACCTACAGCTTATTAGGTAGGTGGTCATAAAGTAATGGATCATCGGTGTATTCCATTTCCCACTTCTTTTGCACCTCTTTGGTGCTCAGAACCCAAATGCACAAAAACTGTGTAATTGGAAAGGAAAACGATAAGATTTTTCATAATGAGAGTGCCTACGAAGTGGTCTTCGCTTTACCGTATCCAAGAGTTGAAAGTCACGTTTATCCTTTTTAATCCTATGAAAAATTGCTTCGTAAATCGATCCTGAAGTATCACTAATTACCTTGCGCTAACAGTGTTAGGTGGCAAAATGAAAAGACAACAGTGTCGAGATTATTGAGACAGGTGGTATGCTCAAGGATATCAATCACTAAGATGACCTAAAAAGTCGATTTCGTATCGCCACAATGTTTTTTGAACCTCCAAAACAAAAAGCTTCCAAAACGAATGCACAAAAATTGCTTAAGGAGCTCGATTTATGGCATTAGACATCTAGCATACTGGAAAAGTTGCTCTGCACACTTCTTTGAAGGCTCTTGGAATCAGTGTGAGTGGCCAAAAACATAAGTTCACTTTTTCTATCATTAACTGCATTACTACCCAGCAGGGGCGTTATTTTGTCATTAGATTCATTGAAACTAAGCATACTTTTCTGCTATTTGCTAACATATGTACATATGTTCTCCCAGGCATCCTATTACAATATATGATTTGGACGTACTACAGAGGTGAATTACGTGTCAAGACGACAAATCTGCAGCGGTACATTCCATCCCTGTAGCTTAGTTGGGAGAGCAACTTGCTACGGATTGAAGGGGCGCGGTTTCAATTCCGTCACGGAAAAATTTGTGCTTTCACATTGACGCCCGAACGTAAAAATTGATCTACTGGCAGTTGGGTTCTTCAAAAAATGTGTGACGATTCTTCCACACATCGTCTGGAATTAATAGAAAATTCCTACTTCGCTAAAAAAAAATTAAAAAAATTAAGAGGGAGACGATGTGACGCACGACAGAGGCGAATCACGTGTAAAGACGACAAATATACATTCCGTCCCTGTAGCTTAGTTGGAGAGCAGCTTTCTCCGGAGTGAGGGAGCGCGAATTCGATCTTCGTCACGGACAAATTCGTGTTTTCACAAGGTCAGGTTTCGTCTGTATTGAAAATTCTATGTGCACATTAAATTCCCCTTAGCGCATGGTCTTTGCCAAGAAATCAGGAAAGTAACTTGGCTGAAACACCTTCTTCACAGCAGCCTCACCACACATCTTGACACTGTGAAAGTTACATGTGTTTCTAGCCTTAAACCTTGTACACTCTATCATAAAAAATATTCGGACACCACAATGTTTTGGGACAAATGGCTTTAACATTGCCATCAGTAGTCAGTCGGTTCCCCTTTGGCTTGTATGACAGCGGCAACACGTCGAGGCATACTATCAACCAAGTTCTGGTAGGTCTCGACAGGAATGGCCCGTCATTCGTCCTGTGGAAATCTGCTACTAGAGTAGAGAGAGAAGCCGGTCGTTGCGGTCGATTTCGTATCCGTCACTCCAGTTCATCCCAGAGGTGCTATTTGGGATTCAGATCAAGAATGAGCAGACAAGTCTAACAATTCGACCTCATTTTCAAGAAAGCAGTCTTCACGCGCCGTGCAGTGTTGCAGGGAGCTCGATCGTGTTGGAAGAGGCAACGGTCATTTCCATAATACTGCCACATTGTTGGTACGGCGGAATTATCCAAAACGTCGAGGTGCGCTTCAGGGTTCATGGTTTGTGGTATAATAACCAACGAGCGGAGTCCCATCCACGAAAAACAACTCCTTACCATGATGAAGCCTCTGCCGAACTTAACAGTTGCAAGAACACAGTCCGACGAAAATCGTTCGCCGGGCTGTCACCAAATCCAAAAACGCCCATCAGATTGGAAGAGTGAAAAGCGTGTCTCATCACTCAAAAAACGGCTTTGCAGTCGCCTACAGTCCTGGAACGACAGGAGACACACCACTCCAAACGGTGCTTCGCATTCGCGGTAGTGATGTGCGGATTGTGTGCCGCTGCTCTAATATAATAGCCCACAGTGTGCAACTTTTTGCGGAAATTTATGGTACTAACCGAGCCATTGCAAGTTCTTTGCGGAAAGTTATGGTACTAACCGAGCCATTGCTAGCTCTTTGCGGAAAGTTATGGTACTAACCGAGCCATTGCAAGCTCTTTGCGGAAATTTATGGTACTAACCGAGCCATTGCAAGCTCTTTGCGGAAAGTTATGGCACTAACCGAGCCATAGCAAGCTCTTTGCGGAAAGTTATGGTACTAACCGAGCCATTACAAGCTCCTTGCGGAAAGTTATGGTACTAACCGAGCCATTGCAAGTTCTTTGCGGAAAGTTATGGTACTAACCGAGCCATTGCAAGCTTTTCCCACTTCAGCAGTAACGGAAACGGCAGAGGAAAAATAGGATTTCTTAACATTTCTTACCATGTTTCTTCTGTCACGCTCCGTCAGTTTGTGTGTACTGGAAAATTTTTGTGCTGTAGTTTTACCGTCCTGCTTCCATCTCATCACGACATTACTTACAGTTGATTTTGGTATGTTTAGTTTAGCTGCAATGCTGCGTATGCAAACGTTACTCAAATGACATCCTACGACAGGCCCAAGCTGGAACTCAGACGACGACTAACTCTGCAGACGACGTGGCCACCTGGTCGATCTTTTTGCCATACGTGAGCTTCATAGGGCTCCTCAGGCTTGTGTCATGTTTTGGGTCACTATCAGTACTATCAGCCGTTCACCGCTCGTACGCACAGTGAGTACAATGACATCACGACGATATGTTGATGAGGTGTTTCAGCTCGTTTTGTTGCCTTATCTTCGTGATACCTGTTTCATTAAGACAAAGCCCATCAAAACACTGTCAACATCAGCAGACAGTGCCTACAGAGTGTCCAGTTGCTGTCCTGGCCAGTGCGATCCCCAGACTTCTAACCAATAGAGAATGTGTGGGGCGTCACTATTTAATGCGAGGGTTCGTGTGCAGACGATTTAACGCCTCCACACGAGCCCTTGCAATGTCGATAAATTATGGGCACGGTCGACGATGCCTGTTCAGAGACAACACAGGACATCATCTGGCCGTCTAGCATAATAAATATACCAGGGGTTGCGCTGGCTTTTTTAAAGTTTTCGCCAAATTATTCGCCAAATTATTCGCCAAATTATTATTTTTTTTTTTGGCCAATGTATTATAACAGTACAGAAAGGTAATTGACAGAACTTAAAATCAGAAAAGGTATTACCAAAACTTGAAATCTATCGCCAAAAGGATTTCTTTTTCGCAAAATGCGAAGAATGTGATCAGCAGCGCGACCCCTGTATAACCTAGCAAAGCGGTCATGTGACCTACTGACTCAGGCCAGAAAAAAATCAAAAACTGTGTGCAAAATATTCCTCACTAGGAAGGGTGTCCGGTAGAATTTTTTTAAATGGGACTGTTAGGAGCGGAGATATCAAGAAAAACAATATATAACTACGACCCTGGAAGAAAGCTGCGTAACTATGAGCACGAAATATGCGGAAAAAAGTTTTCCGTCGTCAGAGGTAATTGATTCAAATTTTTTTTTCAATCCAATTTTTAGGAGAGTGGATGCTGCTGTGAATGTATCGGCAACAGAAATACGTTCTCACACCCCTAGTGGTAAAACTGTGCGTTACGAAACATTAGACGTTATGTGCAAAACATTCTTCACCAAGAACTTTATCCGACGCAAAAAGAATTTTTCAAATCGGTCTTTTAGAAGCATAAACACGGAGGAAAGTGTAACGAACTGTACATTTACGTTTCCTCGCTGAAAAACTGCATCATTTGAAGAAGAAATTGGACGCAAAATGGTCTTCGTTCTAAAAGGAACCGAAGAAAGAAAGCATTGTTTCTGATTTTTAGAAGCAATGATATGGAATTAAATATGTTTTAAATTCATTACAATATCTGCACTCACGCGCCCTAGCGGCAGAAAATGCCAATTGGCAAAGAAAATTATTCTAACATTTCAGACTTCCCAATGAAAAGATAATTTTCAAATTGGACTAATAGGTGCAAAGTTATGGTATCCACAGATGGAAAAACATAGTGATAACACACGCGCGTGCTTTATTTTTATTTTTTAAGACGCGTTCAAAAGGAAATTTTCTATAATTCCGTAGTTCGTTTTTATAGATAGAAAATGTGTCATTTCTTGATCACTGTACAGCGAAATCGGAATTTCTACGTTAGCAAACAAAACAAATGACACCGCATTTTCTGTTCGAATGAGCACGTCTTTTGAATACTTTCCTGCACGAAAAAATATTTCAAAGCTGTTTTTAGAAAATCTATAAATTCAGCAGAATACAGAGTGACAAGAATGCCGGGTAGATGCCAGAGACGTCGATTCACGCAACTTACGGACTTTGAGAGAGGCCTGATCAACGGGGTAAAAACCGCAGGGTGGCCTGCGCGCCGTATAGCCCGCTACGTGGATCGTTCTGACCATACCGTCCGACTGTGTTGCGAGCAGTGGACACGTGACGGCACTGCCACACGGCGGAGTGGCTCCGAACTGACCAGGAGGACCCCCGGTAGAGAGGATTGACAGATCGTGCGCCAGGCACGAACGGATCCCACGGTGACCCGGTCCACTGTACAGGCAGATGTAGCGGCTCCTGTGTGTCCACGAACCATTCCCCGGAAGCAAATCTGCCATACCAGCGCCCCGTACGTGTGCTGCCATTAACACCAGAACATTGCCGGCTCTGTTTTCAGTGTGCCAGGCCAGAGCGACGTGGAAAGACACAGACTAGCGATGTCTGCTGTTTAGCGATGAGTGCCGCTTCGTTTTGAGGACCGATGATCATCGTGTCCGGGTGTGGAGGTACCCGGGTCAACGGCACAATCCCAAGCTCGCTATCGAGCGCCACACCTCACCCACTGCAGGCATTATGGTCTGAGGAGCCATTGCCTACGATAGCCGATCAGCTCTAGTAGTGGTACGTGGATCATTGACGGGCCAGCGGTATGTGGATGAGATCCTATGGCCCCATGTGCTCCCATTCCTGACTGGTATTCGAAGTGCGTTATACCAGCAGGATAATGCCCGCCTGCACACGGCTCGGGTTGCCCAGGACTGCCTAAGTCATGTCCAGACACTTCCATGGCCTGCCTGCTCCCCGGACATGTCCCCTATCGAGCATGTGTAGGACCAGTTGAAACGGCGGCTGCCGCCGGGCCGCACTATCCGGGATTTGGATGGAGCACACTGTGTCCTGCGGCACACGTGTGGGCCAGTCTGCCGCAGGACACTGTCTGTTCGCCTCCATGCCGGACCGTATTGCAGCATGTATCGCCGCACGAGGCGGTGCGACACGCTATTGAAGATGACCGGACTGCGTGCCACAGATCCCTCTGTAATTGTCCTGAAACTCTGTTTTTGCCATCATGTGTATCATTCATCTGTATCATTACGCCCATAAAATTTCGGTTCAATCCGATGCTTCCTTCTTGGTGTGCAAATTTCATTATCCGTGAGTGTACACAAATATCACACAGCACCAAAGCTGTGAACTACAAAAACACACCACGAGTCCATGCAAACTTTTCCACAAAATGAATGGTATCCGGTGTTAAAAGAATTTTTTAAATCGGACTTTCAGGAGCACAGATATCGAGAAAAACGGATAAAAAACTTGCGTCCTATAGCGAAAACATTGTCTATTATTTTATGCAGGAAATGCATACAAAATGTTTTCCTAGTTAGTTTTATCTTACCGAGAAAGGATTTTACGCAGGTGTTGCTGCAAATATGCTACAAACGGAAACGTGAACTTATGTCCCCTAGTGGCAAAATTGTGCTTTAAACCTTAACAACCCAGGTCCGGTCTCACAGGTTTTATTATTTTTATATGTAATATATTATTTTACAAAAAAACGATCCCCCAAAACATTAAAAAAAAAAAGTAATATGAAGTAAACGATGAAAGTGTGGCGTTCTGAGAGACCGGACGTGGGTTGATATATGATAAACATAAGACCTTGTCAGTAAAGGGTTAACAAAATTTTTAAATTATGGGCAAAACGTTCCGCTCCAGAAAAGCTGTCAGACAGAAAAGCGTTTTTTCAAATCGAACTGTTAGAAGCAGAAATATCCAGAAAAGTATTATATATATCTATGCCGCCCTGGCAGAAAAACTGTGCATTATTGTAATACCCTTACCCCCCCAAAAATGCACAACATTTTTCTGTAGTGAGCTGTATCTAACCGAAAAGGAAAGTTTTCCGTCGAGTTTCCAGAAGCGCAGATATTGCTGCAAATATATCGGAAATGAAAATATACCTTTTTCGCTATCTAGTAGCAAAACAGTTTTTAACCAAAATTAGAAATTATGCGCAGAACGTTTCTAACCAGAAATTATTGTGGTGTTTTGGTGTGGTTTGACCGAATATATTTGTTAACGAAACCCCAACATAACTTCACTGAAAAGCACTTCCTGACTGAAACACAGAGCTTGGCTTCACTGTAAAGCTCAGCTTTGTACTCCAGATAGCGTAATTAAACATGATGCTAATTAGGCACTGAATGACATTAACGGCAATCATAAATAAGAAGTCTTCTACTTTCAGTATCCAGTGTCTTTATGAGGTCAAATTCAGGCACATAAATGTCAGCACAACACCAATTGTAGAAATAAGTCCAATTCGCACTTAATCAGCGGTTGCTTTAATATGTGAATAAGCAAATGCTCTTAAGACAAAATAATAGCCAGGTCTCATTAACTCGACAACAATTTGAGACTTCGATGATAAAGTCAGCATAACATTCAACGTGAGAGATTCAATCAATTCGTACAAAAGTACCTCAGTCTCTCGATACAGCCATCTCTCGCCAATCTTTCTCTCCAGCACAAAAGTAAACAGCACTATTAGCTTTCAATATCTCATTCACTTTTGACCTTGCGTCAGGTAACCAAAACACGCCGCCCCGGTGGCGCAGTGGTCTAAGCGATGGCCTCTGATCATTCGTCCGAAAGGGGTCCGGGTTCGAATCCCGTGAGGCATGGATGTTGTGTTTGTCTTACGGCACTGGATCTCTCCCTTCCCTGGAACCAGTGACCCTAAATTAGGGACGGGCGACTGCTTATAGCCCATTGAGTTGCTCACGGTGGTCGTTAAACCTCCAATCAAAAAAACAAAACCAAAACACATTCACCGAGAGAGAAAATGTAGCGCTAAGATTAGAAAATGCTTAAAGAGAATGAACCGAAATTTACACGAGTGCAGGAACCAAAAGTGAAAGTTAAATTAAAGTAGACGTTACGCTCTGTCCGACACAAAAGGACTTTTTAGCGGAGATATCGTGGAAATCGCAATTTTCTTTTACATTCCGTATCGGAAAAACTTTCATAAATTGAAGAAAGGAACTTTACCCAAAAGTCTTCCTTATAAATGGCATTAAGGAATTTTTTTTTTTTCAAGCTTATATCTACACGCAAAAATACAGTATGTAAAAAAGGGTATTTTAAATTCTATAGCTCCGATATTTAAGCCCTCTAGCGGTGAAGTGATACATCCGGAAAGAACCGGAAAGCAAGGATCATCTTTCTCACATTTCGGGCTTCCCAATGCAAAAATTTTTTTCAAAACGGACTTTATAATAGTTACAGGGATATGGTGTCCACAGGCGGACGGACGGACAAAGTGATATTTCTTTAAGAAAAGACGTGCTAAAAATGTTAACAACACATTCAGCACTAAGCTTCTGTTTCTGAGTTCCGAAATGCTTATGACAATATAGTACATCAAATAAAATATGCTGGTAAAGAGTTTTTCACTGACTCTCGCTCCTCGCGGACTACAAATTCACATTTCTAGCATATCTATTTCCTCGGGGATAGAAAATTTTCCAGACATTTATTTAATTTAAAATAAAACGTTTATGATGATCTCAGTTCTGTCTTTCATTGTGTGAAGCTAAACGTTCACTGATAAATAAATTTCAATAAAATTATAATAATTTCGACTAGAAACAATAAAAGATCTGAAATTAAAAAAAAAAGCGTCAAGGTCGGAATTTGAAGACTATGTAACAGCAACTCACAGATGGAAACAGTTTGTCTTGCGTTAGCTTGCGTTTGCTTTCTATCTGGTTTCTTTCAAAAGTTTTTTTAAAGCATTCTTTCGACAGATGATTAACGTTCGAGAGGTATTTCGGTAACTTTACACTTTTTTTCTTTTCCGTTTGCAATAAGCTGAGCTAAAGCACTTGGGAAATATGAAGAATTGAAGATGGCTTTCGGTGCCATTCTATGAGCTTGATACAAGCTATCATCCGCCGCCGCCGCATTGTGGCGTCCCTGGGGCTCCAACGGTGGGTCTGAGAGCCCCAGAAGGCCGCTGCTCAAATGCACGAGGCCATTGAACATAAGTGGGTCTCTGGCGCCTTGCCAGATTTGCTAATGCGAAGTTTGACAAATAGATAAAAATCCGTGCGAGAAAATTGCTGAGTGTTTTAAAGTACCAGACTGGGAGAAGAGCATCCTGGCTTGAATTTTTAATTACTCCCCAATGATGCTTTTAAGCTTTGCCACAAAAGCAACTGCTTGTCGTTTTGTGTTCATTGCTTTGTGAGAACCAAACGCAGCACAGCGTCGCGTTTAAATTTTCATATCTACGCAGATGTCTAAAAATAAAGTAACACCCACACCTGCAAAATGGCATTTAAATAGACAGCGAGAGATTTATCAATACGTCTGACATTCAGGTGGCTTTGGAACGGAAAAGCAATGAATTTTAAACAGGCTGCGCGACAAAAAATGTTATGACAAATATTAAACTTGATATTTAGGGCAGCAGAAAGAAATGTGTCGACACATTTCTCATCAACTTCAACATGGGCAGAGGGTAGACCGTCCACCAGAGTGGAAAAATTCTAAGTTTTTATTTATATACGAACCAGAAAGTGGAAAGTTTGGATCAGTGAATCGAACACTATTTCTTCTTCTTTTTTTTTTTATTGAAGGTTTTAAAGACCACAGGGAGCAACTCAATGGGCTATAAGTAGTCACCCGTCCCTAATTTAGGGCCACTGGCTCCAGGGAAGGGAAAGAACCAGTGCCGTACGACTAACACAACATCCATGCCTCACCGGGATTCGAACCCGAACCCTTTCTCGGACGAATGGTCATAAGCCAGCGATTTCTTTCTCCACACAGTTGCTTTGGAATGGAAGAACAACCCCGGTGACAAAGCTACTTATCGCTACAACGTGAGATTAATCAAAACAAATCCCCGAATAATAAAACGGACTACTCATTAGACAAGATATTATACGGTTCAATTAAATTTGTTACATCGACCCCGAACAGAAGCGATTTATTTTTGCGGGTTCTGAAATGAAATGCGAGAACTCAGAACATTTTCCATGCTATCAACTGCGATGCGAATCTAAAAGGAGTTTGAGAAAAATTAGTAAGTGATTGCTGTTCCCCAAATTCTGCTTTTCTGTTATAAGAATTAGAAATGTTTCAAAATCCTTAGAACTTTGCACGCGGAAGGGAATTAGGTGGTAACTACTGCACTTCGGAATTTGTATCTATTGGCGGGAGGAAATTTTCCTAATTCTTATCAAAGGATATCTATTCACATTGTTGGGATTTTTCATTTGTTAGTATCTTGTATATCTTTTTGGGAATTATGTACTTGCTACCATCCATAGTATTTTGCATGTTTTGCTGGGAGTTAGATACAATTTGTTAATTTCAGAATGTTGCACCTCTTTGCAAAATTTCCGTTGAGACCGCAATCCTTAGAGCATTGCATTCCTTAAGAGTAATTGGGTGGTAATTACTGTCCTAGAATTTTGCATTTCACAGAAGAGATTTCTATTCTTTAGTGCCCTGTACGCATTAAATAATATTGGGTAATGGATTGAATGGAACTAGACAGATTATGAAGCGACTGTTAAAATTAAGAAAGGTTTGCTATCACTGAAATTTCACTTCAGTTGCAAGAATATGACGGCGGTTGAACTTCATAAAAGTCTGGAAATCTTGGCAGAAAACAGGGCAGTGCTTTCTGCATTTATAAGGGTCGTTCAAATGAAACACAGACTAACCGTTGGTGGTAAGTGTACTTTATTACAGCATCAGAATATGTACACAGGCAATATACACTGCTGGCCATCCAAAATGCAACACCAAGCTGGAAGCATCCGATTGGCCTGAAATTTGCAGCATGCGTCGCCCGCGAGGGGACATGCAAACGATTAGCATTGCAGGGCATATGCGACCATTGCAGGGCATATGCGACCATTGCAGGGCATATGCGGACCGACGTGAGCGATTGCCGCAGCCGCGGCACACCACCGAACGAGAGAACCGGCATGTTGTGCGGCGGGCATTGACGGCTCGCACCGCCACATCACGAACGTTAGCGCAGGAATTAGGGTGTGTTGCGCAACAACCTGTGTCAGCACGTACCGTTCGACGTCGTCTGCAGGAGCGGGGACTTGTCGCACGGCACCCATTGCTCCGATTACCATTGACGTTACACCACCTGCGTGTGCGGCGGCAGTGGGCCGTTGAACGCCGCACCTGGACTACGGAATGGCACGACATTGTCTTCTCCGACGAATCCCGCTTCTGCCTGGAACACCACGATAGTCGGATCCACGTGTGGCGGCACCGCGGCGAGAGACTGTATGGCGCCTGCGTTATGCATCACCATACCGGTCCGTCGCCTGGCGTTATGGTTTGGGGCGCAATTGGATATGACCTCTCTGGTACGCATCGCCGGTACACTCAACAGCTGCCGCTACATCACCGACGTTTGGGAGCCTGTAGTCCTCCCTTACCTGCAGGACCTGCTAGCGGCCACGTTTTAACAGGACAATGACCGCCCGCACGTGGCACGCATCGTGCAACAATTCTTTACGGCCCACCAGGTGTCACTGCCGCCGTGGCCCACCTGTTCTCCCGATATGTCGCCCATCGAACACGTCTGGCCGCTGATCGGCAACCGAGTGGCTCGGCAAACACCACCCGCGGCTACCCCTGATGAACTGTGGCAACGTGTGGAAGCAGCCTGGACCGACATACCCCAAGCCCACATCCAAAGCCTCATGTGTTTGACCAGGTTTTGGCAGATCCATTATGCTTTCAGGTCCACCCTGAAATTCTTTGTACCATTTCAAGACGGTACTGCGTGTAAGACCATCGGCATAACGCAGTTGGCTAACACGCTGTACTTAATGGGAGGCGGACGTTTCTGACAGGTGTTCGAGCCCGGTCCTGCCGGGCATCTAGTCTGCGGCTTTTCCGGGATTTTCCGCAGACTACCCGGGTGTGGTGACGCGAATGCATGGATGGTTCCCCCTGAAGTCGGGCCCAGACAAACTAAGTCCATGGTCCCTCTTTCCTGACAGGGTTTACCAGATCAGTCTCAATAGGGTGGTGGTAAAAATACAAGACGATTGTAATCTGCTGCTATCTGGTGGCCGGCTCCTACGGGCATTTGCCCCACTGCTGTTGATGATGATGATGATGACTACGTGGAAGGCACGCATTCCCACGTAAATCACCTACGTAGGTCGTACGATTTCTGTCAATTTGCTTCCCTCTTCTGTCAAAAATTGGATCTGTGCTCACTTGGGGGTATCCATGGGATAGGCCGTTTACGTTCCTTCGATATACTGACATCCAATGCGTCACAGTAACTAAATGCTTCGCACGCTGCATTCTTCTTTTATGTGTGGTTACCGCAGCGCCACCATCGCTTCGGCGGATACTGCAGCGTCACCCGTTTACCCGAGTCTGTTTTTTTTTTTGATTGGAGGTTTAACGACCACCGTGAGCTACTTAATGGGCTATAAGCAGTCGCCCGTCTCTAATTTAAGGTCACTGGTTCCAGGGAATGGAGAGAGAGCCAGTGCCGTAAGACAAACACAACATCCATGCCTCACGGGATTTGAACCCAGACCCCTTTCGGACGAATGATCAGAGGCCATCGCGTAGACCACTGCGCCACCGGGGGGGGGGGGGCGAGTCTGTTTTATCTGTTTCACCTTTTTCATTTGGACGACTCATAAATATTGTTTCATATGGGAAAAATGGGCAATAATTAATATCTATGCTTAGCATATTTTAATTGTTGGTAGAAATCAAAAAATTATTACTATCCTCAGTTCGGTATCTACGAAAAAAATCAGGAAGTGACTGTTATTCTTAAAATTTTGAATCTGCTTAAGGGCCGCTCCGCTGGCGCAGTGGTCTAAGTGATGGCTTCTGATGATTTGTCCGAAAGGGGTCCAGGTTCGAATCCCGGTGAAGCATGGATGTTGTGTTTGTCTTACGGCATTGGCTCTCTCCCTTCCCTGGAACCAGTGACCCTAAATTAGGGACGGGCGACTGCTTATAACCCTTTGAGTTGGTCATAGTGGGTGTTAAACCTCCAATAAAAAAAAATCTGCTTAAGGAATTTAGTTAGTTGCTGCCGTGCTTCGAGTTTTGTGCCAGGAAATTAAGTAGTAAGTCCTTCCCATAGAATTTTTCTTCTGCTCACAAGAAACAGAGTGCGATTTCTCCTTGAAATTTTGCATCTGTTGAGACATATCAGGTACCTGATTCTATACTGAGAATTTTTCATGTACAGTTGGAATTAGGTAGAGATTTTTATCCTTAGAATTGGACATGTTAACAGAAATTACACATTTATTGCTGTCTTGAGAATATTTCTTTCGTTGGAAGTATTATGTAGTGGATGCTATTCGTTGAATTTTGCATCTTCCAGAAGGAATTAGATCGTAATTGTTCTCTTCACAGTGAAGCATTTGTTGGCAGGAATTTGATAGTGAAGGCTGTTCTTACTTATATTTGCATGCATCTGTTGACACAAATGAGCTCTAATGCAAACCTTATAAGGTTATATGCCTTACTTAGTTTTCAGGCAAATGGGAAGAGAATTCCGCTGTACAAAGCTCGTATGCTTTGTTTATTTTTCAGGTGAGTCAGAAGGGAATTCAACTGAAGAAGAGTCTTGCAGGTGAACGCCACTGTCAATAATTTTTTTTTATCTCCAAAACTATTTCTTTCAGAAGAGATTTCATTACTAACTAAAAAAAAAACGATGGTCATGGATATAAAATTTTAGCTTGTAAAATGCTTAGCTGTACTAATCTGGTGAACGCGTAATCCTAACCCCTTCCTCCTGATCAGCTGCAACCCGGAACATCCTCGATTTCATTCGGGTTTTAAATAATGAAAGTAATAAACGAGATCAAACAAACCATTACCTTTTATGTATTCAGACGGGAATTCTGCATGTGAATGTCTTACACGGTGCAACACGTCTGTGTCTAAGCCATTAGATTTTATGACTTCATGAGCCCGTTGGAAATTATCAGATGACTTTTGCTAGGGGCATTAAAATGTTATGTAATGACATCTCCCTCCATCACGCAGACGGAATTTAGAATCTCTACTTCATTTCTTTGATTGACTTTCGTATCTGATTACGGACAGGAAAATATAAGACCTCCGTGTAAGATTTTTATATGTACAGGTGGAGACCGAAAACCACGGGGCAATGGTGAACTTAATAGCTAAAAGCTAGTTTGGAACTCTCTAAGAATCACTCTAGTAGAGCTGATTGACTGTTATTCTGATTTCTACAGATTATCTGGACAATATGAGGTATCAGATCAGGCTGTTCGACAGATCTGTCTGCACTCAGGTGCTGAAACACAACTTATCCTTGCTCTGATCAGAGTTTGACAATGGAACACGAAAATTCTATAATTGTATATCTGGAAGTCAAAGAGAGGAACATACTTAAGGTGAGGCCCAGGGAGTCTGGACACCGTTCCCCGAAATTTCTCATCTGTAATTTTAGATCAGTTTGTGAAATAATATTTTTCAAGATGGCGTAATTATGTTTCCTGAATATTATGTATCACTATTTTTCCTCATATCAGTAAAATATTTTATTTCAATTCATATTGCTAGCTTTTCAGCACGTCTTCTGTAAAAAAAGATCGTGCTTATGTTACCGGTTTGTCCGTCCGTCTGGACCCACGATATCTCTGCAACTACTGTATTAGTTCGATTTGAAAAATTCTTTTGCATTGGGAAGCTTGAAATATGCGAATGATGATCCTTTATTTCGTTTTTTTTTTACGATGTACAATTTCGCCGCAAGAGGGCGTAAATGCAAATGATGTCGAATTCAAAAACACGTTATACTCAGTGCGTCAAAGAATTTTTAAGAGTGGCGCTAAATTTCAGCCTACGGTGGCGCCACCAGTGTAATCACGAATGCATTATAAACCGTGACTATCTGCTTGCTTTTTGCCAAAAGTACTGCGCAGTTGTTAAAGTAACTCAAACGAAACGGGCGTTCATTAGAGAAGTTAAATTTTTTTCATGTTGGATTATTAAGATGGAACAAAGGGCTGTTATTAAATTTAACCCAAAACTTGGTAAAAGTGCCTCGGAAATGTACCAAATGATGAAACAAGTTTACGGTGAGTTTTGTTTAAGTAGATCAAATGTTTTCCTGTGGCACAAACGTTTTTTAGACGGAAGAAAGACGCTAGAAGATAATAAGCATACTGGAAGACCAAGTTCATCTAGAACACCTGAGATTATTGAAAAAGTGCGTGATTTCGTGGAAAACAATCGATGTGAGTCACTAAGAATGATGGAAGAGTCTTTAAACATCAACAAAAAAAAAACGATTCGAACCATCCTGCATGAAGATTTGGGCAAAACAAAAGTCTGTGCTAAATTTGTTCCACACACGTTAACCAATGAACAAAAATCAAGGAGAAGTGCACATTGCAGAGACATCATTTCAGCCGCTGAAAATGATCCAAACTTCTTAAAATCGATTGTTACTGGTGATGAAACGTGGTGTTTTCAATATGATCCTAAAACAAAGCAACAAAGGGCGGAATGAAAGTAAAAAAACTCGCCACAAGCCAAAAAAAAAAGAACCAAAAAAAAAAAACAAGAAAAGTTCCATCGAAAATCAAAACAATGCTCATGGGTATTGTCCACAAAGAATTTGTTCCAAGTGGACAAACAATTATTGGTGAGTTTTATTTAAATGATTTGAGGCGTTTGATGTGCAGAATGTGTCGCATTCGTCCAGAATATCGAGATGAAAACAGTTGGTGTTTGTTGCACGATAATGCACCCAGTCACACCTCACTTCTTGTTCGTAGATTTTTGGCGAAAAATAACGTTTGTGTGTTGAATCATCCACCGTATTCGCCTGATTTAGCACCCTGCGACTTTTCTTTGTTCCCAAAACTTAAAATGGCGTTAAAAGGATGTATTTTGATAATATTACGACCATACAAACAGCTTCGACGCGTGCTTTGGAGGCAATTCCGCAAAGTGAACTGGAACAGGCATTCGAATCATTATTAAATCGCTGTAACAAGTGTATTGAAGCCGGAGGGACTTATTTTGAATAACAAACCAAAAAAAATTATAATTTCTTGTTTCTATTTCATTTTACAGACCCAGTCTTAAAAATTCTTTGACGCACTGTGTATTCCACATATTTGCTTCTAAGCATCCGATTGAAAAAATTCTTTTATCTTTCGATTCCATTTATGTCGAAGAGTATTTTAGATATAGTAACGTTTAAATTACGCATAGATTTTCCGCTTGGGGGCGTAAACGTAAATTACATTTCCCCCGATAACTCTTCTTCTAAAACTCCGATTTAAATTTTTTTTTCTTCATCGGATACACCTCCTGATGGAAAATCTTTTGCATATAATTTCAAATTTTTGGTAAATAATACTTTGGCCACCAGGGGGCGTAAGTGTTAATTTTTGCTTCTGATGTATTTGCCATAAAATCTGAGCTTCTAAAATATCGATTGAAAAAATTATTTCGTGGACTGATGCCACTCACATCGATAAACCTTTTATGAAAATTTTCTTCTTGAAATAATGCATGGTTTCTACGCCAGACGGCGTAGATGTATATCTTATTTTTGTCAATATCTCTACTTCTAGGAGTCCGATTTAAAAATTCCTTCTTTGTTGGACAGTGTTTCCGATGCAAAATGTGTTTCCTATAAAATCAAAATTTTCAAGTAAATCATAGACTTTCCGCTAGGGGGCACAAAGGTAAATTGCGTTTTCTGCGTTATTTCTGCTTCTAAAACTCCGATTTGAAAAATTCTTCCTGTATCGCATACAAGACCTGATGGAAAATATTTTTCATATAATTTCTAATGTTTGGTAAAGAATGGTTTGGCCACCAGTGGGCATAAGTGTTAATTTCTGCTTCTGATGTATTTGCAGCAAACTCTGAGCTCCTGAAAACTCGACTGAAAAAATTTTTCTTGGACCGATACTGCTCATATGGAAAAACCTTTTGAGAATACTTTCTTCCTAAAATAATGCATGGTTTTCCCACCAGGGGACGTAAAGTCACATCTTATTTTTGTCGATATCTCTGTTTCTAAGATTCCGATTTGAAAAATTCGTTCGGTGTTGGAGAGAGTTTCCGGTGCGAAATGTTTCTCATATAAATATATGTTTTTCTTAACGAACAAGTCTGCAACCAGAGGGCGTAAGCTCACGATTCCGTTTACAGCAATATCTGAGGGATTAAAAACCCGATTGAAAAACTTCTTTCTTCTGTCAGATACTATTGCTTTCCATACCGGTTCCATTGAATTTGAATAGCTTTGATAAATTTAATTTGCGTCAGAATGGATTCAAAAGACGTGCTTATTACACCCGAAAATTCGGTGTCATGTTTCTTGTTTATTACTACGAGCTTAACGATACCTCCGTTTTTCTCCTGTACTTCGTAAGATTAATGACCTTAAGCTGAATTTTATGAATGAATTCAAGTGTGCATTAATTTACACATTTAACAATTTTTCAGACATAATTGTATTTTCTATGTGTGTGCACTCGCTCTCTCTCTTTCTCTCATGTTTGCTTGAGGGAGAACACCTAGGTCAGGGATGGCGAACCTTTTCCGACTAATGCGTCATTTCTTGTTTGCGTTTTTGTTTTAATTAACATTTCGTCATGAAATGTTTTTGCGGATACCATAAAAAATATATTTACAGATTAGGCAAGTTTGCGAGTTTTAAGACCAAAGACAACTTCAATTTGAACCTGATTTCATTTGTAAGAAGACAACTGAAAAATCGTACTTACATAATCGCATTAGTGTGAAACTTGTTGCTGAATTCTACTAGCCAAGACAATTTATGTTTGGTTCATAACCTGTTGTCTTCAACATCATGCAAGAAGCACTTAAGTCTGAACCAAGACGTTTTCTGACCGCTGTCATTACGAAGTTCATTGCAGGAAACAGCTGAGCGACGACAATCTGTGAGGAACGATATCACCGTCGTCGAAGAAGATTTGTACGGAGAAACAGTACTTCCTGTGTGCAGAAACTGACGGTAGCATTCAATGAAGGTTGTGCCCGACCCATGTCTTAGCGAACTATGCGCAGAGAATTGAAGGGGATCGCTATTGGCAGTTGCGCGCCGATACGGAAACCGCTGATTTTTGCGAAGAACAAAAAAGTTCGTCTACAATCGTGTCAGGAACACTGTGAATAGACGCTGGCAGACTAGTAAAAAAAAGTCATGTGGTCCAACGAGTCGCAGTACACCTTGTTCTGCAGGCAAAGAGTTTGGTTGGAACCCTGTGGTGTAACGGACCCAGCTTGCCTGGTAAACACAACTCAAGGTTTTGGAGGTGGTGCCATGGTGTAGGGTACGTTCTGTCAATACGAAACGGGTCCCCTGAAATTTCTGAAAGGTCAGGTGTCCTCCAAAGATTATTCGAACATTGTTAATGATCAAGTCCATTCTGCAATGTCGACTTTTTATCCAGCAGCTGACGGCTGTTGCATGGACGAAAATGCTCCTGTCCATCGCGCAAGATGTGTTCAATGAGTTAGCAGGGCAGCAACTTCCATCATCTTCCCTGGCTGCAACAAAGCTCAGATCTGAACCCCATTGAGAATATATGGGACATGCAAGGAAAACAGATCCGGGAGCAAAGTTATCTTCCGTGAAATCAGAGTCAGTTAAAGGACTGTCCTGTGAACGCCTGTTATGCTGTAAACATACATAGATGCACTCTAACACCTTGTGGAATCTATGCCAAACCACATTCGTGTTGTAATTCGAGCCAAAGAAACACGAGAACACAAAGAAACACGAGAACACAAAGAAACACAGGTCCAATCCGGTACTGAATAAAAGTTTCTAATTCAGTGGCCGGTATATGTAGTTTCGTAGCTGAGCGTAGAAGGAAAATATAGGATTCAGCAAAACATCGGAATGGAAAACAGTTGAGTGTGGTGATGCATTTTACCCTTGTCTCTGAACTAATAATTCAAATGTTTAAGAAAACTAAAACAGTGAAATGCATAAATTATGCCAATGCGTAGTGTTAAGTGGCGTGACGCGTCTGCCACATAAAAAGAAACATAAAAACGGGTTTCAACATTTTTGAGGAGTCTTAGTGGCAGCAGCAGCTTAGCGAATGACACCCAACAATGACGACAACGACGCTTAATTGGATCGTTCGTCGTCACTAATGCAAGGGTTCCCAACTTCCGAGGCTTATATCCATTTAGAGGCACTGTAATTAGAGTACAATGGGGGTCGGCCAACTCCAGCGAAAGATATTTGGGAGTGGAAGACAAATTATTTGCTGTGAAAGAAACACGCAATAGCCCGACTCATTAAATCAAGTAATTAGAAAGGGGAAACAGAACAAAAGGTCTGTATTACGTTGGGTGGCTGCATTTCACAGGCTGCTTATTTCGAACCATTTACAACAGCGATTCCATTAAGGACGACATATGATACACCGTTAAAGCAATGTTTAGAGGGCACGGATTATTTTACCTTCCACGGAGTGAGATTTTAAAAAAGATTGTTCAGTGATCTCCCGGCAATTCTTGGCGTGCCTGTGTTTATGAGCCGGCAAGACACGCAAGTGCGCTATTGCCGGACCTTTCCATTTGTGCAGCAGATAGGTGTTGCTAGAAAAAATTTCTGCACTGAGATTACTTCTACGGGGATAGCAGGGATTTATCAAACAGTGGTGTTGCAGGGAACCGATAATACATCATATTTATTTGCGTTACAGAGGATAAAAATGAGGAAACATTTTTATTGACACCGAAGGCTCAAGTGTAATGAGTTCTTCTTCTCTCTCTCTCTCTCTCTCTCTCTCTCTCTCTCTCTCTCTATCTCAACAATAGAAAAAGGTTAAAATTTAAAACGTCTCGTTATTCTGCACAGTTATGGCAACAGAAATATCGCGTTAACAGACGGGAAATATAGGTTTCTTTTTTCCTTTCAATATTCCGATACGTCACTGTCAGTGTGTGTGTGCGTGCGTGTGTGCATGCATGTGTGTATTTTTAATCCTACAGGTCCTGATACGGTATATAACATAATTCAAGAGTAATGTTAAATCGTATAGGTCATGATACGTTATACATAACACCTGATACTGAGGTCCATTAATCGGTGTTATTGTTGTTCTTTATATAGGAATGGCAGCTGATTTAAGCGAGTTTGAAAAAGACCAAATTGCATTGGCAAGACGTCAGTGTCAGAGTATTTCCCAGACGACAAGGATTGGGGAGTTCTCACGGTCAGCCGTTGTTAGTACCTTCAAAAAGTGGTCCGAGGAGGGAAACCACGAACCACGAACCACCGGTAAGTTGTGGGCAGACTACGGCTCATCGATGCTAGAGGTGAGCAAAAGCAGTCCCGTATGGGACGACCCAAAAAAGTGATACTGTGGCGCAACTCATCGGTAAATTGAATGAAGGTGACGAGAGTACTGTCTCACAACACGTAATAAATCGAACCCTGCTAAAAATGGGACTGCGTAGTCGCAGGCCGCTCCGATAGCTCATGCTAATCTTGGTTCACCGTCGACAGCGCCTACAATGGGCACGCGAGCATCAAAACTGGACACTGAATTATTGGAAGAAAGTCATCTGGTCTGATGGATCTCGTTTCCTGTTGCACCATGTGGACGGCGAAGTGTTGGTACCAGGATGCACCCGAGACGAAAACAAGCTGGTGGAGGAAGTGTAAAGCAATGCTCTTCTGGGAAACCCTGGGCCCAGTCATTCATGTACAGTAAACTATGACGTCTACTACCAACTTAAACATCATTGCAAACCAGGTATATATTTTCATGGCAACGGTATTTACCTCTAGTAGTGTCTTCTTTCAGAAGATAATGCGACATGCCACACTGCCCGGATTGTTCGAGAATAGCTAGCAGAGCACAAGGAAGACTTCCAAGTATTGCCCTAGCCTACAAATTCCTCAGACACCAATCCAATCGAGAATCTGGGTTTGGGTTAGAACAGCAAATTCAATCTGTGGCGGCTCAAATACCTAACATACAGGAGTTAAAGGATCTGCTGGTAACCTGTTGGTACTGGATACCACAAGACACCTTTAGAAATCTTGTAGCGCCCATGCCTCGTCAGATAAGAGCTGTTTTCGCGGCACGTGGAGGACCAGCAGCATATATATACACTGAGTGGCCACTTTATTATGACCACCTGACAGTTTTAAACAAATGAGCTATGGATGCACGCTGTTGCCGCCAGAGGGCAAGGCTAGTATAAAAAGGGAAAGCTTAGTGCTTGCGACAGTAGTAGAAGTGATTTTTGGGTGACGAGATGGGTAAAAAATGCGATTTGACGGACTTTCAACGTGGGATGATTGTAGGAGCTCGGAGCCATGGAGCGAGTATCACCGAAACCGCCGCATTCGTGAAATGTTCCAGAGCAGCTGTTGTTAAAGTGTTTAAAGACTGGACTGTCAGCCAAAAAACTGGGTCTCTACGTGCAACGTGTGGTCATCGTCGACTAGTGACTGCTCGGGAGGAACGGAGAGTGTCCAGACTGGTAACTGATAACAGAAGGGCAACAGTGCAGTAAATTACAGACCATCTTAATCAAGGATCCCCTCAAATGATCTCTGCACGCACTGTTCGCCGTACACTGCATCGAATGGGATATGGCAGCCGAAGGCCTGTTCGAACACCTCTGCTGTCTGCAGTTAACAAGAGAAAACGTCTCCAGTTCGCACAGGAGCACAAGGATTGGACAGTTGATAATTGGAAACAAATTATGTGGCCCGATGAATCACGTTTTCAGTTGCACCATGCCGATGGCCGAGTGAGAATTTGGCGGAAACAGCACGAAAGCATGGAGCCCAAATGCATTGCTACAACCCTTCAAGCTGGTGGAGGCAACGTTATGGTTTGGGGAATGTTTTCCTGGCATGCTTTCGGCCCTTTAATTAGTGTTGATCAACGTCTGACTGGCACATCATATCTAAACATCGTTGCGGACCAAGTGCATCCTGTCATGTGAATGGTTTATCCCAATGGCGATGGCTACTTTCAACAAGATAATGCGCCTTGCCACAGTGCTCGTATTGTACAGGATTGGTTTAAGGAACATGCTGGTGAGTTTACTTTGCTTAGGTGGCCCCCACAATCTCCATATCTCAATCCCATTGAGAATTTGTGGGATGAAGTTGAACGAGCCATCAGGCAGCTTGATCCACAACCCTGCAATCTCACACTCCTGGAAAGTGCAATTCATCAAGCATGGTCTCAGATTCCACAAACCACCTATTAACATCTCGTGGAGTCCATGCCACGAAGAATCGGCGCAGTATTAAAGGCAAAAGGTGGCGCCCAACGAAGTACTGAGGGGGTGGTCATAATAAAGTGGCCACTGAGTGTTTTAGGCAGGGGGTCATAATGTTTAAGTCTTCGGTGTATACGTATAGCTTTAAACTCCAAACAAAAGATAAAAAGCATTAGGTGCAAATTTCGTTGCACTGCTGACAATATGGGAGAAGGGGATAATGCTTGAATTCCGAAACAGGAGTATCTGTTAATTAAGGTCAGAAATGGAAAGTAGAAGACATGTAAGACGAAATCAGCAGAACTGTTTGTTTTTAGCTTATGCTTACCATTTCCTCCCTGAAGTGGTACTTTTAAATAAAAAAGAAATTTTGCGTTTATGTTAACTGTGGAAGTGGTGTTTGTTTCCGGACCTGTGCAATAAAACTCAAGCCTCAAGGAGGAAGGAAATTCGGGCCCCAAGGTCTCGTCTCTGCTTACTGCTACCTGACAACATAATCTTCTGTGCTCTTTCCTTCAAATCCGGACGCCCCCTTGCGCACTTACGGTAAGGAGGAGTCTCCAATGTAGGAGTGCTAATTTAAGGGAAGGGAGAGAGCAAGTTTCTTGAGAACGAACACAAGACCTATGTTGCACCTGGGTTCGAACTCTGGCCTAGTGGCAAGACCGCGGTGTACAACATTTGATTTCAGGAGACTGGAAACTTCAGTGTCAGGGAATACTGGAAACTTGGTTAAGCAATACTGCATCAGATGCAAGAAACACGTCCTGAAAGAACAGAGATTTTCCTCTTTACCTCAGTTTCATCTCGCGAATAGGTGAGTCACTTGTAGCGGATTAGCGTACCTGTGAGGCTTCCTGTCCGCATGTGTGATTAACCATGAGATTTAGGGCTTCGCGCTCTTGCTCGCGCCAATATTCCTCCTTTATCATTCGGGTTTGGGATAGGTAATATACACCTATGAGCCATTTCATTATGACCACCCCAGCCTAGTGAAACGAGCGCGCTAGGAGACCGAACGGTGGCGCAGATCAAGTTCACAGAGCAGTATATATACAACGCGAGGACAGGCTTTCGGTTAGTAGAGTGTTCATAGTCAGAATAGAAAAGCTGACGATTTATTGGAATTTGATAAAGGGCAATTTATGATAGCAAGGAGTCTCGGAACTACGATCTCGGAAACGGCGCGGCTTGTGGGTTGTTCACGTACCGCTGTAGTGAGTACGTATCAAAAGTGGTGCACAGATGGCCAAACGACGAACCGTCGCCCAGTCGTGTGTCGTCCGCAGCTCATTTTGATGTGAGATGGGAGTGCAGACTGTCCCGCATTGTTCACAGCGACTGCAGGGCCACAGTGCGACAAATCACCCGCAGCTACAACAGTGGTTATCACGGCAATGTGCCACAGCGCACAGTTCATCGTAGTCTTCTGCGTATGCCGGGTCCCCATGCTCACTGCACGTCATTGCCAACAATGCATGAAATGGGCCCAAGATAATCCAGATTGGACAGTGGATGATCGGAAGAAAGTGGCGTGATCTGACGAATCAAGATTCCTGGTGCATCACGTAGACGGCCGAGCGCGGATACGCCGGCTACCAACGGAGGCTATGGCACCTGAATGCACTGTTGGGCGGAAACAGGCTGGCGGCGGCAGTGTGATGCTATGAGCGATGTTTTCTTGGAACAACATAGGCCCCATTATCCCAATAGCACAATCCCTGACAGCTGTCGGGTATCTGAACATCTTTGCGGACCAAGTTCACCCATTAACGGCAGCTGTGTTCCCTGCTAGTGATGTCCGTTACCAACAGGATAATGCGTCATGCCCCACTGCCAGACTCGTCAAAGAGTGGTTCGAGGAACTTGCTGGTGACTTTCTGCTGTTAATGCCCTGGCCTCCTAATTCACCTAACATGAACCCAATCGAACATTTGTGGTTCGACTTAGAAAAGCGGGTTCGTGCTAAGTCACCACCACCCCGAAATGTATGGGAACTGGAGGACCTGCTGTTGAGATTATGGTACCAGATACCCCAGGATACCTATCGCCACCTCATCGAATCGATGCCTCGCCGAGTGGCCGCTTTTTTGAGGACTAAATAAGGACCTACAGCTTATTAGGTATGTGGTCATAATGTAATGGTTCATCGGTGTGTATACTACAACAGATAGTATGGGCACCTGTCAGAAACGCCTCTATTCATCCAGGGCCAAATTTTACGGACCTATCCACGTATTCGTATTGCATTCACGGTAATCACGAAAACCTGCGAACTGGGTTATCGGTGATGGAAGTTGAACCCCCAACACGCCGCCAGCTAGATAGCCATAAGATACGCACTTTAGATTATATTTATTGTACCTCATCGGTGATATTCTGGGAACAGAAATGTCATGACAAAATCGAGTATAAATTTACGACGGACAGCAGCAAAAATTTGCACCAAAACAATCCGGGAAATACAAGGAAAATCTTAAGCATGCTTACCTGTATTGTATCCGAAAAACATTTTTGGAATCCATTTTATAGAAATGGAAATATCATGTCACAGAGAAGTAGAAGTTTGAGGCACCTAGAAAAGCTGTTGACGATATGTAAACATATGGATTTGTTTACATCAAATGATTTGAAAAGGAATTTTTCCAGTTCATCTTCTAGAAATACAGTGTGTAAAATGCTGTAAAATGCAAGTACATATTTACACCACATTCCGAAAACAATGTCCAAAACAGAAAGCCGAAAATTCATGAAAACCCTAACTAGAGATCTGGGGAATTTTTGCTGCCCGACAGAAAAAGAATTCTTTTAATCAGATTTTCGGAAACGCGAATTTCCTGCCTGCAGCATATAAAATGAAGCATGAGCATGTCGTTTTCCTATATGTTTTCCGGCAAAGAGTATGCCAGTATCATGCTAAAAAGAAAACTATACGAGCTTTAAAAATAGATAACATTTTATGTTCACCTCACATTTTCTCCCAACGGAAGAAATGGCACACCAGGATGGATACCAATAATTGTCGCATAAATGCATTTGCCAGTAATTCATCTCTCGATGAAATGCAAGTTTTATGTGGGTACAACGTTCGCACTATAAGTAACAAACGTTACGCAAACTTTTGTTCTTCACGTTATTAAGGACTTTAATTGTTGAGAGGAGCTCAATTATACAGTCATACTAAAATATTCTTTTTCAAATTAAAACGGAATAATAGGTATTTCAAGAGTTCTGCATGTTCAAATTTCCTACCTTCCTATCACCCAGCGATATTACGACTCGGCCTTGAGTGCACCTGCACTAGGTTTTATCCACATACGAATATGTTAGCCAGCTCTGCTTGAATGTTAAAATCTTTTCAGAACCGTTTTGAACGTAATGCTGACACAATGTTGAAGGTATACTTCATTAGACTTTAAGTTATAAGGATTGCTCATTAAATAATAATAATAATAATAAATATCGCACTCAAAGTTAGCTATGATGAGTATACTACAATGATGAGTCACCAAGTACGACGCCAAAAGATCCACCGGGTGACACTTGAGCTCGCTCCACTTCCATTCCAGTCCGAGGTCTCAAACTCTGTACGCGTTTCACTCGGGGAAACAGCCCGGCATCCTCAGCAGAAGAAATACAACTGAAATGACATCGACGTAATCTCATCTCAGTCGGTATGTGTACATGTCATCAGCTTCAGTCTGGTGGTATCGATCGGACGTAATTTCATTCTCTTAGGTCAAGTGTTGCTGGATATTTTCTCGCTTTCTCCTTTTTTGCTTTTTGACAGTACTTCCAATTTTAATCAGGCTTTTCCAAGCAAAAGGCAAAAGAGCTGGGCTCTTATTGTTACAGTTTAGATTACACGTTTTTTCGATCATAATTGCTGCAGCTAGTAGAATTGTCTTCCAAGCTTTTGCTGAATTAATATTACAGCATCTTCCCACATTGGGGTAGCTTGGTTTTTGAGGCAAAAGTCAATTAGAGATGTCTTATTTTCTCTTTTAAGCCAGTTAGCTTTGTGTTCTAGTATTCTAGTAATCTAATTTTAAAGCTTCTTTTTGTGCTACATATATATCGAGAGATGATCTCATTTTCTTGATTCTTGATGGGTATGCTATACACTCCTGCCTTTATAAAGGTAGATGTATATTCTTTGTCATGAGATATGAGAGTTCTGATATCCTGTATTTTAATCCCAAAGTGTATGCAGTTTTTTAAGCAGACTTTTTTTAAGATGTTACATATTTCTGGGATAAATGCTAAACTTCCGTGATATGTAACTTGAGGTGTCAACTTAAGAGTTGTTATCTTTCTATTAGGGTTTCCTTGCATGATTATACTAATATTAGTTTTGGGTCTGTACCCAAATTGTTTAGCCGTGTCCCGGATCCATTTTATTTCTTTGTGAATGGCTTCTGTATCTGAAGAGTGGGTGTACGCTCGTCTTGTATATGCTAATAATGCTGATTTTTTTATTATTATTTGGGTGTGCAGAGTCTGCCGGTATTATATTTTCCACATATCCGGGTTTACAGTAGACTTGGTACGAAATAGGTGCGTCATGATTATTTGTAAAAAGTATATCCAGGAATGGTAGTTGTTTGTTATTCTCAACTTGCGCATAAACTTTAATTTAATCATACATAATGTTATATTCAGCTACAAATTGTTGTAATTTAGTAGGTCCTCTGTCCCATTTCATAAAAATATCAACATATCGACCGAACAGCAGAGCGAAATTGCTTGTTTTGAAATTTTCATTCATACGTTTGATGTTTTCATTCATATCCTTTAATCAATTAACCGCAGTGAATGAAAATCGGATCGTGAGTGAGAGCTCTTTGGGTCAAAAATATAAAAAGGTTTGACGCAGAAGTGAAGCAAATTAAGATTTTGTAAAGATATAAAAAATGAAAAAAAAAATCAAACATTGTCAAATATTACATTACATTACATATCACTAGGCTGTTCTCTGAGATTCAGAGGTTAGCTCCAAAAAGGAATACAAACAACAAATTTGTACCAGATAATTTTTACTTACTGTTGCCGTATCAAACTTTTCCATTTACAGCGATCTTGACACACAAATCGTGCTTCACTGTCATCCATCATACGCCGTACGCAAAATCTTCTATACTTCATACTAATAATCTTTTTCTCATGCAGACACTCCTTAATCTGATCCTACTGTGACTTCCTTGGCCTTTCTTTGCCTTTCGGCCTCTATTTAAAACGGTGGGCCACATAAAACTTTTCATAAGAGCAGTCGTTGTACTCTTCAGTGTGGGGAATTACTACTTATCCGTGTTATTGCAACCACGGTTTTCAATCAGATTTATGTAAATCACTGTTTCCTAAAAACCATCTGGAGTGCCAGACACATACACGGTCGTGTCAGAATAACATGATCACCTACGTATCTAATAATGGGAAATATCACCCTTGACCCGGATGACAGACGGCGTGGCATGGACGCAAAGAATAACCACCCTTGGCCCGGCGAGACGGCGTGGCATGGACGCAATGAGGCTCTGGAAGATTGCCCGAGACACACGTGCCCATTCGGACTGCAGCAGAGCACGGAGGTCCCGGAGATAACATGGTTGTGTGTTGGCACATCGAACCTGTCGATCCAAATAGTCCCACAAGTGCTCTATGGGATTGTGGTCGGACGATTTAGTCGGCCAAGGGAGAACGGAGACATCTTTGTCGTGTTTCTGGATCCAGTCACGTATCCCCTTTAACGACGTGGCAGGACGCATTGTCCAGTTGGTAGACACCATCACCACCAAGGTAAATCTCCAACATGAAGGGTTGCATGTGGTCAGCGAGGATGGGCGTGTAGGCATTGGCATTTAGGGACCCATCCAGTGGTACCTGCGGTCACAGGTCGTACCAGGAAAACATCTCCCAGATATGCACACTGCCACCGCAGGCCTGTACTTGACCGACGAGCGTGTACAGGTGTTGGTTCTCGTGTGTCTGACGCCGTATCCGCAACCGCCCGTCACGTCACTTCTGTTGAATAGAAACCTCGATTCGCCGGAGAAGGCAACCTTTTCCCGCTCTTTCATTGCCCAATGATGATAGTCCCATGCTAACTGCAGGCGTCGTTGCCGATGGACCTGGGTCAACGACAACTACAGTTGACGCAGCGTCGTTGCCGCTGAACAGGTCCTTCGGCACACGGGCTGCTCGACGCAGCGTTACCTCCGGAGACCCATGTGTAACAGAGTTCTCTCTACTGTTATCGGGGACATGTACCTGGATGCTCCAGTGTTCATTTGCGTGGTCAATTGCTGCACTGTTGCGCATCGATTGCGCTTTATCAGTCGACGGAGGTGACGTTCTCCAATAGGGTCAATGGCCTTTGGGGCTCCACAGTTATGACGTCGGGAGGTACTCGGTGTGCCAGTAGTCCATTCTTGGTACACCCTTACTACAGTACGAAGTCTCTGAGACGCTTCCACCCTTGACGCGGTTGCCGATGACCATTCTATTTTGAACATCCGTCAAAACCTCAACCCATTGGGCTCACGTTACGCATTATGGCTCATCTGTCCTGGCCGGCCGCTTACATCTCCGCGTGGTCGACCTTGTCACGTGCACTCTGTGACGCGCCTGGGCGGGTCCACTGTGATTCTGGAGGTGGTCGTATTATTGTGATACGACTGTGGGTTTTCGTATTATCTGAGCGTACCTGCCATAACCAAAGCATATTGTAGAAATTGTGCCAGAGAAAAAACGATCTAAGAATTTTGCCAAGAAACCCATCAGCTAACTGGGATTAACACATTTTGTAAACCCATTTGCTAATCAATGGAAGGAGAGGGAGGCAGTTTGTTTGTGTGAAGAAAATGCTAAAAACATTTCTAAGTCCGAAAACTTGGAATCTTTGTGGTGCTGCGAGTATGACACCCGCACATGCATTTTCGCACATAACGAGCAAAGTGGTTTAAGAGCCGCCTGTGAGAAGCTTAGTGTTTTTTGCCTGGTTTTTTTTTCTTTTTTTTTTTTTTTGCGGTGTTGTACCTCATTTTATTGTAGATACCCCACTCTTTGTTCCTTTGCTCCTTTTCCTGGTCCAGGCGTGGTGCTGGTATAACGGCAGTTTGCTTTCAGGTAAATATGTTAGGTTAGCTTACAACTTCAATACTTAACGGGAAACCTTATACTGCTAAAAACTCGATTTTTTTTCTTTTTGCTGTGGCCGAGTAGTCTAAGGAGCGAGCTTCTTGTTAAGCACTTTATCTAAGACACACTTCGAACCTCATGTGAAGCATGAGTGAGCTTGCGTCACGGCACTGGCTCTTTCCCTTCTTCAAAAAGAATTGTGCCAAATTAGGGACGGGCGACATTAAATTAGGGAGGGTCTTAGATGTCCACGGTGGTTGTTACACCCCGAAGCAAAACAAAACAAAACAAAACGAAAACATAACTTTACCTCAGGAGTACAATATAACGATAGTGATGAAATGGGTTATCGATAATATTTGATCATAATGACAGAGCAACAAACATGAAAGAATTATTTCGTGCATCTGCCGAAAAGAAAGCTTGTTTGAAGTAGGATATGAACGAAGGAATGACATTTTTATTTCGTACCTGCAAAAATAATCAGATCATAGTATGAACATTTCACATTTTACTTAAGAAATAAATTATGGGCTCTCTTTATCAGATAAACTGCGATGCAACCGGTAGTTATGGAATTAAATTCGAAATAATTACGCACACACTAGCAAATAATCCAGGAAAGTGGCAAATTGTTGTTCACGGAAGATAGCATTTGTGCAAATAGTTATGAGCCTGAATTTTCTTATCTTTTTGCCACAGCAAAATTTCATAAGGAACCGGTGAAATTCAGATTCATAGCTAGTGGGATAAAAAGTCATAAAAAAGCAATAGATCAGTATTTTGAATCTGTTTTGAAGAAGGTATTAAACCTAATTAAATCTCAGGTAAACCTAACACGTAAGAATTTCTGGATAATCAAAAGCAATGCTGAGGTCATTTCTGAAATTCTGGATATCAAGCCTGAAAACTTGTACACCGGTCTCCCATTAGAACACATTATCAGTACCCTCAAGTTACTCTTTATTGAATTTAATATCTCTAGCATTATTTCGGAAAATTCTTGACATACACTGCTAAATTGTTGTACTAAAAATAATTTTCTCCTCTACAATAATAAATTTTATAATCAAGTTAATGGAATCCTCATGGGGTTGTTCACATTCCACTAGTGTATGCAACTTTTATGAAGACAAATTCTTCCAATCAGGATTATTATTCTCATACCTACAGATACATAGATGACCTACGTTGCTTGAATAATTCAGGAAATGTCGAAAAAGACTTTGCAACTATTTATCCTAAATGTCTTAAACTTAATAAAACAAATAACAATATCCAAGTACTAGAATTTTTGGATTTAGCTATAAATATTAATACAGGCAACCCTGTACTCAGCCTCTATGATAAAAAAAACTCAGTTTAAATTTAAAATAGTCAAATATGGTATGTGGTGGAGCAATACTTCCAATAAAGTAATAGAAAATGTATTTATTTCACAAGTCCTAAGGCTTTCTAGAATACGTAGCTTAAACTCTGAACTAGAGAAACATGTTATTGTTTTAATCAAACAGTTTCTTGATAACCAAGTGCCTAAAAACTTCTTAAAAGTTGCATTAAGAAAAATAGTTCTCCAAAATAGAATTAAGATGGAAGATTTAATTTAACTTTAACCTTGTTGACCGAATGAATTGTCTAAATTAAAGCTGATTTTAGAGGTTTAGATGACGATGTGGTCAACTAAACATTTAGGAACCTGTAATACAGTATTTACTCCCCCTCAATTGATTCACACACACAAAAAAAGGATATAAATAAAAATGTATAAAAAAAGAATAAAACTTTTAAGTAAAAATATAGTTTTAAAAAAATTCATATAAAAATAAAAGCAAGAAAAAATAGTAATACGTAATTATCAAAGGTTTGGGAAGGATTCTCTTACTTAGGTTTTTGAAATACTTTAAGAACATTTGGAAGGAGAGAAATAAATTACTCCACTACCAGAAAGGGCTTTCTAGTATTCTGGTTCACTCTGAAAATTCGTAGCGGCTTTTTCACAACTTTGATTCTGGTGTCTTGAGGGTTCTACAATAGAACATCCTTGTGTGGCTCCCTGGAAGGTTCTAAAGTTGGCCTCTAGGTGGCGCTGCAACGCTATGCCCCTGCGGTCAGTAGTTTCTGACCCATTAGTTGGACTGCTAAAGTACTTCTAAGGGCTGGTAAGTCGTTTTTCTGTCTTCTTGATTTTAATTTTTATTTTATTTTCTAATCTTAGGAGTTATTCATCACTATTTAGTACCATGTTGTTGTTTTTTTTGGCTCTGCTGCGGTTGGCGTTTCTTCCGCGGGATATCTGGTAGGCGTATTCAGGTAACTTTGGAGCTTGTAACAAGAAATTGGCTACAAGTTGTTAGATCTTAGGCGTAGGACCTTTCAGTTAGCTTCAATGATTAAAGCAATATTTTGTAAATAATTAACCTTGTATTAGCAATAAGTTGCATTCTTATTTTTATTGCTATGTTGTGTTTACGTTTTTAGTAAAAAGAAAATGTTCGTTACTTATTGGTGTGTTCTAAACCAAACTTTTTGAAATAATTTTGTGAGCGTCTTGGGCATTTCCCTTGATTATATGTGGCTAGGATTTTGAGTTCAATCTCTCATGTTCCAGCTGTGCAGTAGTAAATATGTACTGTTTGCTAACACGGTTCTTAAATCTTTTGTTTTAAAATTGCAATTTTAAAAGATACTCTTTGATCTTTGTTTAAATTTAGCATTCATTTTTTATTTAATTTTCCACGTGAATTTTTTTTACTCTATTTCTTCACCTCTTCATTGGGTCTGTTCTTACACTTTTTCAGTGTTTCTTCTCTTTGGGATTATTTTTTTTTTTTGGTGTTCGTCATACTTCTTTAGAGTTAATTGCTGAGATTCTCTCGATAGTCTGAGTGAGGTCGTGCAATGTGTTTTAGTTTGCGGGTTATTGGTTTGGGAGTCCCTATTGAATCTGACAAAATTAAAATTTGGTAAATTTTAACACTCAACTTAATTTGTCTTTATGGCAAACTAAAATAGCAGAAACCCACACTTCCATGGTCTCAGTAGATAAATGAGTGATTTTCTTAATGTTTGCCCTCGACGAAGCCGTTGGAGAATCAGTCATTGATCTGCTTCTATGCATTCGTCTGTTCATTTGTTTGCTCTCGTTTGGAGCTCGATTGCCACGGATGATTGGAGTAATTAGAGCTTTTTGTTTGCTCGTTCTCGGGAGTTGTTTGTTATGTTTTCCTCCAATTTTTTTTTTATTAAAAGAAATTTCTTTGAATTTTGCTTTCTGTAATATATGAAATGTTTATATATATAAACAGTTCCGGTTTTTAGGTCATACACAGAAAATTTGTAGAAAAACTAGTAGGATGATTTTATTGAAGACTTCACGTTCACTCAAACAGTAAATTTCTTAAAATCATATTTTTTATACTTAATTACGTAATTAACGGCATTTTCAGATCAATCTTAACAAGAACACCTACATAAAAGAGAATTTCTGACACAATGAATAAATGTGCATACCTGTAGTTAAACCAACAATGTTTTCAAAAATTGTTCGAAACATTGGGTATAATAAAATTAAGGGCTTTCCAGAATCTTGAAAACTACTACTACTGCAAAATATGGGGTGCCAAATTATGCCCTTCTCGTTCCGCTCCTCTGCAAAAACACATTCGCTAAATAATGAGCTTCGTTTGAAATTCCCCGGTTTCAAGTAAATCTCTAAATTAACCTTCATTTTCCAGTTTCTGTTCTTATATGAATAATGTTACTTCTTCGTTATATTTCTTTCTGAATGGAACGTCATAACCTTCAATTGGGTGCACGTAAGACGATACACCGTCTGAAGTGGGACCGCATGTGATAAGGATCTCTACGCACACGAAAATGGATCGTTGTGAATGTTATCGTGGATTTGTGTCTACGAGCCGTACTTCGACAAGTTACGAAAAATAAAATAAAACTGGATTTGCAACGTAAGTAGCTGAAAGTCGAGCGAACTGCAGCCGTTTTATTATTTGTACAAGTGCTTAGTGTCATTTAAGTGATTGTTGTTACCACAGCAATCTGCAAACGCATAAACTAAAATCTTAAAAAATTATAATTTTCTTCCGAAGGTAGACTAATTTCAAGATAACAGACAAAGCTTCATCTTCAAATTAATCTTAAAACTGAAATTGCTTTCACGGAGTACCTGTGGGCTTAAAGCTCACTCTCTGTTGGATTGAGGTCTGAGGTAGTCAATGAAGCAGGGAGAACTCCTTCATGCTACGGTCAACCCCTCTGGGACAATATGGGCATTGTGGCATGATGCACGGCCCTGTTTGAAAGGTACATCACTACGGAACTCAAAGACAGACAATGAGTGACCATGAATGACCAGATTTTATCAGTGACGGCTAAACACGTTTCGGCATTCAGGTGTGGGTCCACTCGAGTCATGGGAGCCTAGAATCTCTCGTGAAAACATGGCCTACGCAGTAGGCCGGAGAGCAACATTTGTTATTTTTTTTCGAATTTCGATATGCCCTAGTGCGGAAAAGTTGTGTATTGCTACGTAAACCATGTGCAAAACATTTAGCGAAATCCAAATAATATCGCACGGTTCCACTTTAAATCCAAAATTTTGAGGAAGTTAGAAGGAAACAGAAATGGTCTCCTTGCATAAAGGCATTACTCACGAAGTCTTCTACAGAAAGTGTGCCTTAAGATCCCCGTTCCTGAAACTGCTGTAATGTAAAAAGAGAATTACTTAGCGGACATCTCTCTGTTCCAGCTGGCAATCAGCCTCCTATAGCGATCGTCTTCAGCAGTTGTGGCATTAGGACGGCATTCTTCTGGTCAACGACGAACATCTTCTGTCTGTTAAAACTATCTCACGAGTGTTGACAGGATAATTTGTGGAACATTCAGTGCTCTAGAAACTTCCATCTGGGACTGACCTGTTTTCGTCTCCTAATAATCTACCAACCGTTCCCCATCGCTGAAAATCATCCGTACGATATCTCCACGGCATAATCAGGTCTCAGTGCCACTGAAGTGAAAGTAAGAGTTGCCTAAAAAAAGCTACAAGACCTCCCACGTCCTTTTAATGCAATCCTAATTTGCATATTCTTTGTTACCTGCGGCCAAAGTGCAAGCCAAGTAGTCTTCCACCTAACCAAAGTTTCATGATCTCTAATTTTCAATGCATTATTTTATGTACATCGGCAGCTATATACGTTTTTGAAAATTATCGTTAAATTTTGAGCACCAGTGTGTGTGTGTGTCGAAATACGGATGTTGACTCGTTTGCCTCATCGTCTCTACTCCTCTCTGTTTGTAAGCGGGCAGAAGTGTTCGCTTCTACACTTCGTATTGAGAAGATTCTTTTTATATTGGACAGGGCTAAGAACACAATTTTCCGCGAAACTTCAACTTTACTAGATTCACAACTTCATTTGTTTGGTGGTGTTAGGCGATGTTGGCATTTATCACCATATATTTTTTTATACGACAGTATGAAAAATTGCACTTTGAATTGGTTAAATAAGAGAACATCAAACATTTTCAGGTATTTTTCAATTTTTTCTGGTGCAAAAGTTTCCCCACTACGGCGAAAGTGCAAATTTATATTTGCTATACTGTTTCTGTTTGCAGATTACGGGCCAATTAAATTCATATTGACGTTTTTAATTTATTACCATTATGCAAGCCAAAAGTTTTACACGGATTTTAAAAATTTTCAAACATTCTTCTTGTTGGCGTAATTACATATGTATGTGCGTTATATATTTCTGTCTCTAAAAGACATTCTTTCTTCTTTCGGATGTTTCAAACAAATGTGTTGCAGATTCTTAACTTACTTTTGAACTTTTTCACGTGTCGGATATTTCCACTCTGCGGAGCACAACTAACCTGCTGCCCAAGTAAATTTCCACTCTGCGGAGCACAACTAACCTGCGGCCCAAGTAAATTTCCACTCTGCGGAGCACAACTAACCTGCTGCCCGAGTAAATTTCCACTCTGCGGAACACAACTAACCTGCGGCCCAAGTACATTTCCACTCTGCGGAACACAACTAACCTGCGGCCCAAGTACATTTCCACTACATCTGTTCAGCAGACGGATTGATAGTGGTTTTCCAGATTGCACATAGGGTACGGCCAAAGTTTCAACTTTTTCATACCGTATATTCCTTTTCTTGACATGGAATGTGGTAGAAAAGAACTCATGAAATTATTAGTCTGTGAATGTGATATCTTTATTGCGAAAGTTCGAACTATTTTGTGTGATATTCAAAATTTGAGTTTTCCCTTTTTTTACAGTGAAAAGATGAGTTCAATAACCTGTGGTGACTTCGTCAATGTTTCAATGCCATACCATAATTTAAACAGTTAACAAAAGAAGTGCATGATTTGTTAAACAGCGAATCATGCACTTCTTACATAACTGTATGATATATATTACAAGAAACTCTAACGTTGTTTACTCGAGAAAAAACAAAAACAATTCCTCACTTCTTTTAACATTCTCAGAGGAGGATGGAGAGATATTGGATTGCTGATGCTGCACTTTCTTTAAAAACTTTGTGAAAGTGCTCAAGCGATAGTCCTCGACTCATACATATTTCAGGTTCTCACGTGAGTTCAGAGCCACATGAAAATTGCCTGCTAGTATTCCGATGTTAAGGGAGAAAGGAGTAAGTACCCACCCACCAACCACCTACCGGCACTAATTGAAAAGCTCATAAACCCACGATCGCTGGTAAGATGCACAAGATCGCTGGTAATAAATGCGGAAAAAGGAGGAACGAAGGAAGAAAAATCCGCTCTAATCTGAAGATGAAGTTAGACGCTAAAACTTCGCACTTACAGATAGGCAAATGTTTTTCTTCAGCTTGCAAATTCCTACGATGCCCGTGCCTGTACCGATGTTTTCCGTGTTCTTCAATTTCTAACTTTGTGAAGCAGTGGGAACATGAACGGTAGTTATACTTTAGATCATCATTTTAGGCATCATTTCAGAACTACCTCTGACTGAACGGTGAAGTGGCGTAAGGTGGAAGGGGGAGGGGGAGATTATGAAATAAAAAAACATTGTCAAATAAAAAAAACATTGTCAAATACAGAGGGTGAGTCGAAAGTTTTGTAATATTTGCATAAACGCATGTGCTACGGCGGGTATATCACGTGTTTAAACTAGTTCAAGTCGTGCATTGCAGTCAGTCGAAAGGGATATAAAGTGGCAGTCGTTGCTGTGAACAGCATTCATGTCGTCGTTCTGTCAGCGGTTGGGATGTCTAAAAGATTAACAGCCACAACCGGCTAATTAGGGAACTTTTGCTTTACGAGTTTGAACTCGGCCATAACGCAGCTCAAGCAACACGAAACATTTGTCACGCAAAAGGGGAAGGCTCCGTGAACCACAGCACCGCAACAAGATGGTTCAAGAAATTCCGCTCACGGGACAGAAATCTTGACGATCAGACAAGTCAGATGGGCAGCGAACCGTGCATTGGGAGGTCGTGCGCCAGGCCGTAGAGGCAAATCCGACAACCAGCACCAGAGATGATCATGCAAGCTGGACATATCACAGACCACCGTGAGATCTCGGCAAGCTCCTGTAGACCTTCAGGACCTCGGTAAGGTCTACAGGAGCTGCCGTATTGTCTCTCACGAACTGACTCTAGCTGAAATAAACCGCCGTGTGTAAGTGTGCACGAAACTCCTAGAAAATCCGCGTGATGTACGTTTCACCAAGAGAATTGTTACGTGCGATGAAAAGTGGGTCTATTTCTGTAATCCTAAAACACAACGGCAGTGGCTGAGCCCGGGACAGTTTCCTGAATCTGTTGCCAAACGTGGGCGCTTCGGGCACAAGGTGATGCTCTGCGTCTGGTAGAATTGTTCCAGACGGTCGGTCCATCAACGCCAACCTCTACACTGAACAGCTACAGCAGATGTATGCCGTTTTAGAGGAGAAGTACGCGGCACTGGTGAACAGAAAACGCGCTCTCCTGCAGCAGGAAAACGCTCGGCCTCATACCGTGCGAACGACCAGGGCAAAACTCCAGGAACTTGAGGGCATCGAACTGATGCCACACCCAGCATATAGTCCGGACCTTGCCCCGTCTGATTATTACCTGTTCCGGTCCATGGCCCACTTCATTCGCGGGCGGCACTTCAACAACCAGAAGGAGGTGGCAGCTGGGGTGAAAGAGACCTTCGCCTCGAAGGACAAAAACTGGCACCGCCGCGGAATCGCAGAACTAGCAGACAGATGGCTAAACACGATGCAACACGATGACCTATACTTTGAATGCTAGTTAGCTTTCGTCGTAAAGATACGTAAGGTAGCGAACAAAGTATTTGGCGAAACACTTTTTCGACCATAATTTTTTTCTGCTGGACCAAATCGGGTCATTTTGGGATATGATATGTGTTGAATCGTGGGTTACAATGCCGCTTAGTTTGTATTTCGCTCAGAGCGAATTTGTCGTTCGAAATCGGCCATATTCAAGAGTCGTCAATTATTACCCATTTGTTTGCTGCATGTATTAATGTTTTTCTTGTGATTTTTGTGGGTTTTGTGATGTGTAGTGTGATAATAAGTCAATCTTAGGTTTTCAGAAATGGGTAAAAAGGCGGAGATCCCTGTTAGAGCTCGTCAGGCGGCCGTGAACATGATGGAATCCGGAATGCGCGTCACCGACATTGCGAGGGCCCTGAAGATCTGACACCAGTCCATTTCAGCTATCCTGCAACGTTATAAGAAGACTGGGACCGTCGAGAACAGTCCGCGATGTGGTAGGTCTTGTTCCACTACGTTGCGTCAGGATAGACGCATCCTCCTTCGGTCTCGTGCTGATCCCACCTTGACTGCTGTGGACATCGCCACCGAATTCCGAGACAGCGAAGACCTGAACGTCAACTGAATGACCATCTCCCATCGTCTCATTGCTGGTGGATTGAATGGAAGACGCCCCCCCGCCAAGAAACCACTCATTGGAGTCAAGAATCGACGAGCCAAAGTCGCGTTCGCGCACCGTCATCGACCCTGGACCGCCGCGGACTGGAGTAAGGTGCTTTTCACCGACGAGAGCAAGTTCCAACTTGTTCGGAAGTGATGGCATCCGATACGTACGACGTCCGTGTGGCCAGAGATTCAACCCCCAGTTTATTCATACGACTGTCAAGCACGGAGGAGGATCGCTCATGGTTTACGGCGCCTTCTCTCGCAATGGAATGGGCCCCATCATCAAGATTGACGGAATAATGACCGGCCAGAGCTACACGAACATGCTCATCAACGATGTCTTTCCATGGGCAAACCAGAACATGCCACCCGGATGGATCATGCAGCAAGACAACGACCCGAAGCACAACTCCAGAGTAGCGAAGGCAGCCTTCCAGCAGCAACAGGTCACACTTCTAGACTGGCCAAGCCAATCTCCAGACCTCAACCCCATCGAGCACATGTGGGAGGAGCTGGAGAGACGATGTGCGAAGAAAACCTGCCGGAATAGGGCCCAGAAGGGCGAACAGCTGTCTGCAGAATGGGCGCGAATTCCGCAGGTCACCGTCGAGAAGCTAGTGGACTCGATGCCGGCCCGTTGTGCAGCTGTTATTAAGTCTCGTGGTTATCCCACTAAGTATTAGTTATTGTTTTGCCGTTTTTTCGTACTTGTTTTCAGTTATCGTTGCATTAAATGAATGTGACACACACCTACTTTGTTGGTCAATTTGTATGATCTTTGCGATTAAGCTCGGTACCTGATCTGTGTTAAGGTTTCCGATCCATCTGCATATGGGTCATGTTTACAACTGAATAACACATATCATATCCCAAAATGACCCGATTTGGTCAAGCAGAAAAAATATTATGGTCGAAAAAGTGTTTCGCCAAATACTTTTGTTCGCTACTGTATGATGACATGAAGGGATCCAAATAATGCAAAACTTTCGACTCACCCTCTCTGTATTAGGATTGTGTACGCACGTGCGTGCGAGGGCTTCAGCTGAAGTGCCTGTGTGTATCTGTGCGTATGCAAGTGCATACACAAATATTCAAAAGGATCTATCAGATTTAAAAAAAACAAATGTTTCCAAACATCTAATTAAAATTGGGAAAGAATCTGAGAAGAAGATCTGCCGGACTTAATAAAAGCAAGGGAAATAAAACCAAAGGCAGAACATTCAAGCATAAAATGGTAAACATGCAAGAAATAATCCCTGCAAAAAGGAAGAACAGTCATCAGAAAGTTTGAAAAGTATTAAAGAAATAGAAAAAAGCAAAAGCTTCTTTTTTATTTTATTGGAAGTTTACAAAAAATGATTTGTTGGTACAGAGACATGACAAACAAGCAGGATACAGATATTTCACATAAACAAGTACAAATCATACATGGTTGACAGCATGCCAAATGATCAATTTACAGAAGATGAGAGAGATGCCAAATGATCAATCTGCACAGAGATAGCCAGTGTTGACCTAGTAATACCTTGTGAACAAGTACACATCAAACATGGTTTTTACAGTATACTAAATGGCCAATGTACACATTAAGAGCCAGTGTCGAAAGACAAACATCTATGCCTCATCGGGATTCGTACCCAGATCCAACTAGGGCGAAAGGTCGTAAGACAGTGCCTTAGACAAATGTGCCACCGATAGCCTTCCGAAAGGTATAAGAATAAAGGAAAGCCGCTAGACAATACGACCTGGACTAGTTTTTGAAGGAACTTTCTCTCGCGTTATCAAACATAAGGACTCTTTTAACAGGTGCAGCATGCAGAAAATTGCCGTTTCCTCATTTAACACACAAAAGCAGTTTTCCCGTGGCAATTTAGAAGAACAGAGAAGAGTATACCGTTGAATCAGAAGGATTTGATTACTCCTTCTGATTTGAGGAACCCGAAAAAAAGATGAAACATGTAAACTGAAAAAGTGCTTGAACGATTTCAATCAGTGAGCTAGAAATTTGAATAAATGCATAACTTTTTACCTAATAACAGTTTCAAACCCAGCACAGTAGAACTAACAAAGAAAATGTCTTAACTCTTAACACAATCGTTTTTATGCAAAATGAATTAGATGAGACAATTTGTACAACAGTTGCTGCCACAAAGTTTCAGGACAAAATTATCAGTCGCTGTTCCCAGCCAGCATCAGGGTTATTTCGTTCACGACCCCTGTGGCCTTTGGCTGTGGGGCCACTTGAAATGCGTCGTGTATCATGGTAGTGTTTTTCACTGGGCACACTTAAATAAAGGGTAGAATCGCTTAGCACTTTAGAAACATCGCAATACTTCAGAAACACGTTCAACCATTGCGACCACTGTTTGGTCTTTCAGAATGGCAAACGCATCGAATAATGCATAGGATCTTCCTTGACACCAATCAGTAGACTCTAGCATCTCTTTATGCTAAGGTAAGATCCAGCAGATCTTTGTGTTAAAGGACCACCTTTATGTCACTGTACGTTAATGCTTGAAAAGACATGTAATAAACTTAATCGAGTAAACGTCACAAATCGTTGCTTACGGTTTGCTTTCCTATCACTTACCCATGCTGATCACAAAATAGCCATTTCTTCTGTTCGCAGCCTAAATAAAACTTTCCCCAGTAGCGATTATTAAAATATTTTGGGTCCCAAAATCTGTTTCTCGTGCTCTGGGAAGTGTTGCTACCTAGTTTCACACACTAGCTGCTGGCATCACATACGGCTCTGAACACAGGGACGAAATAAGTGTCTCTGACGACATGGGCACAAGACCAGATGGCGCCCCCATCACCAAAATTGTTCTCTTTCTAAAAGGTGCGGGCTCATGAAGTGTATGGGTCTGTTTGTCAGGAGTGTGTTTTATTGCGTTATGTTAAGTAATTTTGCAATGATATTTATTATTAATGAAAAATATAGTATGTCAATTTCATAGTGTACCAGTGTACGTTTCAAATTATTAACCTTCAGGATTTTGTGAAAAATAAATACATTATGATAATAACATTTATTATTATAAACCAATATAATGCACCAAAAAAAAAAAAAAAGACACAATAATGTGGGAAAAGAAGCAAGTATTAAAACAATCTTAAATGAACACTTACGATGCAAAGGAAAATTTTATTAACACTTACGTCATTTCCCACTTTTCCATCATAATTGTGGCATGATCATCGGTTTTTGATGCATGGGCAAAATTTCCAATTACCGAAGAATAGTTTATACCCAGAGTTCTATTGCAATTACTGAAGAGAAGTTTATACCCAGAGTTCTATTGCAATTACTGAAGAGTAGTTTATACCCAGAGTTTTATTGCAATTACTGAAGAGTAATTGCAATAATTTTCTACACACATTATCACGAGTGAGTTTTTTTCTCCCAATAAAGTTCTTTATACATTTTGTATTCTTAAGACTGCTGAAAATGATTTTTCAGCAGAACAATTCGTGATTGGTAAGGTTAAAAACATTCTCAAAAAGCTATTTCTAAGTTTGGAAATGAATTCTAAAGAATTTTATCAATGATGAAAGTGTACATATCCCGTAGTGTGTTCAAGTCTTCGGCATTCATATGCGACTGGAAATGTAGAAATTCGCTGCTGAGAAATTTTTTTCTACGTCTCATTGGTACCCATTTGAACACGTTTATTTGATCTAGCCTCTATGTCACGAGCACTGGTCTCTTACAAATCCCTGAAAAGTTCAGATCTTTTCAGAACAACTTCGTATGATTTCCTCCTGTTTGCCACATTATGGGTACTGATTAACGAATCCATAATCTTAAAAAACGTGTTTACTCTTGCTCAGTTAATGCTCTCCGTCTACGCATATGGAGCGACGACTACAAATAATATAAGTTTTAAACATTAATAAATTTTGTAAAATTATTTAAGTAAACATTTTCTTGGGTGGTGGGGCTGAAATATTCATAAAAAAACTCTTCCAGATTGGCGCCCCTCTAAATCTAGCACCCTGGGTCCGTTGCTTAAATCGACCCTGTCTGAACTGGGACAATTTAATTATACTGTACATAAAAATAAAAAAAGGTATTAAGTCGTTTGATATAATTACATTGCGATTATTGAAAGTACATCATGTTTTTACTTTATGTTAGAAATAATCTGTAACTACCATCATTTCGTGAAAGTGTTCTAGTGCACATTCGCGGGGTCCAGAATAGCAAACTTCATTTCTACTTAACAGTTCGTTCAGCTCATTTTCGCTTTTGACAGAATTATATTTTGCAATTTACTATTTCCACTGCAAAAATACAATATCCACGTGATACAACATATATCATTGTTCTCCAGCTAGAAAGATATCTCTACAAGGGTAGACCTTGTACTACGGAATTTGATCAAGTATTGATGAATTTTTAGGAATTCAGACTAAATAATAGCAAGAGAAGAAGAATGCCAATGGTGCACGTTCGCAAGTGTTCATTCAATGACGTAACAGTGATCCTTAAAATTAGCTCTTGTTTTACAAAACAAAAAGCTGAATCCAATAAGAATTCCAAATACATTTTATTCCATATACTTGCTTCTAAATAACGACCCCGAGTATTTTGTTTGTTCATCGTACAGAAAGAACATAAATATTTTTTTCTGCGCATCCTATGTTAGTTTCCAAAATGATTTGTGGAAACGTGTTCAGGAAGCAGAGATGTATTTTGGATTATGATTGGACGAGTGTGTGATCACAACATCTCAGAACTTTCGACTAACTGACTGCGAGTAATTACGTACTAAGCGAAACATTCTTAGCTAACAGACTGAAAATGGTTTGTCATGTACCATGAATTTCAAGTTCATCAGATCGATCACGATGAAAAATAGGTTGCTATGCCATTACATCTACTGTGAGGGTGAAGCACGTCTGACAACTGGAATAAAAATGGTTGTAATGAAAGTCGAAAATAGAGTGGGGAAGAAAGAATTGCGCGGTAATGTTAATCATGGGGTATCGTCGCTCTTGCGGTATATCTTATATCGATCAGTTTTGTGATTGGAACCGTCCACTGGGAGGTATTCGTGAAACACCACCCACGGTCATGCTTCGGTTACGGTTACTATTAAATTATGTCTTTCCACCAACACACGGACACAGGAGCAAAGCGAAAAATTTTTTGCAAAAGATAAACCATTAAAGTAATTTCCACTACTTGAATTTTATCTTTGACGAGCTTAACCTTGAAGTGTCATTTAATTCCGTGGGGAGACCCAGACATTACATGCGATGTAACAGGATCAGAAAACTGCTTAGGTCGGTTACTCTGACATCGAAAAAAAATTCTGTGAAAAGTATTTTTAACCTGAAAACTATTTTATTAGGAACCAAATCTCAGCATTCGTTCGACTTGCTCGTTCCGACGCTTATTAAGCATACAATCAGTTCTGCGAATGCCACTGCTATTAATGAATGATCCCCTTGCATCGCACTTACATTCATTAGTTCTCCGAGAACTACTAGCCTAGGAACTGGTATTCCTGACGGGAGATTATTCTGATGGTTTGTCTTAGTACGTAGTACGGCAGTATCGTTTCTAACAAGTTACATCTCCAGCAGTTGTCCGTCTTACTTTTGCCACCACTTCTCTGCAGAAAAATTGGAAACTGAACGTACCAAGCAAACCTTTCTTCGTGATTACTCTGTCTGATTTCTGTTTCTTTTCTAGCACATTCTTTGTAAAAAAAAAAAAAACGCACACACATCGTGTTATGTTATTGCTTTGTCCGTCTGTTCGTGGACACCATATATATCTGGAATTATTAGTCAGATTTGAAAAATTCTTATTGGATTCAGAAGCTTGAAATGTGTGAATGATGATCCTTGCATCCCGGTTTTTCTGATGCACAACTTTACGAATTGAAGATAATATCCAATTCAAAATACATTTTATTCTATATATTTGCTTCTAAATATCCGATTAAAAAATTATTTTTTCTTTCGATGCCATTTTTATTGAAGACTATTTTAGGTACATACAGTCTCTTTTTCAAATAATGCGTAATTTTCCGCTATGGGACGTAAAGATAAATTGCGTTTCCTCCGATATCTCTGCTTCTAAAACTCCGGTATAAAAAAAAATTATTCCAGCATCGGATACAACTCCTGATGGGAAATGTTTTGCACATAACTTCGAATTTTTTTTAAGCCACCAGGGGGCGTAAGTGTTTATTTCTGCTCCTGGTCTATTTACAGAAAAATCTAAACTTCTGAAAGCTCGAATGAAAAAATTCTTTCGTGGACCCATACTGCTCATCTCGGAAAACCTTTTCATAATACTTTCTTCTTAAAACAATGCATAGTTTCTCCACCAGAGCGCGTAGATGTATATTTTTTTTTGTGGATATCTCTGCTTGTAAGATTTTAAAAATTATTTCTTTGCTGAAGAGTGTTACTGGTGCGAAATGTTTCTCATATAATTTCAATTTTTTTAACGCACAACTCTGCCACTGCAGGGCGTAAGTTCACGTTTCCGTTTACAGCATTATCTCCGGGACTAAAAACCCGATTGAAAAAATCTTTTTCGGTCAGATACTACTAACTGCGAAAACACTTTGTGTGTATTTTCTTCCCAAATTTGTCTCTAGGGGCGCCGATGCTTAATATCTTTTTTTCGATATCTCTGCTTCTGAATGTCCGATTTTAAAAAAATCAACACTGGATGCCATTTGCCTTGGAGAACACTTTAGGCCTGTATTTGATGAGTTTTATAGTTCACAGTTCTATCGCTAGGTGGTGTTTGTGTACTTCCGTTTACAACTGCGTCTCCGCTGCTAAAAAACCTGTTGAAAAATTACCTTTTTACTTAATGGTATTTATTCACTACAATAAAGATGTGCAGCTTTGTCTTCTTTAAATAATGCAGATTTCCCTCTAGGGGATATAATGGGAAAAACCTTTTTCTCGGTATCTCTACTTCCGGAAAGGTATTTGAAAGTTTTTTCTGGTGGAAGCAAGTAGCTGTTTCCTTACCATAGTTTCTTCCATGAAGAATATTTTTTGTCTATTTTCAACTTTTCTATTATGCAAAATTCTTCCACTAGAAGGCGTAGAGTTATATCATGTTTCCTTCTATGGTTCTTCTTTTAACTGTTCGATTTCAAAATTTCTTTGTCGCTAACACTCCTTCTGCTATGAGAAGCTTTTTGTGCGCCATTTGTTAATCTTCGTAACATACAGTACATTTTGGCCGCTGGTGGAAGCAAGTAGCTGTTTCTATATCTGGATGTTTCATCGATTGTAGAAATCTGGTTGATTTCTTTTCTAACCGGTTGAATTGGTTTTGAATAAATTTGATACATTTTATTCGTGTCAGAAAGGATTCAAAAGACGTGCTCATTACAACCGAAAATTCGGTGTCATCTTTCTTGTCATGATTCGAACCAAAGGATGATCTACTTTCGGTCATCATCATCTTTGAGTTCTTTCTTTAGCGGTGAATAACAGTTTTAACCACTGTCCGAACGCCAAAAGATCGGAGTAACGCTGTTTACTTGTTTAGGAAACAGCGTTAGACCTCGCAAACGTGCTTACAGAAATGACAGCTACACTAAAAATTAGTAACATTTTTCTTTTACGCAATCCCCTTCGGCATTCAGGCATTTGTCTCATTGCCGCATCATTCTGAGAAGAAATCTAATTCTAGAGTGTAGAGGAAATGATATACACGAGATTTATTGATGAATAAAATTATTGACGAATAAAGAGCCAACATTACAGAAAAAAATTGCTGAGATGTGCATTATGGTGTAAAACTTATTATGATCTCCGAGATCTGATGTTCTTCAAACACTTGTACCAGAAAGGTCCTGTATTTAGACATGGTAGACTTCGTAGCTAATATATTTTTGCTACAGCAAGCCTCTAACCCACGAATGCTCCCCAATATACTACATTCACTCTGCAGCACAGCTGGCAGCTATCGTAAAGCACTCTGTTTGATTGATGATTGGTATCTAGCAGGCATTACCTGAAGAATGACCAACAATAAGTGATATGCAGTGCATTTCACAAGTAATATACGAACGATGCCTTTAATTTTTAAGGTACCACTTTTTCTCAAATAAATTTCTGTAGATTTACGAAGCCCCTGAAACTTATTTGCTGAATATTGCTAGTTGAATGTTTACAGCCATTGTTCAACTTCCACTCTCGATTTTCAATAGGTGGAATAAAGTTCTCCAGATCTACGATGTTTGGCAGATATTAGAACACAACTCGTTCGAATATAAATTACAGCTAATCGGACAAAAGATCACTCCTCCACCTGTATAACCTCATACAAGTAGCTAATAGTTATATCATGTCGCATTTGCTCTTGCGCTGATTTCTCTATTATATCACGCTGTTTATTCGCAACGTTCCGTAACTTATTTTTTACTGAATCGTTGTTAATTCATTTATTCACTGTACTAAAACGTTCTTAATGATTGAATTGTTATCTTTTGTTTCCTCCATACTGTTGTTTGTTTGTCTGCTGAGTTGGTGCTTATTCATTCATCACATTGTTGCTCATTCGTTGACTACATGTTCAGAATACTGCTTTCTCTGGAGTAATGTCATTTCCTCTCTTACAATGTTATTCTTTGTCGATCAGATTGTAGTTCATTTGCTCACCGTAATGAGTCACATTGATCAATCACGCTGTTGTGCGATGATTCAGGATTCAATAATATGTTAACAGAACACACACTACAACCAATTTTTACGAGTACCGAGTTTATTCGAAAGTTTAACACTACTACGATCAAAGATTTGACAGCATACAATAGAACACATTCGCAAACGTAATAAACACTATGAGAAAACTGTCTAAGTAGGCCTTCCAAGTTGCATGCTCCCTATATTTATATCAGTTAGCATGACGTGACTGACTGAACAAATATTACTGCTTTGTTATTTGTTCATTCATCATGCTGAGGTTCAGTATGGAAAACATACCGAGAAGCAATCAAATTTACATAAGAGGTCAACAGACGTAGGTTAAAAAGGCTGTATGCGTCACAGTTGCTATTTAATATACTCCATGATGTTGTTGTTTGTTTGTTCAATGCATTGTTCACTCATTCTCCGAATTGATGTGTGATTTTTAACTGAACGATTTTCATTCATTTCTCTCTATTGTTGTTTGCTTGCTCATTCCATTATTGCTCGCTTATTTACCATACTCAGGGTTATTTATAAACTGGATTCCAGTCGTTTATTTTCTTCGTTCTCTTGTTAATTTATTCATTATTACTCCTTTTACTCATCCACTAATGCTTCTATGTTTTGACCTTTACATTCGCTTTATTTTGTTTGTTTGTTTGCTCATTTTTTTCTGCTTGTTTATTCATTACACTCTGACACACCCATTTACATAGGAATGTTTATGTGCTGGAGGGTTTTTTTCTACCTCCATATAACTAAAGCACACCGTATATCGAATCTAATTTATCCCACGGTATTAGTACTTATTTATTACTAAATTGTTGTCATTTAGTTTAATTCATCATCATTGTACTGTATTACTACACTGATACTTATTCGTTCAATCCCTCATGCTTTTCTAATTAACCTAGGTATTTGTTTTATTGGCACTGTTGCTTTAATGATCATGGCATAACAGTCTGTCTATTCATCGCACTGCTGCTTTATGTTTATTTATTCACTGAAATGCTCTTTGTTATGACTTTGTAGTGCTGTTAGTTTATTCACTGATTTGTTATTCTTTCATTCATCATACTGAGGCTTGTTTATTGACTACAAACGTATTGTTTATTCCCTCGATATTGCAGTCTTTCTTCGTCATATATCGATTTCTTGTCGTTCATCCATTGCATGGTCCTTTTCACACATTGAAGTGTATTTATTTTCTTTAGGTTCGCTGATTTATTTATTACATCCTTACTCGTTTATTCACAGCATTGCTACCCATTGTATTGATGCGTGTTTAGTAACTAAATCTTTTATATATTTCTCCGCGTTCTGGTGTATTTGTTCATTGCATTGTTGGCCATTCATTCACCGTACTGGTGAATGTTTATTTACTGAACTGATGTTAATTTCTAGCGTACTGATTTTTATTGTTAATTGCATTTTCAGTTACATTATTATTCGTTCAGTAATTGCATTAGTCCCCTTCATTTTCTGTACCGATTCTTGTTCAGAGACTGAAATGCTGAAACTCATTTCATTCGTATTGTTGTTCGCATGTTAACCGCATAGTTTATTATTCAGTTTTCTGCTAAGTGTTTTCGCTTTTCCTCCTTATTGTTTTTTCATTTATTCTCTTATCTTGCATTTATTCCCTTTCCGCGCAGGTGATCGAGTCATGAGAGGCTCGAACGTCTGCCGTCATTTAATTTTGGCCTGGGTTCAAGCCTGAGCAAGACCTGTAATATACCCTCTACCTGCCCCTTCCCTGGAATCACTGCTGCCAAATAAGGTACCTTCGCGGGCATCTTGGGCTACAAAACGACTCCTTATAGAAATAAAAGCATTATTTCTTGGATTGTTGCCGTTTATTCATCCCGTGTCATAGGTAGTTTCTTGGACACCTGTGCGTTGCGTTGCTGTCAGTGTTGTTTTTTGAGCGCATTGCTATTTATTGACCATATTATTGCTCGCTACCTCATCCGTAACTTCACTTGTGAATTCTCTTTCAGCCGTCAGTCACATTTTATTAAAGGTACTGTCGTAAGTACATTCGCTGGCAATCTACCTTGTTTGTTCAAATAATTGCTTCTCCTTTATTCGTCTGTTATTTTCTCTAATTTTTTCAAAACAGTGTTGCTTGCTTACTCCGATCATTTTCGTGGATTCCTTAGCTCATACTGTCAACGTTCACGTCACGGTGTTGTCGCTTGATTTTTTGTCATACACTTTCTCTGCAATATTTTTGGCTTATTTAGCTTACCATTGCTGTTTTATCGGCTATTGCTATTCGGCTGATTCACAACACTAAACCTCACTGATTTTTGTCGGTTTGATATCGTATTACTGCAGCTGATACGGCAGCCATTCACGACATAAATTTATGATTTGCGAAACGCAATCGTCCAACGGTCGTTCTCAATTTCTTTCTCAAGGGAAGAATTTATTTTGAAAATTGTTATTTTCCTGAGGTGTATTTAAACCATCAAATTCGTATTATTAATTTTTTTTTACAAGAAAGGTTTCCCTGTACATTGGATTTAACTGTCAATTTTCCAGTTTCATTAGCTCTTAAAAGATGAAAAATTTCTGCACCCTACAAAAATGTGTGGTAATTTTTTCAGCTTTGATTTTATTTGTGGAAACTACAATTTCAGATAACTAATTTGTTTTGAACTAGCGTGAAAGTTTGTTGCAATCGTGAAAGGCGGAAAGACATAACTTCGTTAGTAACATCATTTCATCACAGAACAAAGGTGTTGTTGAAGGAAGACAAAAAATAGCATTTTTTTGTTAAACTAATTGGAAGTTTTCGGGAAACTTTCGCTTATGCTGGCTCATGCGAGTGCGCGCCTTCACTCAGGCTCACCACATGCACGACTGTGCGTTGGTTGTGGCCACGATTAGCGGTAAATGCATCTCGCAAGCAAATGTGTGATGGATATGAAAACTAAAGCGGCCACGTTTGAAGTTTATACCGTTTGAACAAAATTGCAAATAAAGGGCTCAAAATGTTGAAAGAGGCTTATGGGAACGAGTTCTTGCCTCAGTAAATTGCATTTCGATGTTTTAAAGACTTCAAAGGAAGTCGAGAGTCGTTTCAGAAACGGTGCAATGGGAAATTTTTCAGCTGTAGTTTCCGGTGCGATAATAAATACGGCCTCTGTTACCATTCAGGCACAGTTACTGTCAGAGAACACACTCAGCAGACAAATCATTAGAGATAAGGGTGATTGGAAGTTATCATGGGCATCCCCCGGGAAGAGTACAACAGACCCAAAGTGAACGCAGGCCATGAAGAGGTGGATAAAAAGGCTTTCCAACAGTGTATCGCTATCGACGAATTTGTGAAATCAGCGACTCTGAACGTGGACGCATTGTCGGCGCAAGACAAATGGGTTATTCTATTGGCCAAGTAATAAGAATTCTATGATTCTCGAGAGCAACCGTATCGAAGGCGCACCGCGAGTTTTGAACTAGCATGAAAGGATGTAGAAGCGCCCATCAACGGACGTAGAAGCGCCCAGAGAGCAAGCGGTAGCCGATACACGCTATTGGTGACCTCGGTCAACGTAGAATATCCAGGCTCATAGAGACCAACCGCTTGACAACGGCGGCGTAAATCACATCCAGGTTAAGTGTCGGAGGCAGAAGCAGCGCCAGCGAGCGAACAATATGGCTCACGCTGAGTTCCCCGGGCTACGGGAGCCGACGCCTTATTCGTGTGCCACAGTTGACCATCAAAACTGGACCTTTAAAGAGTGGCCCCGTGTCGCGTGATCAGATGAATCCCGTTTTAAGCTATATCGAACTGACGGGAGGGTGGGGGTGTGGCGTCGACAGCATGAGGCCATGGCCCTGTCGTGCCAGGTCGGCTCTGTTCAAGGCAGTGGTAGTTCTGTGATGGTTTGGGGAGCCTTCTCATGGGACACATTAGGTCTCTGAGTGTGTCTGGAGAAGTCCTTAAACGCTGCACGTTACTATCATGTGTTGGTTAATCACCTACACGCTTTCATGGCTTTCGCGCATCCTGCGGCCGATGGTCTGTTTCAGCGTCTCCCCAGGCAGCAACCACCCAGAAACGGCTCGAGAAACACTCATCTGAGTTTAGAACCATCCAGTGGCCCCCAAGTTACTCGGATTTAAACCCTGTGAAAGTTCTCTGAGATGTCTACTAAATGTTGGTATTTTACATACTCTCATAAAAGATTCTTTGATCTATGAGCGATGGACTCCCAAACTTTAAACTCCTGAGCAACCTCGGAGTCATGTTTATTTCTACAGGGCGTGAAATTCCTGCGATGAGAAACAGAAATCAATTTATTATGCAATGATGTTACGAAAAATGAATCATAGATTATATTGTATATTCGTAAAATCCTTAGTTCTGTCCAAGCTAAGGAAAAAAACAACTTTACCTAGTTCTCAAGTTATGATGATAATTTTTTATTATTATCGTATAATGTTTTTTACCCACACACAGTGCTAGCGTGCCTGTGAAAGCACAAGTTTGTCCGCGATGGCATCGAACCGTGTTCCCTCACTCCGGAATAAGTTGATCTCCCAACTGAGCTACGCGAACAGAATGTCTCGTTGCAGATTTGTCGTCTTGAAACATGTTTTCATCTCTGTAGTACGTCACATGACACGAAGCACAAATGTTACTGCTACCTGTTACGAATCAGTAAAACAAGGTTGCAGGTAGTTGAGAGAAAACAGAGGAAGAAAGAGCCTGCACGTGCAGTTAGCAGAAAGAAAAAAAGAGGAAGAAAAAGGCTGCAGGAAATTGAAAGAAAAAAAAAAAAAGAAAAAGACTGCAGGTAGTTAAACATTACATGCTTTGTTATAACATTGTAAATCACATGTTGACAACACTGCCGTGTCATTTTTGAGAAACAAGAACATTGTGCGCTCCATACAACTCACAACTTAACCTGATGATTTCTTTTTATTCTCCGTGTTGGGAAGTGAACTTCCAGGAGGAGATTCCAAAACATGGATGATTCTGTCAATTGTTCAGAGGAAAGTTTAAAAATGTTCAAAGATGAAATCCCACTAAGTGTAAGTGGTTCAAGGGAGCCAGCTCAAAGAAACCTGGTATTGTATAAATGAAGAAAATGAAGTAGCCTATGAAGAAAACCTGGTATTTATTATATATATTCGGAAGGTAGCTAGAAGTCTTTATTGAAAACAATCGTTCTTTCATTTATGGGTCGAGAAATTGTCGGATCTGGTATCGTTTTTGAGTAAAGTTTGTTCTTTTTTCCTTCTTATCCCCCACACACACTGAAGTGTTTAGGAAAATTTAATGAGCTCCAGTCACCTTTCAGTCGAGTGGTTTATAGTGTTTAGGATAATTTAATGAGCTCTAGTCACCCTGAGGTCGAGTGGCTTAGAGTGTTTAGGATAATTTAATGAGCTCCAGTCACCCTGAGGCCGAGTGGCTTAGATTGTTTAGGATAATTTAATGAGCTCCAGTCACCCTGAGGTCGAGTGGCTTAGAGCGTTGCGTTCTGAACCCTCGTGCTGTTGAGATGTGTTCGAATTGCAGGAGAGCTATGAGTGTTTTATTCGTTCTTACGAAACTAATTTTCTTGCTTTCCTGGAACCAGTGGCGGGTGTTTCCTCTTGGTTTTTGATGCGTAAACAAGAGTAATACAACTACCCACATGCCGGTAAAAAATGGCAACTTCCAGTATGTTCAAACCTAGAAGGAGTTGATCTTTCTTAATTCACAATAATAGATGTCATAGCCGAGAAAAAGCCGAAGAACAACAAATATTTGTATAAGATCATTGTCACCGAGTTGGACTCTAGAGAAGTGGAAGAGCAGGGCTTTCACCATAAATAGCTGTCTTAGCTTCCACGCAAGCGCAAACAAAATTCTCTGAAAGAAGCTGTTGCATTGTTGTCAACTGTTTTCGAATCAGTTGTTTTTCTCTCTAGCAAAACTGGTTCGAACCGTGTTTCAACCTGCGGAACAACAGCGCGATATCCCACCAACAAATCCTAGGAATTCTGTCGACAGTACTGCCTATCACCAAAGAACCTGCTGACTACACAACGACCCAATCACGCTGGTTTCCACATAAACGTTGGCACAGGAACCTGAGTTTCAACCCACGGGCTACTTGTGGAACCTGAGTTTTAACCCATGGACTACCTAGCAGTTGTTCTATCGGTAACAGAGTAGATAACCAAAAGAGTAGGATAGCATATTGACTGTATTCTTTCCGAAGGTTCTACTGCAGTCAATGTCAAGCAACACTTTTCAATGAATTGGCACCATAGTCTTCTAAATTCAAGAAATGGAAACAGTGACTGGCCAACCTAGTGATTTTGGCGCGTTAGCATTTAGGATCATTTTATTTGAATATGGAAAACTAAAGTGGTTTATGACAACCTCAGTAATTTCTTATCATATTATGAAAGTGTGCTTAGGTTGCTTATTACGTACTTTTAAGGAGGCGACTGCATTTAAACAGGATTCGCTTTCTTCAATTGAATGGCTTTTACACTACGGGAAGACACCGGTTCGGATGAAAGAACCTCAGTCCCAGATACACTGATGATAAAATGACGTAGAAGCAAAACATAGTTATACAATTAACTGTTCGCTAACATACGATTAGCAAACTGTTTGTTTTTCACACCGACGGCGAATGTGTATGCAACACTATTCAGTGTGATGGAGCTGGACAAGATCACGTAATTTTATTGCTCCTGCATTACACCTACGGTGGCAAAAAATAAAACTTTCTAACGAAATTCCACTTGCCTAAATTATTTAAGTTTTAAACGCATGCGTGAATGATAAATAAACCCACTGATCAGAATATACATATATATGCACACAAAGATATATATAAGAGAGAGAGAGAGAAAACATGTTACGAGCATTGAACAGAACACTGTCGTGAGCATACGTTAATTGGGTTTCGCACACGCGATGCATCTTGAAGCCAGATGCCTTTCCTAACATAAGGTTGATACGAATAAGTCGCTAAGTGGACGACGGAAAGCGACTCCCACCGCACTGAACACGCAAATGCAAATGAGATTTCATCAGACCACAGGGAGCCGTGAATTCGTTGCTTCGTGACGAATGAATGTTTATCGGTCATGAATGGAAGTGTACTAGAGCGTCATGTCAAGGGATGAAAGTGCAGAAAGTAGACCCATTCTCTACAATCACATTTACACTTAGACATTAAAGTTATTCTGGAAATATGCATCATCTATGTTGGATTTCGGTTTGCGGTAATTTCGTACGATGTCTTTAATTTAGGGATTTTACAAAAACTCACATTTAGAATTGATGCACGGCGATTTTGCGATGTAAATGTACGCCTGCCTCTAAGAAATTCGCAAACTCAAATTCATTAAATGAAGGAAATTGCAGGTATGTACGAATTCAGTTGTTTATGTAGAACAAAAACCACCCAATTGCACACACACACACTATTCCGCTGAAAACGATGTGTTTAAATACATGACTATGGGCAATTCCTGTTGACGTCTAATAAAGTATTATGCACGTTGAGGGCGTGAAAAACAGGAAATAATTTACGACGATGGAAAGTCAGACCTCATGAAAGCTTGAATTAGTGTGTTGTTCCTCACGGATAAGATTATTTCAGCAGCTTCCCTTTCACGACTGGAAGCACCTCTAAAACTCAATTTCTGGAATCCCAAAGGTAGTCCGGTAGCATTTTGCTAGACAGTTACCTCATCGGCGAATCTTATGTCTTTCGTTGCTTTTTTTTTAATTTCGATAAATTTCAGAAAACTCCCAAAAATTGAGAAATAGCACAGAATTAAGTTGTATTCTGTGCATTCTGTATTGACTAAATCGAGAGTCGCTTTTCTCTTCGGCAACTCAGTTCAAAGGCTCAACGAATGACAGTCCGGCATGTCTCATGCTCATAAACATTTGGTCAAAATGATCTGCCATGTTGCAAAAGAAATTTCTAGCGCATCAGCCATTTTTCTAGTGTTTTATTCCATCAGCACACTCGAAATCATGAAATGAAATTTCAGAACAAAATTCGGTTTAATAAGCAGAATTTTGTTTCTGCTTATTAAAACGTGTCCATTATGCCCGCTCTTGCTCGAAGCAATGGAACCACTACAAAATTTGTAAATGGCCGGTAGCTTTATCCGTAAATAACTGTGATTTCAGACGTTTCATCAATCAAAACTTCTAAAACTCAATCCAGATGTGTTGTTTCGTATTTTAGGATATGACAAAAACGCCGTTATACCGTTCGTCACTGGCGTAAGAATGAAGTAAGGCGATGAGTCTGCGGTGAGAATGGGCATGGAGAAAGACATCAAGATACGCGCAGATACATGGCTTCTTCCTGCAGCGCTCAGATTTACCATACAGATTTACTCAGATTTACCAACAGCACGCATTCAGTGCAACAGGCAATGCTAAACACTAAACGCATTCATTTCTGGATACCTCCAAGAAGGAAGATGAGTGTGGCCTTTCTTTCTTTACTTTTTCTCCTCTCTTTCCTTTCTTTTCCTTCGCTTTTCTTTCTTTCCTTTTCTTCTCTTTCCTTCTTTCCTTTTTCTTATCTTCCCCTTCTTTCCGTTTTCTTCCCTTTCCCTTCTTTCCTTTCTCTTCCCTTTTCCTTCTTTCTTTTCCATTTTAAAAGGGAGAGGAAGTTTAAAACCTCCGAGGAGCGTACAAAGTCGCCTGTGCTTTATTCAGTAATTCATGTTTCAGTGAAGTGGTTTCCAGGTAAACCAGTACCGTAAAAAGGGACATAACCTCTGTGTATTACCCGGGATTTAAACTCGAAGTTCAGTAATAAGTGGAATCATAAGCCCGCAGTCTTTGATCATGGGTAGTACTAGATGTGCATATCCATTTCTAAGAAGCATGTGTTAGATATGAGATACGAATATTGGCCTGTTTAGGCATTCATTCCACAGGAAAGCACCATTAAATATTTCTGAGGGTAAGATTTGTTTTTCCACTCATTTTGCGAAAAAAAAAATAAAAACTCATATTGAAATGAAAACAATGCTAGAAAACATACTCAAATCATGCCTTGCTTTTTACCTGCAATTTTCGGATTTAATTTTTCGTACTCCCACTCTAATGCAAAATCAGTGAATAATCACGGTCATTTTTTTTTCGCCTCACTTTTTTACCCGCGCACATTCGGTCGTAAAAGAATCGTCTCGTAAAAAAAAATACTTAAAATAGAAATCAAACAATTAAAAATGAAATACCAAATTATGGTCAAATCCTCTGCCACTCCACTCTGCAACCCCTGATTGTTCAGGTAACTCGAAAAACTTTCAATCACATTGAAATGCAATTCATTTTAAATGAAATATGTTTTTGTTTCCTGTCACAACTACAAAACAAGCCTGGTATTGAACCGCGCGAAGTTTTCGTTGCGCATCATGATAAAAATTGGTCAGCGGTTGGTACAGATTAAGTCTGGTAGTCAAGTACCCACGGCACGGGGATCAACCTCAGATAAAACACGGATCCTATGTTCTTTCTCATGGCTCTGACTGTGCCATTCTTGGAATCTAGTATAATAAATTAGACACGCGAAGGTTACTTCTGTTAACCACTTACAGATTGTGACGTACTGAAGAGATGAAACCATGTGTCAAGACGACAAATCTGCAGCGAGACATTCTGCAAACGTAGCTCAGTTGAGAGAGCAACTTACTCCGGAGTGAGGGGACCGAATTCGATGCCCATCGCGGACAAACTTGTATTTTCACAAGCTCATGTGGTCGTTAAACTCTAAAAAGTAAAATTCGTTGTCGTGTGGTGGTTATGTAGTAAGTGCATAATGACACGTACCCATGGTTTTTTGTGTGTCTTTACACACGAAAAAACGTTAAAGAGTGTGGCTGGTTGATCACTGCAGTTGAAGTGAGAAATAACGATACACACAACATTACTTATTATAAGTTACATCACATCTACGTAACCGTACAAAGATATGCTGGATAAGGCACTTAAAAGTATTACTGAAGGTGCTTTTCATGAAGAACTCCGAGCTCATTACTTGCATAATTTATATCATAACAGTATCAGGGTACAGCAAATTCAGTAAACCTGATACAGAATCAGTTTTTGTTTATGACAAATATGTTTTACATATAAAACTGACTCCATTCCTGTATAGAATCAGTTTATTTTTTATGACGAATATATTTCACAATCAAACACACAACTGTGTGACGTATACCTCTATGTAACTTTCCTTTTGAGTTTGTTTTCTTATGTAAATTTAGTTATTTCTTGGTTAAACGTTTTCTCACTGAACGACACATTGCTTCCCGAACAGCTTTTACATTTCGGCAATACTCACAATGAGTTAGAGCTATATGAAATGCCTACATTGTATGAATACAGCATGAAGTTAGTGTAGTTCTAAAGATGTCGAGGGATTGCGAGAAGGTAGTTAAACGTTGATATTAAAACTTCTTCAGGTATACAGTACGTTACTGACGAACAATGTCATTGTTAAAAGACTGATGTCTATGTTCAATCCAGCGAGATCATATTCTAGCACGGGAATATGTTGGTGTCGTGACGTACAAGTGCTTAAAGAGAAAATTTTTAGAATTACGTAAGTGAAATGCCAACATTGCTGATGCTTTCTAATTCGCCATTTGGTTATTCGTTTCTAAAGTGCCATCCATTCATGCGCAACGAAGCTATCTCAGAACATTAGCCAATTCGTTAGGTAATTATTTAAATCTTTGCACTACAGCTAAACAAAGCATTTGATAGTTCAAAGCATGTGAGATCTTTTTCAGTATCGTAAGAAGTTCTTTTGAACATCTAGTTCCTAAAACGTGGTTTGCGACTTCTCAGTTATAATTTCTTGAAAATACTATACATCACAGAATTTAGGCCCGTGAAACGATGGAAAGAGAACTTTTATTCCACTCATTTCTTATGTCACTGGCATAAAATACGGAAGTAAAAGCTGTTGCAAAAATGTTCTACTGCATGTTTTGTACTCTTTTGCGTTAAAGTTCAAGGAAGACCTATTTTTCTTAGAACGTTAAAAACAACCTAATCGCGCAGGAACACCCACTAAATCCAACGCATGCTTTATGCAATGAACAAGCATATTAAAAAAATGCATTGGTATAGGCTGACTGCAGCTGAATAGCATTTCTTTAACTATTAAAACAAATTCTTTCTAGTATAAGAAGAACAGACACCGCGTAGTTCAGAGAACGTCCCATGAGAACAATTGCTGAAATTCGCTCATTACAGATGTTCCGAACGTGACTTTCTCGCGCGCGTCTTGAAGGCGAGAGGTTTGCCGAGGTTGTTTTACTCTTTAGCAGCGAAAGTAATGAATGAATCTTCCGGTCGGTATCGCCAACCGACAGAGATATAGATTTATGAGAGACGATATAAGACACGCACACATTCATGTATTTTCACATACTCTCCAGATAAACCCATTTCAACATCGGGGTTACTTCCGATTATTCTGTGGTGTATCATCCGCAAACTGCGAATACTACAATTTACTTATCTAAGATTCGCAACGCTGACCCCGTGTTTCCAAAGACCCGAGTCAGACATTTTTTAATCTTTTTTTTTTCTTTTTGGCAGCCCATGAAAGTAAGAATATAGAATGGTATCACCTTACTAACTTCCAAACCATCAACCATCTGTAATTAGAACTCAAATGCCACATAACATAATTAAAACGCCTGTGCGCCACCAGGGCATATGAAGGTGGGGAAATTAGAATTTTCCATTACAAGTAAACGATTTTTAATGGATATAGGCCACATGTCCGTGTAGAAAGGAACAAGAAAGATGGCAATGAATTCTCGGTTGTAATGAGCACGTCCTTTGAATGCTTTCTGACGCGAATTAAATTTATCAAAGTTATTCAAAGCCAATGTAACCGGTTTTCTACAATCGATAAAAGATCCAGAAATAGAAACAGCTACTTACTTCCACCAGCAGCAAAAAAGCATATTACGAAAATTAACAAATGGAGCACAAAAAGTTTCTCATAGCAGAAGGAAGGTATCAAAGACAGAGATTTTCAAATTGAACAGTTAAAAGAAGAAATATAGAAGGAAACATGATATAACACTACGCTTTCTAGTGGAAGAATTTTGCATAATGGGAAAATTGAAAATAGGCGAAAAATATTCTTCATGGAAAAAGCTATGTTAAGGAAAAATATTTTTTTAAATATGTCTGTCAGAAACAGAGAGAACGAAAAAGGCATTGACCTTTACGTCCCCTAGCGGGAAATCTGTGCATTATTTAAAGAGGATAATGTTTCACATCCCCATTGTAGCGAATGGCATACAGTAAAAAAGAAATTTCTCAATAGGGTTTTTAGAAGTGGAGGTACAGGTACAAACAGAAGTACACGAACACCACCTCGCGACAGAACTGTGAACTATAAAACTCCTCAAATTGTAACCTAAAGTGTTTTACAAGATTAATGGCATACGGTGTTGAAATAATTTTTTTAATCGCACATTTAGAAGCGGAGAATTTAAGAAAAACTGATCAAACTTTGGCGCCCTACGGCCGAAATTGTGCGTTATATTGGGAAGAAAATATACACAAAATCTTTTCATAGATAGTAGCAGTATCTGACCGAAAAAAAAATCTTTTTAGTCGGGTTTTTATTTTTTTAAACGGAAACATGAACTTACACCCTCTAGTGAAAAATTGTGCATCAAGAAAAATTCCCTATTATGTGAGAAACATTTCGCACTAGTAACGCTCTCCAGCAAAGAAATAATTTTTCAAATCGGACTAATTGTTTCAGAGATATGGCGTCCACAGACGGAAAGACGGATAAACCGGTAACATAAGCAAGATCTTTTTTTTTTTTACAAAAGACGTGCTAAAATTGTAGTCAAAGCACCCGAGCCTCTTATTAGACGCGCATACCAAGGTAGTGAATTTTTGTCCCGTATTTTTTCTTTGCATATCTCTGTACATAAATTTCTTCACGGTTTTTCATGAATGCTAACATGCCAATCGAAATACTATTTTTATGATGACGATGTTTAGTGCCTCTCCTTTTTACCCTCCGGCGTTTGAGACTATATAGTTAAACAGTGCAACAATTACTCTTCGTTTAGAGAAAACCGAAACCAAAGACAGAGACTGTGAGAGAGAGTACTGTGGTTCATAGTGATGGAAAAAATATAAAACACGATCCCTTTTGCTGAAAGCCGTTCTCATACCAAAATGGCAAGCTTATTCTTTGGTTCTCGATGTTTCCCTGTGCTGGAACGAATAGACACCTATAGATTTGAAATAGCCGACTCTTCTTAACCTTAATAATAAAGTACGTAAATGAATATAAGGGTTGTTGTTTATAGCTAGGGTATTTTATCCGCAAATTTAGTTTAATAAAGGAATGGCGCTTTTTAGTTTAAACTAAAGACTTCTAACGAAATCATCAATCTGTGGCCAAGGCAGTGTTTCATATGGCTGATGAATATCAAGAAAGAAAGAATTTTTTAAACAAAAACCAAAACAGGAAAATATCATATAAGTGTTCTCGAAAAGATTCGTGTAAAGTACAATAGTGCCATTCGGACAGAAAATTTCCATACGAAACATCATTGCACACGGGACGGAGCAGTACGATGTTAAATTTTTAAGCACATTTCCGATTTTCTCTTTGCATATCCTTTTTATATCTATAAGTATCTTACACATTCTTTTTATGTATACACATTTGCTCTTTGCATATCTTTATATACACTATATTGACAAAAGCCACCAGACACTCCTTCAAAAGCAAATGAATGGATCCGCTGCGTTATTAAGATGCGCGGTCAGCTGCAAACGGTATAAAAACAAGCCTGCAGCTGACCGCGATCATATCGCATTGTGAGGTTGAGTGAAAATGTCGCGGCGGGAGAGAACTGACTTTGAGAAAGAGGAGATTGTTGGGTGTTATGTTAGTGGGCTGTCCATAAGAGAAACCGAGAGGCGTTTAAACATACCCAAGTCAACTCTTTTGGATGTACTGAATAAGTGGAAGACACGTGGTGTGCTTGAAGTAGCAAACGTACCGGCAGACCAAAGAAAATCAGTGATAGGAGATGTCGAAGCCTCAGGAGAGTCGTTACAGCTAATCGACGGAGTACTGCCTAACACCTCAGTGTACAGGTGAGTAAAAATGCTGGAACCTCGGTATGTGCAAGTATCATTCGCAGAGAACTTCATTTCATGGGTTACCGTGGTCGTGCGGCTCCTCATAAGTCTTTCATCTCCACTCGGAATGCTACTCGTCGTTTAGCAGGGTGTAAAGAACATTTATTGTGGGCCGTAGATCAATGGAAACGGATGCTGTGGACTGATGAAACCAGATACACGATCCATAAGTCTGATGGCCGTGTGTGGGTATGGCGGCAGCCAGGGGAACGCTATTTACCACAGTGTACTGTTCCTACGGTCAGGTTTGGAGCTGGCAGTGTACTAGTTTGGGGGCGTTTTTCGTAGTATGGTCCCGGCTTATTGGTTATCGTGGACAAACCTGTTAACCAGCACGTCTATCTCGATATTCTGGACAATTATGCTCTACAAACTCCGTGGCAATACTATGGAACGGAGCCTTCATGGTACCAGCAGGATAATGCACCGAACCATAAAGCAGGGACTGTTACGGCGTGGTTTGACGATAATTCCGTATCGTGTGTGGACTGGCGAGCACAGAGCCCTGATCTTAATCCCATAGATCACCTATCGGATGAATTAGAGCGCCGCATAAGAAGTTTGGAACCAAAGCCTACTACTAAGAAACAGTTAGCGGCAGCAGTATGTACTGAATGGAAGCGCATACCTATCGCTGTGTTCCAAAACTTTGTAGAAAGCATGTCTCGAAGGCTCAGTGCATGCATTTAGGCCAAAGGTGGACCGACACCGTACTAATGTATGTCAATAAATGCTATGTTGTGTTTCTCTTCTAAATTTCCGGTGACTTTTGTCAATATAGTGTACATACATAATATGCATAAAGCTCATTTAAACGATAGTAAAATAGTACAGAGTATGAACGAAAATTAAACAAAGGTAAATAAAATAAGTTCAAGAAATAAACTGAAAGTAGTAAGGTTCGCTAGGAAACGAGTGCACAACACAAATCAGCATTTGTGAATTTCCCAGAGAGGTTCACCAGATCTTTTATTTCAACGACCCGAATTTGAACCTTTGGTTTGGCTCTCCAAGTGTTCACTTAACAAGTTTCACTAAAGGCGTCGTCATTAATTTCTTAGGTGTGTAAAAACAATTTTCCGTAAAGTTCGTGTGCTTTAGCGGCAATGTTGCGCAAGATAAGAATGCAAAGATTTGTTTTCCAGTAATAATTCATGAGATTGTTCGGTAATTTTATGACTCTCCAATTTATTATCTCAATGAAGTTGAAATCGCTTAGCAGTGGCATTAATGTGGAAAACTTTGTCAACTGAAAAGCCCAAGTACTGTTATTATATCTATTGCACTATTTGCATGATTTCGATATGTGTAAATGAAAGGTTGTTCGGGCAGTGATCAAGTGGTCTAGGGCGCAGGCTTCGCTCGCGAGGCGGGTTCTGAATCCTCAGGGTCTGGTTCTCTTTCTTTCGTGGAACCAGGAGCTCTAAATTAGGGATTGGCGACTCCTTATATGCTCGTGCGGCTTACTTAGTCTCGAATAAAGAATAAAAGGCAAATATTAATTGCAGTTTCGTCGTTGCCGAAGTAAGGTAGTCCATGGTGCCGGGATGTTCAGAACATCCCGCATCATGGACTACCTTACTTTGGCAACGACCAACGCATTAGATCAGTTTGGCACACACACACACACACACACCTAATTCTCCACCAAAGTAATTACGATAAACGTTAATAATATAAACCCTGTTATTATTATTATTATTTTTTTGTTTTTTGATATAACGCGCGGAACCTGTTTATAACACAATCCACCATAAGATATCACACGCACACGCATGCTTATTGTATCTCTTGCAGCACATTTATATCTATTTGTTTAACGTTTAGCTTCTAATTCCATAGTTAGAACGTTGTACCTGACGATGAAGTGCTTGGCACTTCAAAAGATCTTGTACCTTTAAGTATTGCTTGGAATTAAAATCAAATACTTTTAATATGAGTTTGTATATTGAATATTCCGATCGTGTAACGACGGCATTTATGCACTACTGGTAACTTTTAAATTTAATTTAAGGCTACAATAGTAACACTTTTTCAAATACCAAGGAGAGCTCACAGCTCTTGTATAACCTTCAGCAGTTTTAATCGCACTACAAGAAATAGTTATCTCCCCAAACCCATATTGTGTTTAAGTGAATCATTCTAGCTACATCAAAAATTTGCAATTCACTACGAGGAAAGTTTTCCAGTGATCATAAGCAGCTTTAACTACTTAGAAATGTTTGAACCGGAAAACAAACCAAATCTAGCACTTCTGCCTTAGAAAAACTGATCACAGTTATTCAAGAACTACAGATAACGCCAATGACTTTCAAGATAAATTTTCCATAAAACGTATTTTATATGAAAATTATGCAATAAATTTATGCGATGTACAACTAATCTAAAACTTCCTAATTTTTTTAATATTTTGATAACGGATATTCTGCATTTTCGATGCTTACATTTTCATAATTTTGTAAATATCGATCATTGTTTTCATAATTCCTCTGACGGAACGACATTTCTTAAGAGAATTTCTGTGATGAAACTGCTACTCAAAAAAGTAAGTGTTAAATTTATGTCCCATATGCATAAAATATTCATACGGATGATTTATTACTTAATAGATGTCTCTGAAGGTGCTGCCTTTAATTACTTGACTTCATTCCCATAGCTTCGAAACAGCCAGAGTTTGAGATGACTTTCTTTCCGTTTTTGTTACAGCTCTTCTAATATTTATTGTCGAAGATTATCACATTGTGCTTGCAAAGATCATAATTCCAAAAATTTCGTTTGGGTAGGAGAATCACAGGAGGTGAAAAATTCTCGGAGTTGTGAAACATGGAAAATATTCTTGATATCAACCGATGAGCAGGAGAAATACAAATTTATGCACACTAATTCTAACTGTGTTTTCAATGGTTGTAGCGATACTAACGAGCCATTCTCAGAGCTCTTTCGAATTTATGGTTTGCCTGTTGCACTCTACTCAACAAAACCATCAATATAGTATTCTTTGTCCTGTCCGCTCACAACGGTTAGCAAGCAAACACAGGAAATAATCAATCTCTTAAGTATAGTTTCTTCTGCGAACTTTTTTCCCGTATCACAGACACAACTTAGTTTCCGAATGTTGCAATCGTGGACATAAAAGGAACTAAAGATACCGTGCTCACTTTCCTGGGAACATGAAATGGCCAGCAAAGGGGCACTATCTGATTCCGTATCAACTGGTATCGCAGAAGTATCAGGATCTGAAAAAAAATGTCATCTTGACCGTCAGGACATGATTTCTCATTGTTTTCCTGAGATGCTTAACTGAAACTGTTTAGTAGTAAACAAATCCTTCATTAGTTTCATTTAAATGCTCAGTACGAGAGTGGTTAGGATAGCTAGTATGTTGAAGAAAGCGTGGAAACTGAGTAGTGTCTTACCCACAACTGTTAGTTAAGCAAACATATTTGTGTAGGAACTCCCAGCTGAGTGGGCCCTACCGTAGAATATACTTAACTACTTCGCAACGCCAAAAGAGGGAAAATACCGCCATATCGGAATAACATCTCATCAACACAAGTAACGAGAAGGGAAAGATATTTTTATTTTTTTTAAAGACACGCTTGTGGAGAAAATACTGCACTTGGTGTCAAAAGAAATCGCTGTATTACTTTATACTGTTACAATTACTACGCAAAGTAAGTTCCACAGAAGTGATGCGTAAATATTTTCAGAAACTTGCCTTCTCTTACTTATCAACCTTTGAAAACTTTGACCTTTCCTTCTGGCAACAAACCTTCTACATATCTTGCTTTACAGTTTAATCTTTAAATACTTAAAAAGCACATTGGGCATATGTTACAAGAAAAGCTATCTTGATGGAAAAAGGTTTTATCTTAAAATACTTTTATCTTTACAGTTTTCTCTTTAAATGTTTAAAAAAACACATTAGGCATATGTTACAAGAAAAGCTATCTTAATGGATCTATATGCAAATTCAAAGTATTGTAAACTGACTATTTAAGTTGTCAGAGTCAAGTGACCAGGTGTTATGAAAGTGCGTAGGCGAATCTTAGAATCCATACCTCGAATATTACAGAGGGTGAGTCGAAGGTTTTGCAATATTTGGATCACTTTATGTCCTCATAGGTACCTTTACGACGAAAGCTGACTAGCATTCAAAGTATAGGCCATCGTGTTGCACTGTCTTTAGCCATCGGTCTGCCAGTTCTTCGATTCTGCCGCGGTACCAGTTCTTGTTCTTCGAGGCAAAGAACTATTTCACCCCAGCTGCCACCTCCTCTTGGTTGTTGAAGAGCCTTCCGCGGAGGAAGTGGGCCATGGACCGGAACAGGTAATAATCCGATGGGGCAAGGTCCGGACTACATGCTGGGTGTGGCATCAGTTCGATGTCCTTAAGTTCCTGGAGTTTTGCCCGGGTCGTTCACGCGGTATGAGGCCGAGCGTTGTCTCGCTGTGGGAGAGCGCGCTTTCTGTTCACCAATGCCGGGTGCTTCTTTTCTAAAACAGCATAAATCCGCTCCAGCTGTTCAGAATAGAGGTTGGCGTTGATGGTCTGACCGTCTGGAACAAATTAGGAATGGATTATCCCCTCGAAATTCTACCAGACGCAGAACGTGGGCCCGAAGCGCCCACGTTTGGCAAAAGGTTCAGGAAGCTAGCTCGGACTCAACCACTGCCGTTGTGTGTTAGGATTACGGAAACAGACCCACTTTCATCGCACGTAACAATTCTCTTGATGAAATGTACATCGCGCGGGGTTTCTAGGAGTTTCGTGCACACTTCCACACGGAGGTCTGCTTGAGCTGGCGTCAGTTCGTGAGAGACAATGCGGCAGCTCCTGTAGATCTTGCCGGGGTCCTGAAGGTGATGAACTACAGTAGTCTGTGATATGTCCAGCTCGCCTTATAATCTTTGAGTGCTGGTTGTTGGATTAGCCTCTACGGCCTGGAGCAAGGCCTCTGAATCCACGGTTCGCGCCCTACCTGGCCTTGGCTGATCGCCGAGGTTTCTGTCACTTGAGCGAAATTTCTTCAACCATCAGGTTTCGGTGCTGTGGTCTATGGAACTTTTCCCTTTCGCATGACAAACGTTTCGTGTTGCTTGAGCAGCGTTATAACCGAGTTCGTAAAGCAAAGTTCCCTAAATAGCCGGTTGTGGCTGTTCATCTTTTAGGTGTCCCGACCAAATGGTAGTCCTTGCTATCAACATGCAATGCTGTTGATAGCAACGACTACCACTTTATATCCCTTTCGACGGACTGCTGTACGCGACTTGAACTAGTTTAAACATGTGACATAGCCTCCGCAGCACATGCGTTTATGCAAATATTGCAAAACTTTCGACTCACCCTCTGTGGGATGGTGACGCAGGGGGAGGGGAGGGGTGTTTAAGACTTAAGGCCTGTCTTTACTTCAGTGCAAAAAGCACAAAAGTGTCTGTTTCTCGAGTGCTGTAAACGTGTGCGCTAGCATGCGCATATGTTCCTTCTTCATCAGGAGTTTTGCAAGTGAGGGTGTCATTCGTTTATTCAGTTCATCACTCGCTGTGAAGCTTGAACATGAGCTGATTGCTCAAATATTGTGAAAATGTATCTGTGAGTCCCCAAATCACTTTTTCTAACGATCCGCAAGTGTGCGATTGAATATCTTCGTCGAAAATTCTGGAGGTGAGGGCGTCAGTATCGAAATCAATGTGAAGCAAGGGATGTGAAGGTTCTGCCTCTGATTTTTAAATTGCATTGGAAATGTACATGAAAGTCTCCAGATCTGCTTTTCAGGAGTTTTAATGAGCTCTTGAAAACTCTTTGTTAAACACTTCATTTTATATTTGAACCTTTCGTTTTCCACTCTTGTTTAACTGAATTACTGTTTCATTTTTGTTCGCCACTTTGTGAAAAATTTTCAATTTTAACATCCCCCTTCCCTCCAACATATATATTTCCATTTTAGTATCTAACCTTATCCATTCTTTTCTACACATATTTTTTGTGTCCAATTTATAATTTAATTATTTTTTAATTCAGAGGTGATGCCACATTAACGTTTTTTTATACCTTAGCATTGTATGTGTAGTTCTAAATGCATATTCGTTCAAGCGACATAATTATACATATGAAGACGAGTCTTGAAAGCTCATTGTACCGAAACAACAATGAATACGAGGCATCGCAGGAGAAATCTCACACGAACAAAGCCTTTGTCCATTTTTTTATGGCACGATGAAAGAACAGAGAAGAAGGAAGAAGGAGAATAGCTGAGTTTGAAAGAGAAGGAAAGGTGAAGAACAAGAGAACTGAAACGAGAAATCTGATGGACCCTGTGAGATACCGAAAAGAAAAACACAACAGTACTAGGCGTCATTCCGAAATATCTTCGAAGCCGCGACTTCGTCAGGAAGATAATTGACAAGGCATGACGTGCTTTTCGAAGATTTTTGAAGACTCAGCTGTAAGCGTTTCACAGTTCTTGACACGCTGTTTCGAGACCATGTATCAAGAAGTCAGTGGCGTATCTTGGGTCCGAGACCTGGGCTATCTCACCCCTCCCCAAGTACTGTTTTTTTTTAATTGCTAAGTTCAATTTTTAATTGCTAAGTAATAGAAGTAACATGAACTCCATTCTTCTCCTGAATATTTTATTTATACATGAACTCTATTCTTCTTCTGAATACTTTATTTGTACACGAACTCCATTCTTCTTCTGAATACTTTATTTGTACATCAACTCAATTCTTCTTTTCTTTTGTGTGAACTTGAGTGCTACATTTTCATAAAATGTTTATTCAGAGTACTTTTTCATATTTAAAAAGAATGTTTTTCCCTATTGGCAAAACAGTCAAGTTTTTCGAATGTGCATGTCCTTGTGAGGCTCTAAGATATATCTTGATTCTTTTTAGTGCTGAAAAACTTCTTTCGGCAGTTGCCGTTGTTGATGGAAAGTTTAATATCAGGTCTACTAATTTGTACACCTCACTAAACACTATGTCCAATTTATTCAAATTTATGTAACACGTAATGTCTCTTACTGATTTGTTTTTGTATTCATCAAGGGAACACCTTCAGTTCATTTTTTAATCGAGCTGTATCAAAATTTGAAGCATAGAGTTCTTTAAGCTCTGGCAGTAGATGTTCAAGGAAGCTTTCACAGAATTTATCAAAACAGTTCGAATCCAACAAAGCCACGAATCTAAGATAAAATATCTCTGATTTTAATTCATTGACACTTCACAAAAACTGAAACAACTCTCGCAAAAGACTCTTATGGGCGGGAGTATGAGAGTGACTGAGACAGTCTGAATCTTCTTTTTTCTGAGCGAATCGTTGCCCAAAGCAATGGCCCATTCTTCTCAACCAGTTGATTCATGTTGTCATGGAAACGCTAGCAGGCGATTGTACGGAAGGTTTTCGCATCAGAACTGCGAAGACTCTGGAAGAGCTGCTTGCGTTATGCCTTTGGTTTTCGCTCGCCAGACTGAGTCAAAGAAGCGAATCCGCACACGGTTTTTTTCACACCGAAAGCATCGACATATTTTAATACTGGTGATAATTGACTTTTATTTGTGTATATTTAATTCAGTTTTATTTGTGCATTCTCTGGGCTTCGCAGCTAGCCTAGCTAGCCTTGCATCTACATCTAATATGCATTTTACATCTAATATGGGAAGAAGTCCTGTGCCTACACCACATATTCACCTAAATTCTTTAATTTCAGGTACACACGCGATGAAACATGCCATAAACTATTCAAGGTTAAGAATGATGTCATTATATGGTTTAATACTCAACGTACCTTTAATCCATATTAGACTTCCAGCACATTCTCTATATACATCAGACTTCCAGCACATGAACGTGTAAAAAGTTTTTAAAGATTTTTAACCCTTTAACGACCATAACGCCCAAAACGCCCGTATCTACAAACGGCCATAGACGCCCGAAACGCCTGTCTAGAGTGAGTCAGATTTCTTATCCTTACTTATTCTTCAAATTTTCTCGACCTATGGGGGATCAGCAGGAGTCGCCCTCAGTCACTATTGTTGTTATTACAAAAAGAAGTGAAACAACAGACAGTTTCGGGCGTTATGTAATTTAGAGTGATGCAAGATTTTTGGGTCATGGTCGTTAAAGGGTTAAAGGTAGCTGTATTATCTACAGAAACGCATATCAATGAATGACGACAGCAAGAAATATAGTGGATATTTGGAGTGATGTTTTTCACCAATATTACGTATGTGAATCTAGTATGGAATAAAGCAAGACAGCATTTACAGAACCATAGTGAATTTTCCTAGGACATGCCTTGAGTTTACATCTAATATGGGAATACCAGGATAGTCACACCAAGAATATGCTATTAGTCTAATATGGATTAAAGGTACGTTGCGTATCAAACCATATAATGATATTATTCTTAATCTTGAAGAAGTCCTGCATGCAACAGCAAGGCCTAAGTTAAAGTATTTGTCCCCAATGGATCACCTAAACCTTCTTTCGTACAAAAGCAATTCCTGCATTCAATGATCTTTTTGATAAATAAGTTGATATCTTGAGCCGTAAAAACATTACCGATTATAATGAGCTGACAAAATGAGAGCTGTGCCGAAATCCACTCATACAGTTAAAATGTTCCGTTCCCCAATGCACAGTAGACTTTCGAATTTATCTACACGTTACAGTCCAGCGAAACCTTACGGAAGTCATATTCGCTAAACTTGAGAACTTTTCTGTAGGGGTTACAGTAAACTGAAAGGCTGTGCTTTAGACCTCACCTTTGTATAGCTAGCTGTTCAACAGAAAAAATTTTCAACCAGTCCCTTTTGCAAATATTAATGTATTTATTCAATTACAAATGAATGTATTTATTCAATTACACTGTGGAATTGAATAAATTTGTTCAAACAGTGGAATTGAATAAATATGTAATTCCACATTTCAAAACTTCCGCTTCGAAATGTAGATTTGCTGAAAGAACTATAGAAGATTTCAGACCTCATTCCTTCCATCCCCTCGTTCTTAAGTTAGTCAGTCCGTCTCTCCACCGAAACTCTATTTCTGCTTTTAACGGCGAGATTAAAGAAATTCGTTTTATGACTGATAGAGATAGGCATGAGTGCAACATTATCTATGTCTGTTCTTCCGTCTGCAGAAACGATGTCTCTGCTTTCAATGATTAGATTGAAGAAATTCTTTTTGTAAAAGGCATGCGTACAAGAATATCGATTCCCTTTCTCCCGTTGCGGATGCCTGTGGAAACGTACTGCTGCTTCGAAATGTCTGGTTGTAAAAAAGCCCTTCTCTGTCTACAGAGGAGACCAGTAACTTAACATTTCAGAGATATCTCCATATTTCCGTGCGAAAAGCTCATGTCTTCGATTTCAGTAATCACGCAAATGTCAGATTACTGAAATCTTTCCCTATCGATGGAGAAAACACGTACTTTTAGACATCAGACATTCTGATACTTTCAGATTTCAGACATCCTTTCAATCGGCCACCCATTTGCCAGATTATCTGTTCGTCTTCAGGAATTACATCTCCGCTTCTAGCTACCAGACGAAGAAATTCGTTTCTTGACTGATAGAGAAAGGCATGCCACCAAGATTATCGGTGTCAGCCCTTCCCTTCGTCTGTCTGCGTGTCCGTCTACAGAAACGATATTTCCGCTTCAAAATGTCCGATTGTCAAAATTCTTTCTCTGCCTTGTAGAGGAAACGTGAGCATAAGATTGAACAGAAACTATAATGACAGTGAAATACTACATATACAAATGATGAGCATGAGCATCTCTCCGTCCTTGTCTGCATAAAAATTACCCAAGCTTCTAACGCCCAAGTCTAGTAACTGCAGACCAAGGGATGAAGGGAAGGCCAAACATTGATGATATTTTGCGCATGCTGTCTATATTAATCACAGAACGAAATTCTTCAATGTACCATTAGAAACGGAGATAAAATTCTTGAGGAGAAACGGGAAAACAAACTGACGAACTGATGGACTGAAGAATAGAAGTCTGAATTCTTACGCACGTATTTTCGCTATCAAATAGGGAAGGAATTTTAGCAATCAGACAGTTTTGAAATAGAGATATAAATTCTGCGGATCGATAGACAGAAAACCTGGCTGGCTAATTAATGGAAGGACGCACTGCCGATGTCTGAAACCTTACACTTACGTTTTCTCCTACAGGGCAGAGAAGGAATTTTTACAATCCGACATTTCGAAGGGGAAGTGTCGTTTCTTCAGACTGACAGACAAGCGGATGAGCGTAAGCACAGACATCGATAATTTTGTGCTCATCTAACAGTGACAGAAGAAGCAGAATTTCAGAGGACTGACAGGCAGACCAACGGATAATCGGAGAACGGAAAGAATGCTGTCTGAAATCTCACATAGAAGATGAAAAAATAAGCACGGGAAAGAAGAAAATTTTAACGAACGTACGGTTCTTGCAGGAGAGAGAAAGAAAGACAGGGAGACAATCCAAACCTTAATGGCTTCCTGTTTACGATTTTTATGTAACTAAAAGTTGACAGCGCCACGAATCGACGCATAATCCGATTCCCCTGCTTCCTGAGCAGCATAATTGCTTTTTACCAGAGTGTTTGCCACTTTTAGGTTGGTTCCACTCTTAGTTCTTCACTTCCATGACAAGTAAAATCACTATTTGCTAACACTGAACTTAAACTGAAGATAAAGCCTTAATATAGTTTTAAAATGTTAGTAGGTACTTTTGTGCAATAGTTTTAGCAAGGAGGCTGAGCACCTGTGATGCAGCCTGTGAATTTCGGCAATTCCATGGGGTTTAACAGGTGCATCTCGTACTGTATTTGAGTGAATATAAGGATGAAGAATGTCTCAGAATGTGTTTTTCTACCTAAATATAGCTGCGTTAGTAAGCGTGAAAACGGGGGATCAAATTTATTTTCACTTTTTATATTACAAAACTTGAAACATTCACATAGAAGATGAAAAATAACATAATGGCCGGTAGATGTCGGCAGCAGTTTATAGCACCCTGAGTTAGTTTTACATTAGGAACATCTTCCTAATAACGCGTTGGTCGACCTTTCTGTGCAGTCAGGAGTCGCACACGCCTAGGTAAATGTTCCACAAGTTGTCGAACATCTTCCATGCGTAACTTGACCCATGTCCTCTGCAGCAGCTCCGTCAGTTCCCACTCATTACGTGGAGATGGAACAGCAGTTCTCATACCCCGTTCTAGCATATCCCACAAATACTCAACTGGGTTGCAATCAGGAGAGTTTGGGGTCCAACACAATATGGCGAATTCGTTGCAGTGTTCCTCCAACTACTCAGTAGCTATACGAGCCCGATGACACCGTGCGTTGTCCTCTTGAAAGATGGCGCTGTGGTTCTGGTAAATCTCCTGCAGATATGAATGGAGATGGTCGGCTAACAGGTCCCGGTAGTGTGCACCATTCAGTGTTTCTGGGACGATAACCAACAAACTTAAAGCTTGCCACGAAAAAGCTCCCCAGGGCAGAACAGCACCTCCACCGGTCTGTTGGCTTGCATTATGAACAAAGTAAGAATACAAATACGGAAACTAAACGAAGGCACATGGTGGGATATCAGTCTGTAATAATCCAACTGGAGTTTCACGCCGCCGAATGCATTGCAAGTACCGCATTTTTCGGCTTATAATTCGATATGCAATAAAAGACTAATGGGTTAAATTTCTCAATTTCCTTATCTTTATTCACAGATAAGTCGATCTTGATTACAAGACTAGGCCAGAAAAAATACAGTTGGTATTTCGGATACTACGTATTTTGTAACAATATTTTTGATGTTTGAGTAAGTATTTGAAGCAGAAGAACGCAAGGTAATCGACGCATTTTTCTTTTCAGCAAACAGTTGAATTCCGTAAGCTTAGCTTTCCTTATAACCTGAAGTTACAGTATTCTACAGTATTCCCTTCCAGTATTCTAGAGTAATACTGGAAAAGACCAGTAGGAAAAGCCGCCACCGCCACACGCAAAGGTGAAAAAAAGAAAAGAAAAAGAAGAGTGCAAAATCAGAGAGGTGCTTGCAGCGTGAGCTATCGTTCGTCAAAGACTCCGACTAAAATCAGAAGCCAAGCGAGCTTTTGCTTTCAATCAGAAATATGAAATAATTTAAGCTAAGCTTAAATATCGAAGTAACTATTGATTTTATTTAAGTTGAGAGATGCAATTCAGAGGCTAACAAAGCGATAAAAGACTGCCTTCGCCAGCCGCTGGTCATTGCTGTTTTTAAAGCGCAAGCGCTTCCGGTTGTCGACACAATTGTCACCAGCCAATCAACTGCGTGGTTGTACCCATTATAGTTCTGGCGGCTTTACAAAACCAGCCACTCCAAATCAGTCACGGCATTTTTAATGAAGTTTCTGCCGAACAAAAATATCCATTTCTGTAGCTTTTAAACACGCTCAGCAACCCCGGTGGCGCAGTGGTCTAAGCGATGGCCTCTGATCATTCGTCCGAAAGGGTTCCGGGTTCGAATCCCGCTGAGGCATAGATGTTGTGTTTGTCTTACGGCACTGACTCTCTCTCCCTTACCTGGAACCAGTGACCCTAAATTAGGGACGGGCAACTGCTTATAGCCCATTGAGTTACTCACAATGGTCGTTAAACCTTCAATTAAAAAAAAAAACACGAGCTCTTAGGAAACGGAATATTAAATTCGGTAAGCTTTTGGAAAGGTTTTTAACGAACGTAACATTGCACTTCGCGTACTCAGATCACGACTGAATTTAAGGCACAATAGTTTTTGTTTTTCTCATTGAGAAATTTCATTGACCAATTAGTAGATACGTCGATGTGGCGTGTCAGTCGAGGCCTGAACTTCTGGAAGTATCGTCTTATACGCCGAAAAATACGGTAGTTCACTCTCCTTTCCTGTCACCCACACTACTCTGGGAGCCTTGACCTTGTAGAAACCTGTTTCATAATGTCAAACCATTTCGATTCTGGGGTTCCCATGGCCATCTTAGAATTTGTTAAAATGCCTTGTGAAAACTATCCTCTGCCCCCCCCTTCTCTCAGACACCCATTTCTTACGCGCTCACGGTTATAATCGCCAATTTTTCATTGTTTCCGTAATAATATAAAACTGCATTTTTCACATGTATTCCCCCAACTTTGGCGTCTCTCATTATGCATCGCCCTGGACCATGGATCAGATTGGCCCAATGGAAAACCCGCTCCTGTAAACTAATACTACTAAACTTATTTTACCTCAGTATTCTGGGAACGAAAGGACTTTCTGTTGCTAAAAGCTGATCACGGATACATTTAAGTTGCATACGAATTGTACAGGAAGATATAATTTTTCCTCATACGTCAATAAAGTGTTATAAAAATTGAAATGCCTGGTAGTTACAAAAAAGTGGTAGCTTGTTCAATGGTATCCTGCCTAGGATACATCAAAAAGTCAATATCAGATCACTGCTGCACCATACATACAGTTTTCTGAAATTCTTTCTTTAAACATTAGATCTTAAATTTGTGATTTAATACTCACCCTAATTTTCAGCACAAAAAACTGCTACAAAACTGTCTAGCATTTATTCACCGCTGATTTTTCTGGCAATAATGTGTACTAAATGGAGCCTATATTGGTATACCCTAGATAATATTTGCTTTTTCAAATTCAGAATTTAAATCGGTTAAGCTTCTACAAAGCTCAGTGCTCATACTAACAAACTGCTCTATCATTCGCTGTCAGCCACCACAATGAATTTACATCGAGAAACAACTGTATTAATCCTGATTTTTCAAATATTTCACTTCTGTAGAGTATTAGACAAATAACAGAGCTACAAATTACAAATTAATGATACCAAACGAAACAATATTTAAGTTCTACGAATGACTAGTCTCGACTTGCCTGCTTCCAATCCATAGGTTTGATAATCCACAGAATATAATCCACAGAATCTACACTTACTATCACTTTAACCGTAATCCACATATTGTAAACCTCCTTACCAACATATGTTCTCGTCATAAAATACAATTTGGAATACGATCATGCAATCTATATACCATTATCCGCAATGATCGTGACAAAATTGGCAAAGGGAAAAAATGGGGTGTGTATGTTATTCCTATGCTTGACACTATCTCTGGTGAACTAAACAATCATTATGTGGGTTCTACCAAAAGAAATTTGGATTTGAGATTAAATGAACACAGATATGATCTAAAAATGAATCACCAAAGCACCTCTTTTGCAAGAACCATAAGTGCTGGAAATTCCATCCCAGACTGGGACAACGCTAAAATCATAAACACACCTAACTCTGTTTATTCCTTGTTATTTACAGAAAGCCTCTATATTTCGGCTTATAATACAAAATGCTGTAATGACTGTTATCCTTATGTTTTACCTGAACCTTGGAGCAATCTTGTTGGGAAGGACAGCACAATAGCAATTGCTTCTGTTAAGTGATCATTGGCTAACTATGCCTTTTTTTGATTGTCTTGTTATCTGGTATATCATGTGACATTGACATTACCTTTCCCATGATGCATCTACTCCACGTACTTAAGACCAGCATGTAGCCACATGGTGAAATTACATCTGATGAAGGTGTCAATGTGACACCGAAAGTGCTCATGTGTTTTTAAACTGTATATAGATTTCATTTTTTAGCTGAATAAATATCATCGTGCAACAAGACGGATTTCTTTTAATACTAGTATTCATGCACGAATTATAGCGTCAACCGTAATCCACAGAAGTTCATGGGTTTATCTTTTAGAACTTGGAAGCACTCGATTTTGAATTAATTTACAGGTGAATTTAATCCTTTTCGCAGACTTCTAGTGTTTTATGCATTGTTAACTCTGTGATATATATGTATATAGTAAAATTATTTAAAATCAGAATCGCAAAATATGAATTATTGAGTATATAATTAATGAGGATATACGATACTCCGAGGAGTCACTGGTTGTATCAATATATGACAAAAGACGTAACTGTAACTTTAATGTCAAATATTATATCCACTGGAACTCAAATATATCAAAAAATGTACTGAGAAATTTAATAATTTCTGCGTTTTGCAGAAGTATTCAAATATATAACAGCTCAGAGGTTCTGTTAACAAACTTGAGAAGCCTATTTAAGATATTTCTGTCCAATAACTACCCTTTAAGGTTCTGCTAAAGCTTTTTCGTCAATTGTTGAATAGTGAAGAATCTATGCGATTTTTTGACAAACATTCAGCAATAAATATTTGGCACATCACTAACAAATGACTCTACAATATCAAACTATCTTGCTTTTTCTCAAGTGCCACATGGTGGGTCACATGTGGCTGAAGATTTCTAATTAATACTTTGTGGATTCTACACTTACTATCACTTTAACCGTAACCAATACTCATATGTGGGTTATCTTGTGGGGTTTTTTTATTGGAGGTTTAACGACCGCCGTGAACAACTCGATGGGCAATAAGCAGATGCCCGTCCTTAATTTAGGGCCACTGGTTCCAGGGAAGGGAGAGAGCCAGTGCCTAAGACAAACACAACATTCATGCCTCACGGGATTCGAACCCGGACCCCAGAAGCGATCGTTTAGACCACTGCGCCTTTAGACCACTGCTCTTGTGGGATTACGTATTTAGTTTTTTTAGTCTGAGTGGTCAGGAGGAAATGCTGCTCTTGCATCTGTTGGATTGCTACTTTTCGGATACTGCGTGACTGTTAAAAGGTAAGCAGGTTGAACAAGTTTGATTTTTGGTTTTTTGATTTACTGCTTAATATTTCTGTACATTTCATCTTTAGTTCATTTGTTCTGTCATTGAATTTCGTTCAAATTGTTTCACTATTGTAATTCGGTGACTTAGGGAAAACACAGGCGGTTTTTGTCTATTACAAACCGGTTTCCTGTTTCGAAAGGTCACCCTTAGACTAGTGTTACTCTGAGGAAAACAGTCTACTTTAACTGGTATTGCTACTTTCTTACTGGGAGTTTTTGGAGAGTTATTTTTTTTAATGTATCCCATATATCCTTTATTTTACTTTTGTACTTCCCTTTATATTTAGGTTTTAATCGCAGATTTTTCATATGTGTCAATGTATATAAGTGACTGTTCAAATGCATGCGACGTTATATATATATATATATATATATATATATATATATATATTAAAGTGTTCCAAGAAAATAAATTTTTGAATTTCTTTGTTCTCACCCTCCCATTTTGTTAGAATATACATGAACGTTATTCATGCAAAATTTCAGCCCAGTCGAATAATATTTAGGGGTAGCGCAACACCATCGAATTTCTATTGCAAATTAGCAGAATAGACAGATGAAGGATAATGTATAATGCCATTATCCTAAATAATAATACTGTCGAAAGGGTATAATTTCAAAAGTTTAACTTCTCTACAAGTTAAATAGTATCCAGTCAGTTAACGAAATAACATCTTCCGCTTGTCCTGGCTTTCTCAGTACCCACGTATCGTGAGTGCACTCGCGCTCGCCGTGTAGTTGCGCGTGCCATGCACTGCCAATGCTCTATTGCTTTTGCTGTGTGAGTTTATCCGACCAGCCTTATATGTTATTGCAGTTATTTTGTTGTTTTGAGACTGTGTTTAAAGACGACAGCTCCCGCTCTCTGTGTACCGACAAGACGCAATACGACAATTTACCTGTTAGGAACGTCAGGAGAGAGTGAAATTAAAGGGAGTAAACTCCCATCTAATCGGCAAGTTCTAAGTTCATTTTTTACGACCATAAAACACTGAACAAGACTATTCGGGAAAGTTCACGAGCTGTGATAAGAGAAGTTGCATTATTTTGGTTAAAGGCCTGCATTCCCACTCGTGATGAACAACATTCAATTGCCAAGCTGGAAAAAACTTTCGATAAGTGGCGCCGACTAAAGAAAAGTAGCAAACGAACGAGTGAAACTCAGCGTTCTAATGAAACAGCATTCGTTGATAAATTGGATGATTTGTTCGATATTGCACATGCTGATGCCATGAGCATGATTACAATTAATGAAGACAAAGAATTCCTTTTTGGACAACGAGAAAAAGGTCGACAGGGTGGTATGATGGAACTCGACATAACTCTTGCTAAAAATGTAAATCAGACTGAAAAAGAAAGAATGCAGGGATGCTCAGAATGGAACGAGAAAAGCAGCGGACGTCCACCAGTGCTATAATATGAGTCCATTGTCATGTTGGAAATAATTCCGCAGACAATGTAGCCAGCGACGAACCGATGAAGATGGTAGTGATAGTGAAAAGGCAGAATACTAAGTTGACCTAGTATACTGCTTTTTAAACGATTTCAACAGTCATGGTCAAAGATTGACCACTCTAATTTTGAACCCGGAGTGAGGAATGCTGAGATGTTGGCAGCCATTCAGAGCGACATGCGATCAGTAATGAAATTTGCGAAAATACAACTTCTGATGCCCCATGCACGAGAGGATTACACAGAGACGCTGGAGCTTGCTGTCATTTTTCTTGAAGGAACACCTCCTCGTGGTGTACGCTTTCGTGCTACAGGAACTGTCCATTATGCCAGATGGATGTCGAAAGTTTATTACAGCTTCAAGCTGAGGATGTTTCGAAACCAGTTCAAACTTACAGCACAAGAAACTAAAGGTCTTCGTGACATCTGTATTTTCGTTGTGAAAGAATATCTGAGAGCTTTGTTCACAGCACCCCTTTCTTTGCAAGCACCGAGAAATGACCTGAAACTTGTTCAGCGTTTTGTAGCATACAAAGGAGAAAACCTAGATATATCAACTGTAGCCGTCGACAAACTGTCGCAACATCTTTGGTATCTCAACAAGCATCACGTATCATTGGCTTTCTTCGATTTGGATGTTTCGGCGGAGGAAAAGCGAAAGATGGTAAAAGCAATTACGAACGAGATTGTGAAGATGAACCACCGAAGCGCGCAAGACTACAAAAGAAGGAAATTGACGAATTGACGACTTAGACGTTATCCGACTTTGTGACAAAAAACACAGACATGTTTTGTAGCCAATTATGCATCAAAAAGGAGTTTCTGCAAATCGATCCTGAGCATTGGGAACTTCAAGATAGCTACCAGCGCGGCTTCGAAATAGAAAAGGAACTGAGAGTTGTGAACGAGAACGCGGAGCGGGGTGTGGCCCTTATCGAAGCATTTGCTAAGGCTATCACAAAGGACGAAGAACAGAAACAGTGTCTTCTTCAAGTGCTTCAGGAGCATCGAAGAAAATACCAAGATTGCAAGAAAAGTACCCTTAAGAAATAATTTCAGAACTGAGGAGTGAGGTATTATATATTTTATGTACTTGGTTTGTCTATCATATTTTTTCTGTAATATATGTTTTGTGTTTTTATAGATATAAAAAAGATGTAAAGTATATTTATAATTCATTACGCATCCTTGCACATTTTCGTACATATTACAAAATTTCAATGTGGCAGCGCGACCTCTAAATATAAACCTCTTTTACCGAAATTTTACACAGATTATCATTATATATATACACTGAGTGGCCACTTTATTATGACCACCCCCTCAGTACTTTTTTGGGCCACCTTTTGCCTTTAATACTGCATCGATTCTTCGTGGCATGGACTCCACGAGATGTTGATAGGTGGTTTAGGGAATCTGAGACCATGCTCGATGAAAAGAACTTTCCAGGAGTGTGATATTGCAGGGTTGTGGATCCAGCTGTCTGATGGCTCGTTCAACTTCATCCCACAAATTCTCAATGGGGTTGAGATCTGGAGATTGTGGGGGCCACCTAAGCAAAGTAAACTCGCCGGCATGTTCCTGAAACCAATCCTGTACAATACGAGCACTATGGCTGGACACAATATTTTGTTGAAAGTAGCCATCGCCATTGGGATAAACCATCTACATGACAGGATGCACTTGGTCCGTAACGATGTTTAGATATGATGTGCCAGTCCGACGTTGATCAACACGAATTAAAGAGCCCAAAGCATGTCAGGAAAACATTCCCCAAACCATAACGTTGCCTCCACCAGCTTGAAGGGTTGTAGCAATGCATTTTGGGTCCATGCTTTCGTGCTGTTTCCGCCAAATTCTCACTCGGCCATCGGCAAGGTGCAACTGAAAACGTGATTCATCGGACAACATAATTTGTTTCCAATTATCGGCTGTCCAGTTCTTGTGCTCCTGTGCGAACTGGAGACGTTTTCTCTTGTTAACTGCAGACAGCAAAGGTGTTCGAACAGGCCTCTTCGGCTGCCATATCCCATCCGATGCAACGCACGGCGAACAGTGCGTGCAGAGATCATTTGAGGGGATCCTTGATTAAGATGGTCTGTAATTTGCTGCAGTGTTGCCCTTCTGTTGTATGTTACCAGTCTGGACACTCCCCGTTCCGCCCGAGCAGTCACTAGTCGATGACGACCACACGTTGCACGTAGAGACCCAGTTTCTTGGCTGACAGTCCAGTCTTTAAACACTTTAACAACAGCTGCTCTGGAACATTTCACGAATGCGGCGGTTTCGGTAATACTCGCTCCATGGCTCCGAGCTCCTACAATCATCCCACGTTGAAAGTCCGTCAAATCGCATTTTTTACCCATCTCGTCACCCAAAAATCACTTCTACTACTGTCGCAAGCACTAAGCTTTCTCTTTTTATACTAGCATCGCCCTCTGGCGGCAACAGCGTGCAGCCATAGCTCATTTGCTTAAAACTGTCATGTGGTCATAATAAAGGGGCCACTCAGTGTATATTGGCACGAAATAAGAGGGTGAGATCAACAAAAATACAAAGTTTATTTTTTTTCCATACATTTTTGAAGCACCCTAATATATACATATATATATATATATATATATATATATATTGCGAACAGAAATAAATCAGTTTTATTTTGTACACATATTTCATTTTTTAATATCGGGATGTTGTTCCGAAACTTCCACAATGTCACACTGCACACTTCACTCGTTCGTTTCAGCATCATCTGTTGCAGGAGCAGATGACGCAACGGCTGTCGCTTCATGGGAAAATATATCAGATGTTCTGGCATTGGTTAGCGCCGGTTCTAAAAATTTGTGCCAGGGAACGCATTACACCTGACACTGCTCCGTATGACTTGCTTCGTTTTAATGCATGATGAGGAGTGAAAACTATCGACAGAACAGTCGGCGAGACTTGTGCAATAATTTATCTCCCTGTTGTAAAGGACAACCATGCCCATATTATAACATGACAGCACGAAAGCACCGAGAAATGACCTGAAACTTGTTGTAATGTTTTTAGTGCATTTGGTTGTAGATATCTAGTTAAATGTTTATGTTACACCAAAACACTAGCATTACTTTAAATGTAAACATTCTTATTGAATAATTTCATATCTTTGTTTTCTCATAAATAACTTACGTTTGCACTTAAACTTCATAGTTTTTAATAACATTTTTACTGTTTCTAAACTAAAATTGAATTTAGAACTACATACTTACCCTGTTTGTGCTAGAGCCATTACCACTTTTGTTGTTCATAAAGTTCTTTTCACAGCAAAGTGAGAATAGCAACATCATCTTCTCAACGGCAATTTGGCTTTAAATGTCAGTTTTCTCACTCCATAGTTATGTTTTGCTATATCAGGGAACAGAACAAGCATTCTTCCTTTCATTTAAAGTGAAATTAAAAGTTCAAAATCGGAACTTACCGTTTCCATCACTACCTTTAGGTTTTTTTCTCCGCACAATGAGCACAAAGTACCGTTTCTAAATTTTAATTTCGCATTAAACAAAAGCAAATGCAAAAGTTCCTTGATATAAGAACGAGTGACTAAAGAATGGGAAAACATGCTTTTAAGTGAAATTAAAGATCAAAATTCCCAATACCATTGCTAAATTGTTACGAAAATAATTTTATCAGTCAAGGAAATGAAGCTGACTCTAACACCGAACAGGGTAAGTATTGATTTCGAAATTTCATTTCACTTTAAAAGAAAGAATAAAAATGTGTGCTCCATTAACTGCTATAGCAAATTAGTAAAACGAGACTAAGGATTAAAAAAAATCATGAAAAATATGAATCATTGTTCCGCACCATTGCCCCTTTTCCTTTCACGTACAACATATACTATCTGATCAAAAGTATCCAGACACTTCCCTCACCACAAATTCCCTGTAATAGGAAAGGAATTAATGTCGAGTTTATCCACCCTTTGCTGCAGTAACAGCCTCCACTCTGCCATCACCCCCTAATAGCTTTACAGGACTGCGCACCGAACACCGGAAGCTGCGTGACGTAGGGGAGAGTAGGCTGATGTCCGTGGTGGGTGGTCGAGCATGCATGTGCTGCTCACTCTGTGTAAGCCTGACTGTCGATGTGCGTGGTTGTTGTTGCCAAATTGTCAACTAAGTTTATTTTCATAAAGGGATATTAAGTGTCTTCAAATTCGCTACTAATGGGGAGGTTCTCAGAAAATGGATTGCAGCAATAAAGCGTGAAAATTTTCAAGTGACCAAGAACTCTAAAGTAAGTGGAAACCTTTTGTTAACCTTATTTAAACTACTCGTAAAATAAAAATTTTGAACTAGAAAATTTAAATTTGGCTAATTTTATAATCTAATGCATCTCACAGCGGGAAGTCAAAGCACTGAAAAGATTTTTGAAAAATGAAATCTATGTTTGTAATGGAAAGAATAGATTACTTGTGTTGTTATAGTAACCCATAACATGTTTTTGTCAATGTATCAAATAAATTCAAAGTAAAATATGTATATTTAGGAAGGGATTTTAAACTTTATTATGGACACAGAATAATAAGGGTTGCATGTTTTTGATCCCAAGAGTAATATGTTGATACATTCGTACTTAGTTATTTAAGTGTTTAGGCAGTGCCAGATTCACTTTTTTGGGGTCCCTATTTCTGGGCTCAAGTGCTTGTAAAATACCTATATCCTACACGAAATATATGTATGTCATGTACACATCTAACATGTCTATGTCCTTTATATAAATGCTAAGGCCTTGTTGCCATGTGAAATACATCTTTTGTGTTTGCAGACATGGAGAGTTGCATTGAATTATCATTTTTAATATTTATTACTAAAGGAACACAAACACTGAATCAAGTATAGACAGCAAAAATTAGATATGAATGCACGAAAACATAAGCTCACACATAGTTCAGGAGTAAGTTTGCCTTTAAAATGTCTGTTTAAAGATTTTGAAGCATTTTTCTACAAACCAACACATTGAAGAACTCTCGTGTGAGCAGTGTGTATGCTCTATCTGTGGTACGATGGGAATTTATCAGAACCATTCAATTTCTTAAAAACTAGGTGAAATATATCAGTACTACCTGGGCAAGAAATTATTTACTTGCCCAGGTAGTAAAAGCTGGATGCGCAGGAAAATTTATCTTTTAAGATAACAAACCAGAACCCTAATTTTTTTTTAAGTTAAAAATATGAACTATTTTAACATGTTTGCTTTTCCATTTTAAGGGTCTGTATTACAAATGTTCAATGCACAAACGTGTGTATATCAATTTTAAGATGCTGATGCTAAAACTGGTTTGAAATGGTACGATGATGAAACTGGTGTTTCGGAAATTTAGTGATTCTGCCATGTTCCTTTTGTTAAAGTTTTCTCCCTTTGTCACTAAACATGAGAGGTCAGTTACATCAGAGGCATGCATCCTGTTGTTGGTTATAAACAAAATTTGGAGCAAAACTAGCTTTCCGATTTCTGGGCGTAGAGCATAACATAATTAAAGATGTGATATTGCTCTTTCCTTGGTACTTCGTAACAATAATACAACTTCCATTAATTTACAATGACATGAAACACGACATGTAATGACTGTCTTTTTTTTCTTGTGTAGTAGGAAATTTTATTACAAACTTTTTTATTTTAAAATTTAGTTACCATGCACAGGCAATTAGATGTTTTGTTTACCTGCCCAGACGAATGATTTACATGCGCTGGGCATTTCGGGCATGGTATTTTTAAGCCTTGGATATTGTTATTTTTAAGAGAAAAAAAAAGTACCTGGATCGACATGAATCCACATATTGTGGAAACTATGTTCTAAACAAACAAGATTTTTAAAATACAAGTAGAAATATATACTCGCTTTTTTTTTGAAAACATTTGCTTAAAATGAGAGATCAACTTTTTATTCATTTATCTAGACTTATCTGTTTCCAGACTTCCTGCACTGTGTCTTCACAAGCTACAGCTATAATAACTGGAACTAATATATCTCATATTATCCGATAACTACTGGAAAGTGTGCTTCCAAACATGGGGGTGGGTGTCAATTTTTGTATGGGGAAAAACTTCTTCAATCCTTCATAGAATTTATTTTGAAACCAAAATCATAAAAAAAGGAAAAAACAATCTTTTTCAATAGCTTTAGTAACGACAAAACATTTGTGCAAAATTTTATATCATTGCTTTTTTATAGTTTCTGATAAAATGGTACATCAAGTTAGTCAATTTATAATGAAACATGTACATCTTTTAAAATACATCCTATAGTACCAAAACAATCGCTTAGATTTATTCCGTACAATAACTGCATGTGCATTTGTCAGGTTCTCAAAAATATAATAATTATCTGAAAAAATACTTTAAGAAATTATTGGAACAAATTTCAGATTTTCTTAGAAACGTGTCTTTGAAATTCTTCAAGAAACAGCTAACGGACACATAATCAAATTGTGTTTGTGATACACAAAGAACTACACAATCATAATTATTTGTACATTGGCAGTTTTCCTGAATACTTCTTGAAAATCAAATTTCAGGAAATTTCTGCCAATAAGTTACTTGTATTTTTCCAGATAAAAAGAAATGCTTATATTGTGGATCCAAATAGTTTTGCTTAATGCTACTAATATACTTAATACGGATCTGATGATTTTTGACAAGGTAACTTTTTTGAAATAGTGCTCTGGAAGACAAAAATTATAAACTTTATATTTGCTTATCAAAATGAAGTTGTCCAAACACGTAACTAGATGGTACTAAAATTAGGAAAACTTGTTATGTCATTATTGTACGTTTAATAATGTAGCAATTGCATAATTTTCTTGAAATCTTAATTTATTTGATGCAATCAGTGGATCAAGCAGCAATTTACTGTATGTATGTTAAAACGCGTTTTATTGAGCCTTTGGTAATAATTAAAAAACACAGAAAAAATTTCAGTTTTTCTTGACCTTTTTTATATATTAGTGATCACGGATTGCATATAAATTGCTAGTTACTGTCTGATGTGAAAATACATTTTCACTAAAGGAATTATTTCATTACCAAAATTTTCATAGTCATAAGTTTGCAATGAATGAAATATCTGATTCCTTAAATTAGTCAATCGACATCTTTTGAAACGACGGCGATAATTCGTAATGGACCCTCAAACTAATCTTTCAAGTACAAGAACCATTTGTTCACAAGTACAGGAATCATTCGGTTAACTATAAAGACACTATAACTTCAAGTGAAACTACGACAACAGTTTATAATTTCGATTATAGGAATGGTTTATCACTTCCAGTGAAATGACAGTGATGCTTTCATTAAGTTGACGAATCTGTCTTGCTTACCCTTTCAAGTCGAAATTATTGCTACGCTAAATTTTACGCTGTAATTTCTTTTTCTTCTGTATTTTAAAAGATTATTAAACAAACTTGTTAACTCTGCAGTTATTTAAAAACTAACACACAAGTTCTTATTTAAATGCAGTGAAACTCTAAAAGAACGCACGACCTGGTTAGTTGGTGTACGTAAAGACGCGTTCGTTCGCACATCGCCGTAATGCTCCTCTCCGCGACTACGGACTACTCTAGTGACGTCACAAATCGGTGCGCGGGCCTGTTAAGCTATTAGGAGGTGATGACTCTGCTGGGAACGCCTTTCACTAGGTTTTGGCACTTTGCTGGGAACGCCTTTCAATAGGTTTTGGCACTCTGCTGGGAACGCCTTTCACTAGGTTTTAGCACTTTGCTGGGAACGCCTTTCCCTAGGTTTTGGCACTCTGCTGGGAACGCCTTTCCCTAGGTTTTGGCACTCTGCTGGGAACGCCTTTCACTAGGTTTTGACACTCTGCTGGGAACGCCTTTCACTAGGTTTTGGCTGCGGGAATTTCCTTCCATTGTGACACAGGAGCACTATTCAAGTCAATCACCAATGTAAGGTGGTCTGGCTTGGCTCACAGTCTGCGTTCCAATTCATCCTAAAGGTGTCTATGGAATTGATACTGGGTCTCTCTGCAGGCCAGTGATGTTCTTCCACACCCGCCTCATCAAACCGTTACCGCAGGGGCTTTCTAGACGGTAGCATTGTTCTGTTGGTAAAGCCTTCGTCGAACTGTTAGGAGCACAGAATTGTGAGAATGTCATTACAAGCTACAGCGTTAAGATTTCAGAGCACCGGTACAAGAGGCCCAGTCCAAACTGCGAAAAGCAGCCCAGAGCATATTACCTCCTCCATCAAACTTCACAGTTAGCACAACACTGTCAAGCAGGTAGCGTTTATCTGGAATACTCCACATCCAAATTCGTCACTTGTGGTACCAGATGGTGAAGCGTTATTCATCACTTCAGAGAGCGCGTTTTCACTGCTTCAGAGACCATATTGACGTCCAGATTTACACCTCCTCCAACCGACGCTTGGCGTTGACCTTGCTGATATTAGGCATATCTGTGACTGTTCGGCCATGGAACCCATTCCTTTCAGCTCTCGACTAACTGTTGTGGTGCTATTGTTGTTTCCAGAAGCATTTTGTAACTCGGTGGTGAGTGTCACAACGGAGGGCAGGCGATTGTTTTGCGCTACCAACTTCAGCACTCGGCTGTCCCGCTGCGTCACTTTTCGTGACCTACCAGTGCTCGATTGCACAGTTGTTGTTCCTAAGCCTTTCCACTTCACAATAACATCCCTTACAGTTGATCGGAGCAGCTGCTTCAGGGCACAAATTTCCCGAACTGACTTCTTGCTAAGATGGCATCCTATGACCCTGCCACGTTGAAAGTCAATGAGCTCTGCCGTACAGCCCATTCTACTGCTATTTCCCGGTCCTGTTACCGGTCCTACATCTCGCCTTCACCATTTCTCGCCGTTCGTGCTCCACCGAACTCTCGTTTGACGCTTACCGGACTCTCTTGCTGTGTCCTGCCCAGCCTACTCGTCTTCCACCTCTGTTCTCATATGTGCTTGTGCTCGTTAAGCATGTGATCTATGTGTATCATCAGCAGCTCCGCTTCACCTCCTCGCCAGTGTCTCCCATCCAAGCCGGCGCCGCCCTGTTGCGTTACTTCCAGAAGCCCTGGTTACTTCCAGGCACGCATAACGTCCCGGCTTTGCCTGGAGCATATGTCTGCACTCGCTAATTATCGGGAATAGGGCTTTTTCAACACCTGGTCTCCGACTCTCCCGTGGTTTGCTCTCACGCCTGGGCATGTTGACGTTTACTGCTGATATTACGGTATGTTGACTTTTCCTACTGATATTTTCTCCGTATTGTGACTCCTTCGAGACTCGTACATTTCTCTCTCATCCTACAGACTTATTAGCACGCTGTTACTTCATCCTGTGTATTGCCATTCCCCTCATGTGTTATATCATCATTTTTCTGTACATAAGTGCGTATATATTTAACCTTGCGTTCTGTATTCTTTTTGAGACGTCCCAGTGGTGCTCGTCTCCCGTTTCCATAGACAAATAAAGATATTTTGAACCAATCTACTGCTCATGCTTGTCTATGATGTAACATTAAAAAAGAATTCGCAACCCTTATTCCTTTCCCAGTTATTGGTGAACTTGAGAATACTCTGATTTATGGATGTTGGTTTAACCAATATTAATGAAGCTACTTAATGTATCCACCTTAGTTAATTATTACAGAAGTATTTAGAATGCTGTAAATAAGCTCATGCAGATCTTCTTTAACTGTCAGGTTTCTTTGGCGCAATTATCGTAATACTACTTGCACTGTATTCCTTCTTTTCCTTCCAAAAAAAGGGGGTTGGGTGTGGCATAAGGGTAATACGCTTATAAAAGTAATCAAATATGCAAAGAAAGGACGTTGCGCCTCTCGTTTCTTTGCATATACGTATATCTAAAACAGCGCAGTTATGAAAGGAAACTATGAAACAGTACAAGCATGAAAGGATTGCTGATTATGCTGTTCCAGAAGGCATTAAAGACATGTCTATTCTTTAAGGAGAACTATAAAACAGTACAACTATGGAAGGATTGATGATCCAGAAGGCATGAAAGACGTGCCTATTATTTAAGGATAACTCCAAGACAGTACAACTATGGAAGGATTGCTGATTATGCTGCTGCGGAAGTCATGAAAAAATACCTATTCTTTAAGAACAATTATAAAACAGTACACGTATGGAAGGATTCCTGATCCAGAAGGCATGAAAGACATGCCTATTCTTTAAGGATAACTATAAAACAGTACAACTGTGGAAGAATGGCTGATCCAGAAGGCATGAAAGACATGCCTGTTCTTTAAGGTTAATTATAAAACCGTACAACCATGGAAGGATTGTCGATTATACTGCTCCAGAAGGCATTGCAGACATGCCTATTCTTTAAGGATAACTATAAAACAGCACAGCTGTGGAAGGATTGATGACTATGCTGCTCTAGAAGGCATGAAAGACATGCATGTTCTTTAAAGTCACCGCAATGAAAAAGAACGACAAGCACTTGAAAACATCTTTGTTCACGAACATCAAATAGACGAAAGAATTGTGGATATGCAGGAGTTGTTTGCTTGATTGGAGGTTTAACGACCACCGTGAGCAACTCAATGGGCTATAAGCAGTCGCCCGTCCCTAATTTAGGGTCGCTGGTTCCAGGGAAGGGAGAGAACCAGTGCCGTAAGACAAGCACAACATCCATGCCTCACCGGGATTCGAACCCGGACCCCGTTCGGACGAATGATCAGAGGCCATCGCTTAGACCACTGCGCCACCGGGGCGGCGATATGCAGGAGTTGCCCAGTTTATTTCACAAATCAGTATCACAATTTTTTAAATATTTGTATGGACTTCTATACATACTTATTTTGCATTGCACTCTTTCTACTTTCAAGATTATAAAAATGCCCAACATTTTTCCTTCTTTAAGCGCGATTTGTCACTTCTTGTAGAATGCGTCTGGCTGCTTTGTTTTTAATCTCACTTGTAGTCATCTAATTTTGTCGAGGGAGGTAAGCAGAAGGAAAATTGCTTTCGAATGACGCATGCGCACTGGCCACGCACTTTTGCTCTTCTTCGGTGGAAGCCCAGCAGAAAGCCTCCGATCAGCTTGCCGCAGACAACTCATGCGTACTGACAACGTATGCGGTAAGCAGCCATTATGTTGCATACTCTCCCTCTGCCGTTTAAACAAGTAATTTTACTTTTATGATTACTTTTTCCGGTGGGAAGAGAGGGAGCTTATGAATTATTATTGCATTTGTTATTTATTGAAGAAAATCAGGATTTGGGGGCTTTTTTCGGAGTTTAACGATCACCATGAGCAACTCTATGGGCTTATAAGCAGTCGCCCGTCCCTGATTTAGGGAAAATTTTAAGGAACGCACTAATCAGCTGTGAAAACACATATATATCAGCGACGGACATCTCATCCGTGTCCCCTCACTCCGGAGTAAGTCGCTCTCCCAACTGAACTACGCGGACAGAATCCCTCGCTGCAGATTTGTCTTCTTGGCACATGTTTTCACCTCTGTAGTACATCACATATCTCCCTCCTAATTTTTTTTTTTTTTTTTTTTTTGTCTTCAAAGCGAAGTAGGAATTTTTCATTAATTCTAAACAACGCGTGGAACAAACATCACACATTCTTCGAAGAATCCAACGTCCAGTGCATCTGTTTTCCATAATCGGGTGCCAATGTGAAAACACAAGTTTGTTCGCCATGGCATCGAAATCCGTGTCCCCCTTACTCCGGAATAAGTCACTCGCCCAACTGAGCTACGCGGACAGAATGTCTGGCTGCAGATTTGTCGTCTTGACACATATTCCCAACTCTGTAGTACGTCCCACTATGTTAAATCTCCTACAGCAGAGAATAGGTTCTTCAGTTCTAACTTGAAGGTATTATGATAATTTTTAAGGTTGGTCACGTCAATACATTTTGTTTGATTTATGAGCTCGCTATGTTCAAGTTTAGTGTAGAGGTGCACCTTACATCTCACCATTCTATGGTCAGTACCTGTGTTGACTATTTTAGCACAAGACGAATTTCTTGTTGCACATAATAAAATCAATGTCACTTGTCATTCCGTTGAGATGGCCCCATGTCGATTTCCTGTGTGGCTTTTTCTTGAAAAAGGAGTTCATGATGAAAAACCCTTCTGCCTGTGCAAACTCTACGAGAGTATTTCCACGTTGGTTTCTGATGCCATACCTGAATTCCCCTACCGAAGTTTCATTCTGATGCAGTTTCCTAGTTTCGCATTGAAATCGCCCATAATGATCTTTTAAGTGCTGCTTGCCCTTGTTATTTAGATGCCGAATTTCCTCGTAAAATTCTTCCTGTTCTTCCTCAGGATGGCTTGTGGTGAATAATCGTAAGCTTGAATAATCTGAATTTGGTATCTTTTTGAGAGTTGGATAACGAGTCGCGCAGTTCTGTCTGAGGAACTTTCCGCTTCTAGAATTTTATCCTTCAGTTTCTTGTTCATTATAAATCCAACACCACTAGTTCTGCCAGTATCTGTCCCGCGATGGTACGATAGAAGAGATGTCCATTTTTCAGTTCAACGAGATCCTCTCCTTTTCTTCTTACTTCAGATAGCCCGACGGTGTCCCACTTAATTCTTCTGTAGTTCTTCCTCCAATTTAAGGAGCCTAGAATCAGAAGATTACGTCCATTGAACGTAGCCAAGGTCAGCGTCATATGGCAGCTTAGTCCAGTCTTCCGGTGATTCTTAGCATCCTCTGTCTTCATGTCGCACTTGCAACTGCCTTGGCCAGGTACACTCCAGCTGTCCGGACTGAGGGCTAAGTTTTAAGTTGTGGAATCATCTTTGAGGGAAGGTATTGGCCATAACTCACCACGCTGGCCAAGCGGGTTGGTGAGCGTGGAATAGCATTTCTTCTAATTCCGGTAGTATTGTTATACCGCTGTACATATAGGTTTTACAGATTCCGTCTTAAAGTTTCATCAGTCATCGTATCCCCTAATGCGCACAAAAATTTGTAATAATCTCGACGGAGTTCGTATTTTGAATAAAATCGATGCTCTGCTGTACTTTTACAAGATGGTCAATGCACAGCCAAGTTTTGGGGCGCAGCATACGTTAAATTACAAATTCATCTAAAGGACTTTTTAACTAAATCTTTTATTTTAACATAGTTATCATTACTGTAATTTATTTATTTATCTTTCTTTAGCTGTTGCTAAAGCCCAAGTACATGAAGTTCTCTTTGTCAATTGTGGCAAAAGAATTTCGATGAACATTTCATGGGGTCATACTGCTCACTCAAGCAGAGACAAGGCAGGAGAGTATCTGAGTCTCTTTATTGACACTAAAAATAACAATGTGCAATAATGTTCCGCTGCTCACTTCGGGTTGACTTAACTCTCGATAGATTTTTCTGCTCTTCACGGTTCGTGGTCTCGAAAATGATGAGAAGAAATTTGGGTTTTTAAACAGGCAAAACTCCTGCTTTTAAAATTCAGGCTCAAAAAATTTTAATTTCTTTCTTTTTTATTATGTATCTCAGGAAGTAATACAGTGACAACAGATCGTGTCATTGCCAATTAACGAATTGCCTGTTAATTAATGAAGCCACGGTGACGTGGTCGTTTCCATAGCAACTCGGAAACCCATCAAGCCCGATACCGGTTCTCGGGAAACGGGGACGTACGTCGTGCCGTGACGAGTCTGATGGCGACGCAAATCGCCTTTCTTTGAACCATTTGCGCCTAAACTGCTGTCCCCTCCCTCCCCTGCCTGCATGCTGTTTGGGAGTTCACTTATCAGCAATGAGATTTCCCAGTCGCAAAGTTCAATGAGCAATTTCAGGCTCACTTTGATTTCGCTGCTTCGACATTAAGCCTGATAAACGCAACACGATCTTCATCTGACGAAACTAAAAACGCACAATTCGATTTAAACAAGAACTTCACTAAGCGATAATGCTAGGCGTGGAGCGGCTATTGAGGAAAAGGCCGTTAGAAGACAAGTTCTGCTTTACAGGCAATGTATCAGCTAAGCTACGAACTTTCGACGTCATAAATGCTCAGTAAAAGATCACAATCATGTCGTTCCTGATGATGAGAAAATATTACCGTTTGATTTCCTTAAATTGCGATCGTAGAACCAAAACTTGCGGTCTCGAACATAAACTTTGGTCACTTCACCAAGCTAAATAGAAGGTTATAACAGCTGAGATGCAATTTTATTTTTTTAAATCCCTTGATGGGTGTGATTTGTACTCATGCGTCTCAAAAATGCGCAAAAGGAAACTAAAAAACATCATCCATTGAATATCGTTTTTGAGCAAATAAAATGTACAGAAATGGTTTGTTAAACCGCATTAATTTTTTTATTGGCGGTTTAACGACCACCGTGAGCAACTCATTGGGCTATAAGCAGTTGCCCATCCCTAATTTAGGGCCATTGGTTTCAGAGAAGGGAGAGAGCCAGAGCCGTAAGACAAACACAACACCCATGCCTCACCGGGATTCGAACCCAGACAGATCTCGGACGAATGATCAGAAGCCATCGCATAGAGCACTGCGCCACCGGGGCGGCTAAACCGTATTAATACGAGAAATAGGGATAGCTGTTATTTTAGTTATTAATCAGGCTATTTTTTCTAAAGCATACTGTATTTGTGACTGTGCACACACGAAATAAAAGCGCTTCTTGCAAGAAAGAATACCTGTTATACGTATTTGCATCAAGCTAACTATTTTACCCGAGTTTTCCACATAAAGAGCAGAAATGTGGAAAACCCATTTAATTTGTAAAGAAACGTATCTTTTTAATTGAGAATTTTTAGATGCAAAATACGTTTTCAAGTGGAAGAACAGTGTCCTTTCTCCGTTTATCAAGGACCGAATCATTTTGATAGGAACGTTCCTTAGAGGGGAAAAATCGATTTCAGAAATAAAGTAGGCGATGTTTGCAACAGAAGAATTCCTTAAATGGAGAAGAAAAGTTTTCCATTATACTGTGCAAAAAATGAATTTTTCTAACAAAAAGTTTTCTTATGTGAAAGAAAGTTCTGCTCTTAAAAGATTAATTTTTAGAAGCAAAGTAAGTCTCATTTATTTTGCAAGAAAATTTTTTATATTTTTCACATAAAATTTTCTAAAAGAAATCCTTTTTATCATGAAAGTAAAAAAAAACACAGTCAAATTTCGCTTCATAATAAATTTTTCTAAATCAGTATATGTTCTGCACACGTTAATCTAAAATGCAAGTGGATGTTGCAATCGGGAAAATGATTGCGTCATGTCAGGGTCAGACTCTAACTGACATACGAGGGTCATTACAAAAGTTCTGCACACGTTAATCTAAAACGGCAGTGGATGATGCAATCGGGAAAATGATCGCGTCATGTCAAGGTCAGACTTTCAGCAACGCAGTTGTGTCAGAACGACGTGCTATCATTCGCTGTGTGGGCGTGGCAGAATTTGGAAATGGAAGCGTGCAGCTTCTCAGTTCGAGTCACGGCGTTAGGCCAACGTTCGTATGTGAAAGTAAAAACTCTGCCGGGAAAAACGTCGACACAGCTCCACGCTGCCTTGCAAGAAGTTTGTGGGGAACGAACTCGAACTCATTCCATAACACAATACGTGATCATCTTTGATGCTGCTTCGGCAGGGCCGAAGCAGCATCGAAGATGATCACGGCTCAGGCCGACCTCAAACGGCGACAGACAAAACATCTGTCACTATTGTTGCACCGCTTCTCGAAGAGAATCGTCGTTTGATAGTAGAGGAGATTGCTCATCAGGCAAATTTTACCACCATGTCTGCTCACCGGATTTTGACCGACTCATTGGGAAAAATAAAAATCGCCGCCCGCTGAGTGCCCCATCAACTCACCCCCGAGAAGAAGGCAGTCAGAGTGAGCATGCACAGGATCACCTCCACAGGTTAAAAAGGGAGGGCGACAACTTCCTGAACAGAATTGCCGCAATTGATAAGACGTGGACCCATGATTTTGAGCCGGAACTGAAGTCACAATCAGCGGAATGGAAGCATGGTTCCTTACGCCCCTCAAAGTGTCGTCGGCAACAATCCAAAGTGAAGGAAATCATGATTTTTGCATACGATGCTCAGGATGTTGTGGTCTCTGATAGAGTGCTGGCGGGGAAAAAGGTCAACGCACAATAATATCGTGACTTTCTGAGGACAAAGTTGAAACCGAAAATTCGTCAAAATCGCCCCACTTTGTTGGAAGCAGGAGCGATCTTGCTGTATGATAACTCATCGTGTCATGATGCAGCGTCGGTACGAGAACTCTTGTATAAATATGGCTGCGAAACTTTATCCGACCCACCATACAGACCTGATCTCCGTCCACCCGACTTAGATCTTTTCCCAAAGTAAAAAAATCTGCTCCGTTGCGTCCACTACGAATCGCTGGACGAACTGTCATTGGACGTGACCCGAGTAATACGACAGCTGAACGAAGATGGCGTACTACGGGGCATCCAGGACTTACCTCACCGCTGGCAAGCTGTCGTTAGCAGCGGAGGGGAGTACATTGCACGGCAATAAGGTACATTTTTCCTGTTACTTCACACTTTTCTCAAAAATGAACAGTGTGCAGAACTTTTCTTAGGTGCCCCGGATCCTATGCTTCCTATTTAATATTTATTACACACTACCCTGTCTTGTGCTTATTTCATCTACTATGCCTATAAATTCATATTTGTCGTCTGTGCGTTGAATTTTGTTTGCAGTGTCTACACGTATTCGTGTGTGGTATTTAATTCACTCACTGAATTGCTAACAGTATTCAAATATTCTGTCATACAATTTCGTATTCTGAGAACACAGAATGAAGCTAGTAGCCTGCTACCTAATACAACAAAAACGTGATTTTCTTCATGTATCATAGAACTGGGTTTTTCACAGTGGCTTTGCAATAACCCAGTTCTGCGTTCAAGATTTACTTCCGAATTTCTTGCGCTTCCCGTTCCTGACATTTTGAAGCTATTTGTACTCCACACAATCTGAATTACTGACCACATTTCCAAGTTATCTATATCGACACTTCCATTGTTCCGTGACATTCCATAACACAATACAGCGCTAGAGACAGACGGTGTCGCCGCTTAACTTTGTTAATTTCTTTCAGGAATGGGTACTCGGTACGAATACATTAAATTTGTTATACCAAAAGCATTCAGAATGAGTTTCGAAACATCTCTTGGTTTACACATCAGGTTATTTTTTCAATTTAACATTCAGATCATGGAAAGGAAACCAAGAGGCGATTTTAAGTGCTGATTACGCGCACAATTAATACAGATTCACGTGCCAACCTGTGTTAAGGAAGGAAATCCGCATATCGTTGAAATTTGGTTCACTTCAAAAACATTACTTCTATGGACTGGCCTCTGTATATTATTCTAATTATACTGAACAAGAACCTGCTGCCCTCAAGCATGAAATCGAAATCGCCCGCCCCAAATTCAACACTACGAAGTACTACAGAGGTAGAAACATGTGTCGAGACGTCAAATCTGCAGCGTGGCATTCTGTCCGCGGAGCTCAGTTTCGAGAGCGACGTACTCCGGAGTGAGTGAGCGAACACGGGTTCGATGCCCGTCGCGGACAAACTTGTGTTTTCCCAGAACACGAAAAATTCTATTGCTGTTATTGAACTTGTGATAGTAATAAAGTGATACATGCACTAACAATTTCCATAAATTTGTTTTTATATTTGTGGAATATCTGTGAGGAGTTGATTGTTTCAAACTTAGATTAAATAACAACACTGCAAAAATTACTTACACACTACTCTTTCAACAACTGACAGTTCTTGTATTATATTTACATCTGCAAAATTTCTTACAAGTGTTAACGTTAAGTAACAGTTCTGCAAAGTTTTTTTTTTTTTTTTTTGCATTGACTCTGCGAGTTTTGCCAAGTTGCTCAATCATCGAACGTTCTAACATGGTAATAATGAAAAACTGCTTGCACTGGACTTAGTATAAACTTATAGTATTAAGTTTCTTATATTGTATTTACACAAGATTGCAGTTCAGAAAATAGTTATACAGTATATGAAAGACTATGAAAAAAGTTATACAGTATATGATAAACTATGAGTGTTGCTTCTGATCTATGCGTTTTTATTTTCTCACTAGATGTAAAAGAAAGTTTTCAAGATCACTGAGGTAATTTTTTTTTTTTTTTGGAGGTTTAACGACCACCGTGAGCAACTCAATGGGCTATAAGCAGTCACCCGTCCTTAATTTAGGGCCACTGGTTCCAGGGAAGGGAGAGAGTCAGTGCCGAAAGACAAACACAACGTCCATGCCTCACCGGGATTCGAACCCGGACCCCGTTCGGACGAATGATCAGAGACCATCGCTTAGACCACTGCGCCACCGGGGCGGCCACTGAGGTAATCAGAAGATAAAACATAGGTGTGCAACCTAATTCTCGGCCCCTAACCTCAAGCGATCATAGAACGTCGGCAAATGCAAATGGCTGTGTGCGATAATGGCTTATTGCAGCGCAATCCAACAGCTTTCCAGGTAACCGTAACCGCTGACAGCTGTAGTGACAGAAGGGACGAACGTTGACGGTTAAAGCAATGTCGTCCGAGAAGCAACATTTGAGGCACTGCCTCCTGTTCGCGTTTCAGCTGAAAAAAAGTGCCGCGGAAGGCCAGCAAATAAATGATCTGTGCTGTTTTGGGTGAGGCTGCTGTGTCCTACAATACGTGTAAGAAGTGGTTCCAGTGGTTTAAGCAGGGAAATTTCTATCGCCGTGATGCAGAACGTCCGGGACAGCCACAGAAAGTTGACGATGAGGAACTGGAACAACTGTTGGACGCGGATCCCTGTTGCACACAGTCAGAGCTCATCCAGGAACTTGGAGTAACACGGAAAGCCATTGCAAAGCTCCTGAACAAACTTGGACGGATTCACAAGGAGGGTCATTGGGTGCCCCACCAACTCACAGCTGCGAACAAGTCTAGGCGCTACGATGTCGCTGAGTCCTTGCTCTCCAGATTCAAGGAGAAGGATTTCCTCCACAAGATTTTGACCTGTGATGAGAAGTGGATCCTCTACGATAATCCTAAGCGGCGCAAATCGTGGGTTTATCCAGGTAAGCTTACCAGCAGTACCGCCAAACCGAATATCCATACCAGGAAGTTATTGCAGTGCATATGGTGGGATCAGCGCGGTGTCGTACACTATGAGTTGCTCAAGCTTGGTGAAACGGTCAATGCTGAGTGTTATTGTCAGCAACTCATTCGTGTGAGTGACGCACTGGAGGCGAAAAGGCCATACACCGGCAAGGGCAGAAGGTCGGTCCTGTTGCTTCAGGATAACTCGCGTCCTCACACCGCGAAAACGACTTAAAACACGATCACCGACCTGGGATGGGAGATTTTGTCCCACCCGGCGTATTCTCCAGACTTCGCCCCATCGGATTATCACCTTTTTCTCTCCTTGCAACATCACCTGAGTGATACGCACTTCACTTCTGTCGAGGAAGTCCACACAAGTATTGATGACTTTATCAACTCGAAACAGCCCTCTTTTTTCCGCAGTGGCATTCGACAGCTCCCTGACCGATGGCTCAAATGTATCCAACACGACGGGGATTATTTTCCTGATTAGGTACGTATTCGATTCGCTATAATTTGCTGTCCACGTGTCCTGCCTGTGGCCGATAATTAAGTTGCACACCTAATACAATTGGTTACAGACGGGTGTATTTTCGTTTTAAGAAGCTGAACCACAGTCATCAGTAGCTGAAGACGAATGCCTAACTGAGGGGTACTTGGCAAAGCAGTTAAAGGACTAATTGACGTGAAACTAAATTATTAATCAGGTACCTAACTGAGGGGTACTTGGCAAAGCAGTTAAAGAACTAATAGGCGTGAAACTAAATTATTAATAGATTCAGTTTCATCAAGGTTTTTTATTTTCCCGCTCGGTATTTCAGGTATGCAGCACTGTGATTAGCAAATATAATCAACAAGGAGTGTGAAACCATGTTGTTCTTCGTGATAGTAAATCCATAAATCAGATTTTGCCCAAACCAGACGATCAGATATATCTGCTCTATATTTTCTTCCTATATTTGATATTGAATAAAATGCTCATAGTACAAACGAACTATTTTGTGTTGATCGCATCATTTTGTGTAGTTCGCATTATTTTGTGTTATAGTTCTTTCCTTTCCTTTCCTTTTCTTTTTCTATATTTTTTCCGATTTGTTTTTATGAAATTGCTAATAATATCATATACAATAAACAGCGCAATAATAATATAATAAATAATAACCATAATAATATGTGCAATAACGATATTAACATATTATAGTAATAACGATAATAACATATTATAGTAATAACGATAATAACCTACTATAGTAATAACGATAATAACATATGCAATTAGAAAAGAATAAAATGGCAATGTAATGTTATTAATCATCCTGCAAGTATAGAAACGTGTTGGTAACATAAATAGCTTTTGAGTTGAACTTCAGAAACCGCAAGCAGTTTTAGACAGCTAAGTTTATTCAAAAAGATAGGCCTTACTTCTCCCGAAGTTCGATGCAATTTAGCCTTATGGAAGTGAAAGACGCACATGAATAAATAAGCGAACGAAAAAACTTCAAACAAAAAAAAGTAGAACATGTAGACGTGTCACGCAACAGCATGGCGAAGCAACAACGCGTTGAATGTATTGATGTTATGGACTGAGGTTAAAATTAAAGGACTTTGAGGATGCGTAAAATTTCCATAAATGAATGATGTACTAATGTTTAAACAAATACTGCTTACAATTTCATAATAGTCATTTCGGAAATTACGTTATTCAATGTATTTGCCAAGAACCTATAGCAACAGGAACAGTAGAAATTTCACCACAAAGCAAAGTTTTTCCCCCTGGCAGCTCAGTTTTACTCTACATTGATGCGGAAGATATCTAATATTCCTCCTCTGTCAGGATTCATTATTTAACCCGTCAGAGATACCTCTTTCTGAATTTCATAGTACAAGTAGTATCTCTTGGTGTGGCGTACATTTTCGTGCAAATCTGTTTATATTTTTTCCGGACTACAAGAAACATAAATATTGTTATTCATTACTTTGTATTTAGGCAGCAAGTTTTTCAAATATGACCAATACCAAATAATAAACGTTAAAACTTGTCTGCAGTTGTCGTAAAGAGAATGATGCATCATGAAATAAATATGGGATTACACCATGTAATACAAATTTTGAAGATGACAATCCAATTTTTGTTGTAAATGTGACAAAAATGGTAAGTCAGATAATATCCGAAAACTTGAAAATTTCATCGTCCTGGAGCGGGACTCGAATCCACGTCTCCCAGATAGCGCACGGGTATGCTACCATCCTTGTCACATTTACACCAATAATGGGATTGTCATCTTCAAAATTTGTATTATATGGTGTAATCCCGTATTTATTTCATGATTTATCTGCTCCTCCGGACAATCACGGGATAAGATTCTTAACCTTCAAATTTGTTAAACGTAAATGCCGGTTGCTTCGACTGGTGAATCCTGTGATCCAAATTGATCAGAAACTTGAGACTTAGTCGTTATGGGAGGTGTAGTGGTTAGCATACCCGGGCGCTATCTGGGAGACGCGGGTTCGAGAATGATGCATTTTATTGATTACATCCGATGTGCGAATTGAAGAAAGACTCAAATATTTATATTAAGACCTTGTTTATGTTATATAAATAACGACAAATTTTCTTTTATATTTAATAATTTCATGTGTATCACCCCACTTTTAAAAAATAATAAACAATAACTAAAAAAACAAAATACGGTATACTACGCAAAACATGGTATGTAGCATTTGGTCATTGACATGCATTAATGAAATTAAGGCAATCTAAATTATTTTCAAATTTCATTAAACTGGCCTCGAAGGCTCAGAGATAGAAGTTACACTGACGAATGACAAGTCATTTTTACGAATTTCTTTTTCGATGAAATTATATTGCATACTTTCAAACGTAAGATTTTAAAATTGCATAAACAGCTGTGGTTTCATGCGCACGAATATAACTACTTTAAAATCGTAATAAGATATGATTGCAGTTTTCTTCACAAAACAGATTGTGCAGTCCTCAAAATTTTGTTTTTGCTGCTGTCGTTGTCGAATGACAACGTAGTCCGTCAGATTAATGAAAGAAATGGGATTTTAGTAGCGACATCAAGAGGCCATGGGAGATCAGAACTGTTGCTGACTCTCAGAATTTTGTGGCAAAGTAATAGGACGAAGCTCCCATTTTTCTTGTCACCACGTGTTACAGTATCAATGCAATTTCATACCTGTTTTTAACTTCGTATTTTTTCTGCCTTCTCAAACGGGACCTTTCACGTTTACCTTTAGTGAATCAGAGATTTACTTTTTTTCCGTTCCTGTCCCTTTTGTACACATGCATCCGTTTTCTTCACAATTCTTGTATTACAGATTACTCTTCCTTCATCTCACCTACAGGAACACATGATGATTATTTTTCTCCTTCTACACTGCTGGCCACCCAAAATGCAACACCAAGAAGGAAGCATTCGATTGGCCTGAAATTCGCAGCATGCGTCGCCCGCGAGAGGACATGCAAACGATTAGCATTGCAGGGCATAGGTAAATCATGTGCGCCCGGCACGCCACCGAGAGGCACTATAAGAAGGGTGCGCAGAAGGCGGGGTGCAAGAAGTGGAAGTGTGTTGTGCTGCCGGACCTGTGCGTGGGAAGCTTCCTGATGCCTCGTCGCAGAATACGGCAGTCATTCCAGCACGTTTCGGAGTTCGACAGAGGACGAATAGTGGCTTATCGTGACAGCGGTTTATCGTACCGAGACATCGGCTCCCGTATGGGACGACATTCAGCCACAGTGAGGCGAATATGGATTCGGTGGGTGCAAGAGAGAAGGGCGGACCGACGCGAGCGATTGCCGCAGCTACGGCATACCACCAAACGAGAGGACCGGCATGTTGTGCGGCGGGCATTGACGGCTCGCACCGCCACATCACGAACGTCAGCGCAGGAATTAGGGTGTGTTGCGCAACAAATTGTGTCAGCACGTACCGTTCGACGTCGTCTGCAGGAGCGGGGACTTGTCGCACGGCACCCATTGCTCCGATTACCATTGAAGTTACACCACCGGCGAGTGCAGCGGCAGTGGGCCATTGAACGCCACATCTGGACTACGGAATGGCACGAAATTATCTTCTACGACGAATCCCGCTTTTGCCTGCAACATCACGATGGCCGGATCCGCGTGTGGCGTTACCACGGCGATAGACTGTATGACGCCTGCATGGACCGGTATGGTTTGTCGCCTGGCGTTATGGTTTGGGGCGCAATTGGATATGACACTCGCAATTGGATATGACACTCGCACACATCGCCGGTACACTCAACAGCCACCGCTATATCTCCGACGTTTTGGAGCCTATAGTTCTCCCTTACCTGCAGGACCTACCAGCGGCCACGTTTGAACAGGACAATGCGCGGCCGCACGTGGCACGCATCGTGCAACAACTCTTCACGGCCCACCAGGTGTCACTGCTGCCGTGGACCGCCTGTTCTCCCGATATGTCGCCCATCAAACACGTCTGGTCGCTGATCGGCAACAGAGTGGCTCGGCAAGCACCACCCGCGGCCGCGCCTGATGAACAGTGGCAACGTGTGAAAGCAGCGTGGACCGACATACCCCAAGCACACATCCAAAGCCTCTTTCGTTCGATGCAGCGGCGTGTAGCGGCCGTTATTGCCAGCCATGAAGGCCACACGAACTATTGATGTCTGCGTGTTCCGCAAGTCGCATGGGCCTGTAAGCTGAATCGTTTCATCTTTGCATCTGTTGTTATGTGTCCAGTAAGTCTGGCTTTGCTATCTCGTGTCCTTCTTGGTGTAGCATTTTGGGTAGCCAGCAGTGTATATTCTTCTGATATTGATAATTTATTCTGTTGTTAGACATTTTTCCTTTGTATTAGAGATCCACTAACATATATTTTTGTATTAGAGATCCACTAACGTTCTTTAAACTCACTAGTTCAAAATCTTTCCCTTTTAAACTCTTTTTTAACACTTACTATCCAAACGGACACACGTGAGTTTTGCATTTCAATTAATATTTCAGTCAATTCTTGGCTGATATTAAACACTATAACGAAGTAAATTTCTCTGTCATTTTTGTCCACGCCGGGGCTCGAACCCGGGTCCCCTCATTCCGGAATAAGTAGCTCTACCAATTGAGCTACGCGGACGTTCGTTCTTGCTGCTATCTGCCTTTATGTCGTGTACGTCCTGCGGGGCAGGCACGTCACAACACTTCCACCCTCCAAGGTAGGCTTTCCGCCAACGAGCCAACGAACAACAGACTGTAGCTGATACAATTTCCGGTTCCTCCTGTAGAGTGACGCTGACGTGCGACGTTGCCTCTAGTCGCCACCCAAAATTTCTTTTCACCCCATACGTCTTCCATGAGGTTCAAGTCGACACTGCGCTAGGCAATCCAACTTCTGTACGAGTCTATGAACAAAACTGCTACAGCTCCTGCGGTACATCAGGGAGTATATATAATTCAGTTAACATAAACACAGGTCTTTTCTAAAGAACTGCCATGTCGCAGGGAGTGAGGAATTGTCTAACGTAGCGTTTTCAAAATAGTGGATCGCGAGCCAAAATTTTGAGGGCCGCAGACACCCCATTAAAAATTATCTGTCCGAAGACACTTTATATACGATACTTAAGAGAAATATTGACAAGACCCCTCTTCTCAATGAGGCAGGTGTTATACTATTCCACTACAGTATCCGGACGGCTCCAGGCGACACTACATCGGAATGATCAAACGTTCGTTTGGAATTAGAATCGACGAACATAAAAGGGATACAAAAGACAGAAAAACAACCAATGCCCTATCAAGAAAAGTCAAGTTCAAGTCCGCTGATCCTATGTCGAATGAAATAAAGAAATTAGCTTCATACTCCACACCCAAATCTACTACCATTCGCGAAACCTTCAAAATCTTGATCAGCAGCGATGCTTGCAATGATGGGTTTTTCTCTAGTTGCCAAGCATTTGAAATCAATCCTTCAAATAATGCTGCGTTTTCTACTACAGTGACCTCGTTTCTTCAAATGACTGATCACATTTGCGCCTATTCATTAATTGTCAAGTCACTGCGTTCAAATAGTTGAAGTGTTTTATAATCCAGTTTGTAGTTAGCTGTTTATTTTCCTTGAAAAAGACATCTGGTTGATGTGCGAAAGCTTGGAAATTTTTATTTCTACTCTCCGCCAAGAAATTCGGATTCCAAGTATATTTATACTATTCTTAGTACAAGACACTCTTCTCCTTGGGCTCTGTGTGTAGCGCACGAAATTGGTGCAGGGACATCAGAGAATGGTCGTATGAACTTTTTGAAGCAGTCATCACTTCTGTCACCACATGTTATGTTTCAAGTAAATATTTCAAAAAATTCGAAGCGGTCGTCTCTTGCGTTGCAGTGTCCTGGCCAGGAGCGGATGTTTTATTCATTCACAATACACAAGTGCACTCCACGCCATCTTGATGTTTTGCCGATAACTTCTGACACTGGTTTCTTAAATAATTTCTTCCACCAAGTGTGAAAATAAAACCCTTTTTGCTGGTGGTGGGATTCGAAGCCAGTTATTCTCCCGACTGAACTACACCAACCTTGGTTTGTTGCCGCAACTTGCCGTTTTGTCTCTTGCGTCACCTCAGTGGTATGTCACAGGCTGTGGATTGAAGTATTTGAGTTCTGAGCTCCCGAAAGTGATCCGAAGAAGATCATCTAAAGTCTCTGTGCCCAATTGGTTCCTGAAATCAGTTTTACCGTTGATAGAATTCGAACTTAGGTCTCCTCGCTCCGGAGCCAGTTATTCTCCCAACTGAGCTACGCCGACCTCGGTTTATCCCTGCAACTTGCCGTTTTGACTCTTGCGTCACCTCAATGATACGCCACACAAGGTTGATGAAGTTGCTTAAAAACAAGTTTCGCTCAACACAATTAACTCGCAAATGATGAATCCGTGAAGTCGCCATCCTTCACTCGAAACAGAGATAGAAACGCGTCACGGGTCAAAGATTTCTTGCGGGTCAAACACAGAGGCGTAACTACGCATTTCTGAGCCTGGGCAAATAACAAAATATTGCACTCTCCCCATTCACACACACACACACACCGAAGTCGTTAAGACACACATAAAAGAGCTTTATCGCCTGAAATTTTATAATCCTGCTTGTTGCATGAGTTTTGTCTGTTGATTACGGACAAGTCTGCATCATTTAGCATCCACACGCATATGCAATTACCTTTTTTTCAAAAAAAAACTAACACTGGCCACTGGGAATTGCTTTTGACATTTCGCTTCTCACTGAATTTGACCCTTTTCTGTCAAAATCTCGTGTAGTTAATTGAGAACTAATGATCACTAACGGTTGTGCAATATATTTTAAAAACGGACTAGTTTTTCAGTGCACTAGAAGAGGACTTTTGCGAGGTTATTGGTTATTGCCATTTCAATTGTAGTTTAACAACCTTGCTTTTAAATATTTTTTATTGGGGTATGATACTGCAAATAGGGCATTAGGGAACTAGGTGTCATTTCTTATCCCAAACGGGAATGGCGTTTTACCCTCATTAATCGCGTCAGATAAAAAATAAGAAATGGAGACAAAACGCATCAGAAGGGTTTCATGCATTTCTCTTACCCTTACTTACATCAACAATGTTCTGAATGGTGAATCTGAAGTGGACGCGGAACGTCATTTAGAGCTATAAAATACAAAATGTGAAGAGAGCGGTGAGATTCCCAACTTCTCCGGAGTTCCAACCTTTGGTACCACATCAAACGAACCGAGCAGCTTGCAATAATGGCAATAACGATCGAATTGCCCCCAAAGAATGTTCAAGAATATGAACCACATCCTTATCATGTAACATACGAACAACCGTGCCGTCATGTCCTTTCTTATTGTGAACAACTTGGAGAAGTAATCGAGGCCTAGGTTTACATCCATCTGCACATTTTGAGGAAGAAATGCGAATTTTTAGCTTGGCGAAAGAAATTATAGGCAAATTCCAGAAACTGATGCAAAAGTTTCAATTCCGATTTTAATCAGACTGCAAGCAGTGATGTTTGCGCCCTCTCTTGAGCTGCACCCGGGCCCTTCCTAGTCACGCCTTTGTTCAAACGGGTTGGGTAAAAATGTTCCTGACCCGATTTCGACACGCTTTTATTTCCGTTTTATTTTTTAAAAGAAAAATTATAAAAAAAAATGCGTACTGTGAAATTCTTTGCTCGATTCTGGTTCCAGCAGAGTGAAAAATGATTTGTCATACAAAAATACTGCCGTTTCTTTCTTAAAGCAAAGAAGATTTCCACCGACCGACGATACCATATTGTAAAACGATACTTTCTTTGCGTTTGTTTTCAGTACGATTGTCCGGAGCAAGATACCGGAAAACGTCTGTCACCTGCTTTTCTGGTGATTCATTCTCTCACACCCGCGTGTCACATTGTAAGACCGAGAGTTACTTTTCACATCGCATTTTGTGCATTGAGCATTCAAAGTTTTTTCGTTTGACGTCCCAGCAAAAACACTGTTGCTGGGGCAGCATTCAAGCCAGCACTAGCAGCCAGCAGTGCCAATAGTGGCCCAGCACTATGTTGCCGCTGCCCAACCATCAATAAAATGTCCCGGCGGCCACCACATGGGCCAACAGTTGAGGCCAGCAACTGGCCAACAGTTGGCACCCAATCAGTTGTCATATGCCAGAACAGGGCCATCAGTTATTCATCACTGGCAGTGGTTGCCACAAACGGCCCTTAAGCGGCCCTGCAAGCCCATACCATAAACGATGTCTAGCCTAATGTGGCCCGGTAGTTTGCCGGCAGTCGCAGCCAGCAATCACGTGACGTAACTGATGACTTGTAGTAGTAGCCATAAAACAAAAGACTGATAATTGCAGTTTCCCAAAGGCACAACTCCTTTTTTTACCCACAACGAAACTTCTGCATTACGGAACGGCACTGGGGAAATTTTCTCAACAGGTCTTGAAAAACGCCCGTTTGGATGCGGCTGGAAACGAACCAACGACAGTCTGCATGCAAAGCGGGATCTATCCACCATACTGGTTTGCCAAGCACAAGAGTGTGCTTGAAGCTGAGCCTCTTTCCTGCGCGATGTGAAACTATAAGGGTTCTCTTTTTAATTTTACAATATTGCGAGTTTTTTTCATAAATGTGCGTTTCATATATAATTCATAAATTTATTTTTTCAACGTAACGATTGTTTTTATTTACCTTAAGGGAACTTCACTTATTTTCAACGAGTGTACCAACTTAAAGGTGCTTTCCAAAGTTTTTGAGCTGTCCTTGTGATTATATTTACCCATTCACGTCACATCTGTTACATTTTTAACGTTGCATCTTTCCTTTCCGCGGTCCGACGCTACATTTGTTCTAAAGAGGAAATATATTTTATTTTACTTGACATTATTTTTTGCAGCGAATTCCTCCAGTCATATTCAACCCATGGATTTTTTTTAAATAATTGATGAATTTTGCACGCGTATAATTCTTATTTTTTTCCAACATAATTCTTATTTTTTTCCAATGCTACTCACTGTCGTATTACCACAATTCTCTTCACCGACAGTGACAACGCATTTCTTAAAACATGTCCATTCCTCTAACTTTCCGTCAATTGATTCAGTCGTTCACTGGGCATTTCTTGTTAAGAAAAGTACACATCTTATGTATAATTTCGTAGTGTTGCACAAAATTGACAGACGTACAGTAGGTACGTCATACGACCTTGTGAAATGATTCATTTTACAGATCCTGAACTGGGAAAATAAAAGTTTTCTTCTAAATTTAATCAGCTGACTGCTGTACGTGTCACAACACTCAGTCTAGCTTTGTCAGGTACTCTCCCAGATAGAAAAGAGAGTAATGAAAATAATGAATGAGTTCAAAGATTTAGGAAAAAGATCTTCTACGACAGTATCTTTAGAAAATCAACCAGAAAGGAGAGAGTACTCTCACTTCGTCTCATTACAACGCGGGCAGACGGGCACGTCGTATGATCTTGGGAGATGGCGCCAGCCGGAACCGGCGAGCAAGGAGCTGATTGGCTGTTGTCAATGACAACTCTGCTACACGTGCTTCCACTGCCATTCAACTGCAAACTGTGTTACAGTGAGTACAGAAACAGGGTTCTATTATGAGTAACGTTCCAGAGAGACCACCCAAACGAGGGCGTGCTTTTCGTAATGTACGTCAGCTGAGGAATTTTAACAGCAGACGTAATGAGCGTTATCGAGGTAATAGATGCCGCAAGCTACCTTCCCGAAAAGCTTTATTGGACGAAACTGACAAGCATGAGTACAGCTTAGGTGCAATGAATATTGAGTGTCATTGCCGCTTTGCATTTCGCTAATGAGGAAAAATGGTCATTTAATAGCTATTGTCATAACGGCCTTATTTCCCTTCCAGAACTACAGATAAATACGGGGCTGAAGGACTTACTTCTGAACAGGGGCAACGGATGGCCTAGTGGTTAACGTTAGTGACTACCACGGAGAAACCCCAGGTTCGATCCCAGGCAGGTACGAACGCTCGAACCACTAAATATCAGCCGTGCGTCGGATGAGCGCGTTAAGCCGTCGGATCCCTGGTACTGGCCACCCGGTTATAAATAAGGGTGTCTTCGTGCCCCTTTCTACCTCGCTCCCGTGTCACTTTCCTATCGGACACTCTAGCTTAAATCTCCTAGCTTCCTATTTCTAAGGGTTGTTTAAGACCTGGGGTCTGACACTCCCTTCATAAAATCTTCTACATATGATGATCTACTTTATAACGAAGTGAATTTCTCCGTCATTTTTATCCGCGCCAGGATTCGAACCCGGGTCCCCTCATTCCGGAATAAGTTGCTCTACCAATTGAGCTACGCGGACGTTTTATTCTGAGTCCTATCTGCCTTTATGTCGTGTGCGTCCTTCTGGCAGGTACGTCACATCTCCTGGTACGTTACATCATCTCCCCCTTATTATTATTTTTTTCTGAAGTGCTGGAGAAGGGATTCTCTTATTTTTCCTATCTCGCGGTGTTGAAATAACATCAAACCAATGCGAGATTTTGAACGGTCGGGTCATCCGGATAGTTCGGGCGCCATTATAACGAAGTAAATTTCTCCGTCATTTTTATCCGCACCAGAAGTCGAACCCGGGTCCCCTCATTCCGGAATAAGTTGCTCTACCAATTGAGCTACGCGGACGTTTTATTCTGATTCCTATCTGCCTTTATGTCGTGTGCGTCCTTCGGGCAGGTACGTCACATCTCCTGGTACGTTACAACTTTTGAACAGTGCTAATTTTGTCTAACACATCCGGAAATACAATAGTGCGGTGTCATTCGCTTCCCTCTCGGCCACAAAAAAGGCAATGGTCCGTACTGCTGAAAAATTCAGGGACAGATTCACCAGTATATCTCAGATTTGTTACTACTTACTCGTTAAAATTGTAATTTATAGATTCCTCCGCAGCTACTGATATGCGCATTGGTCGTAAAGAAAATAAAGAATTAAAACGATCGATATTGACAGCCCTGGCAGATATTCTGGCTAACAATCCTTACGCTGAGATGACTGAACGTGAAGTAGCAGGACACAACCTGGACTTGAGTTTTGTTGATAATATATTTACACATGATCTATATCCCTTCTACAGAATACATAAATCATGAAAAAATGGTGCAATTTTATTAACACTTTCTTGAAAACTGTGAAAAATACTTCTTACTATACACTGAAGAGCAATTGAATTAGAGATACCTGTCCAGTAACGTGTGGCACAACCTTACGGTCTGATGACGGCGGCGATTCTTCTCGGCATGGACTCGACAAGACACCAGAAGCGTTGGGAAGCCATACAGCTCTACGACCCCTGAACAAGCTCCCACAGTTCATGAAGATTTGATGGAGGGCGGTCAGAGCCTCGAACATCTCTCTCGATGGTATCCCAGATGTACTCGATGGGTTGAGATCAGGTGACCTAACTGGCCAAGGAAGCGAGGTCACGTCGGTCGAGTGATCATCCAACCATTCGGATACAATTCGGGAGCGATGGCACAGTGCATTGTCTTGTTGCAGGATGAGGTCTCCAGTGGGATGTTGAAGACGTACAAACGGGAGCAAATGGTCGCCGTACTCGTATCCTGCCATCCGCATGTACCAACGTGAATCTCGACTCATCAGTCCAGGCAACATTTTCCCACATGACTAGGGTCCAGTGGCGATGTTCCCGAGCCCATGCTAATATTTGCACCCTGTGATGTGCGGTCAGCAGCGGTACCCTCGTGGGACGATGGCTTCTGTAACCCATAGCGAGGAGATGGTTCTGGATGGTGTGGCTGCTTACACGTTTTTGTGCACCAGCGTTAAATTGCCGAGTGATTTCTTGCGCTGTGGCCCGTCTATCCGCTGTTACAATGCGAGCTAGCCGACGGTGACCCCGCTCACCCACACGCTGTTGTCCACGGCAGTTGGCCCTTGCAGGGATGGTTTTACCGGATTCAATGTACTCACGGTGCACACGTGACACAGTGGCTCGTGAAAATCCCAGTGCCTGCACGAGTTCCGAGATGGAGTGACCCATTCGTCGGGCCCCGACAATTTGTCCACGATCAAATGCGCTTAGATACTTCGTCTTACCCATACTGCGTCCGACTCTTACTGATTCGCGTCGCATCACTCCTTATATTGTCGGATCGCTGCATACGTCATTTCGTTTTCGTTTACAGGGCCGCCCACAGCGCACATTTGCATAATGCCAGCTGTCTCTAATTCAATCGCTCTTCAGTGTAGATTGGGGCTGTTGCCCCACCAAGCAACTAGTTACAATTAATACTGTAATATTAAGACAACATATGTTAAATTAGAGTGGCATGAATTAAAATGTCGGCGCTGTTAAAATTTTGAGTTCGCAGCACATTCCTAAATTATGAAATACCGCAATTTGATATTACCTTATACTACCTTTTTTATTTGTATTACATATTTGTTACATTCGTATTACGCATGTGATAAGTGAAAAACATTTATTTTAGCGCAATAAATACGACATAAGGTGCAGGGTGATCTGAAAGTTACCGAACCATAATTTGAACAATTTTTATTCGCATTATACAGATACCTAAAGTTTACTTACAGCTGGGATACATGCTGCATCGACTTTTGAGCAACTGATGTTGACGTAAAGAAGGTTCTGGAAATGACTTCCGTGTTGCTGGAGGAAAATATCCACACGGCGGCACAGGTTTTTCGAAACGCGTTTCAGCATAGATGTCATGCGGGTTGTTTTCATAAAGACGGTCCTTTAAATATCCCCACAGGAGAAAAAAAAACATTATTACGAAAAGAAAACATTGTTCAATAAGCCCTTGCTGTATCGAGTAAATTTACGAAACCAACGGCAAATATAGCAAGAGCTTATGCGTATCAGGTGCTTTCAGTTCTTGGACAACTTTAACTTTGTATGCATGAAGCTGCAATCTTTCAGTCGCCGCCCCGGTGGCGCAGTGGTCTAAGCGATGGCCTCTGATCATTCGTCCGAACGGCGTCCGGGTTCGAATCCCGGTGAGGCATGGATGTTGTGTTTGTCTTACGCCACTGGCTCTCTCCCTTCCCTGGAACCTGTGACCCTAAATTAGGGACGGGCGACTGCTTATAGCCCATCGAGTTGCTCACGGTGGTCGTTAAACCTCCAATCAAAAAAAAAATCTTTTAGTCGCTTTCTGTACTGAGCCGTAAGAAATTGCTGAGATAAGCGACGAAGAGATTTTGTAGGTGACTGTTGCAAACGTTTTTCAACATCGTTTATCACTTCCGGCGTTAACACACTTGGCCTGCCATTTCTCGGCATATCATCAACACTTCCAGTTTTCCGAAATCATATGAGTAAACTGTGTATCGTTGATTTACTTACCACAGTATGCTGCGGAAATTTTTCCTGAACTCTTCTATACACTGTTTGTAAGACTGCGTTTGCAAATACGCTTCAAGTAAACAAATTCTCTGCTCCCTCGTCAAACCCATGCCTCTGTGCAAATGGCGACACTAAAGTGGGCAAACTGCGTAGCACACATGAAACTGGTTATTCATTTCTGGCACTCTGCCAATTTCCTTCAGGCATTCGATAAACACAGTATTTGATCTCGACGAGTTGCTGATTCTCGCTGCCACATCATCTGGTTGAATTTTTGCTTGCAGCATTAGTGGAGCAGATAAGCGCATATTTTCAGACGAATTGTTCAGATGTGGATACAAGTACCAAAGTTGGTACACATACTCATTGAAAATTGCACTTTTCATATAAAACGTTAGCCACTCGAAAATTCAAAATGGCTGCCATTTTCAAGATGGCCGACACATGATAATTTAATATTTCAAAGAAATCGTTCTAATATTTATGCAAGTAATAAACTTTATCATTTAAAATCACACTTTTCATGTAGACCATTAGCCAATCAAAAATTCAAGATGGCGACCTTTTCCAATATGGCCGACACCTTTAGGAGGATAGCACTCCATGTTTAATGTTTAAACATTACGATAAATGTTTTTATTATTTTCATGTTTATAATGTTAGAAACTTCAATTACGAGTATGAGCTTCTGTTCCAGGTAGCGAAAGAATAAATGCTCGACAGTGAAAGACGTGCAATTCAAGAACAGGGCGAATTTTTCACCATTACCTCCAACATGACCAACTGTCTGGACCAAATGCTGTTTATGCCAAAAAGGACAAGAACGAACAACTGAAATCGCCACCAACACGTTATAACTGTGAAATTGATAGATACAACATGATTGCGACCAATGTTCCTCTCTTTCATGCCATACATGATTTACCCATTTTCTGGAGCCTGGAAGACTGAATGAAGGTGGTGGTATAGAAGAAACACTGAAAAGGAACGAAGCCCAGTAGCACCAGAGCTGCCGTCTTCTGTTCAACAACACCAAACTTGATCGAGCAAGAAAGAAAAATACATCAGAGAGCATTACTAAGGATGAAAGAAGGAGCAGCAAGCTCACAAGACGTAGCCATGAACGACAAAAATCTCAGCGCTTCCTATCTGAAAAAGAAGCTCCAATATCCGAAATGAGACAAGCCATGACAATGCATCTTAATCAAATACTGAAAGAATGTGCCCACAGTCTTAATGATGGAAACTTCTCTCAAAAGTTATTGGTGGATATGCCATTGCACATGAGCTGAAATACCACATTGCATGTTTGGCTGAGAGAAAACACACCTCAGAAACATCAGAAGACAGTAAAAGAAGCAGACAGAAGAACACGAAGCTTACCCACTTGCATTTTCTGAACTAATGATCTACATAGTGGAGACAGAATCCTGCACTGGGTGTCCTGCAGTCTTCCAGACATGGTTCACCTTTACCAGCAGCGGCTAGAGCAGCTTGGTGTCAAGGCACCTCATGTAAACTCCACTAAACTGAAGGAGAAGTTGCTGGAAGCAATGCCTGAGCTGGCAGATCAAAAGCAGGAAAGAGATGTCCTTCTGGCTTTTACAGAACACGCTGGTTTCGTCTTATCACTAGTCTCAGACTACAGAGAATCCTAGGTAAGGCTGCACAAATTTTGCAAAGGCACATGTTTGACCACAAGTCTACGTTTGGTGGGACATTCCGTGATGGTTGTGTTGATTATGTTATTCCTCCTACTCTTATTCAGTTTGTTGGCATGGTTGAACATGGGACAGATATCATATCTCAGCTTGCATTTGGATCCACGAAAAACGACCTGGCATTAGACCAGCTGTTGCATTACAACTGCTACACAAGGATGAAGGAAGGGGCATCTACTCATAGAAACTCGATAAACCATGAATCACCATTCCCTGTTTACATGGGAATGTTCGTCCAAGGAAGAGATCGTTGGTTAATCTGCTTCATGGGCATGGTCTCAGCATTTTCTAAGATAGAGTTTTAGAAACATCAGCACAGCTAGGTGATGCAGCAGTCGGCAAATATGTGGAAGATGGGCTGGTATGTCCAACAATTTTGCGAAGACAGTTGTTCACCACTCCAGCCACGGACAACATCACTATAATCATACTGCAACAACAGCAACCACCTCTTTCTATGTTACCAGTATCTCCGTTTTTCAGCACATAACCAAAAACAGCAAAGGTGAACATCGTGGGAAGCTCAAGTTCGGCGAGAAGAAAGTGAGGAAAGTTTCTGAACTACCTGATTTTTCACAAATACCCGCCCTGCCTTCTTCACCAAGAAGGATATTTAACCTCCAAAGACAAATGTCACATATACTAAAGAGATAGAGAATACTGTTACAGATACTGGAACATCTCTGTTGAGATCACAACTGGCACTGGAATACGAGTGGCTGGAGAAGGAAAGTGTGACTGATGGCCTAGTGGATGTTACTTGGTCAGTCCACCACTCATCAAAAAAGAGAAGCCTTGCATTTGAGGTCAACATTATTTCACTTTTAACTCTGCTTAGAGATCAGGCCCACTCAGTTGCTACAGTCAGACATGTCACGGACAAGATCAAGGACATAGTTTAATTTTTGAACCCAGGCCAAGTACCTGTTATTGCAGCTGACCAACCCATCTATGCATTAGCCACAAAAAAATCAGTAGCACTGCTCTGAGAAGTATGTTGATGACAAATGTGTCATAATGTTTGGAGGCCTACATATAAATATGGCTGCATTGAAGTCAATCGGTACTATACTGAAGAGCAGCGGTTGGACTGGTGCTCTTTTTGAAGCAAGCATAGCATCTTTCGGTACTGCAGAATAATTTCTAACAGCTTCCAGTGTAACTAGAACACGGCAGATGCATCAAGTAACAGCATGCGCTTTGAAGGAATCCTACTCTGCCTACTGTGATCAAACAGTTGGCAACACTGAGGAAAAACTTAGCCGTAAACTACAAAGCCCACAGTTTCATTTCTGGACTTAGGTGCTGTCAATGGAACTGGTGATCTTACTATTCATTCGGTCACTCAGGAAAACCAATTTCAACCTGCACTGTCACCCACTGTCTGAGCTGCTACCATACTTTTCTGCTAACAACAACATGAACTATGCAAGATGACTACCCATACAATTCAGAGACATGTTGACATTGAAACAAAAGCACCATGAGGTGGCACAGGAGTTCTAGAATGGAAGATTTGTTGTGAACAAATCAATGCGAGAGATCTCAGCTATAAGACCAAGTTCATGAGCAATCAAATGCTGTTGTCCTGATGTATGATAGGTCAAATGCATTTCAAGGTGTTAATGATGCAAGATTGGACATGCTTGCAAGGAAACAGATGCCATGCCAAGCCATTTCTCCTACTAGAGCTTCTGTACTGCAGCACGTGAAGCGTGCAGCCTACCAGGCTGCCTGGACATGGAGTCAGTCAACATCATGCCATCCAGATATACAGAGTCCTGCTGAATGGGGATACACCAAAAATGGTGATTTCTGGCAGATCACGTGGAGCGAGCTTTCTCCGATTGCAGAAGAAAGTTGTCAGCAGCTTACTTAGTGCAGATGCAAGTTTGAATGCCGTGGAAGATGCAAATGCTTTCACTTTGGTTTTACGTGGATATCACTGCGAGGACTAGGAGCTGTATACAGCATAGCTTTAAATGTCACTAAATGCATTAGGCTTATCCAAACATATTTCATTTCATCATGCTTGGTGTAATTTTACATGAGTTTGTGCATTGCTAAAATTAGTGTATTGCTAAAAATTTAACAAAGAAGCTTAAGATGTTTTATACATAGTTGTACATTTAACTTCCCTATTTATGTGATAAACAAAGGAGTCAATAAAAGTAGTTGAAATAAGTCCAGTGGATTTAATTCTGTGGCTAAAATGCTGGGAATGGCAGCCATGTTGGAATATGGCGGCCAACTTGGAAATTTAGGTGGCTAACATGATTTCTCAAATTATTGGACCAAGACTGATAACCACACCAATTTTAGTGCTTGTATCCACATGTGAACGATTTTATCACTTATCTGTCCCGCTACATACACAATAATTTTTTTAAATTCAGGGTTCGGGAACTTTACGATCACTCTGTACATGTAAAAAAATTTCACATCTGTTTATGCAAGTTTAAACAGTTTAACACAAAAATTTAATTCATAGTTTTCAGAAATTTCTCAGCAGAATGATCATATTTGGTACAGCATGATTTATAATTTTAAGATCGTCACTTTTATTGCATGTGCTGCGTTTACTCGCCACCGGTTTTGTCCTTTCGAACTGAAACTACTAAAAGTTCTTGTTCACGTGAGTAGAATTTTGGAAACAGAGTTTGTATTTTTAAAATTGCAATATTAGATCTTTGCGCTCAGCTTTCCGATTAAAGCAGAGTTCAAAAATAGTTATCGATGATTCAATCTTTAAAGAAAAATGCGAGCTGATAACAATGAATTTTTCATCACACATATTCATTTTGCACCACCTTTGAACACAGCATTGACGCCTCGACAGAATCGTCAAACTTGATTTTCAGATTTAAGATCAAACATTTTTCGTTGCTGTGGGACTGCAGCGATGAAAAGTTACTTGAGGTACAAATTTTCAAATTACCACAAATCCGCAATTAATTAAAATTATTTTCTATGCGTTTCGTAGTTAGCCGTAAACTACAAAGCCCACAGTTTCGTAGTAATAATGACTTTGCGTTTCTAAAACCTTCTAGGAAATTTTCTTTTTAATCTCTCAATGGTTCGAACTTACATGATGAAAACTGCTGCGCCAACTGATTCCTTGCCCTTACTGCTGCGCATAAGAACACAATTTCATGTGAAGCTGGTATTAAAGCTAAAAGAAGAGTTCCTGAGTTTATAGTGATTAGGATGATGACGAAATGCTCCCCAGGCTACCACCATTCAAGGATTTCGAAATGTCTCTGGAGTAGAGGTTAAGTCACACGTAATAACGGAGACAATCTGTCATGGCATTTCCTGGGGCAAGCAATAAGGGCTTCGCAACCCACTTGCTGTTCTTATCAATAGGCTCTTGCTGAGTTTAAACAGCCGTCCCTTGTAAATGCGTGAACACCCGCAACGCCAGTTAGCAGAAACTGTCGTGCCAGACAAGAATTTCAGTAAATATCCGTTGGAGTACTTAACACAAAATATTTTCTTTCACGAGGGTATTCTAAGCTACTTTTCCACTGATACTATTCACTAGTATATAAGAAATATGAAATAAAACGCAAATGAATAATTATATGTAAACGTGAGTACTATTCTTCCTACCTTTAAAATTACTAAATGCTGGAATAGGAGTGACCTTCCCTCACAACGGGAAAGCGAGGTGGAGAGCCAAACGCAGAAAAAGGGAATTAAAAGTACAACCCATTATGACATAGGAAAAATTAATATTCGTATTATTACAAATAAAATAAATACTATGTGCTAATCAATGCCTATGAACTCACTATGCGCAGTGTGCTTCTAAATATAGGAGAATTAGGAAATTGTAAACTATATTCTGCGATGGCTGAGGACAGATATGTAGCATGGTGTAACAAAAACTCCTGCTTCTCGGATATACAGAAATACTTCCGGATGTCTGGAGCTCAACTTTCTTTTTGCAATCTGCTTTAGTTGAAGCCAGGCGAAACAACTGCCAACTTTTAACTGCGTGGTTAGACATCGAAAATGCATTCGGCTCAGTGAGACATGATTTCATTTGCAGTGTGCTCCCACAGCTCAGGCTCTCACAGTAATTTGTGCATATCGTGCAGAGATGTTAGTGGGAAACTATACGATAAATTACGCACTTTGGCGACTAGACAAACGATATTCAAATGAAGGTCTGCTACAGTATTATATGATCAATCGGGCACTCTGGTTCCTGGACAAATGATATTCAAGTTAAGGTGGATATTAAGCAGAGTGATCCGTTATAGCAATACATCTCCCTTCAGCTTATTATACATGGTAATTGTTCTCTAACAGAGCACGATGCTTTTGCATGCAGTGGTAGCAACTGAAGATGCTGGTAGATGCGGATGGCTTCGTCCTGCTTGCTGTAGATGAAGACACCCTCCAATTTGACATTAAACGTTTCACTGTTTTGTCGAGGGTCTAAGATTCAAACCCACTAAAAGGTTAACTTTAGATACCGACTTTAGAGATAGCAGGAAGGCGGCCACTACATTTTTTCTAGTTGGTGAGACAGTGATTAAGGCACTCAACGATTGTGAGTCGTATTCCTGCTTGGGTATTCCTACAGGATTTAGGAATGATCAGACTCCGTATCGGTTAGCACAAGCAATTTCTGATAATCTTGGTAGTATCAACAGTTCATTATTAGCTCTACAGTGGATTTATTAGGGCGATGATACAATTCATTCTATCCAAACCGGATTATCAGCTTTTGACTGCTGCAATAAAAAAGCAAGTTTCTATAATGAATAACAAATTACAGAAATAAGCTGTTAAGCTGCGGCTTAAATCGCAGGAAAGAGCAAATAATGAAATAATTGGTGTGTAGTCAGAAGTGGAGTTGGGGTGCTACTTATCTTGGTGTCCATTAATCTACATAACATATTGCATCTGTTAAAAATTTTAACAAGAAGAGACAGTTGCAAAACTGTGTGTTATAATTGCTTGCTGTCGGCAGTTAAAAGAAAGACTAGAAGACTTGCGAGTCAGACCAATATTGGTGTGATTATCTGTCAGAAGTTGAGTCGGGTGACCTGGCACGGGGCAGGAATGGTGATGCCCATTACTGGACCAAGGCCAGAAATTCCATTAAAAGTAACGAAATTAATTGGTATTGGATGGACCATTGAGAACAGTTTAACAACTATTAGAGCTTTTTCTTTATCGAATCCATTTCGACAGTTCCTATCTCGGAGCACAATAGAAAACAACGCTGTGTAATACGGCAGACACTGACTTTATACGACTTTCATACATTGAAACAGACGCCAGATCAGAAAATGATGGCCGACTGCTTTGTCCGAGACGGGGCCTCTAATAATTTTATCTACGAAGGTAGACAACGCTTACCATTTGGTAAATGGAGAAACTTTACAGAATATGTAGGAATTCCTGATTTGAAACTGAATCGCAGGCACGTGTCTTTACCCACTATTGGTGTGTACATCTGCAGTGCGGCAAAAGCGACATAATGAAATTTCCGAGAGAATTACTCATTACTCGCCCTTTTACTTTCCCTTATCATCCACTTCTTCCTAGCCCGCAGGTTCTTTCTTCTTCCTCTCACTCTCGTCAAGAATTTCTCCATCTTTTTAATAGTGCATTTCTTTTGCCTTTCTCTGAACTTCTCTCTCCACATTTTCTCTGCCCATCTTTTCTTTACCGTCTTGTCCTTTTCTGCTTTTTTGCTTTCATTTCCTTACTTTTCCTTTTATTTCTTTTCTTTCCGTATCCCCTCCTCCTCTTTTCAGTCTTCATCAACGTGACAAACTTCTAAAAGAAACATTTTCATTAACCTCACAAACACAACTTTTTTCTTTATTTTGTCTTCTTTCCTTCGAAACAGTCTGTTATTAACTTAAAGATAATTTTCGTCTTAGCATTACAGGAGCGTCATTTTTAGTGAAGCACTATACAAGATGAACTTCACCGATAAACCAAAAGACTGTATAACGAAAACCAGTTTAAACTATTTCCTCAGTTGTTACACAATTATCAATTCTTCATCGGAAGAGAAAATTCAATTTCAAATAAAAATCCTATTAATAATCTAAAGCAACTTATGGGAATTTACTAGGAAATTTTTTCATTTTTAGCAAATTTTCGGAGAAAACTCTTCTCCTTCTTCAGGCTCTCTAGTTGTTGTCACTTTTTGCTTGTCACTATCATGGTTACGGTTTACCTTGACGGTTACGGTTAACCTTGACGGTTTAGGTTATTTTTCAACAAATCCTGCCAGATGTTAGGCAGGGAAAATCCTTTGCAGTCATTGATGATGGAATTTTGTTTTTCTCAATCTCTATTCCTTCTTTCAGTTTTCTTTTTTGGAAATTGCTTTGGAAACTGACTACTTTAAGGGAATTCCAATCCATGCTGTGCCCAGTTTCTCTAACATGCCTATCTAATCCAGTCTTGTTGGAGCAATTTTTTATAGCTGCTTTATGCTCAGCTATACGAGTTTCTAGTCTGCGACCTGTTTCACCTATGTAAGATAGTCCACAACTAAAATAGTTCAAAGAGAAGAAGATATTTTAAAAATGCAAGGAGTAGTTTATGAAGTAAATTATAGTTGTGGACTATCTTACATAGGTGAAACAGGTCGCAGACTAGAAACTCGTATAGCTGAGCATAAAGCAGCTATAAAAAATTGCTCCAACAAGACTGGATTAGATAGGCATGTTAGAGAAACTGGGCACAGCATGGATTGGAATTCCCTTAAAGTAGTCAGTTTCCAAAGCAATTTCCAAAAAAGAAAACTGAAAGAAGGAATAGAGATTGAGAAAAAACAAAATTCCATCATCAATGACTGCAAAGGATTTTCCCTGCCTAACATCTGGCAGGATTTGTTGAAAAATAACCTAAACCGTCAAGGTTAACCGTAACCGTCAAGGTAAACCGTAACCATGATAGTGACAAGCAAAAAGTGACAACAACTAGAGAGCCTGAAGAAGGAGAAGAGTTTTCTCCGAAAATTTGCTAAAAATGAAAAAATTTCCTAGTAAATTCCCATAAGTTGCTTTAGATTATTAATTCAATTAAACTAGGAAGCCATTTCTCAATATGAGCTTTATTCAAAGAAATAAAAATCCTAAGTAATCAATTATTTTAGTACTGACTACATCGAATTTTCATACAAATTACAAGACATCTACGTTTGACAAAATATGGTACTGAATTGTTATGATAAATCAGCAAAGGAAGCCAGATATTCGGCAGGGCGTTTTAATGATGCTCGCTACGAGAGAAAGATAACATCTCAGACTGATAATGATCTATTACAACAACCGAGCACGGTTCACAAAAAATAAGCTTCGTTTCAAAGGACTGATTTCATGATTCGGTTTAACCGTGAGGTGATAAAAGCGTTAGAGGCAAACAATTTAACACTTCTAAAAAGAGAGAAATGTTTCGTAGTAAGCATCATAGGAAGAAAGTATTTTTGAAAATAAAATAGCGACGAGAAATCAGAATTCAGTATTTTATAACGACAATGAGAAAATATCATAGTGATCATTCCAAAAATTATCATAGTAATCATTCCAAAAACTATCATAGTGATCATTCCAAAAAAATATCATAGTGATCATTATAAGTAGATGTCCGTTTACTAAGCTGATATTGCGCACTAGAAATGTGACGAGTTGTGTTCTTCAGGATTTAAAGCGAATTTTCTTCAATGAGATCCAAGACTTTCCAAAATTTTCTTCCTGAAAAATCTTAAGAACAGGTGTGTGTGTGTGTGTGTGTGTGTGTGAGTGTGTCAGTGCGCGCGGCCACGTGTTTGTGTATGTTGTACTTCAAGACTTCAAAACGTACCATGAATTCTTTCTTAGGGTCAACGACTTTTGTTAACCTTCCGATGCTACTAACCGGGTTAAATTAAGTCAAACGACAACGGCAGAATAAACGACTTAGTATTATACAGAAAGCAGAAGAAATTGAACGAACATTCACACTTGAACTTAGTTTATCACGATACTTGAATGTCTATCAGTTAACAATTCACCTTCCTTCTACGTGGTTCGTGAAAGTACGTCAGTGTCTGCCCAAGTATTCTGAGTTACAGATATGAAAATGAGCAGAACCAAAGGATCTGTTCAGCATTTCTAGGAATGGCAACCATGTCATTTAGAAGCATGTATACCTCTGTAAGAAGTGTAGGTGCGTCGTAAAGGGAAAAAATTAGAAACATAGAGAGCCCTACTAGATGTTATTAAGAAGGTTCACATAACGATCAGTGTAAAAAATCATGTAACCAAGAAAATTGTCTTCACGGCTACGAATTTGCTACAGGTTCCAGTTAATACATTGCCAACTATTAGGCCCACCGATGTATCACAAGCTGCACAGAGAATTCGCCCAAAGGTGTAACGGAAAGTTATAACTGTAGGGTGGGAAAAAACGCCAAAGTGAATTAATTCCTATACACATGTCCTGGAGCCAAAATGCCAGGACGAATTGCCTGTCTTGGGTGGTACGAAAGCCGCATCACATAGCCGCAATAAAACAAAGCTTCGAGTCATACTTCAGCGTCAAAGCGTAGAGACCTTGAGCGAATGTCACAAAAAAAAAAATATATAGAATTCATGTTATACAGTTCGATGACATTCCTGTAAGGTTATCCGGATGCTTACTCAATGGAGGTTTGCGCAAAAAAATGTGGGTTTGCGCAAAACAATGGACGTTTGCCCTTAACCCGACTCTGAGTCAACTATAAAAAAAGGAAAAGCTTATAAAGAGGAACAAGACCGATTAGATATGACAATGATTTGCAGAAGCATGCTACAGTGAAAGGTACGCCACAGGACAACTGTTGTAAAACAGACACACTGAAACAACTACAATCGATCACAGCGTGAAGACACATGATGTTCAATGGGCCGTTTCAAAAAGCCTCATGCAACGACACAAACCAGAGGAGACCGAGACCTGATGTCGCAATTTATCGAAGTCCAAATATTTTGCCTCCTGCTCCACTAGACGACCTTTTGGCTGTAGGAGGTCGTTAGGAACTTTACTGCGTCGTCTCCACAGTAGTATATGGGGATTGTTAGCTTCTACATAAACAGGATTCGTCAAAAAAGATGATACGATACATCATTAATTGTTTAAGGTCGACTCCATTCTGGGTTCTACAGATAGAACCTGGCACTCGGTGGAAGGTAATGTAATGGATGATGTGCATAAAACCCTGTCCCTACAAATCGTAAAGAAATAGTTCTTAGTGTCTTTGCTGATGATGATGGTGACCAGTGTTCTTCCGTGGTGTTATTATGCGGTGGCGTAAGTCTGGCATAACCTTTGCTGCTGCTGATGATGATGATGACCAGTGTTCTTCTGTGGTGCTATTATGCGGTGAGTTATCCATACCTTTTCTAACTTAAAATTACATAATTTTTTATGAAATTGTTTGTACAAAAATCGAACCACTTCTGGATGGTGCATAAATAACTTTGTAAATATTCTCCAGATGTCATGCTTTCCGCTGGTTGATAGGATTCTCTTTCGTTCTAAACTGAAAATAGTTGTCACCAATAATACGAAGTAATGGCACAGCACGTTCTATTAGTTAGCAGGATTACCCTATATGTAAACCATACTAAGTTAAAAAAATTTAGCGTATGAACAGCAAAAAGGTTTCTATAAAGAGGAAACAAATTTGACATAATGAAGTATGAAAGAATTCAGAGAAGATGGTAAGACGTTATTAAAAATAAAGAACTACGCTAAATTCTTCACGAACGTAGCAATTGAAAGTTATCATAATTTTATTTTCGTGACAGTCAGTTCTCAAGCACTGGAATTTTCAGAGCAGGCGAATAAGATAAGAAACAAAATTAAGCATTCACCTCTCTAATCCGAGAACAAGATCCTTAATTAATGAATTTTAGGGGTCTCTTTACCTTAACAGATGATTAGTGACTCCTGCCTTAAAATAAACACATTCTGATCATGTTGGAATAAAGTAAGAGGTAAACTAGGAAGCCGAGGGAAGTTCAGTTTCGGGGCAGTTTTAATGGGATAAGGTTGCGCGGAGCGAAGAACAGAATGATGGCGAAGCATAATGAATATTTATGAGGCATGTTTTATGTCAAACGGTACTAATGGAATCAGCTGCAATCCTACACAACTTGGTTTAAGCTCAGCTATATACAGAAGGAAAATCTTACGCTCAGGACGGCCACTGAATTTCAGTGCAATTTTAAAATATACATATGTTACACTACCTACTGCCTTTACAATTTTTTTAATCAGGTACCTGTCGTCCTCATAAATTTTCTGAGCGAGAAAGAAAGAAGAGGGAGGAAACATTCTAGCTGAAGAGACACGCAGCTCATAGCACGAAAACCGACATATTTCAGTAAGGGAAATTTATCGTCCTTTTTCATGAAGTTCTATATTCCGAAACAAAATTGTTGCATTCATAACTGGGTAGACAAACAGGCACAAAATCGGGTTCATTAATATTTTGAATAAAAGTTATTTTAAAAGTAATTTGGAAATTTTATGCACCCAGTAAACGGAAATTATAGATCGATTTTACACACACATTCGCTTCGTTTCATTACGACAAGCGTATTGCCATGCCAGCTAGCCCACATGTTTTCGCACTTGTTTTGTTTTGATGCGCATTTTTCTTTCTGTTTTCGTGAGTAACTGCGATGCTTGTCTCTCTTCGAGCCACTGTGGTAGGTAGCCCTTCCGCCAAGAAACCCAACCAACCAACCAGGTGTCTGGTAACAAAAAATCCACTCACTAACATTGTCGTGTCCCTGAGTTTAATAATGAGCTTTATAACGACCAACTCAATAGCAAGCACCATAACGACATACCCCATTATTAGATGGCAGATGGGTGAGGTCGTTGTACAATTAAACGACACATGCACAGCAAGCTGAAATTACATCCAAGAATTCCTCTACGAAAAGGAACAACACGATTACATTAGTATCGCATTTTTTCCTGCGAAAAATTAGACATGTAGAAAAATGCCACAATGATTTTGTAAGAATTTCACCTAAAATAAAATTCTTTTATGGGTCATCCCATGTCCAAATAACTAATGAATTTACTTAACTATCACCGATTTTCGTAAAATTTCGTGAGCGGTCTTCTGAGAAAAGATGCTTATTGGAAAACCAATTTCTGTCACAAAAACTTACGAAAAAGGAAAGGGAAGAAAGAAACATGAATTCGCCTTTGTCGGGCAACACTGAAATTGCTGTAATTCCAGTTCTTACTGTCTTACTGTATTTATCTGAAGAAAGTATGCACTTTGACTTACTTTTATGCATAACTCGATGCTGACGAAAACTGTGAAATTCTAAATTAGTTGTTCTTCGCAACAGCAGAAATCTTATGTTTTGTGAGGAGTAACGTTAGCTCTGTTAAGGGTCATTCTGGTATTAAATTAGCAAAGACATTTTCCTGCCCAAAAGAAAATTCAGATGATTTGATGGACTTATAATGAATGCGTTGTCAATAAATAAATTGCAAGGCGTTTCTGATTATTACAGACTGTTTGATCACTTACCGTGTCGCATATGACCCTTCTCAGGGCATCCGGATGTGGCGAAGAGACATTGTGAGGTTTCTAGCGCTTACTGTTAGATACTGATCCCACCGGGCCGTTCCTGCTGTTACTGTTACATACTGATTCCACCGGGCCGTTCCCGCGCTTAATATTACGCACTGATCCCACCTGGCCGTTCCTGCGCTTACTGTTACATACTGATCCCACCGGGCCCTACCTGTTCTCTGACCAGTGGCGTTGCACGGTTAAAAGCTCGCGCAACGTTAGGGGGCCCAATGAGATTAAGAAAATCTAAGTTTTAACACAAATGCACCGACAAAGGAAAAAAACGAATGATGTAGGGAGAAAGAAAAATAACTGCAAACAGCAAACTGGAGGAAGAAAAGAGCTCTTTTCAGTTTGCTCGTCTGCTGTGGTGTCAGCAGTTGAGGGGACGCCGTTGGCATTATGAAAAACATATTTAAAAGAGCTGAAGATGCATTCACGATAAATGCGTTTGACAGGATTTTGGACATATGTTTAACATTAATTACATAAATATTTAGCGGTATGCGAAAAGGTTTCCAATTATTTAGCATTTTTGGAGTCTCAGAACGTGCTTACACTAACGAAAAGTGATATTTTAAAATTTGCAAACTAAAAAAATATAAAGATATACGAAAAGATATGTCCTTTCGACTTCTGGAAACAGCTTGAAATAGCTTTACAAAAGAAGAAATTAAACCAATAAATTCAATAAAAGAACTGGCAGAATTGCAAAAATATAAAGTTTAACGATTTGGCGTTCTGCGTTATTATCTAACTACTGACAACGCGGACAGAGTCGACTTATCACACTTCGGTGGATATCCAAAAAGATGCTTCAGCATCTGTCTGACTGATCCTGCATTCCAATGGCCGTAATGTGTCCTCCCATCGTCAAATGTCTCTTCTGCATTGCCCACGAGCTGACAGTAGCATTTACAGACGTACACTGATATAAACTTTGCACATTGATTGCTTCTAAGTCCAGTTATCCCTTGCAGATCATTCTTGCGCTTGCGCGAACGTGACAGCAATGTGATACCCGTCATTTTCATACCACTGCTTTCAGGGGCGGATTGGCCCATTTGCGTGCATTTTTATTTTTTTTGGTCTGAATTTTGGGAACGGGCGTATACCGCTCGTAATTATTTGGAATTGATGAATAATAATCATTTATTTCATTTGACCTTTATCTCTGCCTGAAAAGTTATTTCCTTTAAAAAAATGAGAAAGAAAGAAAGAAAGAAAGAAAGAAAGAAAGAAAGAAAAAGAAACGTTTCCTTCTATCTATGTTGGGCGTTTGCTCTTAAAGAACATGCAAGTGCCTCTATATTTGCGTGAAAATAAAGTGCGACCGGACCAAGCAAGCTTTTATAAATTAAGCTGAAGCTAACTACTGTTACACGTAGGTCGTTTAGAGACATTAGTACCCATTGCAGACATTAGTACCAGACAATAGACATTAGTACCCATTGCAATGGCCGATCATTCCCACCCCTTTATCCACAGACTGACATAGAACCCAAAGCGATTCTCCCTCAGAGATATTCCGACATCCGTATCCCATCCAAGTGCTCCCCTTTTACCTTGAGCGAAGACCAAAAACACTGCTGTATTAGGCACGATAGCATGTTCTAAGACGGCGATAGTGAGAATGCTGCGCGATTACTTTCTTTTGTCTCTATGGTGTGGTACTGGCATTTTAAAGCCCAGCCAGTGTGAAGTGAGAATGATGTTTATGGCGTGATTCAAAAGTAATTCAGTTTTCCAGTGTGTTAATCAACCTAGAATATATTACTCATGAAAAAAAACCCCGTAAAGGCCCTACTGAAAGATTGCGAGAAACAGAAGTATCCTAATAACTACTGTAAATGAAGATTCTTGTAATAAAGTCACCACTAAAGATCAAGAAAACGGATGCCATGATCGACGAAAGCATTAATTTCGGAAGGAGAAAAAAGTATATTACAAGAGGAAATTATTCTTGTTATGACACCAGATGCATACATGTCTTATGGTTGTCATGACTGACTAAACATATACTAATTCAAACATGAGACTGCTATATACATGGACTTCAAATAAATAAAAATATTACATTATGATTAAAGATACTTCAAGGTAATGCTGAGGAATCTATATATGTATTGCATGATGCTACAAAACAACATGCAGCAGAAAGGGTTAGTTACATAACACAAAACTAACTTCAAGAAAAACGCTTGATAACTAAAGAGTTGAACACACACCTCCGTGAGGAAATCTTCATAACTGTAATGTCTCAGCGATAAAGATATTCTGTTAGAATAAAGATATTCTGTTAGTTGTTGCTTGAAATAGTTTCCTTACAAAAATCTCATACCACAAATCTGTACACTACTTAGTAATTAATAAATGCATACTTTTTTTTTTTTATCACGAACCTTGCTTTAAGAAAAATTCTTGTGTCTCTGATGAAAATGCGTTCTGCTCATAGAGATGGAGAGGAAAAAAATACTGTTATTTCATTTGAATATATTTTTGCTGTTTTCTAACGTTTTTGAAATGTTTCTGATCCAGGAAAAAACGAATTATTTATTTCACTGTTTACACCCGCAGCACCAATTTTAAAAGATGCTGCTGTATGGATCACATAAATAAGCATGGCTTCGCCTATTAGAAGTTTCGACAGAAATACAGCAGAAATGGTGGGGACTTGTGACCTTCCTCTAATGAAACCTCAGTCTGAGAATATTTTTCCTAAACAAAATATTAAAATTTATAACTCGGAATACTGGGAAAGGGAAATCTTTCAATCTTGAATTGGAACTGCGATTGACACGAGAAGATGCAGTGAACTGATATTTTTCTTAATATACCTCTGAAATTCAGATTCCATACAATTTTTCAGCTGATATGAAGATGAAGAACCTCTAAAATTGGTTTATTCCGCACATCATACACTTACTTGTGCACCAATTTCACTAACTGCCGACTCTAAGTGTAAAACCGTTCTGAAATAAAAGTGGAGAATGGAATACCATCTGGAAGCTAAAATAAAACATGGTTATTTTAAAACTAAGCTATGTCATATAATGTTCGACGATGTTTTCATTGCTTTGAGGTACAAAATTTCAATCTGTAAAATGGTTAAAAATTATATAAGTTGCCGTTAGATTTAATAAATATATGTAGAAATTAGCGCACCGAAGCAAACCGATTTTAGTGAAATCACAACAGAAATTAAATTGTTGATGATGTGTTTCTGTGCCAAAAAGTTCTTTTTTTTCAATGTCAATAAAGTTCCAAAGAAATCCTTATGAAACTTATCAGTATTTCTAATAATAATGATAGCATAAATTCACGTTTTACAGGCAGGGATCTATTGTATATGTAGTTTGCAAGTCCTTGAATTACATTAAATGAGAGAGCTGAAAAGAAAAGTGAATTCTTATTTTTGTTTTTGAACTCATCGGGCGGCTCTTGAACATTCATGAAACTCCTGACATTGAAGAGCAGTTGAAGCCCTACAGATGAAAGGACTTGTTTTTACTTTCCGCGATTGAACACTGGTTACTGCAGTGATGCCAGCTGTGGCAGATGGCAGTCAGTAGACAACGAAATGCTCTTGTTAAAAGCAGTCTGCTGATAGGGAAAAGACGACTTTGGCCTTAGACACGTCTTTGAGAGGATCTTTCTCTCTGTCTCTCCCTCTCCCTCTAAAACAACTACAGCAAATGAAACTGCACTGTTTGTGTCCTGTTAATCTCATCCAAGCAGGGTATAATATCCTTTGATAGATCATGAACTACTGAAATTTCAAACTGACAAAACATGTACACTGAAGAGCAATTGAATTAGAGACAGCTGGAGTTATGCAAATGTGGCGCTGTGGGCGGCCCTGTAAACGGAAACGACATGACGTATGCAGTGATCCGACAATATAAGGAGTGATGCGACGGGAATCAGTAAGAGTCGGACGCAGTATGGGTAAGACGAAGTATCTAAGCGCATTTGATCGTGGGCAAATTGTCGGGGCCCGACGAATGGGTCACTTCATCTCGGAAGTCGTGCATGCACTGGGATTTTCACGAGCCACTGTGTCACGGGTGCACCGTAAATACATCGAATTCGGTAAAACTATCCCTGCAAGGGCCAACTGCCGTGGACAACAGCGTGTATATGAGCGGGGTCATCGTCGGCTAGCTCGCATTATAACAGCGGATAGACGGGCCACAGCGCAAGAAATCACTCGGCAATTTAACGCTGGTGCACAAAAATGTGTAAGCAGCCACACCATCCAGAGCCATCTCCTCGCTATGGGGTACAGAAGCCATCGTCCCACGAGGGTACCGCTGCTGACCGCCCATCACAGGGTGCAAAGATTAGCATGGGGGCGGGAACATCGCCACTGGACCCTAGACATATGGAAAAATGTTGCCTGGACTGATGAGTCGAGATTCACGTTGGTATATGCGGATGGCAGGATACGAGTACGGCTCAAACCACATGAAGCGATGGATCCTTCTTGTCCGCGAGGTACTCTTCAAGCTGGTGGGGGTGGCATTCTCGTCTGGGGACTGTTTACGTGGACTGAAATGATACCCCTGTTACGTGTAACATCGTCCCTCACAGGTCAACGTTGCCGGGATATCCTGAACGACCATTTGCTCTCGTTTGTGCGTCTTCAAAATCCCACTGGGGACCTCATCCTGCAACAAGACAATGCACGGTGCCATCGCTCCTGAATTGTATCCGAATGGTTGGATGAACACTCCACCGACGTGACCACGCTTCCTTGGCCAGCTAGGTCACCTGACCTCAATCCCTCGAGCACATCTGAGATGCTATCGAGAGAGATGTTCGAGGCTCTGACCCCCTCCATCAAATCTTCGTGAACTGTGGGAGCTTGTTCAAGGGTCGTGGATCCGTATGGCTTCCCAACGCTTCTGGGTGTCTTGTCGAGTCCATGCCGAGACGAATCGCCGCCGTCATCAGGGCAAAAGGTGGTGCTACACGTTACTAGACAGGTATCTCTAATTCAATTGCTGTTCAGTGTAAAACACATTTTTAAACCACTGCTTTCATTTCGCTGAGCAATCGTACGAAATTTGATGCTGGCACTGTGGTGATAAATACGTAAGGTTCTTTTATATAGATACCGTTCCTGAAGTCTTTGTTCCCGTTATGCGAAAAAGTTGTTTAGCCACTTCCTCTAGAGTCCATCCATAAAAGAAAAAGAATATTAAAGAAAAATATTTCCTTTGGAATGCAAATAATATGCATCCGTCTGCAAAAACGACATTTCTTCTTCCAAAAGCCAAACTAAGAAAGATTTCTTTTCATACCAAATATAGATATACGAATGACCAAGATTCTGTTTACAATATCCGACTTACCCACCAGATAGCGTAAAAGATCATCTGTATGATATAGCTGTTCGGAAAAAACGGATAAGAACAATTCTTTTCGCCATGTATAACAAAGTAGGCGTAGTTTTCCAACTAGTTCTAGATTTTTCTGCGAAAAGCTTTTCTCGTCAAAGATGTAAAGACATTTTTATTTCTCAAATTTGAAAGACAGATACTTATTTAGTAATATATACTTGTTATTTTTCATTTCAAATAAAAAACAGACATAAGTACTAATTTATTTGGTTCTAACTTACTTTTGTTTCACAAAATTGAAACACAAATACTTATTTATTTGGTTCTAAGTGAAGGATAGGTTAAGTATTTTCCGGTTCCAGTGGATAAAAGGGTGGTATGATATATATTTTTCATTGACTCTTTCCATGAGTTTTTCCCTTCAGTTGGGCGCAATCGAAAGTGTAGCTAAATCAAAAAAAGGCATGTGATATTGTCTGTGATCATGATGTACACTTTCTTCCTTGGAATTAGCAGTTTAAGTATATCGCTTTTCGTGCAAAATGATAACTTCCATAAAAGGTTTTCGAAAAAGAAACATGCTTTGAAGAAAATGTTTCTTGGAAATGATTGTACATTTTTTATTGCTTTACTTTACACAATGATTGTACATTTTTTATTGCTTTACTTTACACAATGATTGTACATTTTTCATTGCTTTACTTTTCATTTCCCGTCCCCTAATCAGAACAGTTAAACCATAAGAATACAGATGATAACTAAAATTTAAATTTCTGTCACCATAAGCCTACAAAATCGGGAGTACTATAAACAACGTGGCGGCAGTACCATAAACAACGATTCTATATTTCATACACATTTCCTTAGAACTTTCAGAAACTAGTAGGAGAACTGATTTTTAATTTTCTGCAAAGTTCAGCTTATAATGCATTTTAAAAAGGCTGGAAAGGAAAAGGAAAGGGTGGAACTCACACTTAGGTAAAATTTATTCGAAGCAGTTACTTGAGTGAGTGAAGCAGATGACAATTCATTTATTTAGTACTTTATCTATTGATTGTAGCCCAGTAAATATGTCTGTTACTCGTCGATGTCTATAATCATAATCCTTCATTATTTCAGCTAAGGACAGCATATGGTACGACACACAGTTGCAGTTGCTTTAACTATAAAGCTAAAGTATCTACGGGAATTCTTCACCCCCGATTGGAAAAATGTTCGGCATCAGTGGTGTTAAAAAATGACTTAATAACAACTGAGTTTGCTGTTCAAGATGCAGCATGAATTTAGCATGACTTTTAGACGCATGACAGAATTAATTTTGATATATTTTAAGAATATTGGTACTTAGATATATAGAATTACCCAGAGTACCAAGTTTTTATGTGGTACGAGGATGACATTTTGTTTGTTCCTCCACGCTAAAATCTGGACATTTAGCGAGGAGGAATTCCACTCATTAACAGCATCTATGTCATCGGTGTTTCCTCCATAAAATTTACCTTGGAATGTGAAAAGAATTACTGCATCTCGTTTCTGAACTTCACCTTAGTGAGAAACCCGACATCCCAGTGTTTGCAAACTTCGGTATACCGAAAACCGACTTCCACTAATGACATCATCCCGGCTAAGTTGTTTCAGCCAATGTCACATAAATTGTCTACCATACGATTCGTTGTACGTAGGGCCATTACTCATTCGTCAAATACCAAAATCAGAAAATTGGAACTTACAAAGGTTTGTGAGATAGCCAGGACTTATGGCTATGACGACTCCCTTGTACATAGAATTTTTCATTAATTATTGCATGTACGTGACATCACCTTCTCGAGAGAGCCCACAAGAAGTAAGTATGTCGGATCAATTGATTTTGTACCGTGTTTGATCAACCTTTCAAATAATGTGTGTAAACAGCATGGAATCGGCTTTGGGCTCAAAACACAAAACATTTTTCAAAGCATTAGGAAAGATCGAGACACAGTGCATAAGAACAATAGATTTGGTGAATACAGCTTCCCACTCAAAGCGACAGACCCCTGTGGGGTTGATCAAGAGTACATCGGTTCCACTTCAAGATCTTTGAATACCAGAGTGAAGGAACACATGTACAATGTCCGAGTGGGTGCCAAAACAACCGCTCTCTCCGGATTAGTTGACTCTGGAACACGTGTACCAATCTGGACAGAAGCGGAGTTCCTCGCCACATCAAGTAAGACGTTTCAATTAACATTTACTGAAAGTCTATTTATTGCATGGAAGGGGCATCTTGTTGTAACGACTCTGTTCCATATGTCATACCTAGACCTTGGACTTTTTTGTTTAAGGATAACAGTGTACATAACTGTCCAATTGAATATATTACTACTTAATCATAATTGTATCGTAATCGTATGTATTGTTTGTACACCAGATGGCAGTTCGCAATTGCGTCACGTGTGATATTATAAAATTGTCTGTATCCAGCCCACATTACCACTTTTTATGTATCTGATGATGGACCTCGGTGCGGGGTGTCCGAAAGTTCTTATACTTTCTTTTATACTCAGTGTATATTTTTATTAAACGCAACTGGAGGTTCCACGGTGAGCCCTGATGTAGGCCGTCCATAGACGGTGCTATTTTATTATGATCGTTACTTTGCACGAGGATTGTGTTCTTAAAACTTTAAGTATATTTAAATTCTCGTATTCTTAAAACGTGCCAAATTAATGGTAGAACTCTGAATGCATTTGGTTGATTTTTCTCGATCAGCACTCTTGTGGTGCAAGCGGTTCTCACGCACAAATGGTATTTCAGTATTTACACCACATGCAGAAAAAACTAACTAAGATCTAAACTCAAAATATTTTCCCCTTGTATTTTGGAAATATTGCAGGATTATAGTTCAATGTAAATCTCTGTAAATGCAATGCACATCTTTGTTCCAGGTATGTTAATTTTTGGCAGTCGAAATTTTTATTGTGTTCATAAAATCATGCTTCTATGCCTTCGTGAAGCTTTTCATCGCCCCAGAATGGCAAAGGATAGTGAAAAATATACTTACGCTGGTAACCACTGACGATTGTATGCCAATGAAAAAATTTCCCATATCGGAGGAAGGAAGGCAAAAACCATATTACATTATGTACTCGAAAATATCAAACTACATCATGCCGGAGGCTGTACTTACTTGCCAATTGCCATAGTTTTCTTTTGAAAAGTGCAGCAATTGGCAAGTGATGAGAACACCACGACTCACCATAGCGTGTATAAGCGCATTTCGAAGACAATAAGTCCGATAATCACGAAAGATTTGGGTTTAGTAAAAGAATGAGGCCATATTTATAAGCATATATATATATATATATTTATAAGCATATATATTTATAAGCATACCTTGCAAATATGGCCTTGTGCTCGGAAGCTCAATCACAGATAGCTGACCGCAGACATTTGAATGTCTGTGGTCATTTTTTCAATGAAGCATGATTTCTGTATCATCCAAACTGTAACAAAATTGAAGCCATTAACTGTCATCTCCTGGCCTGAAGAGCTTCTTAACTTGGGCTGTGAAACCTTAAAATAAACTCCGTGTAACATCATCGGGAATTTCGTGCACTCCTGTATGCACAAGAAATTCCGTCTTTGTATGGTAACAAAGATTAGAAGGTCCGGATTCGTCAGGAAAACAAACAAACAAAAATCCGCTCATCCCGTTCCATTACCGCAATGATACCCGATTGCACAAACTCTGGTGGTATCCATGCTGTCTTCTTCAGTGAGATAGCAGTGAAATCGTTGGATTGAATTTGAAAATTTGGTGCATTAAAAGAATTTAAAAAACAATTTTAGAATGTTGTGCTATAGAAACAAGTGCTAGAAACCAACAATGTTTTGAGGGTGAAACAAACTTCAACACTGCGCATGAAACTGTGCAACAATGCAAACATTTTTCTCTTCATAGGAACTTAATTGATTTTAAAAACTTACTGGCGGAGGAAGGTTTGGGCCGACTGAGGCATCAGAAAACTGTTGAACTGACTTCCTTAACCCCATCAACCCTAAATCGTTTCCATTTCTAATGACATCAAACGCAATGACTGCACTTGAATATGTGTTTAGCATCATAGTTTTAAGTTTCGCAGATGTCAATGTCCGTTTGAACAATCCCTTCTGCAGAAACAAGGTAGTGGGATTTTACTAGAACAATAAATATCGTTTGCATGTGTGTGCTTAGCACTTACTTTATATTAAAAAAGGAGGTACTGGTATAATGTAATGCCCTTCTGAGTTAAAAAGAAGTCAGAATGTGATATAACGCCTTTTTGTATGACAAAAAAGGCCTGCCGGCAAATCGTATTATATTTTTTTTTATTGGAGGGTTAACGACCACTGTGAGCAACTCAGTGAGCTATAAGAGAGTCGCCCGTCCCTGATGTAGGGCCACTGGTCCTAGGGAAGAGAAAGAGCTAGGGCCATAAGACAAACACAACAACCATGTCTCACCGGGTTTCAAACCGTGACTCATCTCGGACGAATCATCAGAAGCCATTGCTTCGACGACTGCGCTACCAGGGTGGCAAATCGTACCATTGCATACTGTCACGTAAAATTACTAGGTGTGCACACACACTCACACACATCTATGTACACGCACACGTCTTTTGCCGACAACACAGTACGAGGGAGGATCGAAAAGTAACGCACAGCATTTTTTTTTTTTTTTTGCTCTTTGCAGGTTGCAAGTAGCAGGTTGCAGTTTGGCAGACAAAGAGTTTGAATATCACGCTACAGACCGATTTGGGTGATCCGGTGTCACCGTGCTGGAAGACAGTGTGAACGACGGCACAAAGATGTCGCGTTTGTTAGCGTCGTCTACGAATGAAGAGCAACACGGTGTAGTCGATGTTTGTGGGCTAAAGGGAAAACTCTGACGAAAATTCACAAAGAAATTGTCAAAGTGTATGGTGGTGATTTGCTGGACCGCAGCAACAACTCCAGAGGGTGCAGTTTCTTTTCAGAGGGCAGTGACAACCTTACCGATTCGTTACTTTCTGGTCGACCTGTAACCGCGTTATCACCTGCCACTATGAGAGGAGGCATTGAACATATAATTCTGAGTGACTGGCGGATCCATCTGCGCACATTGGCACAGAATTTCAACATTTTGTACGGTATAGCGTACGGTATTGTGCAGGACAAATTGCAATTTCACAAGGTCTGTGCGCGATGGGTGCCCAAGAACCAGAAGGGACAGAAAATGATGTCATCCCTGGACCACCTGATGCGTTATGCAGAAGAACAACATGAATTTCTGGCAGGTCTAGTGATTTTCATCTGTTGGGTCCCTTGCAAAGATTCGGACTTTCATCTGTGTGGTTCTTTAAAAAGTTTCCTGGGCAGCCAACGCTTCGATTCCGCCGACGAAGCCAAATCGGTTGTCAGCAGGTGGCTATATGCCCAGAAAACGGAATTTTATAAACAAGGTATACTAAAGCTGGTACCATGCTGGGATAAATGTCTCGAGCGTCTCGGTTCTTATGTTAAAAAATAGCTAAAAAATGTAGTTTCACTGTGTATATGTTTTGTTCTGTGTACCTATTAAACTGTAACCCAAAAAAAAAATAATAGTGTGCGTTACTTTCCGATCCACTCTCGTATATTTTGCAAATCCCTCTCAGAACTGCAAAGCAGGATGTAGGAACTTATTGACGAGATGAAGGAGTGAGATTAGACATTAATTTACAGCGAGAAAACAAAACTGATGAACAATGCTTTTACAAAACTTGAGGATTCTGAGGTTGATTAGGCAAATTTAGAAGTAACCGATGCCTATATCTACATAGGACAACAAATACCGAGCAAGGGCCACATCGAGGAACAAATTAATAAATGTACAAAGCTTGGCTGGAGCACATTTGAAAGAAACAGTACTATTTTCAAGAGCAATTTACCATTAGGTCTTAAAAGAAAAATGTTTAATTAAAATAATACATCCTTCCAGTTCTTACTTATGGATCAGTAACAAGGACATTAATAAGAAATTCATACAGAGGCTGCGGACATCTCAAAAACTCATGGAGAGAGGCAGGCTTGGTGCAACCAAGAAAGATGGGAAAAGGAGCGTGTGGATCAGGAAAATGACAAGAGTGGATGACATCATGATAAAGAAAAAGACCCTTAAGTGGCAATGGGCTGGACATTTTACTAGAAGAACTGACCACCGTTGAACAACTGAAATATCACACTGGATACCAAGGGACGGCAGTGGCGGCTTCTCAGGTGAAGTTGGTGAAGTGCCTCTTCACCTATTTTACTCAAAATAAAGTTTTATTCAGTATTTTTTTATAATATATTCTTTTTTGCCTTTATTCAGTTCCAAAATACTCAAAAGTTTGAATAGATATTAATTCACATGGCGCGCTCAATACGGAAAACAAATCCTTACACGCAAAACAGCGCAAGTGAAGAGCCGAAATGAGAATGCTTGAAAGTCTGCATTTTTCGGCCGAGTTGTCATGGTAACCGTGACGTCACCCTCCCCAATCTGCTCGCTCAAGTGAAGTGTTTCAGCTGCACGCGCCTTACCTCTGCATCTTTCAGTTTTTGAGCGTAAAGACGTGAGAGATCACGGTGGAGCGTGTGATAATTTTTTTTTTTTTTTGGCCCTGCTTACTTTTTAGTAATAAACATTCGGCGTAGAATAAAGACGGATTCTCAGATTTATTAAGCGTAACACGGTCACTTCATAAACATCGGGATTCTAGCGAACACCTGAAATGCGGATTAATGTTAAGGAATTTTGAAAAAATTCAAAACACCATTGCCAATGCCCTGAGGAAGAATGCTAGGCTTTTGAAAACGCATTTTAACGAAACCGTTCGTTTAAATAGACTTTTCCTGCAGACAGTGATTGATGCAGTATTAGTCTGTACTGTATTTGAGCAAACAAGAACTAGCATTCCATGACCATGACGAAAGCATGGGCTCGATAAATCGTGGAAATTTCATTGAATTACTTTCATTGTTGATATGAAGAAGTTCTTTAGAAATTGAAAATCAATACGAAAGGATAAAAAACTATTCAAAATGAATTAATTGAATGTATTTCTGAATATATAAACGATCACGTCAAAAATTAAATAATTTTTTATTGTTGATTCGGAAGGTGTATTGGTTCAGGGATTTTTGCGTTTCCATGATGTGAATGAAGATAGAACGTCAGGAGCTTTATACAAAATGCTAGACAAAATTTTGGAACAGTCTGATTACCAACACAAATAAATAGGACAATGTTACGATGTGGCAAGTATAATGTCTGGACACTTAAATGGGCTACAGAAAAAAAAGTCAAGGATAAAGCTTCTCAAGCTGTTTTTGTTCATTGCTCAGTCCATCATTTGAATCTTGTATTACACCAGAGTTTTTCTAAAATTTCTAAGTGTCGAATACTTTTATGCAAGATTCAGTGGAATTGCTTCGTTTGTTCACCATTCTGCGAAGCGGTCTTATACACTTATATTAACAACCGCAAGATGATTGATTGATTGATTGATTGATTGGAGGTTTAACGACCACCGTGAGCAACTCAATGGGCTATAAGCAGTCGCCCGTCCCTAATTTAGGGTCACTGGTTCCAGGGAAGGGAGAGAGCCAGTGCCGTAAGACAAACACAACATCCATGCCTCACCGGGATTCGAACCCGGACCCCGTTCGGACGAATGATCAGAGGCCATCGCTTAGACCACTGCGCCACCGGGGCGGCAAAACCGCAAGATGCAGACCAACCATAGCAGAAACTCGATGGTCCTCCACTTCGAAATTAGTAAGTGTAGTTGTTGAAGATTGGAATAAATTGAAGGAAGTGTTCGGATTTCTGACGAATAGCGAATAATCAGACAAAAAATCAATTCATCTTGCCAAGGGGTTTTTGAATGATATTAACACTTTCGAATTTACATTTTTGGCTCCACCGATCTATTATTCGAACTTTTGAAGAAAAAATAACTAAACATAAACTACTGTGTAACTCAAAAAAAAAAAAAAAAAAAAAAAGACTCGTGAAATTTTGAGCCATAAAAAGAAATGAGTTATTTGACGCACAGTTTGCAAAAGCTAGCAAAATCACAGAAATAAGCACGGGAATACGCTGCTCTTACACAGGAAACAATTCTTCAAAATTATAAACAATTTTATTTTAAAATTTTGGACCACATTCTTATGGAAATGGATATAAGATTTCAAGAATGTAAGAGACTTCAATTTGTCTGACTTGCTGACACAACCAGATTCGAATAATTTAATGCATGCTTTCCCTCTCGCGCTCTTGAAAATCTACATTTTTACGGAAACATATTAACTAAACACAGCGCCTTAAAAATGAACTGAGTCTTGTATATGCCGATGAAAAATTAAGGAATATATTGACTCAAGAACTCCTTCGAGTGTTTCACGGAGACAAAGACATTTTTACAGATTATAAATTGGTTTTCCTCAGTTTAACAGTTCCATCTACAAGTGTGGCAGTGGAAAGAAGTTTTCTTAAAAGAATACAAACTTGCTCAAGAAACACTAGTTCCCAAGATAGACTTGCTTCTCTGGCAAATATTTTTATTCAGGAAGACATTTTATTGATGCTCACGAAGAAACAACCATCTTATGACGAAATAATCGACAAATCTGCAGCTTTAAAAGGAAGAAAAATTGATTTAATATAAAAAAAATAAGTAAGTCCTCATTAAGGGATTTTCATTGTAGACAGTAGATATATTTTCATACTGCTCTTGTACCTCTTCACCTATTTTTCCAACCACGAGCCGCCACTGGGACGGTAAAATACTCAGAAGACCACGCTGGAGATGGGTGGATGGAATTCGAAAGCATGCTGAAGTGACATGAAAGAGAATGGCTCAAGACAGACAGTTATGGAGCATATTTAAGAGGGAGACCTTTATCCAGCAGTGTACAGTGAATGGTTGATAATAATGATGTATGCGCACATATAACAGATATGTGCATATACGTGTGTGTCTGTAGCAACAACGATATGTTTTTAAAAAAATGTTTACCAAAAAATGAATATTTGTGTTGACAAAATATGCGAACAAATGCATATTTTTGATGTTAACAAAATGCACCAAAAATTTTTTTTTTCAAAAGAGCCAGTGTATAATGCGCGATTACATGTGTGTATGTATATATATATTCAAAATTATGATCATGTTTCCACAAACGAAGTATTTCACAAAAGATTTTAATCTGGTATTATTTGCTACACAGTCACAAAGAAAAGAAATATCTAAAAATCAGAATACGTATTTGTTATTTTTTTTTTTTGGTTAGAACGTATAGCTCTCTAATATCTTTATCTGTACTGTATATCATTCATTGCACTTTTATTATTCTGATATCGTTCATTACTCATTCATTATTCTTATCGCCTTTGCCACACATACACATGTGTATATTAACATGGGGAAGGAATTATTGGAAGGCCTTTTTTTATATATTCAAACAATACAATTACCTGAACACGAAAAAGTAGGACATTATATAACATTACCGACAGAAATTATTATTATATGGTATGCATAATACTCATTTATATTGATATCTTGTAATGGTGAAATCCTCTATTGTTCATATATATCACACAGTAACATCTTTTACTGCCCTATTTTGTCATATGAGAGTGCTACAATCTTGCGTCGCATTAAACAGTTGCGCATGTTTGATAAGCAAGCATTGAATCCATTCTTTTAAGAGCAATTTCATTTTCTCTACTCCTTGTCAGTGTAATGGCTTGTTTAAACACGAAATACAAATCGTATCATGAACGTACAAAACCAGAATGCATAAAAAATGCACAGCAGCCATGTCTCACCCAGAGACTGCATCACACAGTAAGGCTTGCTTTTAAAGAAAAATGTTATTCTTATAATTTAATAATGCCTAACGGTACACAGAAGAGTTTACTGGACATTTTTGCTGCTGTGCATTTTTTATGCATTCTGGTTTTGTACCTTCATGATGCGATTTGTATTTCGTGTTTAAACAAGCCATTACACTGACAAGGAGTAGAGAAAATGAAATTGCACTTAAAAGAGTGGATTCAATGCTTGCTTATCAAACATGCGCAACTGTTGAAACCAGTAGAGGTCTAAAAAATTGTTTTATCCGACATACTTAGAAACCAATATTGTTTTCAAGAAAAACATTTTATAATTTCATGATTAAAAAACATCGCGTTCAATAGTATGACATTGTTTTCAATTATTGAGAAAACATTATACAAAAACCATTTACGAAGTTGAAAAAACGGAACTATAAGGATCGTGTAAAAAAACATAAGATTCAGTTTTTGTTGAAACAAAAGACATTGAAAGTTACAGAACTATATACACAAAAATACCACAAAAGTAATTTGAAAAGTTCTTCCCCGAAGAGAAAAGGGGTATGAATAATGCCTCTGGTCAAAAAAAATGGTAGATTACTTGATGCATTACGGTGGGTAAACTGAAAACAACAACAAAAAAATAAAAAAATAAAAAGAAAAAACCCTTCTAGGATTGGTTATCACAAGACATTAAAATTATTTGCATGAATGCATTTCAAAAGTTTCATAGGATTGGCCTAAAATGATTCACCGATTAATCACAAAATAATATATATTGTATACATCAAAAAGGGTTACATCTGAAACTTGTTTATGAGATGTTTTGAAAGGACTTACACGAACAATCTCAAGATAGTTCATACAAAATATCTTAATACTGCATACTGCAAAATTTGAAATTTCTTTATGTATACCAAAAGGCTTACTAAACAAATGACTTACTAAACAAAATGGCTTACTAAATAAATGTCAAAAATAAACTTTGACATTTGTTCACCGCAATGTTTCAAAATGATTTATCTCAAGAGACCCAAAATGACTGATATATAAAGTCTGACCATGATTTTCATAAAATAATTGCATCACCGCTGGCTATGAGGTGTCTCAAAGAGACATGCCAAGAAGCCTAAAACATATTTCAGAATAAATTCCTATCGGACGAGATTCCAAAATGTTTTAAGTAACGTTTTAATATAGTCCTCTTGAAAATGTAATGTCGAAAGTGAGGTGAAATAAATTTAAAAAATTATGTGAAAAACAGGAACTTCAGCATTTAAAAAAAAACAGAAGCTTACTGAGTTATTGTACATCTAGTCATAGACATAAAGTTATTTTAAGAAATACCAAAGTACGCGAAATTAGCCTTCGTGAAATTTTCATCTACGAGACCCGAAGTTATTACAGTACTATTTTTTGGCATCATTAGGCTCAGAAGAAATTAATTCGTATCTCAAAGGAAAAAGAGAAGAAATATCGAGCCAGTACTGCAAGAAATTGAATTTCCATACATTCAGTGTATTAATTAATGCGCACCCGATGATTTAATTCCTTGGGAATATTTCCACATGTCCTCCGAAGAGGATCAAGGATCCTTGCGTGCGAGTTTCTCCGCCCGGTTCTTCACTGTGCAGGCAAAGCAGCTTCATGCGACGACAATTTGCTAACCCTACTTCATTCCCAACATTGTCATTCCGCTCTTACAAAGACTGGTAGTTCCGGTCGAGATTTCAGGACACGGAGTACAACGGAGAGAAAAGTGAAAAGCTTCTGAAATTAGCCTTACCTGAGCTGTTGTTTTTTAAGTCCAAGGGATACTGGAGTGGAAACGTGCGAGGGGAAGATGACCGAGAAGAATATTATCCTGTGTGGTTGGATTTGCGGCGGCGTATACCGTGCAGGGGCCTCCTCGGTTGTTTGGGAGAAGGCAGGCAGGCGTCGCTGGCGTTGATCAATGTACCACTGCTGCGGTGATAGGAGCAGGGCCACTGATGGACCGAAGGGGAGACAGGCACAAAAGAGAGTGCCAAGAAAAACGGGAGGGGGAGAGAATGACTTCTCTGCAGGAGAAACACTTCAGTCCAGCAGGTGAGAGCTCAGAGTCGGACGGGCTTCGCCCACTTACAACCCTATCTGCATGCATTTCTGTAACAGGCGTGTTTGTTCTGCCGTGAATTTGCAGAGCGTCAGGACCGTGATTATATCCCCATCAATAACTCTACGCGAACCACGAGAAAGCGAAATGTTCCGACAGTCTAATAAAACAAGTAATTTGCTGGAAAGCAATAAACCCACGACTTTTATTCTGACATGTTCTTACGCATTGTGAGATGCATTTTTACTTCCCGTATATAAAAAAAAAAAATGAAATAAAAACTCAACACTGATTTAAGTGACTGGATTTGCTACAGAAAAGCTACTTTTTTTTTTCTCTAGATAATACTTTTCCTCTGAACAGATTTTTGCCAGTATGTTCAAGAGTCACAAGTTCATCTATCTCAAGAATACTGTACACATATTTGGAGGAGTGCGCCGAAATGAACAACCAAACTTTCTGCTGTTCGTCTGATTATCAAACCGGTACTCATCAATACCCTGTCATCATTTTCTCACAGCTGCGCGCGGCAAACCTCTGTATCTTTTAGTAATACAAGCACGGGCGCAGCTCTCAAGAGTTGTGATTCCCTCCTCCTCCTCCTCTTCCTGAAGTTTTCCTCTGAAGTAAAACAAGCACGGTAACCCAGTGCTCGTTTTATTTCCACTTAATAAAGTGACTCAATGTCCGCTTCGTCATTGATTCATTCAATCCTGCTGTATCAAAAATTTGGAATTATTCAAAGATGACCTGTTAGAAATCGGAAAGCTAAATAGCTCATGTGCTTTGCGCAGCATTGTGATGAAAACCTATAATGCACTACAAGTTTTGCCTTTGGCGATTAATTCGTCGTTACAAAAAGGAAAAATTTTATCTGGAGACTTTAATCATCAAAGTGGGTCTGTGTTACAAATCGCTTGAAACAGTTAATTAAGCACCATTCGTGTACGTGGGGAGGGGGGGTAGACAGTCACTGTTTTTTTTTTTTTTTTTTTTTGCTTGTTTTTTCTTGGTTCAGCATTTCCTAAGCATACCGAGAACTGTAATATCAATTAACATAGGGCACAACAGTGCTCCTTTTTACAAACATAATATGAAAGACGTAATAAATTGACCATGTATCGCTAAAGGCGTCCTTTTCTCCTCTGAAAGTATGCTAGTTTTTTTTAATGAATGAAGCTCAAAACATTATGTGCATATTTTTCGAACTGAATAATTCATTTTCACTACCCTTTTCCAGTCATAAAATATTTAAATCTTCTACCACTCGACATATCCCTTAAAAGAATGTAGCTTCGGATGTATATCAACTTTATCACCACTGATTCCCTTTATCACTAAAACAAAACATAAATATACATTCAGAAATTGTGTTTATCAGCAGATACACAAAAATGAATATCAATAAAAAGTGTAGAATTTCAAATTAATATTTGTGTTTGGTATTGTTTCCTTCACTCACTCATGCGCTAATTTGGAGTTCACAACGTTCCTGAAGACAAAGTGCAGAATCACATCAAACATTTTAATTCCATTTTATTATTATTCTTTTATTTTCATAGCAGTGCATGAAAATAGAGTGCAACTTACTTCATCGTTTTTCGTGCTGAACTGGATATCTTTCGTTTTCTTTTTTACGAAACCAAGTTAAATGCGTCGAATTAAACTCTGTTCCTTTTTTTTTTTTTTTTTTGCTTTTTTTTTGCCATCCTAAATCTGAAGTTAATTTTGTAAATTTTTCTTCTTCAAGGTCGGAGATTCAAAAAAGGAGTGATCCAGAAACTTCCCAAATGTAGCCCAAGTATTTTAGTTGATGGTAATAAAAAACCTTTCAGCTGATTCTTCCAAGTATTCACGAATAATTTTTATGATGCTTCTCAAATTCAAGCTTACTTTTTTTCTCAAATTCAAGCTTACCTTGTAAAACCGAAAAGGGAGGATATATGTATTTTGCATTCTTCTTCTTAAAGACATTTGTATATGTATTCTCTTACTTCTTCTTAAAGATATTTGTTTTATAAATATCGAATATCTAAGTAACAATGTCTTGGAAATTTCATAATTCGTTTTTTAAGTGAAAAACACATCTCATAAATGCGCAAGATTTGTAATCCGTTCTTCCTCACGAAAACACTTAGCCAAATTCCGATTTTTTTCGGATTAACAGTTTTTAAGGAAAAAATACTTTTGGAAATAAAATTTTTTAATGCAAGTAAAACATCATCATGCGCCGGTAGAAATTTACCACGATCCGCATAAGAAACACTAGCGGAGGTGAACGGATTTTCCCGGGATTAACAAAAAATACATGAATCAGCTTCCGGGCCAAGCATTTTCCCAGCTTTCCTAAAATTATGAATAAGATATAACTGTATTGCACGGAAATATTTAAATGAAATGTGCTCTGGTGATGAAAATAAACGAATTAAAAAAATGGACAAAATCTATACTTGTACCGGCACAATTAGCTTAATGTGTGAATACAGGAAATTTGAGATATCTGAAACATCTACATTCTTCTATCTTGTTGTGATCAGCGTAATGTACAGTTAATTCAAAGTAAGTTTATCCTTGAATAACATCTGCGTTAACGACGTTGAGTATTCCTTTATTTGGAACAAAGTTGAAGAGGTTTTTATTTTTACCAACTCGGGAGCAACCAACATAGAGCTAACCACGTGAAAAGCATGAGTTTTTCAAGTTGAGTGCGACAACTTTTAAACCTGCGTTTTGATGGCTAAACTAAGAACAACAAGAAACTGTAGCCGTTTAAGCCAAAATGGAAGGTGAGATGGAACGACTGAAATGTTTGGGATACAATCATGGTCTCCTGCAGCACTGTCAATCATGATAGTAGTTTCGATGATATTTGACATAATTTTCTTGATAGTCAGTTGTGTTCCGTTGTAGAGCGCTGGGGGATCCAGATTTCGTCATGATAAAATAAATAAAACCTTAAGATAATATAAATATACGATGCCATCGCTCTGTCCACGTTATTTTATAAACAACGCATAGCAACTGAAAAATCGTTCTTCCGACACAGCTGGGATCGAACCCCAGATCTTTCGATTAAGATGTTGTGGTAAAATGCGTGAACGAAGGAATAGCAATATTAAGCTTTGAAGAAATGATATGCGGGAAAATTCACGTTTCCCTCTCATTTCATTTCAATTATTCAATTTATATTTCCGGAGACGTAACTAGGAATTTCTGCGCACGGGGCAAAGAACAAAATGAATATTGCGCCCCATCTACCTTGTCATCATCGTTGTCAACCATTATCAATCCACTGCTGGACGAAGGTCTCCCCAAATTTCTTCCACAGCAGTCTGTCTCCTCCATGTCACTCCGGCATGCTTTCGAATTTCATCCACCCATCTCCCAAGTGGTCTTCTTCTGGGTCTTTTTCTGACACTTGGAATCTAGTCCAGAATTTCTGTTGTCCATCGGTGGTCCGTTCTTCTGGCGACATGTCCAGCCCAATGCAATTTCAGGGATTTTACTCTGATCATGATGTGATCCGCTCATGTCTTTTTCCTGATCCATGAGTTCCTTTTCTTATCTTCTCTGGTTACACCAAGCATGCATCTCCCCATGCTTTTTTCCGTTGTCTGCAGCCATTGTATGACTTTTTTTAGTTAAGGTCCATGTCTCTTTCAATTAGTTCTCTTAGTACATGGGGGAGTAGCACTCCTGAATCCAGCTTGTTCCCTCGGTTGAGCCATGTCCAATGGTTCTGCAGCACTCCTGAATATAGCTTGTTCCCTCGGTTGAGTCATGTCCAATGTTACTTTCACATCGCTGAAAGGTAACATTGTACATGCCTCAACTAAGGGAACACGTTGGATTCAGGAGTGATTACAGCACCATAGATCATATTCATGTACTGAGAGAACGAATTTAAAGAACGAGGAAATATGAACTTCCATTATGCATGGCTTTGAGTACATATATATGCACGGTCGAGTCACATTATTGTGACCACCAGCTAATATCCAGAGTAACCTCCATGTGCAGCGCTGACAGCAGCTAGATCGGCTGGGAGTGACACAATACGGTGCTAGAAGGTGTGCACAGGTATGTGGAGCCATGCTGACTGCAGTGCATATGACAGCTGCTGGAGGGTGCGTGGTGGAAGATCCATAGAGCGAACAACACGATCGAGGTGGTCCCACAGATGCTCAATTGGATATATGTCTGGGGAATTAGGGGGCCAGGGAAGTACTTTGAAGTCTTCATAGTGCTTTTTCCTCCACCCTTGGACATTTCTAGCTGTGTGACAGGTCGCATTGTCGTGCTGAAAGATCCCATCCGCCCCGGGGAAGAAAATCAGCATGTATGGGTGTACGTGGTCTGCAAGGATGGATTCATAACGAATTTGGTCCACAGTGCCTTTCACAGGTATAAGTGTACCCAGGGAATGCCACGAAAACATTCCCCAAACCATAAAGCTGCCCCCACCAGCTTGTGTTCTTCCAGCAATGATTAAAGAGTTTTTGCTCTCCGATATTTCTCGCCTTATACGCCAACGTCCATCCGTTCCACGAAGCAGAAAACGTGACTCATCGGAGAAGGCAATCGTTTGCCAATCAGCGGAGGTCCAATTCCGATACTGCCGTGCAAATGTAAGCCATTTCTGCTGATGCACCTTAGTTAGCATAGGTGCAGTGACCATCCATCTGCATCGGAGCCCCATACGCAGCAGGGTTCCCTGAACTGTCGTTTTAGACACACTTCCGGTAGCCCCCTGGTTCATTCGGCCAGTGAGTTGCTCCACTGTAGCATGTCGATCGGCCCTCACGCAACTTCGAAGCCGACGTTCACCTCTCACATGAATGGCACGTGGTGCTCCGCAGTTTCCACGTCGCTTATTCGTAATGGTGCCACTTCTCCAATCACGATACTCTTTAACCACAGCAGCACGCGAACAGTTCACAAACTGCGCTGTTTCAGGAATACTGCAACCCTTGGCCTGAAAGCGGATAATAATCCCTTTTTGAAAATCTGATAAATCGCTCCTTTTATCCATGACAGCAACGAGTGATACGTTTTCAGAATTCCTACAGCACACCTTATATACCCTCCAAGCCAGCTCACGACACGTGCCTTCTTTCATTGGCTACGCGCTGTAGACGTCAAAAGTAGGAGGTGGTCACAATAATGTGACTCGACTGTGTATACTGTATACTTTGTATATATACAGTATATATGTGGATGGCAGTGCCGTCCTGCCGCTGTCATCCACCCTTAGCCAGATGGCAGCGGCGAGACGAAGTAGCATGGCCGCAATGAGGCCCTGGTAGGTTGCCAGAGGCACACGTGCCCATTCGGACTGCAGCAGAGCACGGAGGTCCCGGAGATGACGTGGTTGTGGGTTGGCACGCCGAACCTGTCGATCCAAATAGACCCACAAGTGCTCTATGGGAATGATGTCGGGCGATTTCGCCGGCCAAGGGAGAGCGGAGACATCGCTGTCGTGTTCCTGGAACCAGCCACGCACACCGTTAGAGACGTGGCAGGGCGCATTGTTCTGTTGGTAGACACCATCACCACTAGGGTAAACGTCCAACATGAAGGGATGCATGTGGTCAGTGAGGATGGACAGGTAGCCATTCGCGTTCAGGAACCCATTAAGTTGTACCAGCGGTTCCATGTCATATCAGGAAAACATCCCCCAGACATGCACACTGCTACCACCGGCCTGTACATGACCGACAAGAGTGTCTGGGTGTTGGTTCTCGTGTGTTTTACGCCGTATCCGCCACCGCCCTACACTTCTGTGGAGTAGAAACCCCGATTCTTTGAAGAAGGCAACCTTTTTCTACTCTTCCACTGTCAATGACGGTAGTCACGTGCGAACTGCAGGCGTCGTTGCCGATGGACTTGGGTTAACATGGGTGCCTTGATGCAGCTTCGACTCCGGAGACGTATGCGTAACAAGGTTTGCTCTATTGTTATCGGGGACACATACCTGGGTGTCCCAGCTCTCATTCGCGTGGTCATTTGCTGTACTGTTGCGCGTCGATTGCCCTTTACCATTCAACGGAGGCGACGTTCTCCTTTGTGGTCGATGGCCTTCGGGGCTCCGCAGTTATGCAGTCGGGAGGTACTCGGTGTGTCAGCGGACCATTCTTGGTACACCCTTAATACAACACTTCACGAGCAGCCCACGAAGTCTACTGCTTCTGAGATGGTTCCACCTTGGCGCGGTAGCCGACGATCATCCCTTTTTGATCGTCCGTCGAATCACTATCTCTACCCAGTGTGCTCGCGTTACGCAGTATAGCTGATCTATACTGGCAGGCCGCTTATATCTCCGTGTGGTCGACTTTGTCACGTGCACTCGGTGACGCACGGTACACATGATGCAGGGGGTGATCGTAATATTCTGATACGACTGTGTATACTGCCGATGGCTCCGTGAAACCATCAGCAGTTACATTGACTTTGAAATTCTGCAGAATTGAATATGTTTACATTAGCATTATTAATAACATCTATGAAAATGCAGATACAGAAGTTCGGATATTTGAGGATACAGCACCAATAAATATTGGAAAGCGAGTTGACACCATATATCACAAACTCTTTAACACCATACTGCAAAATGTCTTTTAATCATTGAACTGGGCAAACAAAGGGGTAAAGATTAATGGAGACTGTTTAACTCACCTTCGTTTGGCTGATGACGTCGTCATTTTTGCAACTGCCCCATCAGAACTGCAGAGTATGACCCAGGAACTTGGTGACAAGAGTAAAGAAGTAGGATTAAAAGTGAACTTTCAGAAGACAAAATTGATGTCCAATGCTTTCACAAGAAATGAAGATTTATCGATTGATGGGGAAAAGCTGTAGATAATCGATACCTACATTTACTTTCTACAGCAGATATCGAGCGAGGATCACATTGAGGAAGAAATTAATCGACGTATAAAACTTGGTCGCAGAGCTTTTGGAAGAAACAGTACAATTTTCAAGAGCAATATGCCATCATGTCTTAAAAGAAAAGTATTTAATCAATGCACCCTTTCAGTGCTTACATATGAAGCGGAGACAATGACCTTAACTAAAAACGGCATCCAACGACAGCAGACAACTGAAAAAAGTGTGGATATATATATATATATATATATATATATATATGCGACTTGCAATTTAAAATTATATATATATATATATATATATACACAGTGCGTCAAAGAATTTTTAAGACTGGCGCTAGATTTCAGCCTACGGTGGCGCCACCAGTGTAATCGCGAATGCGTTATAAACCGTGACCATCTGCTTGCTTTCTGTTAAAAGTACTGCGGAGTTGTTAAAGTAACTCAAACGAAACGACCGTTCATTAGAGAAGTAAAGTTTTTTTCATGTTGAATTATTAAGATGGAACAAAGGGCTGTTATTAAATTTAACGCAAAACTTGGTATAAGTGCCTCGGAAACGTACCAAATGATGAAACAAGTTTACGGTGAGTTTTGTTTAAGTAGATCAAATGTTTTCCTGTGGCACAAACGTTTTTTGGACGGAAGATATACGCTAGAAGCTGATAAGCATACCGGAAGACCAAGTTCATCTAGGACACCTGAGATTATTGAAAAAGTGCGTGATTTCGTGGCATTGATGTGCGTCACTAAGAATGATGGAAGAGTCTTTAAACATCAACAAAGAAATGATTCGAACCATCCTGCATGAAGATTTGGGCAAAACAAAAGTCTGTGCTAAATTTGTTCCACACACGTTAACCAATGAACAAAAATCAAGGAGAAGTGCACATTGCAGAGACATCATTTCAACCGCTGAAAATGATCCAAACTTCTTAAAAGCGATTGTTACAGGTGATGAAACATGGTGTTTTCAATATCATCCTAAAAAAGCGACAAAGTGCGGAATGGAAGTAAAAATCTCACCACAAGCCAGAAAACAAGAAAAGTTCCATCGAAAATCAAAACAATGCTCATTACATTCTTCAATAGTAAGGGCTTACATATGGAGCGCAAAGAATATGTTCCAAGAGAATTTTTTCCAAGAGATCCACAAAGAATTTGTTCCAAGTGGACAAACAATTATTGGTGAGTTTTATTTAAATGTTTTGAGGCGTTTGATAAGCAGAATTCGTCGCATTCGTCCAGAATATCGGGATGAAAACAGTTGGTGTTTGTTGCACGATAATGCACCCACTCACATCTCACTTCTTGTTCGTAGATTTTTGGTGAAAAATAACGTCTGCGTGTTGAATCATCTACCGTATTCGCCTGATTTAGCACCCTGCGAATTTTCTTTATTCCCAAAACTTAAAATGACTTTAAAAGGGTGTTAGTTTGATGATATTTCGACCATACAAACAACTTAGTGAACTGGAACAGGCATTCGAATCATTATTAAATCGTTGTAACAAGTGTATTGAAGCCGGAGGGACTTATTTTGAATAACAAACTAAAACAAATTATAATTTCTTGTTTGTATTACATTTTACAGACCCAGTCTTAAACATTCTTTGCCACACTGTATATATATTGTTCACTGGGTTGAGAAAGTGTTGTACCTTGAATTTTCAGCTGATCAGGCAATTTTAAGAGGTATCACACGGAGTTCGAATTTTAAATATTTCTTTACTTAATGAAACAGTGAAACATGAGACGTTACATCAGAATCTGCCTCTTCAATTATTTTATTGCACAAGTAAATAAAGGAATGACATTGTCCATTGTCCGTAAATAAACATTAAACACTCTTCTATTACTATTCAGTTTGCTGTTTACTGTCACTCACGGTCATTTTTAGTGCATTTGGAAATTTCTTCCTGTGTTCCTCCGCAATCTGCAGCAGGACTGTTTCTGGTCATCGTTATTTGTGAGAATGCTGTTGTAGTCATGCATCAGCGCCACTCCTCGCTCGGCTGAGCCGTTTACTACCTTCAGGGCTTTAACAGTATTCATTGCTGATTGATAACACTGATCTGCAATTTTTCAACTTTTTCTGTTGTTTTCAAATGAATAGGTGTATCTGAATGGATTTTTTGCGCAGATTGCGAAAATGACCTTCAAAATTCCATATCACGTCAGGTTTTTTCACAAATGACGGAAATGTGAAAATTTAAAAAACCGTTATTTTTTTAATGACATTGCTATATGGCAACGTTTGTAACGTGTGAAAATGTTCTCTGGAGGGGCGGAATGATTGTTTAAGGAATAGATAAACATAAATACATATTCAAAAGCAAACATACCTAACATTCGCCCCTGGGCTCCCCTTCAAACTTCCTCTTTTTGGATTGTCATCCAACAATAGTCGGCCATCATATGTACAGTCCACTTTCCTTGGTATCTCTTTTCCATCACTTTAATATCCTGATGGAAGCGCTCGCCATGTTCTTCCGAAAAATCACCAAGATTGTTAGGAAAGTAATTTAGATGAGCATGAAGAAAGTGAACTTTGACGCTGATGTTGCAACCAAGCAGTTCATAGGATTCCAGCATGTCCTCGACTAAAGTGGTGTAATTTAAAGCCTTCGTGTTCCCCAAAAAGTTGTGTACCACATTTCTGAATGTAGTCCATGCTCGCAATTCGCACTCACTCATGGTTTCCTCGAATATGTTGTCTGCCATTAATTTTCGTATTTGAGGGCCTATGAAAATACCAGCTTTAATTTTTTCAGACGTGATTGATGGAAACTTACCACCAAGATACTGAAAGCATTTACTGTCCCTGCTTAAAACTGTCACGAATTGCTTCATTAAGCCAAGTTTGATGTGTAAAGGTGGCAACAGTATTTTCGAGGGATCGACCAGTGGAAGTGAAACAATGTTTTTTTCGCCAGGTGTGAATGTACTTCTGACTGGCCACTGCTGCCGAACCCAATGTTCCGTCCTTGCTCTGGAGTCGCATTCACACAAAAAGCAAGGGAATTTGGTGTAGCCTGCTTGTTGGCCGAGCAATATTCCAATCACCTTGAAATCTCCGCACAAAGACCATTCATGAAACTTGTACTGCACACTTTCCAGCAGTAATTTAAGGTTCTCGTATGTCTCTTTCAAAGTCACAGAATGTGCTACTGGAATGGATGGATGGATGCTAGTATTGTGAAATAAAACACCTTTTAAACTGGATTTGCTGGCATCTATGAACAACCTCCACTGTCCTGAATTGTAATTAATGTTGAAGTATTTCATGACTGCCGGAATGTCTCGACAATATACCAAACCGCCTTCCTCAGCAAAAAACGGAACCAATTCTGCTTCTCGGTGTCTGTACCAGGAGAATCTCGTATTAGGACAAAGTTAATTCTTTTCCTGAAGTCGTGATCCTAAAAGCTCTGCTGCGTCTTTAGGTAATTTCAGATCACGAACCAAATCATTCAGTTCATGCTGGGTAAATGGCACTGGGGTTTCATCCTCCATGCTGTCTGGTTGGTACATCTCATCACTTGTATCACCGTCTGAATCGGTGTCTGTTGGGGGCTTGATATTGGACGGGGATGGCACAGGGATGCCGGAATGTCTCGACAATAGGTCTTATGGCAGATGGGATATTGGGATACACAATGTTACGCTTACTGGTTCTGGTATGGTCCACGATATTCACTGTGCAGAAGTAGCAGTCGTCACTGTAATTTTTTGGCTCACGCCACACCATGGGTACACCGAACAGCATTGATGCACTTTTTCCACTTTTCCAGTTCCTCAACCCCTAAACACATGCACGGCACACATTGTGAGGAGACCAAACTTTGTCCTGATCTGCTAGTTTAATGCCGAAGTATTGAAAATAAGCATTTTTCACGAAAGGCGTAATATTTTGCCTGTGTTTTTTTCCTGTCGTATAACAGCCACATATGTATCAAAATATGTCTGGATGATTTGCACAACCACGTGAAGCCATTGCACACGCCACAAAGAAACAACCGAACGGGACCAGTCCCTTTTTTGCACTGACTAGTGTAACACGATCTGCCCCGAATGGCGCCACATGTGACCAATAGAAAGAAGGGAGCAGTGGCGTGAGGTATGAGTCATACTGCCGTGCCAAGATAACATTCTCTCATGTTCCGCCTTTGTGAGTTGCGCAAATTGTGACGTCATACAGATAAAACAGTTGCATTTCCATTATCAGCTATATATTTATGTTCATCTATTCCTTAAACAATCATTCCGCCCCTCCAGAGAACATTTTCACACGTTACAAACGTTGCCATATAACAATGTCATTGAAAAATAACGTTTTTTTTAATTTTCACATTTCCGTCATTTGTGAAAAAACTTGATGTGATACGGAATTTTGAAGGTCATTTTCGGAATCTGCGCAAGTAATCCATTCAGATACACCTATTCATTTCAAAACAACAAAACCTTGCATATTGGTGTAATCGGATGATTTGTCCCGTTCGCTGGAGTCGACGGACAGAAACTTGGTGTCTATGTCCAGCATTTGGAAAAAACGATGGGCGAGCTGATCACAAAGTCGGCCACCATCAGACTGATTCTCTTTACAGGGTTATCCGTGCCATCCTTATTTAACGCACTGATCATGTCCCTCTTCACTGTCAAGGATACGCCAGAGTCAAAGAAAGACAGCGACACCAACAATTCGTTCAGATACCACAGATGTCTGGAAAAGGCTTTAATAGCTGCACTTGACACGGCTTTGTCATTGTAAGTCGCCAGTTGTTTCAAGAAAGCAAGGTCGTTGGCTGGGGCAGCAGCTGCAAGTGGGGCCACAAACCATGATCTGGCGTACAGGCTGACGGCAAAAGCTGCGAATCGCTTTATGGCGGCATGCTCACGTTTTCTCATTTTAAATTGAGAACGAAAAAGGCATATTTTTATTGCCTAAATGACGCGAGCCATCCATCTAGCCCGGTGGAGGGCTCAGTGCTGCATGAACCGGATTCCTCAGGAAGGACTGGCACCCAGGTAGATTATAGTCGGTTCTAGGAGTTCCCGGTAGTCGTCGCGTGGTTGGCTGTCTTAGCTGCTGCTCACAGAAGTTGATAATATTTTCCTGTTCCGTGACCTCTTCTACGATGACTTCAAAATTTTTCTGGTTGATAAATTGCCAATGGTGTTGGAAGCGCTTAAAAAACAGGATGTCAGGACCAGTAGAGTGGATGTCGCATGCAGCAAAGACCTTTTGGGCCACAATCTCCATAATGTGGTGGCGACATGCGAGATTCAGCAGGTCTCTTCGCAAATTAAATTCAATAAGTTTGCAAGCCCCTGCCTTGTGACCGGTGTTACTAATCGTTGTGTCGAATGATAATGCCTGGATGTGATCCTTGATTCCCCATTCTTCTAGGCAATCCAAAACAGCTTTGGCAGTTTCCTCGCCCGTTCCGGAATGAAGTTTTGGAACGCCAAGAAGTTTTTGACATTCCTGCCCCAGAAACAAGAACTGGCAGTCGGCGCAGTTTTCCTGTCCCTGTGAGCCCCAGAAGGATTTTCCCATCCAAGTGGACTGTGAGAGGAATTTGGGCATTGAAGGTTTCTTTCAGCAAGTCTGCGATTTTGTTCCTTGCTTCAAGTCTTGATCTACGTATGGTTCTACGGTTGATCGAATATTCTTCTACATGTACTGAGTGGCAGCAGTTGCTGAAGCACGTAGACTGCATTTCGGTCCCTCACCTTAGTGCGATCAAGTGCTGAGGCAAGCGCTGGCGAAACAATGTTCTTCCTCGCTCGTTTCATTTTCTTTGGAGAAGCTGCTGTTACTGTGGTTGCTTTGCGATCTTCTTCTTCAGCGCTGCTGCTACTCGATGAGGCTAGTTCAACCTTTGCAAATAACTGATCACTTTGTTCCGCGTGTTTTCGTTTCTGTCGCTCGAAATTGTCTCCCTTCTCTCTCTTTCGGGCTTCATGCCTTGCTAACTTTTTGTCTTCCCACAAATGTATCCTTTTCTTCCCTTCTCTCTTTGGGTCAATAGAAATTCTTTGTCTTCAAAAATGGTAATCATGTCAAGGGCGTTGGCATGGGAGATATCGAAATAATTGGCCAATTCCTCGGTAAAGAGTTTTTCTTATCTATCTGCTGTCCAAAACGCCGAGAACTTCCCTTCCAAAGAGCACGCCACTAGTTGTACTCCTTCTGAACCTTTGGGATGATGTTGTTGTCAGCCATGGTAGGTATTCGGGCTTTTCCCCAGATTGACAGAAGCTCTTGCGTGATAATGCTTGAAGCATTCTTAAATGTGTTCTTTTCCGTTCTTATAAGGAAGAACAAACGATACAGAACCTCTCCTTTCGACGGGAGCTTCTTATCCGGAATAATATCAATTGGTTGCCCGACCAGCCAGACTTTGGAGTTTTTGCGAGTTGCAATTGAAGCGTGTGAAGCTGAAGCCATGTTCATTGTTCACACTTGTTTTGTTGTTACATTACACTAACTTACTGGCGATTGGAGACCAGCGCGTTCAATTGCTGCAGAGCGCGCAATCACATAAGGGGAATTCCCATACTACGTTCTAATGGCGCATGCGCAAATCTACGGGGAGAAGGTCGTGCTTGCAAGGTTATGAAGCAGGAAAGATGGATGTTTCCTGTGGACTTCTTTTTCGTCTTCCGTGTGCGCTTAAATTTCGCGAGTGTTGTCGTATTCTTAAATTCCTTATGCTAATTGCCGATACAACTTAATTACGAAGTTTAGATTCGGTGTGACACGTCATAAAAATCTCTAATTATCCCCAAATGTTTTATGTAACGTTTTTTCCACAGACACAACAGTATTAGGCAGTTAGACTACGAAAATGTTTTTAAAAAAAATTACTATGTAAATAAGGACCACCCTAATATATATATATATGTATATATATATTGTAATGGAATTGTTATCTTGCACCTCACCGCGCCTTCAAACAGTATATACATATTGGAGGAAGGTCTCCCCAAGTTTCTTTCATTTAATAATGTATATTAGCATTTATTCTTATCTTTCCTGGTTAAACTACAAGTATGTTACATTTATCTACATAAATGTACATGTAAATGACATTGTTATTTTGCACCCCACCACGCCTTCATTTTTGAATGTGAGCAATTAATATTCAGTGCACATTTTGAGGAGGAAATGAAAATTTTAAGTTGCTAAGGCTACCAATACGGGTGAAACATATTTTAAACAAATTTTATAAATGGGCAAATAACAAAGTATGGCGCAAAAAAAAACTGTACCAGAAGCTGGAACAAAAGTTTCATTTCCAATTTTAACCGGATTGTAAGGAGTGATTATTGCGCCCTCTCTTGAGCTTACCCGGTGAAGTCGCCTCGCCCTAGTTACGCCTCTGTACATTTTCTTGAAATATATTTCCACTCTGAAAATTCGGCGAACTGCTGTTTTTTAAGTAGTGGAACTGCTCAGTGCCTGCAGCAACACATAGAGAGCTGCGGTGTGAAACACACGCAAACAGCGGCGGAAGGATACACGTGTCATTTTGAAAGTCTAACACACTAAACAACAAAATTAAATTTTAAATTGTAAGTCGTGTGCGTTATGTCAAATTCTAGAAAATGATTGAAGAAATCTAGTCAAAATCTTCCGTCGAAAATAACTTGGGAATATTTATAGCGAGGAGTAACACACGGAGAGCCGTGGTCTTAAACGTAAACAGACTGGCAAGAAACTGGGGTGGAAGAATACACGTAATACTTTCCAAGTCTAACGCAGTAAATAGAAAGATCAAATTTCGAATTGTAAACAACGCGCGTTACTTCAAATTCGAAACAATGGTTGAAGAAACCTAGTCAGAAACTATATATAGAAACTATATATAGTTTCTTGGAACTATATATAGTGCGCAGTAACACAAGAGAGAGAGAGAGAGAGAGAGAGAGAGAGAGACAGAGAGAGAGAGAAAGACAGAGAGAGCAGCGATCTTAAATGTAAACAAAGGGCGGGAAATTGCGGCAAAAAGACACACTTCGGACGCCTAAAAGAAGAATAAACAGCAAGATCAAATTCCAAATTGCAAATCCCGTGCGTTATATGTCAAATTCGAAACAATGTTTGAAGACACCTAGATGGAATTTTCCCGTAAAAAATAGATTGGAATTAATATAGCGCGTAGTAATACAATGGGAGCAGCTGTCTGAAACGTAAACAAGCCCGTGGATCATTTCGGCAAAAGGAGACAATTCGGAAGTCTAACACAGTAAACAGCAAGACCATTTCAAATTGTAAATCGCGCGCGTTATATAAAATTCGAAACAATGTTTGAAGACACCTAGTCAAAAATCTTCCAGCAGAAATAGCTTGGAATTTCTTACAGAACGAGGTAACACACAGAGGGCCGCGGTCTACGGTCTAAAATGTAAGCCTGAGAAATGATACACGTCGGACTTCGGAGTGAATTCAAAAAAATTCGGCGCTATCTATTAATATAGTTGCTTCTGTTTTCTCGTAAGTGTTCTTCCGCATAACTTTGTAATCTGTCCCGATAAAGCCACCCGTAAATGTGCGAAAGTTTGGCATATACAGGGTGTGGCAGAAAAACGGGCGTTTTTGGGTGCAACAAAACTAATACTTAGTTTAATGAGAAAGAAATGACAAATACATGCATTGCACCTTGAAACATTGCCATTTGTGAGATATGCACAGTCACGTTCATGTTTTGAATATTACGTCCAGCAGGTGACGACCATTTCGACGTCTACACTCGGACATTCTGCGACGGAAATCATCCATGGCACGTTCCAACATCTCAATAGGAATGTTTGTGACTTCTGTACGGATGTTGTGTTTCAGCTCAGCAATGGTGTGTGGGTGCCTTGCATACACCTTAGTTTTAAGGAACCCCAGCAGGAAACAATCCCAAACTGACAAGTCTGGTGACCTGGGGGTCCACGAAATGTCACCATTCTGGGATATGATGCGTTTCCGAAAATTTGGTGTACGGCTTCCGTGGACATTCTTGCACAGTGAGACGTAGTGCCGTCTTGCTAAAACCAAAATGGTTCATCTGAAGGAACGCGTGCAAGTTATGGTGCGACGAATGTGTCTATGATGTCAGCATACCTGTGAGATGTTACCGTTGTTGCTTGTTCTTGCTCATTCTCGAAAAAATAAGGGCTGGTTATTCCCATTGAAGAGACCGCACACCACACTGTAACTGACTGTGTAACTGCCGTTGATGCAGTTGACGGGGATTATTCTCTGACCAGTAGCGAAAGTTTTGTTTATTCACAAAACCACTAAGATGAAAGTGGGCCTCGTCACTCATCCACAATAAACGCAAGAAAGCTTCATTGCCTTGCATTTTAGCCAAAAGCTCAACACACAGAGTAATTCGGTGTTCGTAATCATTTTCATTTAACTGCTGCATAACCTGCAATTTGTAGGGTTGTAACTTTAACTCGTCCCGTAAAATTCTATGGACACTACGACTTGCGATCCTCACTGCTGAAGAAATGCGTCTCACAGAACGTTTTGGACTTTGTGTTACAACATTTTGCACTTCCTGTATTCTTTCTCGTGTTCGAATACTCCTAAACCTACGTGTAGGTTTTTGCTTCAGTGCACTTCCCGTAGCTTCAAAAGTCTTAACCCATGACATGATGGCATGTTCTGATGGAATAGGATCATGCCTCCCGAGATTAAAATAACGTCGATATTCTCGTCTAGCAGCGGCAGCACAGTCACCACTTTTGTAAAATGCCTTAACACCTACAGCATCAGCTCCACTCCACCGATTGATGTCTCTGCAAATGGCGTCGTTTGGTGAAACGAATGAAGATCCACACGTGTTGCCAACGTCATTAGGGAAACTTTCGCAAAGAAATGAAAAACGCCCGTTTTTCTGCTACACCCTATATGAGCTGCTACGCCAATAAAAGACCCAATTTTGTACTGGTTTCTATCACGTTTAGCATCAGGTTCTTGTAATTTATGCAAGACTGAAATGAGACATTGTGATGTTTATATGAAACGAGATGAAATCCTGTTGGGCGATAGTTTAATAAAATATTAGTGCACGACAATGAAATGAATTGTTGTTGCGTCACCTCATGGGACAGCATACCGCACGGTCAGATTTCAACAATGGTTAAATGCTTTAACAACTAATAAATTTGTTAAAAATCACCAAATTGGAATATAAATTTTGAAGATGACAATCCGTTTTTTGGTGTACATGTGACAATAATGGCAAGTCTGATAATATCCGAAAACTTGAAAATTTCATCGTCCTAGAGTGGGGCTCGAACCCGCGACTCCCAGATAGCGCCCGGGTATGCTAACCACTACACCACCCAGAACGCCCAAGTCTCAAGTTTCCGATTAATTTGAATATAACCATCACAGGATTCGCTAGTCGAAGCAACCGGCATTCATGTTTAGCGAATCAGGAGGTGGATATAAATTGGAATATATCTATAAAAAAAAGGGCTCCTAGGTGCATAATGCCCGTTATGTGCGTACCAAATTTTAAGTCTCTACGTTCAGTAGTTTTCTCTGTTGGCGACTGACAGTAATTTTATTAATACAGATTGAAGACTGGTACATATTTTTATATAGCGTATATTTTAAGTGTATAATCTGTAAGATGTGCAGCTGTTCTTTTAAAGGTGGGTTTCCACATTCGTGTGCTTAGATGGACAATTCATGTCGAATTCAAAAACACTGGACAGACCTTGTCCAAGTGCGACATTTCATAGCGCAGATTTTCCGTGAAAGGAACTTTTCAAATATTGCTAATACATGGCCTGCTACAGACATACCATAAGAGTAACCAGGGGTGTAAAGATAGCCCCAGCAACACTCGCATCGCGGGGGCCCGTGAATTTTAAGGGGGCCAGATCTATGTATGTATTTTTTTTTTATTTAGCAATTTAATTTTAGACAAGAGGTTTTCTACTTGCTCTAAAAAATTTTGTCTTAAATTTTCTGTCTTTTGGATACGAAAGTTTTTGAACTAAAGGGCCCCATTGACACAGACTTTTATCTGCGTGTCGATTAGAGATCAGATCAGATCATAAGTAGAGGATTTTAGGAAGGGAGTGTCTGACCCCAGGTCTTAAACAACCCTTAGAAATAGGAAACTAGGAGATTTGGGCTAGAGTGGCCGATAGGAAAGAGACACGGAAGCGAGGTAAAAGGGGGGGGGGGCGCCCTTATTTATTACTGGGGGCCAGCACCCGGGGTCCGACGGCTTAACGTGCCCACTCGACGCACAGCGGATAGTTAGTGGTTCGAGCGTTCGTACCTGCCTGGGATCGAACCTGAGGTTTCTACCTTCGGTCATCGCACACTCAAAGTAGGCTTGATGGACTTGCGATGATAAGCATTGAAAATGACCGAGCCAGAAAACTAGACGTGAGGAAACTGATTGAAATATTCGCTAAGAAGAACGTTAGAAGGGAATCCTGATTTTAGTAACGTAAGTTTTCTTTATTTTGTAAAGTATGCTTGCTTCTTGAATTTAAAAGACAAGACACTAAAAAGAAACAATATCGCTGAAATATTTAAAACTAGAAAAATGTAAACACACTTGTTTTTCCTCTTTCTCAAAAATTATTGTATTAAGAAATTAAAGAGCTTTGAAGGAAGTTCAAAACCAGACACTCGAAGATCAGTATTTGCTTTTATTTGATTTGATATCGTCAACATTTGTCATTTGAAGATTTTGCACTTTTTCCCCTGAGTACTAAATTTATCGAAGATACTTACCGGAATAAGTGCTCACATAATTAAAAGCAATACATAAGTGATCATAGAATCAATATCTGGAAAATATATTTTTACTACAGAGAAGTTAAATATTTACCCTCAATTTGTGCATTAATTTTTACTATGTTGGGGGCCTGTTAGGAAATTTTCGCGGGGGGCGGGGGGCAGAGATTTTGCGTTACGCCACTGAGAGTAACATATATTTTTTGTAAAGCACCCTGCATTAGCAGAATAAAAGGTATACAATTTAAGAAAACGGAAATACAGTAGTCCTTGTCCCATTAAGCTAATCACTTTTTATATAGTGATTAACTTAAAATCAAGTGGCAATTTCCGTCAGTCAAAGTACCATTACACGGTATGCAGTGGTACGATTTATCTGTTTAGTAACTCTCTGGCTGCTAAAAATAAGCGCACGCAGTCCCCATAACCTGGTGCAGTTCTGTCCAATTTCTATAGAGCCACTGGCCAAGGTTTCTAAAAGAGTAAGATGGCGAGCCACATTTAAGAAAAATATATACGTAACATGGAATAAAGATGTCCCGCTTAATGCATCAAACCTTTACGCTCTTTTAATTACTATTACAACAGTTGAAATTTTAAATTTAAAAAACTTCCCATTTAATTAACTGTGGACGATTAAACTCCACTAAAAGTTGTTGCATATCCATTCCGAAACTTGTCGAAAAGTCGAAGAAATTTTTCGAGTGGAGTCATTCATACTGTTCCTGTGTTTTCTGACTTTATGCATTTCAAGTCAGAAAATACACTCTCGAATACATAAGTACTTCCAAACATTGAAATTATTTTTTTCTCAGTTCCCTTTTGTTCGGCTATTTATCAGTGAAATAAAAATTAAACAATTCTACACCAGTCTCTGACAGAGCTCTAATAAATTCATTTGCTTGAAGTTCACATAATTCTATTTGATAAATGAGGTTTTGCTTTCGACGTCAACATTCAATGGAGTGCTGAACAGACGTATGCTTGACATGAGTTCAGAGAATTGTTTATACCTGTAATCGGAATCCTTAATAAGACTGTCTTGCTGAGGAACAAATACTTTTAAATGTATAGCTTCACCAAGTGCCCTCATTTCATCAAAAACCATCTTGGAGAACAGTCAAACTCTCTCTGCCTCCCAGGTGGCGCAGTGATCTAAGCGCTAGCTTCTGATAATTCGTCCGAGGTGGGTCCGGGTTTGAATCCCGGTGAGGCATGGATGTTGCATTTGCCTAACGGCACTGGCTCATTTCCTTTCCTTGATATTCACGCTCTTTCATTCTTCCGGTTCCAAATTTTAAAGGTATCTTTTAATTTTTAATTCAAAATGTCTGAAAATCTCTTCCGAAGCCACAGAACGTCTTCCAAAACGAAATGTATGGCACCTTGGAACGGCAATAATTCTTTGTTATAAATGTTGTGAGATAAAATCTCGGAGTCTAGTAGAGTGAACTTTTCCATTGTGTTATAAGTCGCGGGAATCCGTTGCATGCGCCGTAATCAAATACAATTATTTTTTAAGTTACGAAAGCTAGAAAGCTTAAAGACACGAGATCCCCAACTTGAAGACTGTATTACTAAACGTTACAGCTAGATCACTGCTCTTGTCGGGCAGCATTCATTCAAATTTCAAACGATGTGTGCTTATGCTTAGAGTTTCCCGGAATTCATTTAAACCACACAGAATACTTATTCTCCTGAACAAAGCAATGCGATATAATATTCTAACTCGTTTGTAGTTTATCTTTGGATACTTAGAACAGATTTTAACAGGAGATACATTTGGAAAAACAAAAGGGGGAGGGGGAGGGGGGGGTTACGCACATCAGATAGGTAATGACGTGCTCTACAGATTCCGCCGGGTGCATCACTTGCATGGATGAATTTCAAGAACCACTGGAGTCACCTACCATATATGATAAACAGGATTTACTTCAGTTCTCCTCTAAGGCGCATTTTATGTTTTTGTAGCACATCTGCCTTTTCGATGGAAGAAAATTTCTGCGGCATTATTTTTTAGTTCTGTTCAGTACAAGTGTAAAATCTCAGCCAGAGACTGACTAACATTCGTTTAAGTCTAAAATTTGTGCAACTTCGATTCTGTGCTAGAAAAATCCCTTTTTTGAGCTGGCTGAATAACGGAGGTACAAACAATGATTGGTAGCAGATGAAAATAGTCAGACTTGCAAATATTTTCTATTTCGTGAAATACGTTAAAAAAAAAAAAACAAGAGAAGATGTTTTGAATTAACCAAAATGCATTGACTTCTGAGGAAAAACCACTCCGTGAATTGAATTGCGAGCAAGTATATTTCCAGTGTAACGATTTACGTTTGAAGGGAGACAGAGAGAGCAGAATTACTCCCGACTTTTCATAAATTCTATTTGAGATGAAGCGGCTCTAAGCCATTTCCCATGAAGCTGCTGTGATTAAAAAAACAGAATTCAAAAAGCACAAGATATCCAGTGGTTCCAGAAATGTATACGTTGTGCAGAACGAGTTTAACGAAATGAGACCAAAGGAAGAAAAAAAGCTAAGTAAAAACACCAGAGTGATATTTCGCAAAAATAACTTCGGAATCTGCATAGTTCTTTCACATATTTAAGAAATCCCTTAGAAAAGGAAAAATATGTTATGGAAAAAATTCTTCAAAAAAAAAAAAAAAAAAAGGCAAAACAAAAAGAAAGATGACACTCACAGTAAAAAATAAAATAAAAAATATGGGATTGCCATGCTGATCTCCTTCCCTAGAAATGAAATTGCACTAGCAAATGGAATAATCGTTATTTCTAACAGAGCATGATCATTTAAATATTACACGGTATATTGAGAAAGAACTGCATAGTGAATTTTAGAGAAAGGGACAGTTTGCGTCAAGAAATACTCGAGGGCTCCACTCTCTAAACTAGCTGGTCTTGATTATACTAAAAGGAGAAACAAAATTGTTGATAACACAGCGAAGTAGCCAAATCAGTTACATTTTGAAATAAAGCATGAAATATCTATGCATTGCCATCATGTGCACATATCTTTAACGAATCATCCCTACATCACACGTGCGTCTGTACAGTTCCTAGATGAGCCGAAACGCACTAGAGAAAGTATTTGGGTGAATTTGAAAAGCAGTTCGTTCGACATTTTGCCTGTATTTGAAACACGTGTGTCGAATTAGTTTTTCAATCACCTCTACGACGCATTGTTGCTTTTCCTTCTGTGCATCCATATTCAACAATATCCTCGTTACTGCGTTTTTTTCTGTGTGTTCGTCTATTAATTCATTCATTTCTGACTTCCATCTTTTATCTACTTTTTTTCTGCGAAATTTAAATGGCGTGTACACTATTCTTTCTTAATCATTCAGTTTCCTTAAGAAATACTGTCTGAAAGCAACATATCAAGAGTAAATGACTGAAAATATTACAGAAAACAAAGTGTAAAGTCACGTTATTAAAGCATGCGTCTATTTTACGGTATCAGCACACGTCATTTAGCAGCTAAAGGAAACTGACGTTATTCGTGATTTATCTATAATAACATATTTGATTAATAATCATAAGCAGTTATACCACCAGCAATATGCTGCCTAGTCAAAAAAGTATGTATGTACCTCTCCCAAATGATGATTTAATATAGAATTAACAAATTAGATTAATAGTGACAATGATGCTATTCCTTATTTATCTGCGTAGTAACACCATTTTTACACATGTCCCTCGAAAACATTTTCATGAGATTCTGAAGTCATAAAGTCGTAGCTTCAACTGAATGCCTTCCAGCTTCATGCACGCTTTTAAACAAAATTCTTCTATGTACTTCTTATGTGCACGCTAATTAGCCGAGGAGTATAACAAAGAAGAAAAAAGCACATTGGAAAAAATCTTTCTGGAGCTGACAAGAACTGTTAAAACGCAAACAAAACGCATAACGGAAACAGAACCTGTTCGCGTGCACATGAATGCCTTTTAACTCTTCGGAAAATGGGTGGTCGTTGGCAGACTTCAATAAATGTAGGACAAGTAAAAAGTGGGCTATCCCGTCTAAAAAAAACGGTCACTAAAATTTTTAAAACGTAGAACGCGGTCCATGAACATCGTTGGAGAATCTAACTGTCCCAGATATATTACATAAGAAAAAAATAGATAAAAACTCCGAGTTGGTCATCCTATTTCAACCACTTTATTCGCCTTCAGAGATACGCGTACAACATTATTTCTGAGCTCAAGGAGTTTGTAGAAACCGTTTCCATAGCATTACAGTAAAATTCTTGCCATTCCACTTACAGTAACAACTGCCGGATCCAGTATTTAATTTAGGGGTGGAGGGGCGCAGCAGATTAAACGTTTCATGCATAACTTGAACTGCAAAAATAAGTTATCTCATGCCGAAGTACGGTAAGATAACTTAAGAAACACTGAACTTGTGACATGCGTACATACCTTAAGAAACACTGTGACATGCGTAAATATCTTCAGAAGCACTGAACTTGTGATACACACACACACAGTCCGAGATTCGTCCGGGTTCGAATCCCGGTGGGACATGGAGGATGTGTTTGTCTTACATCACTGGCTGTTTTCCTTCCCTGGAACGAGTGGCCATAAATTAGGGACGGACGACTGCTTACAGCCCAATGAGTTGTTCACGGTGGTCGTTATACCAAAAACAAAGTGCCGTACCGGAAAAATTCGGGGCCACCCCGCAAAAAATAACTTCGAGACCCTTTTTGAGAAAAACTTTTAGCTTTTAATTACTGAAAATTTTAAATTCTATATTATTATTATTATTATTATTATTATTATTGGCGTTTTAATATTTCAAATTCTTTGAAACCTATAGGTATTTTCGTAAAACCAAAATTATTGCGCTTTATTGTGTGTAACACAAATGTGCACGTTGTGATTAAAATGATTGCCCTAGTTTTATTCTAATACAAAATACTACAAAACACTTACGCCAAAGTTAATCATTGCAAATTTTATTCTTTCAGGGAACTAAGGCCGTCCACTTTGAAATGTCTCACTATCAACACATAAAACACGTAACTGCCGTTAGTTGGTTGGCTGGAGTTTATTGGCGCAAGTCTCGTGGGCCAAACATTTTACATTAGAAACAAAAGCAAAATAAAAACTTTAACAAAAGGTAAGGTACAAAACAGAGAGACGACAAGAAACGGTCTAAAATAGCCGACAATCAGACAACGGACTACACAAAATGAAAACCACCACATATAACTGCTGTGTGACAGCGTCTAAGGCGCTTTTCCGATTTATACAAAAGTATAGAATATAAATAAGCAAATAAGTAAGTAACAATTAAGAACTGCAGCACAAAAATTCCAAAACTTCTTAAATTATTTTCTTTTGAATATAAAAAAGCGCATTTAACATCATGCCACAATAGTTTGCACATAGTAAAAAGTCTCATCGAAGAATATATTTTAGTTCATTATATTCTGAAGAATGCATAATTATATTCAAATGACTACAATACATAACTTCTTATCCTCATCGGTATAAAAATCTCATTCATTGAACGGATGTTTCTTTCGCATTATCTTGTTAATTCGCTTGTATAGGAACTATTGTTACGGCTGCGGAGAGAGGCAAGTCATCTCGAGTTGCTGCTTTCCCGTCATTCGTTTTAATGAACTAAAACCGCTAACATATTTCCAAATATTTACTTATTTATTGAAAAGAAAAGTTGCTTTTCTTTTTAATGCTTCATTCAAAGCTGTCATAAAAATTTATGGCTATTTCCTTAACCAGCTTTATATGAAATCCCCGCTAAACATTTTGTAAAATATTTTTTCTGAGGATAGATGCCCTCTTAACCGTGAACCCCCCCCTCAATGCGGGTGTTGGGGGCTATCAGTACGTCCTTGCTAAAATCAAAACAAAATGGATACCACGTGGCCATCTGCCTGCCCGAGCATGTGTGCCTTCGGGAAGTGGGTAAGTTATAGTGTAGTGGCGGCCTGGCTAACACATAAAATGTTTCTATCATTTAAGGTTGTGATAGATTAATATTTTGACATCAATTAAAAACGGAAAATATTGGCAAATGAAGTGTCGCCAGTTTTCAACACAAACGTTTTTATAAAATGCTTAAATAGATCTAAAAATGGTTTTGTGGAGGTACCGCCGGATTCCTCTCCTTGACGCCGCAGTGGCAATAGCTATCTTCGCTGAGTAAGCAGTCATAGCGACAGAGAACAGAAGACAACCTCGCCGCCCTTTTGATTGAGTGGTCAGTGACGCGTGCTTCTGGATAATCGTTCTGGTTAGTCCCGAGTTCGATTCCCTCATGAATCATGGGTGGTGCACGTATCCCACATCGTTGCTTTGGAACCAATAGCCTTAGATTAGGAACGGGTGACTCCTTCTATCCTTAGAATTTGAAGCTCATGAAACTCGTTAAAACTCCAAAAAAAAAAAAAAAAACAGGGTTGCACATGATATTGTTTTTTGTTTGTTGGTTTTAAGGTTTAACGACAACCATAAGCAACTATAAGCAGTAGCCTCTCCCTAATTTAAGGCCACTCATTTCAGGAAAGCTACGATATAGTGTGACGTTCTTCAGAGGTGAAAACATGTATTAAGACGAAAAATCTGCAGCGAGACACTCTGTCTCGTAGCTCAGTTGGGAGAGCCACTTACTCCGGAGTTCGATGCCCGTCGCGGACAAACTTGTGTTCTCACAATAGCGCCTTCGGGCAAACAACCTCCTATGTCTCATACGGGACTCGAATACTGGCACGACTCCAATGAATGGTTGTAGTTCCGCGCCTCAGACCACTTGGCCACTGGGGAGGCCTACTCTTTCTTCCGAGCTTGATTGTGGAAGGAAAGCCCTATTTCCCCCTTTTCTTCGCGCCGTACAGGGATACAGATCTGGTGCTGGCTGTGAAAATAAAGCAATAATTTCCTTGCGTGCCAAATGTTCGCAATATGGGATTCTCCTTAAATTGCTCCAAACACAGTACATAGCGGCCTTTTTTTTCAAATAAAAATGAGTATGAAAGTAGTAGGAGCTTGCAAAGTTTTACCATTTTTGCTTTTGAAGAAGGTTTTTATGTAGTAAGCAAAGTTAAGCATCTGTTGCAATTCAACAGAACTCTTGTATTCGCTAACAAACGCAAAGGTGCACATGTGAATATTCTATCCATTAAAGTTTTTGACACTACACGATGTACCGGTATATCGTACAAACACGTACTTCACGGAATCCATACAATCCGATTTCGAAAAGACATCTATCTGCAAAATTTATGCGAAAATGAATTTCGAATGGCGAAATTATTTACGACTCTCAACGTACACATTAAATGTAGATGGGTATCACTCCAAAGACGTCGGTATTTATAGGTGTCCAAGTACCCAATCAAGCGCCCCTCATCTCAACCTCTTTGTGTGTGGCTTACGTCTCTGCGTACCGAGTGATTCTATGCGTAAAGTTACTTTGCTTTTCCCGAACTTATTACGCGAAGAATTATTAGTTCTCCGAGAAAGAAGCCGAAAAAAGTTGCTGACGCCTCGTCCCAAAACGAGACTTTCTTGTTCGCTTAACATCTTCTATCTCTTTCACAACCACTAGGACGTAGTGGAGTCAACCTCTTCTCGGTCGACACCTCCAATATTAACGCAGGTACAATTTGAATGTTCCTTATTTATTTTAAATCACTATATTACAAAGTTGTACCTATTGTATTATTGAAGTTAAGGTTTCAAGTTTGTGGTTTAATACTAACTTCGTAAGACCCTGCCTTACATTGTGTTGTACATGTACCAAGTCAAATCCGACTAACGTGAAATTCCATTCCGGTAAAGGCTCACAAAATTAGAACTTAAAGTTGAGAAGTTTCTGTAAATATCGTTGCAGCTATGTGAATGTTAGTCACCGCATTTGATCAGGTTTCCATTCCTGCAATTTCTCAAATATTGTATTTTTCGAACTAACTTGTACATAGCACAAGTTAGTTCCGAAAAATAACTTCGTTGGAAACTGGCTGAAAATCATTACGCAGTTTCGCTGTTGACCCTAATAACACAGTGCATCCTAAGTACAGTGCTTAAGCCTGCACCAGAATTGAATAAAGCAAGTTACTCCTTGTTATAAGATGCTCCATTATAGATGCTTTATTGATTGATTTCAGAAGCTTACAATGGATGGCAACAAAAGGTAACAAATAAAGCGGTCCTGTTATGCGTGAGGCACACAACATGTTTATAGCCTTTTCCCCGTAAACTTACAAATCGGCTTAAATTTTAAGAGCAAAATAATATTATGAGTCTCATTTAAGTGATTTGACTTAAAGCTTTTAATGAAACAGATATAAACGACAACAGGCACCTCAAAGAAGCGTAAGAGATTTCTGTTTGGGACAACTAGAAAAGTTAAAAGCAACATGTAAGTTGCTTTTAACTTTTACAGATAATGCGAAAATTAGAGATCCTTGTACAAATTCTCACCTCTTAATGGACTGAACGTAGTATCATAGGAATGAACAAAGATGAATATCAGAAAGAGTTAACTCGATACCAGGAAACAGGAAAGCAGTCAAAAAGTAATCATTGGGAGGTGTGTTAAAATTAAAAGGCATACTAAAAATGCGTGGAAAACAACTCAAGAATGAGAACTGTGAGAAACAAGTACATTTCAGTGAAACACTGGAACGGTTTTGTGTGTGCGAGCGCGCGCGCTGTCTCTTACATGCACCTATGCACCCTTATCTTGACTACCGTAAGAAATAATCGGAGCAAAGACAATTGATTTCAACAGTTTGGAAACGGTGGGAATGAAATCTTTTAATAAAAACAGTCCAAGTTATTTCAAGTATGACTGAAATATATGATTTTGATGTATCCACATCTAAGTCCAAATTTTAGAAAATTAGTAATTTGGAAATTTCTTTTTTCGCAATTAAATTATGTTCCAAAATTTCTAATTTTCATTTTCAAATTTTTTCTTTTTAACCTGTTCTATCTACAAACTGAGTTTAAAAAATGTCGACACCGTATGACGTATAGCTCCAATTCAACTTTTTATTTTTGTTCTCTGTTCTTATTTAAATTATGTTACTCCTCAAGAGCTTACGTTTTCCGCAATTTCTAGCAGGTGGTCAAGTCACTATGACGTAGATAAAAAGTCTTTGCTTGAGCAATGGGTGTGGAATGTATGATAGAGTTATCGAGCTTGTGACTTGTTGTTTTGTCAATAGGCTGTAAGTTCTTTAAGAGCAGTGTTATTGCTATTCTCCAAAGTGTTTTTATTATATCTACCTTGGTTCAGTTGCTCGTAGTGCTCCACTTAATTCATCTGTTATACAATCGTGGCCAAAAGTCGTGCACCAGTAGATTGAGAGTCAAATTTTTGATGTTTGAAGTCCACTTATACAGCATAATGGTAAAATCAGTAATACATATTATACAGCATTTTAAAGGAAATTTTATTCTGAATTCAAATATTTTTACAGAATGTTATTACCGGTAATAGACGGGAAGTTACAAGCAAAAGTACAGCGTCTAGTCATAAAATACAACAAATAGTGGAATTTGTGAAATTAGTGTACAATGCATTTAACGTAAAATTACTGTACAGTACATTATTGGCACTTGCAGGACACTTGAAATAACTGACCAACAAACCAAATACGCCTTAATATTCAATTGGATAACCACGGTTTCTTGCTAACAAAATGCACCTTCTTGGCATGGAACTAATGAGCTTCTCTAGTTGTCCATTGGTGATAACATGGTGCCATACGGCCCTTACAGACTCAATTAGTCTTTAGTCTTTACTCAATTAAAGTCTTTAATTGAGTCTGTAAGGGCCGTATGGCACCGTGTTATTACCAATGGACAACTAGAGAAGCTCATTAGTTCCATGCCAAGAAGGTGCATTTTGTTAGCAAGAAACCGTGGTTATCCAATTGAATATTAAGGCGTATTTGGTTTGTTGGTCAGTTATTTCAAGTGTCCTTAAATGTACTGTGCAATAATTTTACATTAAATGCATTGTACACTAATTTCACAAATTCCACTATTTGTTGCATTTTATGACTAGACGCTGTACTTTTGCTTGTAAATTCACTTCTATTACTGGTAATAACATTCTGTAAAAATATTTGAATTCAGCATAAAATGTCGTTTAAAATTATGTATAATATGTATTCCTGACTTTACTATTACGCTGTGTAAGTTGACTTCAAATATCAAAAATTTGACTTTTGGTCTACTGGTGTAGGACTATTGGCCACGATTTGATGAACAATTTCAAGTACACAAACTTGAAATCAAGAAAGGATAATATATAAAGGTACTGCAAGTTCTAATTGGCTCACTTATTCTCTATTGTTGTGTAATTAGAAATGCTATAGAACCCCGTTAAGACGTGGTAATCAAGTGCGATAGGAGATTCCTTGATGACAGCATAAAATAGCACATAAACCACATGAACAGCAGTAACGAAGTAAAAATGCATGGTGGATAACCTTTAACAAAGTAATAACCTTGCTACATTACCAAAAAATTAATATATAACAGCGCGTATAATTTCGACTAACGCAAATCATTTCCTCGACCCACCTCTGGTTCGGAGTACACACTGAACTTTCTCAGGCTGACCCTTACCTTGTGGCATAACTAAGCTGCTCAAAAAAATTAGGGGTATTGCGATGATTGTATGAAGTTACGGAAAAGTCGGCAAGCTGCAAGTGTGTGATGAAAGATCAACTTCTGAGCGGCACATGTCGACAAAAGAAGGGGATCAGAACATTCAAATGATCAGCACTGATGCATTCACCCCGTTATTGAAGCGGGAAGCAAACCGGCTTAAGTATCTCGCCCGCTGAGTCGTACTCATTCAGTGAGAAGTTACAGGTACTGTATGTTTCAGTTGAACGATGTCTCTGCAACGGGAGTTTCGAGAAATACGAATGCTGGAAGAACACAGGAGATTCTGGCAGAAGCGGTTGGAGTAATTCATAGCGTCATCGGTAAATTGTGAGACTTTTCCAGAACACCGGAACAGAGTGAAAAGACAAGGACAGAGTCAGCCAACATCACCAATAATACAAGAATACAGGTAGTTGAGTTTACAGGATCGTAGGAACCGCCGACGAAATGCAATTGAACTGCAATAACTGTTCACTGCGGCCACACGACGACGTGTAGCCACACAAGCCATAAGCAATCGACTCCATCAAAGAGGACGGTATGCCCGGCGACGAATGGTGTGCATTCCCTCTCTCTACACATTGCCGAAGAGCCCGCGAATAATGTATGCTGAAGATTACCGTAGTTAGGACCGTGAACAGTGACTCTACGTTATTTTCAGTCCGCAAATTTCTGCGTCTTTGTGTGCCTTGAACGAAGAGCACGGAACAATCCAGCCTTCGGTGGTGGCGGAATAATTGTGTCGGAGGCATTTGCACTAGTTCAGACCTGTACGTCATCCCTCATGAATCCCTATCTGAGACCAGGTATAGAGATGAGATTCGGCGACCTATAGCTATGTCCTATGCCACAGCAATTGCGAATCTGTTGCTCTTCATGGAGGATAACGCACAACCACACTGAACCCAGCTGGAAGAAAACATGCTTCAGGAAGAAAACATCAAGCACATGGACGTGCCTTCGCACTTTACGGTCTTTAATCTCATTGAGCACGCGTGGGACACATTGAAAAGACGTGCTGCTGCTCAGCTGTCCTCTTCCCTGACGCTTCAGTAGCAGGAGCAGAGTGACCGATCTTGAGAGAATCTCCAAGAAATGATGGATAACCGCATCTTTTCGATGCTTCTCCGATGTGCTACTGTTTCAGTATTTGTTAGCAACAATGCATCTTACTACAGATCCGTGCGCACCGCTTTCTTCCATTTGTTCATGTGTAAACTCATTATCACGTGTTCTATGTTGCCACAGCATTGCAGACAATTTTCTTAAATGGCGTGTGTGTTTTCCATTTTGTTATGCTTCATGCTCCAACTGTATCAAAGTAATGTTTTCGATACCAATCCATCATGTGGCAGTCCGTGCATGGTCGCAACCGTAATATCTCCTAATTTCTTTAGTAGTGTATTTACTGTTGTGCACCTTGTAAGTTGTCGCAAAAGGAGATACCGATACAGAACTCAAAAAAATAAAATAAAATAAAAGTGTCCCGTTACGCACCCTGTGGAACAAAGTTATGAAAGTACAAGAGGTTCGGAAGAGGTCATCACTTTTCTGTCGAGCTCGAAGTTTCTGTCAGACAACTGCTGGAGATGCCCGCGGGCTCGGTTGCGGAGATGCAGATCCTACCTAACGACAGATTTAGACAGGCAGTATGTCATGAAGAACCATCTCTACATTCTACAGTACTTGCATTGTTGCACTACGCCAGAATCTATCACTGCGGAAGGCTGAATAACATGTCCGATTGACCTTTATCGATGTCTTCCGGATTTGAAATCGCCACCAAGAAACAGGCAAAGTTGAGGATAGGCCACGCAATGGACGCCCGCTATCCACAACAAATAAAGAGCATCCATTACATAAAAGCAGCCGTTGTGGGCCGCTATCTTGGATTTCTGCTTCAACAACACTTCGCCGATAGTATCACAGAGCTGTAAAACGACCACCTAGATGTATGAGCCACCGGGATGACTATTACTGACCATAATAACAGACCGAAGTTGGAAAAGTAATGCGAGACAGTTATATAATGGTCCCGGAAACCTTGGTAGTGGATTCATTGCATGTTGCGCAAAGGAATCAACTACCAGAAACTATTCCAGCACTTACCAGGGCTCTCTAGCAAGATTGAGAAAATTTATCCGAAGGGCTTCTAGACTACTTAGCTTGACACACACTGTGCGGGGTGCACATATCCCCTACTGAGGGCTTCGTACCTAGTCTGTTCATGCAGTGCTGATGGAAGAGTGTCACTGAATGACAGGTAAGCCCGCATCTTCTGCGTAATATTTTGTGTTTTCTCTTTCTGTCTTTTAAGCCCGCATCTTCTGCGTAATATTTTGTGTTTTCTCTTTCTGTCTTTTAAGCCCGCATCTTCTGCGTAATATTTTGTGTTTTCTCTTTCTGTCTTTATTTCTTTTTTAACCCACGATTTTTGATGTCGTGCATTTCATTTTACCAATACTGTTGCTATTAGAATATCGATATCATTTACAGCTGTAAAACCCCTTTGTCCGATTTTGGCTGTTCAAAATGTACTTCATCCTTAAAGTTTTGGACAGCAGTGTATTTCACGGATATGGCAGCAACCTAAATATTCGAAATCAGTTTCCTTTCTATCACGTTGCATTTTTAATTCTGATTAAATTACGGGCACTCAGTAAAGTGACTGTCTACAGAAATACCACATACCCTCAAACGTGAGTGGACGATATTTTTGAAGTCCCTGTCTTTACGTTTGACGCCAAATTCTTTCAGTTTAATTAATAACTGATGGCAGATTCCGGTGCTAATTTGTGCACGTGTATAAGTAATGACAAAATGCTTCTCTCTTTCTCTCGGAGTTGCGTTTCAAAATGTTACAATGATTGTAAGTTTTCTTTTACATAAACATAGCATTCAATAAGGATAAATAAAGCGGCCAGGTTGCAGGTAGTAAATTTGTATTCATTACTTGGTGTGTGTCTATGTGTTATTCTAAAAATAAAGTCATTAACTTTGTATCAAATGAAATGTAGAAGTTAAACACGGAGACCCTGCAAAAGCTGGAATGTTCCACGTGAAAAACAATTACAGTTTTTCTCGAACGCTTACACTACAAGAATTACTTAAAAATTTAGCTGTTAATACTTATGTTATTAAAATTAAAAACATGATTATATTACACTTGAAGAAAGAAAATACCTACATACAAATGTGATATTTTGAAAAGAAGAGATTTCCTTTGGGTAGAAAGTTTTCAAAAAATTGTAAGAAAACGGTGACTTAAGTCGAAACATACAATTTTCTCACTTAAAATGAAATATCAATTTATCCTCTTTTATGAACATAAAGGTCTTGCTGTACGTGCCACATTTCAGAGTTCTTGCTCAAAACGACTCAGGAGGTGTGGCACACGGCATTAAAAAAAGAATGCTCAATATGTTGAAGAAAAATATGAAGAGTAAGTCGTGCTATTAAAATAAAAATAAAAGAGCTCCGTCTTAACACGATTTATTTGATTTTAAAAAACGAACATATATTTACAATTAAAAGTCATTAGCACTTTCGGAGTGCCGTTCACTCCATCCTCAGATGATCTAAGTTGCTGTATTATGCAGCTATATATACACTATCTACCAACAAGTAATTGAACACCCCTGCAATCGACGATATATGCGGTCCTGATACACGTCACGGCCGCCGCCGTTGAATATCGTGTGGGAAACAACAACGCAACCAGTCGCATGCAAGATGCCACACAGTTCGGAGCTCTCTGATTTCGAGAAAGGTGTAATCGTCGGGTATCACAGAAATGGCCGATCTATACGTGACATATCCAGCGAGTTGAAGTACCCAAAATTGACAGTGGCCTACGTGATTGGCAAGTGGAAGACGAAAGGTGACTGTCGGAATGTGCCCCGACCAGACAGACCCATAAAACTGGGAGTTAAGAGACCGACGGGTGCTGGCCAGAGAAATTCGGAAGAACCTCGCCAAATCGATGGGCCACATCCGCGAGGAGATTCAACAGGCATCCGGGAGTGTTCTTTCGATGAATACCATCCGTAAGGAAGCCCATCTGCTTGGTTATCATGGACGTGCTGCCGCCCACAAGCCTTTGATCACCAAGTCCAATAGCGCCGCTCGGCTAACGTGGTGCAAAGAACGTCGACAGTGGACCGTTAAACAGTGGAAACAGTTTCTCTGGAGCGACGAATCAAGGTTCACTCTCTACCATTCAGATGGTTTGGCGTCTGCCTGGAGAACGCCTCCTGCCAACTGTGAAGTTCGGCGGCGGTGGAATTATGCTATGGGGGTGTTTCTCCTGGTATGACACGGGACCCTTGGTCGCAATTCCTGGTAGACTCAACGCCGAGATCTACTGCACCATTTTGGATGACCCTGCGCTTCCTACGTTGTGGAAGTTTTACGGAGTCGACCCATGTTACTTTCAGGATGACAATGCCACCTGTCATATTGCGAGGTCCACCATGGCTTGGTATGGTGACAATGGGGTTAATCGAATGGACTGGCCTGAACAGAGTCCGGACCTTAACCCTATCGAGCACCTCTGGGACAAGTTGGAGCGTCGACTTAAGGGGTGCCCCCACCGGCCGAAATCGGTGAAGGAACATACCTGTCTTCTCCAAGCCGAGTGAAAGAAAATACCGCTAGTCGTCTTACAACGCCTGGTTGGAAGTATGCCCCTGAGGGTCGCAGCTGTAATCGCTGCTCGTGGAGGCTCCACCAACTATTGAAGGTGAATAAACTTCGTTTTCCTTTGCTATCACAGGTGTCCAATTACTTGTTGGTAGATAGTGTATATACATATACAGAGTCACGTGGGGCATTACGTAGCTTAACTAATTGTCATACATGATGTACATGGTGTTATATCACATACATCTGTTGCCACAAAAAATGTGAAAAACTATATACATATGTTATAATTTAAGGATTTTACTAAGTGCTTCCAAAATTCAGGTAGATCGACAGCGTAATAGTCATTACAACATTTCGTATCTAATGGCGTGATAAAAATACTTTCTGCTATCAATAGGGCATGAACAGAGGAAGGAGTTTGGAGCATACTGACATTGCACCAATGAGGAATAAATATGCCATTATTTATATTACGTGCAAGTGCTGTATTAATGCTATACTTGTGTTCATTCACTCGTAGCTCCAAATTCCTCCTTGTAGAACCTACATAATTACTAACATGCTGTTTTGTAATTGGGTCTAAAAGAGGAATATTGTAAACACCCCAACTTCGCAAAATATCGGGTTTATCTCGGTCTCGTCTGAGTTGTGTAAACAAATTGTTACACCTAATGCCTAGTTGTAATTTATATTTGGAACACACATGTAACAACAAATTTGTAACACCAGGTAAGTATTCTAGTGATCCTATGAACTTCTGACTACGTTCATTTTCTCTGAGCAACGTAGTAGAACAACGTGTTCATGAATCCTGCGGGTAATATAATCCGGGTACTCAAACATGTTAGTCATCTTAAAAATTCCATTAATCTCTCTGTTTAAAGCTCGGTGTGTAGACGAATGTGAGTAAGCTCTCCTGAAGTAAAAATCAATCGCTATGTTATGAACGCACTTAGATTAGTTAAACAACGTTCATATTTTAAATTTCAAGGATGTATTTATCAACAGGTGGGGGACTCACCTATGGGTTCACCACTGTCATCCGTCCTTGCTGAAATTATTATGCACCATGTTGAAAATTCGGTTCTATCTGAATTTCCACACCCTCCTTGTTTGTATTTAAGGTACGTCGATGACATCCTGGTTATTTGGCCTCATTCACAGGATTTTTTAGAACAGTTTGTCGGCGCACTATCTTCTATTTTCCCTACCATCAGGCTCACGGTTGAAATCGAGTGTAACTATGTTTTACCGTTTCTTGATATATGTATTAGTCGTAACTCTACCACCCATGAGTTAGCATTTTCTGTTTATCGAAAACCATCTTATGTTTGTTCTATCATTCCGTATAACTCATGTCACCATTTTAAGCAGAAAACTTCAGCGATTGATTTTTACTTCAGGAGAGCTTACTCACATTCGTCTACACACCGAGCTTTAAACAGAGAGATTAATGGAATTTTTAAGATGACTAACATGTTTGGGTACCCGGATTATATTACCCGCAGGATTCATCAAAGGGTAATAACAAGTTGTTCTGCTACGTTGGTCAGAAAAAATGAACGTAGTCAGAAGTTCATAGGATCACTAGAATACTTACCTGGTGTTACAAATCTGTTGTTACATGTGTGTTCCATAAATTACAACTAGGCATTAGGTGTAACTATTTGTTTACACAACTCAGACGAGACCGAGATAAACCCGATATTTTGGGAAGTTGGGGTGTTTACAATATTCCGCTTTTAGACCCAATTACAAAGCAGCATGTTAGTAATTATGTAGGTTCTACAAGGAGGAATTTGGAGATACGAGTGAATGAACACAAGTATAGCATTAAAGCGCACCTTTATAATAACGTAATATAAATACATAATGGCATATTTATTCCTGATTGGTGCAATGTAGTATGCTCCAGACTCTTTCCTCTGTTCATGCCCTATTGATAGCAGAAAGTGTTTTTGTCACGGCATTAGATAAGAAATGTTGTAATGACTATTACCCTGTCGATCTACCTGAATTTTGGAAGCACTTAGTAAAGTCCTTAAATTATAACATATGTATATAGCTTTTCACACTTTTTGTGGCAACAGATGTATGTGATATAACACCATGAAAAAGAAGAGAGATGAGGACAACTAAAGAAGATGTGACTTCCAAAGTGGAATATATAGAGCTATGCTAGACAGTACGAAAAAGTATCACTGAAGACAAAGAAATTCAACTGTGAACTAGTGAGGAAATAAATTGAAAACAACCAAAGCCTAAAGATAGCAAAGGGACATCTCAGTAAGGGAAGAAAACAGATCATGGCTCTGAGAAAAGAAGATGGTTCTGTAACAAGAAATAGAGGCGAAATCTTGACAAGAGTGAAAGATTTCTACTCCAAATTATATGAAATGGATGATACATGTACTCCAGACATCATGAAAGGTACCAGTACCAGAGTTCTTCCAGTCCTCCCAGCAAAAGTTGCACATGAAATCAAGAACATGAAGCAGGGAAAAGCTCCAGGAGAAGATGGAATTACTGTAGACATCATACAAGAAGCAAGTGGAGAAATCGAAACAGTACTCGCCCAAATTTTCACTCGATGCCTTAATGAAGGAAAGATTCCTGAGGATTGGAACAACGCTACAATGATCCTGCTACGTAAAAAAGGTGACATTGAGGATCTCAGGAACTACAGACCTATCAGCCTCCTATCAGTGGTTTATAAAATCTTCACTAAAGTTCTTTCACGCCGTTTGAAGGTAACACTGGACATGGCTCAACCGAGAGAACAAGCTGGATTCAGGAGTGGCTACAGCACAATTGATCATATCCACGTACTGGGAGAACTAATTGAAAGAGTGAGGGAATACGAACTTCCATTGTGCATGGCTTTTATCGATTTGAAAAAGCCTTTGATTCGGTGAAACCATCAGCAGTTACAATGGCTCTGAAAACCTGCGGTATTGAAGATGCATACATTAATATTATTAATAACATCTATGAAAATGCAAGTGCAAAGATTCGGCTGTTTGAAAATACAACACACATAAAAATTGGAAAGGGAGTGAGACAAGGTGACACCATATCTCCGAAGCTCTTTAATGCCACATTGCAAAATGTCTTTCAATCACTGAACTGGGAAAACAAAGGGATAAAGATTAATGAAGATTACCTAATCCACCTTCGTTTTGCTGATGACGTAGTAATTTTTGCACCATCAGAGCTGCAGAGTATGATCCAGGAACTTGCTGACAAGAGTAAAGAAGTGGGATTAAAAATGAACTTTCAGAAGACAAAAGTGATCTTCAATGCTTTTACAAGAAATGAAGATTTATCGATTGATGGAGAAAAGCTGGAGATAACAGACGCGTACGTTTATCTTGGACAGCAGATATCAAGTGAGGGTCACATTGATGAAGAAATTAATCGGCGTACAAAACTTGCCTGGAGAGCTTTTGAAGAAACAGCATAATTTTCAAGAGCAATGTGTCATTATGTCTTAAAAGAAAAGTGTTTGATCAATGTATCCTTCCAGTGCTTACGTATGGTGCAGAGACGTGGACCTTAACTAAAAGAGACATACAAAGGCTGCAAACAACTCAAAAAAGCATGGAGAGGTGCATGCTTGGTGTAACCAGGAGTGATAAGAAGAGGAACTAGTGGATCCGAAAACTGACAAGAGTGGAAGACATCATGATCAGAGTTAAATCCCTGAAATGGCAATGGGCTGGACATACTGCCAGAAGGACAGACCATCGATGGACAGCCGAAATTTTAGATTGGATTCCAAGGGACAGAAAAAGACCCAGAAGAAGACCACATGGAAGATGGGTGGATGAAATTCGAAAGTATGCGGGAGTAACATGAAGGAGACTGGGACAAGACAGACTGTTGTGGAAGTGGATTGGAGAGACTTTCGTCCAGCAATGGATTGATAATGGTTGACAATGATTATGATGAAATCATGTATGACAATTAGTTAAGCTACGTAATGATGCCCCACGTGACTCTGTATATGTATATATATATAGCTGCATAATACAGCAACTTAGAACATCTGAGGATGGAGTGAACGGCACTCCGAAAGTGCTAATGACTTTGAATTGTAAATATGTGTTCGGTTTTTAAAATCAAATAAATCGTGTTAACACGAAGCTCTTTTATTTTTATGTTGAAGAAAAATAGCATTTTAAAAATCCATTGACCTCGAACTGCGAGCCATATTTCACAAAATATTTTGGTAATATATCTTGTAAATTTCATCAACAGTATTTACTGTCATAACATTCCTCGCATTTGAAGAACAGTATTTTTCAGTTTCCCTTCCTAGTGAAAAAAAATCCTCCTTCTCCAACCAATTAAGGGAAATTTGTGACGATTTCTTCCAGTGTCGTACCTAAAGAAGATGTTTCAGATAAATTTCAGATATGTTGTGCAGATGAAACCAAGGGCGCCCATAAGGGGGGGGGGGGAGGCTCGACCCCCCTAGCTGTTGGTATAGCCAAATTTTTGATTAATTAAAATCACTAAAATAGACGAAACCCTTTTTTTAAAGCATTTTTAAAAATAATAAGATATTAATGATTGATTGTATCAATTATTTTTGTTGTATTTTTCGATCTTCTACATTTACTAAAATGTTTGACAGCCCTGAAGGAGGTGAGGATTTTCTTAAGCCCCCAAGAGTACTCATATGGGCGCCACTGTATGAATCATGCAATCGGAATTACCATGCATTTTACTCAACGTAAGAAACACGAAACGATTAGAAAAAACGGTTCAGTAGCAGATGCCTGAAACATCAATTAGGTATTTGTAATAGGCCTTGCTCAAAAGAACTTGAGACTGTTCTGATTAGGCAATCAATATCAGTGTTATTTGACAAAAGAAAAACAAAAGGACATCCGTTTCCGTCTGCTGTTTTGAATTCAATTTGATGCCACATGAAAAGAGCACAGAAGTTTGCTAGCCTCACTATATGTAAAAATACTGATTTTCTTTTTCATACATTCTAACCCAATCTACCAACTAGCGAATAAATTATTTAAATTAAAAAGCAAGAGCTTCTTTTTAAGCACACCATTGAGTTACTGCGCTGTTTAACAGAGGGCAGCACATGAGATCCATCTCGTGATTGTACTGAAACTTTGTTCATGTATTATGTAGGAACCACCCACCTACTTGAAAATGTTGAGCAATATAGAGTTCCAGAGCACAAATAAGAAATAAATAAATGAAGGCTTTTGTTCGGGTCGCATATTTCATAAAAAATGTTTGAATCAATAACGGCATCGGCATAACTTCATACAACTTCAAGGATCCACTGACAGAATTAATGAAACCGTTAAACTTATAGCATTCAAGGCATTTCCGTAGAATTTCTGTAAATTTAGGAATTTAAGGACGAATATTGAAGCCAAGTTTTTTATTTTTTGTTTAACCTATACTGCGATTTTTTCATACGACAGCGGCAGGCGCGCAACTAGAATTTTTTCCTGGGAGTTGGGTTATGACATCGACGAAAGCTAGTTTACATGAACAGTGCGCCAATAATTTTCATGCAATGTCCATATATTATTGATACCTTTGGGGAAAACAAATTTTTGCCATAATTTGTATCACTGGATATTTAATTGGTATCCTCTACAAGTATCCTTATTGGGCGAGATGAAGTACAGGAATTAAGAAAGTAATTTATCATAAAAAAAGTTGAAATAATGAAACCCATTAGGAATAACCAGATAAAAACAACGCGAGTGCTTTATCATAAACATGACTATAATATAATATAAGAGCAATATATATTAAATGTGTCTCTTCGTTTTATTAGAAATGTGTCTCTTCGTTTTGGGATATCTCCTGAGAGAATGGCCAATGGCGACTGTGTCTTATTTTTATTGTTCTGGTGCAATGTTTCCTTGAATGCTCACAATTACTTCTAGAAAAGGGGCATGACTTGGGATTGAACGCACAGACATCCACTTTGCCAGAAGAAATTTTGTGCACAGCGGCTAAAAAAAACCCCCTAAATCACTTCATCCTGGAGGTGAAGTAATTTAGGGTTTTCTGTAACCTGGTTCACAAAACCCCAAAATCACTTCATCCCTAATGAGTTAGAACAGCTAGGGGTACTGGCAGGGTCGTCGCTAGCCTTCGAAATCTGGATGGACGACGGGTCGGCGAACGTTAGTTTTAGTAGGGCAAGCTTGATAGCGATTTTTTTTTTTTTTTTGTGTGAAACACTGAAAGAACGAATTTTTATTGCTTTTCACTACACACCACTGGTGTAAGACACAAGTGTTACTAGAATGTCGCCTTCAACTTTTTGCTTGTTCTCAATGCATTGTCTTAAATTGTTTTTCAAAATTTTGCATTTTTGCTTACGAAAATAGTACTGTACTTGAACAATTTAAAGGAAAATGTCGTTTTTGCTTATCTAAGTCAAATTTTGACGTCGTGCCAAACAGACACAATACCTCTCCCCTCTTTGACTTCCTTTCTACAATTCCAATTCCTCCACTTTCACTGTCTCGGGACAAGAGCGCTACTGCAGCTTTAGACACCACTTCCCGTGCTTAAATCCCCTATTTTGTAAAGAAAATAAACAGCAGAGTAATTAGTAGTTACCCAGTTAATCCCTATCCACCGTCCTCATGAAGAAGAGGCTTAAACTAAGAAATTGGAAGAGTAGAACGCAATTGAATTTTCATGGCCCTGTAGATGTTATTTTGATAACCTTTCTACGGAGTAGTAAAAAACGCACTTCCTGGGGTAAAATACGTAGGACTACATGAAATAAAACACAAGACTTATTACTTGACAAAGTCCAGATTATATTTTATAGTTAAATATATTAAAAGATGGCCCATTTTGAACTGGTTGGGCGGCAGGGTGGGCAAGACAAATTTCAGAGTGGGCTTAAGCCACCCACGCATTCCCTTGGCAACGTCACTGGGTACGGGGTTATACCAGCCCCGACTCAGATCAGACTGCTCCGTACGCTTTGACAAGTTTATCCCACTTTTTGTCTCAATGGAATATATGGGCAGTGGAAAAAGTTGAGTTATTGTGTTGTCTGTGCTGTAGGTTCCGGTTATAGATAGGAAGTTTGACAATGTGGGAACACAGAACGTTTGCAATTTTGTCTTAGAAGAGCTCAGTGGATAGGAAAATTGAATGAAACTGAGACACAGACCTAGCCCCCCCCCTTCCCATCCTGGTAGCACCTCCAGACTGCTAAATGGTTTATAATAATAACTAGAAACAGGGCCGGCGTTGCGAGTGATGCACAGTGTGCGTGCTGAACCTTCTTCTTCTTTTAATGGTAAAGTGTATAAATAAATAAAGAAAGAAATACCCTGCGAGTATTGTGATTCGAGGTGATGTGTGATAGGAGACGATGAAAGATCTCGCTGTCACTGGAACAATCCAAATAATCACAATAGAGTATTGTTACAGTTAAGCTCAAAATAGAAGCGTCGTTTTTGACGTTGACCTTGGGATCAACGTGCTTGACTATTAATTTAGATTTTATATCTTTCATATGTGGCTTAAAAGCCCTACAATCCAGCACACGCACGCACCCACAACAGCTGTTGGGGGATTCAACAAACACTGTCGCACGGGCGCTAACGCCACCCGAGATGAAACATCAGTCAATCAAACACCACTAAAAGTTTAGTTGAAATTGCCACATATAAAGTTAACCAACACGTCATGTTTTTATAGTTCAGGATTTTTCACACCACGACGAAGTCTTTGTTGTATGTGTGTAAAAAGACGCTTTTGTTTTGTTACGACATGTACTGTTAGAAAGCCGCAGCCTCTCCCTCGTTTGTACCCCTACCCCTACCAATATACAAATTAGTAACATACTAGGAAATCCCATTTAAAACGTACATTTTTCTTTAATTAGATGTATACTTATTACCTGATTTCTTTGAAAATTAAATATTATTTATTATTTTTCAATTTATTCTTTTCATGTTTTATTTGTTTGTTTGAAAACAAATAAATTAAAACATGTGGAAGTGCTGCACACTTAACTAAAAACTTTCATGTTTTCAGTTCAGTCATTTAACTTCTTCTTTTATCATAATGACCTTCGTAATCACCTTGTAATTAAATCAGATATTATTTAATGTTCATAAAAAAGTGAGTTGATTCAATTCCTTGTTCTCGTAACTACTACTATATGTAACTTTACATAGGCAAATTCAAAATATTCAGATTCGAAAGAATTGAACTGCGTTTTTAAATGCAACATAAGAAACGTTGTGGCGTTGTATCTGCTGTGATTCGGATGCCACCTACTCAAGAAGTCTGGCACAGCACTTAGCTTATCAACTTTTCTCAATTAAAGTTTGAAATGATTGAAGTTAAACAGAGACACTGTGCTAATTGGATCACTAAAGTTTTTATGGAGTCCCATACCTACCAAAGAATCCCCATCCTGACACTTGGGAATGCTTTCAATAGGTTTGCTTCAGATTTTTGTAGATACCTCGCAAGAAATCACGGTCCGATACACTTTGTGGAACACATCTGGAATATCTGCTCGAGAATTTTGAGGAGCCTCAACCTCCAATCTTGGCTGTTCTATTTCGTGGATTGCTTCACCTCCAAGAACTCATGGTAAACATACCTTCCAATGCGTCACCTGGGAACACATTTGGAAGGGCTGTTTACCATTTCTGAGGAGCTGCCATCTCCCAAAGAATTAGGATCCATCACACCTGAGAACACTCCTGAAGGTCTGCTTAGTGCGTGGGCAGAACTGGAGTCAAAATACACATTTCGCCAGATTTATGAGCACAATGCGGTTTTCAAAGATTGCTCGTGTGCTGAACTCGCGCAAATCGGGAGTAAAATTAGATTGATTTAAACATCAAAATTACAATGCATGCTTCAGCCCAAAATGACATTTATATTTTACCTGAATGTGGTAAAATATCAGTGCATTACATAAAGAACAACCTTTTTCTGTTAGTCCTTGAATAAGAAACCAGCCTTTTGCTCTATATGCAGACAACTTACCGTCATTCTGTGCGTTTGATGAGATGACCAATTCACTGCAGCAGAAGTGTTTTATTCTTTTCATAAAGGGGATGCCTGGCTTTCGACACAGTTTGCAATTTAGTACAATAACTATGTGCTAGAAGTAAGGAGTCAGTATATTCAATCCGGCGAAGACATCAACGATGGCGAGCGATTTTCTTCAGGAATAACTTAGGAGCAGGAAGTTTCAATGCTATCTTTTGGACAGCTTCTGCCTCTCAGTGTTTCGAGTTTAAATACAAAAATTAAAAAATAAAATAAAAAACAAAGTTTTTCATTTAAACTCGAGCCCTGCTGTTACGCAATCAATTCATTTGGGATCGAAAGGACACGGTAAATGTGATACCAATGGGATACAAAAATACGCAGTGAAAGGAAAGTCTCTTTCGTGATAAAAAAAAACTTAAAGACAGTTTTCATTACGAATGAGTGCATTTTGAGAACTGAAGGGCCAAAAATTATTTGCCAAAGTAACAACAAATATATATATATATATGTATTTTCTCCTTTGCAGCATAACAAAAAAATGAAGCATTTTTCTTTGAAAAGAGCACGTGAAAAGGTAGGTAATCTAGGAAAATCCCCCAAAAATGTGATAAATAATGTTTTGAAAACGACATTGTCTGATATCTCGCTAACAGCGCAATATCATATTGGTTGAAGGAGCTTTGTCATTGTGAAAAAAAAGAAATAGTTTCATGTACACTATATTGACAAAAGTCACCGGACACCTAGAAGAAAAACACAACAGAGCCTTTAATGACATACATTAGCACGGTATCGGTCCACTTTTGGCTTTAATGCATTTACTGGCCCTTCCAGACATGCTTTCGACAAAGTTTTGGAACACAGCGATAGGTATGCATTCCATTCAACACATAATGCTGCCGCTAACTGATGCTTAGTAGTAGGCCTTGGTTCAAAACTTCTTTTGCGGCGCTCTAATTCATTCCATAGGTGCTCTGAGCGATTAAGATAGGGCTCTGTGCTGGCCAGTACACATACAATACGGAATTAACGTCGAACCACGCCGTAACAGTATTTGTTTTACGGTTCGGTGCATTATCCTGCTGATACCAACAAAGCTCGGTTTGCCACAGAGTTGGTAGGGCATAATTGTCCAGAATATCGAGGTAGACGTGCTGGTTAACAGGTTTGCTCACGATAACCAGTGGGCCAAGATCATACCACGAAAAATACCCCCACACGAGTACACTGCCAGCTCCAAACTTGACCGCAGGAACAGTAAACTGTGGTAAATAGCGTTCCCCCGGTTGCCGCCATGCCCACACATGGCCATCAGACAGATGGATCGTGTATTTGGATTCATCAGTCCATAAGACCCGCTTCCGTTGATCTACAGTCCACGATAAATGTTCTTTACACCATGCTAAACGACGAGTAGCATTCCGAATGGAGATGAAAGGCTTATGAGCAGTCGCACGACCACGGTAATCCATGGAATGAAGTTCTCTGTGAATGGTACGTGTACATAGCGAGGTTCCAGCATTTTTACTCACCTGTACACTGAGGTCTTGTGCAGTACTCCGTCGATTAGCTATAACGACTCTCCTAAGGCTTCGACGTCCTCTATCACTGATTTTATTTGGTATGCGGTACGTTTTGCTGCTTCAGGCTTGCCATGTGTCTTCCACTCAGTACATCCACGCCTCTCCGTTTCTCTTATGGACACTACTATGTATAACACCCAACAATCTTTCCTTTCTCAAACTCAGTTCTCTCCCGCCGCGACTTTTTCACTCACCATCACAGAGCGATATGATCGCGGTCGGCTGCGGGCTTGTTTTTATACAGTTTGTAGCTGTACCGCGCATCTTAACAACGCAGCGGATCAGTTCATTTGATTTTGAAGGGGTGTCCCGTGACTTTTGTCAATATAGGGTATATCATGACAAATATAAAAACAAGTTTACATAATCGCATATCAGCGGGAAAATTGTGCATCGTTTAAAACTTGAAAATGCTTTGAATATTATACATACAGGCTTAACGCTACCAGTACAACGAATTTTGCAGTCTGATCTGTAAATATAGTGGTGTTACATACGTAAACACGAACTGATGGATGGGTAAAGTAATAATGGAAGCAGAAACTATTTTTTTCAAAAACCATGGTGAAAATATGTATCAACTGGTTCCTATATTTGGAAGGACGAAGGAGTCCCCATTTGGTGGTCACAGGTTCTAGGGAAGTGACGGAGTTAGCGCTTTAGGACACACACATGCGCATATATGCCTCATCCAAAATTGGAATCCTCTCCCTTCTCGTATTATTAGCCACCAACCCGCGACTCTAACCACTCTGCCACTGGGGAAGCGTCGTTCTATCTTCCGGTTTTCCAGTTGACTCGTTGACCAAAAGCTTGGCCGTTGATTCAACTGCAATATAAAATAATTCTGCAAACGTATTTTTGGATACCGACCACCGAGCACTAATTCTCCTACCGGTCATGCTGACCACTAATTCTCTAACGTACTTTCGAATCCAGTGACCACCAGTTGGGGACATATTTGCAGAGCAGATTTTTTTCGAACGGTCAAAGGCTTTTCTACTCCGATTTTTTTAACTGAACCTCATTTCCAAAGCCAAAAAAACGTGAAATTGTACATGTAGAGTTTATTTAAACTACGGCCAATAAGTTTGGGAAGACATTCTCAAGCTGAGACACGTACAGGGAAAACGTTGCCCGCTATGGATGCCAAAACGCTCACTTAGAGCCATGGAAGGAGTAGAAGCAACAGAACAAGGGGAAAATGTTCATGGACTTGGAATTGTCGCTAGTAAAAAACTTAAAGTGAAACAAGACAGAAATATCCTTGTGTCTGGAATTTTCGGTAGTAAAAAACTCAAATGTGCATGAAGGACAAGGACATAATATTGCTAATACGAGAGAAAAACCACAATCAAAATTTTTCTTTGCAGCAAACGGGAAAAACACCTCATCGTCATTTGAGCATAAATAAGTATCATAACAATCACCTTTATGTAATCCCCGAAAAGTAAACGTTCTTAATATTCTTTTTAGGACTTATCTGAAAGTCAACTTGAATCGTCGGAAGAGAATTTCTTATGGACTATACTTCTTCATAACTTCTGCAATTTTCTTAAACCCTGCTAGATTTGGGAAAGCAGCTGTCTGCAAATATGTTTTGTAATATTTTGTTTTCCTACTCTAAAGGAATTACGCGAAAAATTTACATTTTGCTCAGAATTATTTAGGAAAATATTTATGATTCCCAAATTTCAACAATTCTCCGTCCTTCAAAGCAAGCACTCTTGAAATTTATAATACTAATTACCACTGTCCCGGTGCCGCAGTGGTCAAGGCGCTGGTTTCTCATCATTCATCTGAGTTGGGTCCGTGTTCGAATTCCAGTGAGGAATGGATATTATGTTTGTTTTAAGACACTGGCTCTCTCCTTTCCCTGGTTATTGTTAAACCTCGAAACAAAAGAAAATTTGTGATGTAGGGAAATCAAGACATTTTATTTCATGAATAACTTGCTGTATGTATATCATATGTACTTTACATTCTTCACATACAGTTTGGCAAATCTACCAACCAGGCCAGTAGCCGAGGGGTGCCTGCGTTTCCTTTCGCTCTTCATATATACACTATCTACCAACATGTAATTGGACACCTGTGATCGCAAAGGAAGACAAAGTTTATTCACCTTCAATAGTTGGTGGAGCCTCACGAGCGGCGATTACAGCTGCGACCCTCCGGGGCATACTCTCAACCAGGCGTTGTACGACGGCTAGCGGTATTTTCTTCCACTCGGCTTGGAGAAGACAGGTCAGTTCCTTCACCGATTTCGGACGGTGAGGGCACCCCTTAAGTCGACGCTCCATCTCGTCCCAGAGCTGATCGATGGGGTTAAGGTCCGGGCTCTGCGTAGGCCAGTCCATTCGATTAACGCCATTGTCACCATACCAAGCCATGGTGGACCTCGCAATATGACAGGTGGCATTGTCATCCTGAAAGTAGCATGAGTCCACCCCGTAAAATTTCCACAACGTAGGTAGCGCATGGTCATCCAAAATGGTGCAGTAATTCTCGACGTTGAGTCTACCAGAAATTACGACCAAGGGTCCCGTGCCATACCAAGAGAAACATCCCTGTAGCATAATTCCACCGCCACCGAACTTCACAGTTGGCACAATACATTCCGGCAGGAGGCGTTCTCCAGGTAGACGCCAAACCCAGACCCTGCCATCCGAACGGTAGAGGGTGAACCTTGATTCGTCGCTCCAGAGAACCTGTTTCCACTGTTCAACGGTCCACTGTCGACGTTCTTTGCACCACGTTAGCCGAGCAGCGCATTTGGGCTTAGTGATCAAAGGCTTGTGGGCGGCAGCACGTCCATGATAACCGAGCAGATGGGCTTCCTTACGGATGGTATTCATTGAAATAACACTCCGGATGCCTGTTGAAACTCCTTGCGGATGTGGTCCATCGATTTGGTGCGGTTTTTCCGAATTTCTCTGGCCAGCACTCGTCGGTCTCTAAGTCCCAGTTTTGTGAGTCTGCCCGGTCGGGGCACATTCCGACAGTCACCTCTCATCTTCCACTTGCCAATCACGTATATGTCGATTTTGGGAACTTCAACTCGCTGGATATGTCACGTATGGATCGGCCATATCTCTGATACCCGATGATTACACCTTCCTGGAAATCAGAGAGCTCCGAACTGTGTGGCGTCTTGCATGCGACTGGTTGCGTTGTTGTTTCCTACACGATATTTAACGGCGGTGGCCGTGACGTGTGTGTGTATATATATATACTGAAGTGCAAAACTGAAGACTAAGGAAAAACTTTAGAATTTAAAACGAAAGTTGCAAAATAACCTGAAGATCAAAACGCGCAACGCAGCAGTTTTGAAAATTCAGAATTCACATTCTATTAAGAAGATACCTAAGCAAAAAAATACATATATAATTTTGACTCACACCAAGTACAACATGGAAAAGGTTATGTATCTACCGGTGTGAGTAAAAGGAGAAAAGATAAAAAAATAAAATAAAAACACTGAATGTAGAAGGTGTCGAGAATACTGAGCCTTGGCTTTATCAAGGACCAGCAAAAACTCTGCATTTTCTCACTTCCACAAAGACCTAGTTGGAAATGGGTTTCTGCAAGGCCATAGATGCAAGTAACATTCCCACCTAAAATTGTTTTAAAAAATATATATATGTCATGTCCTCCGCAGAGTTGTATGACCTAGCACTAGTTAACAATTTCGCTTGCATCCATTAACCTTCCTGGCCCGACCCATGCTCTTCATCTGTTACTATTAAACAGAGAGAAGAAGATTAAAGAGAACTCAAGCTGTGAGAGTAACATTATAATTAGAAATAATTTTCAGCTATAACGAAATGCCATGTTCGTTTGAGAGAGAATTTAAACCTGAAAAACAATGCAAAAGAAATCCAAATTTTTACATTGCAATTAAAAAAGGAAATATTAATTTTTAAAAAACAGATTTTTGAAAGAAAACTTGAGTCTAAAACCCCCTACTCTACAACTTATGACAGCACGAAAACGAGAATAAGTTAAAGACAATAATTAACTAAAGAAAACTTTGTGAAAGTTATATGACTTAAACAGTTAGTTGCAATATGTACAAAGTATTTCAGCAGTGCTTTAAGTGCATAATTAATTAGTTATTAAGAACTTAACTACTTTGAAAATACAGCGCAAAGAAAAGGAACAAGCTAAGCCATCTGCTGTTCCTAGGTACCCCAAAAGACGCGCAAAGTTACCAAGAAAAGAAAGAGTTAAAACCCGCAAAAATGTTAACAGACAAGCCAGTGCCTAAAAGCTGAAAAGCAAAAAATCAACAGAGAAAAAGTACATGAAGTACAAACATTGAACTTATAAAACCTAAAACCCAAATACAATGAAGAGAGCTTACCTCTTGTGCGACTAAACTTTCTCCTCACAAGAGTAAAACATGGCTGACCTCTTCCGTAACACTTCTGCCACTCCCTAGTCGCTGGGGGCAGTGAGGGTGGGGCTGATGGCCTCCTCATACAGAAAGAAACCAACTCGCGGAGATTTTAACCAGAGAAAAAATATATAAACTTAAGACTGTGGATCTGTATGATCAGAAAGAGCAGAATTAACTCTCCAGAATACATGAGAAATATTATAAAATACACGAGTAGTGTATTTAATAATCTTTGCATGTATTAAATCACCTTAGTGAGCTTCTATAGATTAATCAGAATCTTATTAATTTTAATGTTGGTTTTACTATTTTTAGTATAGCTATCCTAGTGATGAATAACTAGTTTTCTTTTTTATTTGTTTTTATTTTCTTTTATAAACAGATTTTTAAGCTTTTTTTGTGATTTTGTTTATATTATTTAATTTTTTGTTTTAATAGGACCTTCATATCCATAGCATTAAGGTTCCTTTAGGTAGTTAATAGGCATCCTCTAGCCAACTTCCTTACGGCTTTGATTGGTCAGAATCATATTATTAACTGTGTAGAAAATTAAAGCAGATCTGCCAACCTTACTCTATTATTCAGAATAATTTTTCTTAAAGTTCTTTTGATGAAAGAAGAAGGAATTTCGTTCTCTAGAAAACTTTCTAATAGTATATTAATGTGGTAATTGAAGTACAAATTGTTGCTGCAAATTCTTGAAATTCTTAGGACCTGAGAAATTAGTACATTCTCAATTACTTTGGTTGAAATGTTATTATTCCAGTGTAGATATTTAATTACTTTGAAAGGAAAATTAACTCTTTTATCAAAGAGGCTAATAGATGGGTTACCTCTGTTGAGCTTAATGCTTAAGTCTAGGAACTCAAGTTCCTGATTACTGTGGTTGGTTTTACATAAGTTAAGAGAGCTAGGATAGATATTATCAAAATCACTCTCTATAACTTCTGAATTATTGATACACAGCAGATCATCAATATATCTAAAAGTGTAAAGGTAGTTATCTGAGCAGGTGGGGTGATTTTTAATGAATTTATATTCCTTAAAGAACAGGAATAGATTAGCGATATTCGTGGACGTTGATGTTCCCATGGGAATACCGTTCACTTGCTTATAGAGAGTATTATTATATAAGATATGGTTATTTTTTATGCAGCAATTGAGATAAGAGTTCCAAGTTCCTACATTAACAAATTGGTTAAGTTTAAATTCTGCATACAGCTCTTTAAAGGTAGTGATTATATCTGATAGAGGAAGATTAGTATATAGGTTTTCAAAATCATAACTATTAATATCTAGGGGACAAACTTTGAGTATAGTAGAAATTACTTCAGCATTATTATTAATTATCCAAAAATCTCTGTACATCAAGTTAGTACAGTTTCTAATGTGTTTCAAAACCTTCTTTAAGACATCTTCAAAAGCAAGATCTATTTTCTTTAAAATTAATAAGATTCTGATTAATCTATAGAAGCTCACTAAGGTGATTTAATACATGCAAAGATTATTAAATACACTACTCGTGTATTTTATAATATTTCTCATGTATTCTGGAGAGTTAATTCTGCTCTTTCTGATCATACAGATCCACAGTCTTAAGTTTATATATTTTTTCTCTGGTTAAAATCTCCGCGAGTTGGTTTCTTTCTGTATGAGGAGGCCATCAGCCCCACCCTCACTGCCCCCCAGCGACTAGGGAGTGGCAGAAGTGTTACGGAAGAGGTCAGCCATGTTTTACTCTTGTGAGGAGAAAGTTTAGTCGCACAAGAGGTAAGCTCTCTTCATTGTATTTGGGTTTTAGGTTTTATAAGTTCAATGTTTGTACTTCATGTACTTTTTCTCTGTTGATTTTTTGCTTTTCAGCTTTTAGGCACTGGCTTGTCTGTTAACATTTTTGCGGGTTTTAACTCTTTCTTTTCTTGGTAACTTTGCGCGTCTTTTGGGGTACCTAGGAACAGCAGATGGCTTAGCTTGTTCCTTTTCTTTGCGCTGTATTTTCAAAGTAGTTAAGTTCTTAATAACTAATTAATTATGCACTTAAAGCACTGCTGAAATACTTTGTACATATTGCAACTAACTGTTTAAGTCATATAACTTTCACAAAGTTTTCTTTAGTTAATTATTGTCTTTAACTTATTCTCGTTTTCGTGCTGTCATAAGTTGTAGAGTAGGGGTTTTAGACTCAAGTTTTCTTTCAAAAATCTGTTTTTTAAAAATTAATATTTCCTTTTTTAATTGCAATGTAAAAATTTGGATTTCTTTTGCATTGTTTTTCAGGTTTAAATTCTCTCTCAAACGAACATGGCATTTCGTTATAGCTGAAAATTATTTCTAATTATAATGTCACTCTCACAGCTTGAGTTCTCTTTAATCTTCTTCTCTCTGTTTAATAGTAACAGATGAAGAGCATGGGTCGGGCCAGGAAGGTTAATGGATGCAAGCGAAATTGTTAACTAGTGCTAGGTCATACAACTCTGCGGAGGACATGACATATATATATTTTTTAAAACAATTTTAGGTGGGAATGTTACTTGCATCTATGGCCTTGCAGAAACCCATTTCCAACTAGGTCTTTGTGGAAGTGAGAAAATGCAGAGTTTTTTGCTGGTCCTTGATAAAGCCAAGGCTCAGTGTTCTCGACACCTTCTACATTCAGTTGGTTTATTTTATTTTTTTTATCTTTTCTCCTTTTACTCACACCGGTAGTTACATAACCTTTTCCATGTTGTACTTGGTGTGAGTCAAAATTATATATGTATTTTTTTGCTTAGGTATCTTCTTAATAGAATGTATATATATATATATATATATATATATATATATATAGGGATGTAAGGTCAGGTGATGCGTAACATCACAGCCTCTCCTTGACAAATGTCAACCCCGCCTTCTCGTGGTGCATCCTGTTCCCACTAAAGGGGCTCTGACGACCGCCAATAGCGGTATAACTATACCATCGGGACTAGAGGAAATTCTATCCCACACTCACCAACCCGCTTGGCCAGCGTGGTGAGTTATGGCCAAACCCCTCCAAAATGATTCCACAACTTAAATCTTGGCCCTCAGTCTCCGGCAGCTGGAATGTACCTGGCCAAGGCAGCGGTCAGTGCGACATGAAGGCAGAGGGTGCTAAGAATCCCCGGAGGACCGGACTAGGCTGCCATCTGATGCTGACCTTGGCTACTTACAATGGACGCTCCCTATCTTCTGATTCAAGGCTTCTTGAATTGGAAGAGGAATTACAAAGGATCAATTGGGACATCGTGGGGCTAAGTGAGGTAAGGAGAAAAGGAGAAGATCTCATCGAACTGAAAAGTGGACATCTCTTCTACTATCGTGGGACAGATACTGGCAGAACTAGTGGTGTTGGATTTATAATAAACAAGAAACTGAAGGATAAAGTTGTAGAAGTTGAAAGTTCCTCTGACAGAGCTGCACGACTTGTTATCCAACTCTCGAAAATATACCAGGCTCAGATTATTCAAACTTATGCACCCACCACAAGTCATCCTGAAGAAGAAATTGAAGAATTTTATGAGGAAATTTGTCATCTAAATAATAAAGGTAAGCAGCACTTGAAAATAATTATGGGAGATTTCAATGCAAAAATAGGGCAACAGCAACAGAATGAAACTTCAGTAGGTAAATTCGGTCACGGCAACAGAAACCAGCGTGGAAATACTCTCGTTGAGTTTGCAGAGGCAGAAGGGTTTTTCATCTTGAACTCCTTCTTCAAGAAAAAGCCACACAGGAAATGGACATGGAGACATCCAAATGGGACGACAAGTGAAATTGATTTTATTATGTGTAACAAAAAATTCGTCATAGAAGACTGCAGTGTGCTAAACAAGTTCAACACAGGTAGTGACCATAGATTGGTGAGATGTAAGATGCACCTCAACACTAAACTTGAACGTGGCAAGCTCATAAGACAAACAAAACCTATTGACATAACCAACCTTAAAAAACACCATAATACCTTCAAGTTGGAACTGAAGAACAGGTTCTCTGCTTTGGAAGGCCTAACATCGGAAGAAGTGGACATCTCTGAAGTTAACAGAAAAGTAACCAAAGCTCTTATGGAAACAGCAACAAAATTAGCTGGGTCTAAGAACAAGTTGCATGTAAACAAATTATCAGGAAAAACGAAAATGTTGATGCAAAAAAGAAGAGAGATGAGGACAACTAAAGAAGATGTGACTTCCAAAGTGGAATATATAGAGCTATGCAAGACAGTAAGAAAAAGTATCACTGAAGACGTAAGAAAATTCAACTGTGAACTAGTGAGGAAAGCAATTGAAAACAACCAAAGCCTAAAGATAGCAAAGGGACATCTCAGTAAGGGAAGAAAACAGATTATGGCACTGAGAAAAGAAGATGGTTCTGTAACAAGAAATAGAGGCGAAATTTTGACAAGAGTGAAAGATTTCTACTCCAAATTATATGAAAGGGATGATACATGCACTCCAGACATCATGAAAGATACCAGTACCAGAGTTCCTCCAGTCCTTCCAGCAGAAGTTGCACATGCAATCAAGAACATGAAGCGGGGAAAAGCTCCAGGAGAAGATGGAATTACTGTAGACATCATACAAGAAGCAAGTGGAGAAATCGAAACAGTACTCGCCCAAATTTTCACTCGATGCCTTACTGAAGGAAAGATTCCTGAGGATTGGAACACCGCTACAATGATCCTGCTACATAAGAAAGGTGACATTGAGGATCTCGGAAACTACAGACCTATCAGCCTCCTATCAGTAGTTTATAAAATCTTCACTAAAGTTCTTTCACACCGCTTGAAGGTAACACTGGACATGGCTCAACCGAGAGAACAAGCTGGATTCAGGAGTGGCTACAGCACAATAGATCATATCCACGTACTGAGAGAACTAATTGAAAGAGCGAGGGAATATGAACTTCCATTGTGCATGGCTTTTATCGATTATGAAAAAGCCTTTGATTCGGTGAAACCATCAGCAGTTACAATGGCTCTGAAAACCTGCGGTATTGAAGATGCATACATTAGTATTATTAATAACATCTATGGAAGTGCAAGTGCAAAGATTCGGCTGTTTGAAAATACAACACACATAAAAATTGGAAAGGGAGTGAGACAAGGTGACACCATGTCTCCGAAGCTCTTTAATGCCACATTGGAGGGTGTTTTTCGGTCGCTGAGCTGGGAAAACAAAGGGATAAAGATTAATGGAGATTATCTAACCCACCTTCGGTTTGCTGATGACGTAGTCATTTTTGCAACTACCCCATCAGAGCTGCAGAGTATGATCCAGGAACTTGCTGACAAGAGTAAAGAAGTGGGATTAAAAATGAACTTTCAGAAGACAAAAGTGATGTTCAATGCTTTTACAAGAAATGAAGATTTATCGATTGATGGAGAAAAGCTGGAGATAACAGACACGTACGTTTATCTTGGACAGCAGATATCAAGTGAGGGTCACATTGATGAAGAAATTAATCGGCGTACAAAACTTGCCTGGAGAGCTTTTGGAAGAAACAGCATAATTTTCAAGAGCAATATGCCATTATGTCTTAAAAGAAAAGTGTTTGATCAATGCATCCTTCCAGTGCTTACGTATGGTGCAGAGACGTGGACCTTAACTAAAAGAGGCATACAAAGGCTGCAGACAACTCAAAGAAGCATGGAGAGGTGCATGCTTGGTGTAACCAGGAGAGATAAGAAGAGGAACTCGTGGATTCGAAAAATGACAAGAGTGGAAGACATCATGATCAGAGTTAAATCCCTGAAATGGCAATGGGCTGGACATACTGCCAGAAGGACAGATCATCGATGGACAGCCGAAATTTTAGATTGGATTCCAAGGGACAGGAAAAGACCCAGAAGAAGACCACATGGGAGATGGGTGGATGAAATTCGAAAGTATGTAGGGGTGACATGGAGGAGACTGGCACAAGACAGACCGTTGTGGAGGAAACTTGGGGAGACCTTCGTCCAGCAGTGGATTGATAATGGTTGACAATGATGATGATGATGATATATATATATATATATATATATATATAACATCATCATCATCATTGACAAACATTATCAATCCACTGCTGGATGAAGGTTTTCTCCACAACTGTCTGTCCTGAGTCACTCCCCTCCATGTTACTTCGGCATGCTTTCGAATTTCATCCATCCATCTCCCACGTGGTCTTCTTCTGGGTCTTTTTCTGTCCCTTGGTATCCATTCTAAAATTCTGGTTGTCAATCGGTGGTCCGCTCTTCTGGCAACATGTTCAGCCCATTGCCATTTGAGGGATCTTATTCTGATCATGATGTCTTCCAATGTTGTCATACTCTATCCACGAGTTCCTCATCTTATCTTTCCTCATTACACCAAGCATGCTCTCCATGCTTCTTTCAGTTGTCTGCAGTCTTTAGATGCCTTTTTTAGTTAAGGTCCATGCCTCCGCTCCATATGTAAGCACTGGAAGGAGGCATTGATTAAAAACTTTTCTTTTAGAACATAACAGCATATTGCTCTTGAAAATTGTACCGTTTTTTCTAAAAGCTCTCCAGCCAAGTCTTATACGGCGATTAATTTCCTCATCAATGTAACCGTTGCTTGATATCTCTTGTCCACGGTAAATGCAGATATCGGTTACCTCGAGCTTTTCCCCATCAATCGCAAAATCTTCATTTCTTGTAGTCTTCTGAAAGTTCATTTTCAATCTCACTTCCTTACTCTTGTCAGCAAGTTTCTGGATCAAACTATGCAGTTCTGAAGGGGCAGTTGCAAAAATTATCACGTCATCAGCAAAACGAAGGTGAGATAAATAATATCCATTACTCTTTATCCCGTTGTTTTCCCAGTTCAATTATTGAAAGAATCTTTGCAATGTGGCATTGAAGAGTGTTTGGGATATATGGTGTCACCTTGCGTCACCCTCTTTCCAATTTTTATTGGTGATATATATATACGCCGGCCACGGAATTAGAAATTTTTACGCAGATGCACGTAAACGGCATTTACGCAGTGTATAAGCAAAATACGTGGTCACATGCACCACAACGTTATTTAGGCAACTATTTAAGACTGCTGCTCGTAAGTAATTGTCAGTAGTGTGTTAATCACAATAAGATAAATAAAGGATCTTTCGGAGTTCGATGAAGGGCTTGTTGTGGGTGCCCGTTTGGCTGGAGCAACGATTTTGAAAAGAGCAGAGCTTACTGGTTTCTCAAAAAGTGAGATATCCCGGGTTATTAATCAGTGAAAAGATTAACCACAGTACTTGTCTAAGACGTTTAACTGTGGCGCGACAACCATTTGTCAGGAACGAGATCACCGACGTCTGAGAAAGCTTGTACGGAAAAACAGGACTTTCTGGTTGCAGCAGTTTACTTAAGCGATCAATAAAGGTTGTTTCCGACCTATATCTCAACGAAATATGCGCAGGAAATTGAAAAGGATGGGTACTGGTAGTCACACGCGTAACGGAAACCAATGAGATCTGCCAAGAACCGGAAAGTTCGTTAACAGTGGTGTATGGAACTTCGTGATTGGGCACTAGAAGAGTGGGGAAAAGTCATGTGGTCCGACGAGTTGCAGTACACCTTGTTCTGTACCAACGATAGGCAGAGAGTTTGGCTGGAGCTCCTTGAAGCAATGGACCCAGATTGCCTCGTAAACACTACTTAAAGTTCTTGAGCTGGTATCATGGTTGGTACGAAATGTTTTGTTGGTACGAAACAGGTTCCCTGATATTGTTGGAAGGTCGGATGTCTTCCAAGGAGAATTTAAACATTGTTTCCTATCAAGTTCATCCCGCAGGGTTGGCATTTTATTGAGCAGGTGAAGGCTGTTTCATGGACGACAATGCTACTGTCCATCGCACAAGATGTGGTTCAGCGAGCATGAGAGAGATTTCCACCATCTTCCCTGACCACCACAAAACTCGGGTAAGAACCTCATTGAGAATGTATCGGGCATGTTAGAAAAACAGATCCGGGAGCAAAGTTTTCTTACGTCAAATCTGAGATAGTTGAAGAACTGCCAGGTGAACGTAGAAGCACCCAAATGTGAAATCCATGCTGTAATTTGAGCTAAAAGAGGTTCACTAGCCTGTATGTATGTATTCTAATTCAGTAACCTACGTGTGTGTGTATATATATATATATATATAGAGAGAGAGAGAGAGAGAGAGAGAGAGAGAAAAGAAAACAAGGTAACAGTTAAAAATGAGCGCAATAAAAACCAAAAAAGTTTTATAATGGTTAAAAATACAAAAAAAGTATAAATATTTAAAATTACGAAAAAAGAGTAAAGTTAAATTCAATTAAAATAAAGGGAAAGATGTTAGTTCTCATACACACTGCTGGCCACCCAAAACGCAACACCAAGAAGGAAACATCCGATTAGCCTGAAATACAAACGATTAGCATTGCAGGGCATATGGAAATCTTGTGCGCCCGGCACGCCACCGAGAACCACTATAAGAAGGGTGCACAGAAGGCGGGGTGTAAGTAGTGGAAGTGTGTTGTGCTGCTGGACCTGTGCGTGGGAACCTTCCTGATGCTTCGTCGCAGAATATGGCAGACATTCCAGCACGTTTTGGAGTTCGACAGAGGACGAATAGTGGCTTATCTCGACAGCGGTTTATCGTACCGAGACATCGGAGCCCGTGTGGGATGACATATGGATTCGGTGGGTGCAGGAGGGACGGACGGACCGACGTGAGCGATTGCCGCAGCCGCGACACACCACCGAACAAGAGGACCAGCCTGTTGTGCGGCGGGCATTCACGGCTCGCAGCGCCACATCGCGAACGTTAGCGCAAGAATTAAGGAGTGTTGCGCAACAACCTGTGTCAGCACGTACCGTTCGACGTCGTCTGCAGGAGCGGGGACTTGTCGCACGGCGCCCATTGCTCCGATTACCATTGACGTTACACCACCGGCGAGTGCGGCGGCAGTGGGCCGTTGAACGCCGCACCTGGACTACGGAATGACACGACATTGTCTTCTCTGACGAATCCCGCTTCTGCCTGCAACACCACGATGGTCGGATCCGCGTGCGGCGGCACCGTGGCGAGAGACTGTATGACGCATGCATTCTGCATCGCCATACCGGTCCGTCGCCGGGCGGAATTAGATATGACACCCGCAACCCTCTGGTACGCATCGCCAGTACACTCAACAGCCACCGCTACATCTCCAACGTTTTGGAGCCTGTAGTCCTCTTTACCTGCAGGACCTGCCAGTGGCCACGTTTCAACAGGACAATGCGCGCCCGCACGTGGCACGCATCGTGCAACAATTCTTCACGGCCCACCAGGTGTCACTGCTGCCGTGGCTAGCCTGTTCTCTCGATATGTCGGCCATCGAACACGTCTGGTCGCTGATCGGCTTCTTGGTGTTGAATTTTGGGTGGCCAGCAGTGTATATGGATATTTTAATACTTTTGAACTACATTCGGGAACAGCTTCAGTTGTTCCCAAATATAATTTTTGAAGTATTCTGGTTGGTTAATTTTAACTTAAAAATGTCGGATTTATACTTCATGGCTGCAACTTCAGAATTAACTGAGAACCTTGTGCAACCTTTGTGCGACAGATGGCAGTGCGGTCGTTACTCTTCGAGTGGCGTCCATTTTGGTTCTGTATAGCGTGATAGCAGCATGCGGAAATGGTAAGTGGTTCGTTTAATAGTTTGCTTTGTGCGGGTTTCTAATTAATTTTTGGTTTCAGGTGCTCTTTCTTGCCCGCATCGTTTTTTCGAAAACAGTTGGTGAACATTGCCTCGGACTTTAGTGCAGGTTTTTAGCTTTTGAGGTGTTTTGTACTTGCCTTGTTTCGCACATCGTTTTATGCGTAATCGTACAGTGTCAACATGCTTTTGTTCTTTCCATAATACGATTATTTTTCTCAATAGGCAGTTTTCTTGTAAATAAGTAACTATTTTTAGTCTTTTTCCACCATTAGGTTATTTTTATCATATATAATTATGGTTCATGATTTAAGGTTGTAATTTTTCTCCCTTTATAATCGGTATCTTTGCTTATTTTGAGGTCATGCTCAATTTTCTGCGAATCAGATGTGAGCTAGGCCCTCGTGAAATTTAGTCTGCTGTGGGTAGTGTCTAGTTATTGTATGGGGTTTTGTTGGTTTTTCACTATTAGGTTTTCCTTTTTTAAGGAAAATCCTTTTTTTTTTTTTTTTGGGCGTCGGTGGTTCGGACGTTACTTGGTCCTCTATCTGGTGGGGGGTTTATACTTAATCTTTATTTTTTTATTTTTTTTGTTTTAATTCTTAATTTTAAATAATTTTCATTTCTTTTTTATTATTTTTAGTGGGATTTTTCGTTTTTTATTTTAATTTTTTTCTGTTACCGGTTCTGGCTGGCTCGTTGCCATTATTTTGTAGACTAGATTCTCCCAGAAACCCACACTTTCAGGTCTCTGTGGAACCTAGTTAGGTGTTGTCCGTTTCTAGCCCTTGACAAAGCCATGGAGAACGGCCTGCCATTGCCCTATATCCCTCCCTTATCCCAGTGGTCAGTAATGTTTGGTCTTGCTGTTCAGTATTTATTGAAGAAATTTGCCGTCTTCAGGTTTTCAGTATATATATATATATACACTATCTACCAACAAGTAATTGGACACCCCTGCAATCGACGATATCTGCGGTCCTGATACACGTCACGGCCGCCGCCGTTAAATATCGTGTGGGAAACAACAACGCAACCAGTCGCATGCAAGATGCCACGCAGTTCGGAGCTCTTTGATTTCGAGAAAGGTGTAATCGTCGGGTATCACAGAAATGGCCGATCCATACGTGACATATCCAGCGAATTGAAGTACCCAAAATTGACAGTGGCCTACGTTATTGGCAAGTGGAAGATGAGAGGTGACTGTCGGAATGTGTCCCGACCCGGCAGACCCACAAAACTGGGAGTTGGAGACCGACGGGTGCTGGCCAGAGAAATTCGGAAGAACCGCACCAAATCGATTGACCACATCCGCGAGGAGTTTCAACAGGCATCCGGGAGTGTTCTTTCGATGAATACCATCCGTAAGGAAGCCCATCTGCTCAGTTATCATGGACATGCTGCCACCCACAAGCCTTTGATCACCAAGTCCAATAGCGCTGCTCGGCAAACGTGGTGCACAGAACGTCGACAGTGGACCGTTGAACAGTGGAAACAGGTTCTCTGGAGCAACGAATCAAGGTTCACCCTCTACCGTTCGGATGGCAGGGTCTGGGTTTGGCGTCTGTCTGGAGAACGCCTCCTGCCGGAATGTATTATGCCAACGGCGAAGTTCGACGGCGGTGGAATTATGTTATGGGGGTGTTTCTCCTAGTATGGCACTGGACCCTTGGTCGCAATTTCTGGTAGACTCAACGCCGAGACCTACTGCACCATTTTGGAAGACCATGCGCTTCCTACGTTGTGGCAGTTTTACGGGGTGGACCCAAGTTACTTTCAGGATGACAATGCCACCTGTTATGTTGCGAGGTCTACCATGGCTTGGTATGGTGACAATGAGGTTAATCGAATGGACTGGCCTGCGCAGGGCCCGGACCTTAACCGTATCGAGCACCTCTGTGACGAGTTGGATCGTCGACTTAAGGGGTGCCCCCACCGTCCGAAATCGGTGAAGAAACTGACCTGTCTTCTCCAAGCCGAGTGGAAGAAAATACCGCTAGACGTCGTACAACGCCTGTTTAAGAGTATGCCCCGGAGGGTCGCAGCTGTAATCGCCGCTCGTGGAGGCTCCACCAACTATCGAAGGTGAATAAACTTCCTTTTGCTTTGCTATCACAGGAGTCCAATTACTTGTTGGTAGATAGTGGTGTATATATGTATATATCATCATCATCATCATCATCATTGTCAACCATTATCAATCCACTGCTGGACGAAGGTCTCCCCAAGTTTCCTCCACAACGGTCTGTCTTGTGCCAGTCTCCTCCATGTCACTCCCGCATACTTTCGAATTTCATCCACCCATCTTCCATGTGGTCTTCTTCTGGGTCTTGTCCTGTCCCTTGGAATCCAATCTAAAATTTCGGCTGTCCATCGATGGTCTTTTCTTCTGGCAGTATGCCCAGCCCATTGCCATTTCAGGGATTTAACTCTGATCATGATGTCTTCCACTCTTGTCATTTTTCGGATCCACGAGTTCCTCTTCTTATCTCTTCTGGTTACACCAAGCATGCATCTCTCCATGCTTCTTTGATTTAGTTGTCTGCAGTCTTTGTATGTCTCTTTTAGTTAAGGTTCACGTCTCTGCACCATATGTAAGCACTGGAAGAATGCATTGATCAAAAACTTTTCTTTTAAGACATAATGGCATATTGCTCATGAAAATTATACAGTTTCTTCCAAAAGCTCTCCAGGCAAGTTTTATACGGCGATTAATTTCTTCATCAATGTGACCTTCACTTGATATCTGCTGTCCAAGATAAATGTAGGTATTGGTTGTCTCCAGCTTTTCCCCATCAATCGATAAATCTTCATTTCTTGTAAAAGAATTGAATATCACTTTTGTCTTCTTAAAGTTCATTTTTAATCCCACTTCTTTACTCTTGTCAGCAAGTTCCTGGATCATGCTCTGCAGATCTGATGGGGTAGTTGCAAAAATGACTACGTCATCAGCAAAACGAAGGGGAATTAGATAATCTCCATTAATCTTTATCCCTTTGTTTTCCCAGTTCAGTGATTGAAACACATTTTCCAATGTGGCATTAAAGAGCTTCGGAGATATGGTGTCATCTTGTCTCACTCCTTTTCCAATTTTTATGTGAGTTGTATTTTCAAGCAGCCGAATCTTTGCACTTGCATTTTCATAGATGTTATTAATAATATTAATGTATGCATCTTCAATAGCGCAGGATTTCAGAGCCATTGCAACTGCTGATGGTTTAACCGAATCAAAGGCTTTTTCATAATCGATAAAAGCCATGCACAATGGAAGTTCATATTCCCTCGCTCTTTCAATTAGTTCTCTCAGTACGTGGATATGATCTATTGTGCTGTAGCCACTCCTGAATCCAGCTTGTTCTCTCGGTTGAGCCATGTCCAGTGTCACCTTCAAGCGGTGTGAAAGAACTTTAGTGAAGATTTTATAAACCACTGATAGGAGGCTGATAGGTTTGTAGTTCCTGAGATCCTCAATGTCACCTTTTTTATGTAGCATGATCATTGTAGCGTTGTTCCAATCCTCAGGAATTTTCCCTTCATTAAGGCATCGAGTGAAAATTTGGGCGAGTACTGTTTCGATTTCTCCACTTGCTTCTTGTATGATATCTACAGTAATTCCATCTTCTCCTGGAGCTTTTCCCCGCTTCATGTTCTTGATTGCATGAGCAACTTCTGCTGGAAGGACTGGAAAAACTCTGGTACTGGTACCTTTTATGATGTCTGGAGTACATGCATCATCTCTTTCATATAATTTGGAGTAGAAATCTTTCATTCTTGTCAAAATTTCGCCTCTATTTCTTGTTGCAGAACCATCTTCTTTTCTCAGTGCCATAATCTGTTTTTTCCCCTTACTGAGATGTCCCTTTGCTATCTTTAGGCTTTGGTTGTTTTCAATTGCTTTCCTTACTAGTTCACAGTTGAATTTCCTTACGTCTTCAGTGATACTTCTTCGTACTGTCTTGCATAGCTCTATATATTCCACTTTGGAAGTCACATCTTCTTTAGTTGTCCTCATCACTCTTCTTTTTTGCATCAACATTTTGGTTTTTCCTGATAATTTGTTCACATGCAATTTGTTCTTAGACCCAGCTAATTTTGTTGCTGTTTCTTTTGGTTACTTTTCTGTTAACTTCAGAAATATCCACTTCTTCCGATGTTAGGCCTTCTAAAGCAGAGAATCTGTTCTTCAGTTCCAATTTGAAGGTATTATGGTGTTTTTTAAGGTTGGTTATGTCAATACTATTTGTTTGTCTTATGAGCTTGCTACGTTCGAGTTTAGTGTTGAGGTGCATCTTACATCTCACCAATCTATGGTCACTGCCTGTGTTGAACTTGTTTAGCACACTGCAGTCTTCTATGACGAATTTTTTGTTACACATAATAAAATCAATTTCACTTGTCGTCCCATTTGGATGTCTCCATGTCCATTTCCTGTGTGGCTTTTTCTTGAAAAAGGAGTTCAAGATGAAAAACCCTTCTGCCTCTGCAAACTCAACGAGAGTATTTCCACGCTGGTTTCTGTTGCCGTGACCGAATTTACCTACTGAAGTTTCATTCTGTTGCCGTTGCCCTATTTTTGCATTGAAATCTCCCATATATATATATGTATATATATATATATATATATATATATATATATATATATATACTATAAAGAAGATACCTAAGCAAAAAAATACATATATAATTTTGACTCACACCAAGTACAACATAGAAAAGGTTATGTATCTACCTGTATAAACTACACTCCAAAAAGCTGCATCTATATATATATATATATATATGTATATATTTAGATTGGATTCCAAGGGACAGGAAAAGACCCAGAAGAAGACCACATGGAAGATGGGTGGATGAAATTCGAAAGTATGCGGGAGTGACATGGAGGAGACTGGCACAAGACAGACTGTTGTGGAGGAAACTTGGGGAGACCTTCGTCCAGCAGTGGATTGATAATGGTTGACAATGATGATGATGATATCTCTCTCTATATATATAGCGGTTTAACTACACCATCGGGATTAGAGGAAATGCTATCCCACACTTACCAACCCGCTTGGCCAGCGTGGTGAGTTATGGCCAAATCCCTCCAAAATGACTCCACAACTTAAATCTTGGCCCTCAGTCTCCGGCAGCTGGAATGTACATGGTCAAGGCAGCGGCCAGTGCGACATGAAGTCCGAGAAATCACCGGATGACCGGACTAGGCTGCCATCTGATGCTGACCTTGGCAACGTATAATGGAACCTTGAATCAGAAGAAAAACTACAAAGGATCAAGTGGGACATTGTCGGGCTAAGTGAGGTATGGAGAAAAGGAGATCTCATTGAACTGAAAAGTGGACATTTCTTCTATTATCGTAGGACAGATACTGGCAGAACTAGTGGTATTGGATTTATAATAAACAAGAAACTGAAGGATAAAGTTGTAGAAGTTGAAAGCTCCTCTGACAGAGCTGCACGACTTGTTATCCAACTCTCGAGAAGATACCAGGTTCAGATTATTCAAGATTATGCACCCACCACAAGTCATCCTGAAGAAGAGATTAAATAATTTTATGAGGAAATTCGTCATCTAAATAATAAAGGCAAGCAGCACTTGAAGATCATTATGGGAGATTTCAATGCGAAAATAGGGCAACGGCAACAGAACGAAACTTCAGTAGGTAAATTCGCTGGTTTCGGCAACAGAAACCAGCGGGGAAATACTCTCGTAGAGTTTGCAGAAGCAGAAGGGTTTTTCATCATGAACTCTTTTTTCAAGAAAAGGCCACGAAGGAAATAGACATGGAGGCATCCCAATGGATTGATAAGTGAAATTGATTTTATTATGTGTAACAAGAAATTTGTCATGGAAGACTGCAGTGTGCTGAACAAGTTTAACACAGGTAGTGACCATAGAATGGTAAGATGTAAGATGCACTTCAACAGTAAATTTGAGCGTGGCAAGCTCATCAAACAAACAACGTGCATTGACATAGCCAACTTTAAAAAACGTCACAATACTTTCAAATTGGAACTGAGGAAACGATTCTCTTCTGTAGAAGGTTTAATGTCGGAAGGAGTGGACATCTCCGAAGTTAACAGAAAACTGACCAAGGCTCTTATGGAAACGGCAACAAAAATAGCTGATACTAAGAACAAGTTGCATACGAACAAATTATCAGAAAAAACCAAAATTCTGATGAAAAAAAGAATAAAGATAAAGACAACTAAAGGAGATGTGACTTCCAAAGTGGAATATATAGAGTTATGCAAGACGGCACGAAAAAGTGTTATTAAAGATGTAAGGAAATTCGACTGTGAACTAGTGAAGAAAGCAATTGAAAACAACCAAAGACTGAAGAGAACAAAGGGACATCTGAGTAAGGGAAGAAAACAGATTATGGCTCTGAGAAAAGAAGATGGTTCTGTAACAAGAAACAGAGGTGAAATTTTGACAACAGTGGAAAATTTCTTCTCAAAACTATATGAAAGGGATGATACGTGTACTCCAGACATTACGGAAGGTACCAGTACCAGAGTTCTTCCAGTCCTCCCAGCAGAAGTTGCACATGCAATCAAGAACATGAAACTGGGGAAAGCTCCAGGAGAAGACGGAATTACCATAGACATCATACAAGAAACAAGTGGAGAAATTGAAACAGTACTCGTCAAAGTTTTCACTCGATGCCTTAATGAAGGAAAGATTCCTGAAGATTGGAACAATGCTATAATGATCCTGCCACCAAAAAAAGGTGACATTGAAAATCTCAGGAACTACAGACCTATCAGCCTCCTATCAGTGGTATATAAAATCCTCAGTAAAGTTCTTTCACACCGCTTGAAGGTGACACTGGACATGGCTCAACCGAGAGAACAAGCTGGATTTAGGAGTGGCTACAGAACTATAGATCATATCCACGTACTGAGAGATCTAATTGAAAGAGCGAGGGAATATGAACTTCCATTATGCATGGCTTTTATTGATTATGAAAAGGCCTTTGATTCGGTGAAACCATCAGCAGTTGCAATGGCTTTGAAATCCTGCGGTATTGAATATGCATACATTAATACACTGGCGGAAAGTGAAAAAGAACACCAAGAAGGAATTGGCGGAAGATCATGATATTTACATATGTTAATGGGGTCGAGTTTACGTAGGTGTGATGTTAATGTCGGGACCAACCGGTGAGCGCTTACGCCACAGCACGGCATAATATGCAAATTATCGTCGGTGGTATTTACGGAGTACGGCAAAGTGAATGTAATCAGTCGTCAACGTACAGACACGTGTGAAGACCCTGAAGAAGCTGCAATGCCTGGATATGGAAGACGTGTACGATTTCAGCAGTTATCGGACTTTGAGCGAGGGCGTATAGTCGGACTCCGCGAGGCCGGGTGGTCGTATCGTCGTATTGCGGAGCGAATTGGACGGGAAGTATCAGTAGTGGTACGATGGTGGCGTAGATGGTCCGAGGAATATTCCCACAGGAGAAGACGTGGAACCGGGAGTCACAGACGGACTGATGAGCGGACCGATCGACGCATAAGAAGAGCGGCGTTGTCAAGCAGAACATCCACTGGGACGCAAATCCGAGCTGCCGTTGCACCTGAGGTGACTGTGCGAACAATCCGCAACCGCCTACTGGATGCAGGACTACGTGCACGTGTTCCTCTGGCATGTGTACCTCTGACTCCAGCCCACCGTCAAGAACGGCTGCAGTGGTGTCGCCAACGTCTGCACTTCAGAACGCAATGGCGATCAGTCGTATTCAGCGATGAAAGCAGATTCTGCTTGGGAGCCTCCGATGGCCGTATGCGTGTTCGCAGATACACAGGGGAGCGTCTCCACCCTTCTTGCATCCGCCAGCGGCACACAGGGCCTACACCTGGTCTCCTGGTGTGGGGAGCGATCAGCTATCATTCCCGTACACAACTAGTGTTTTTACCGGGTACGTTAAACAGTACCTCCTACATCAAGAACATCATTCAGCCCGTTGTTGTGCCATTTGTAAGGTCGGTCCATCGTGGTGTTTTCCAGCAAGATAACGCACGCCCACACACGGCACGTGCAACACAACATGCACTTCAGGGTGTGAGACAACTTCCATGGCCTGCACGTTCACCAGATTTGTCCCCCATTGAGCACGTGTGGAATTTTATGGGACAACGACTTATTCGGTCTCCATGGCCAGCCACGACCATCCCCGATTTACGCGTCCATATTGAGGATGCTTGGAACTCAATACCCCAAACTTACATCCAACATCTGTACGACAGACTCCATGCCAGAATTGCACAGTGTGTCGCAGTTCATGGCGGTTCAACCTCGTACTAACCATGTTACATGGAAATGTTATTTTTCAGTTTACCAGCAAATACAGCTGTATTTTGCCATAATGTTTTGATCACGTTATCCTCTGTATTCCGTTATTATGCTGTATAAATTTCGTTGGTATCAGACGTCTCTTTCTTGGTGTTCTTTTTTCACTTTCCGCCAGTGTATTATTAATAACATCTATGAAAATGCAAGTGCAAAGATTCGGCTATTTGAGAATACAGCACCGATAAAAATTGGAAAGGGAGGGCGACAAGGTGACACCATATCTCCCAAGCTCTGTAATGCCACATTGGAAAATGTCTTTCAATCTCTGAACTGGTAAAACAAAAGGGATAAAGATTAATAGAAATTATATAGCTGACCTTCGTTTTGCTGATGACGTAGTCATTTTTGCAACTACCCCATCAGAGCTGCAGAGTATGATCCAGGAACTTGCTGACAGAGTAAAGAAGTGGGATTAAAAATGAACTTTCAGAAGACAAAAGTGATGTTCAATGCTTTTACAAGAAATGAAGATTTATCGATTGATGGAGAAAAGCTGGAGATAACAGATGCGTACGTTTATCTTGGACAGTAGATATCAAGTGAGGGTCACATTGATGGAGAAATTAATCTGCGTATAAAACTTGCCTGGAGAGCTTTTGGAAGAAACAGCATAATTTTCAAGAGCAATATGCCATTATGTCTTAAAAGAAAAGTGTTTGATCAATGCATCCTTCCAGTGCTTACATATGGTGCAGAGACGTGGACCTTAGCTAAAAGAGACATACAAAGACTGCAGACAACTCAAAAAAGCATGGAGAGGTGCATGCTTGGTGTAACCAGGAGAGATAAGAAGAGGAACTCGTGGATCAGAAAAATGACACGAGTGGAAGACATCATGATCAGAGTAAAACCTCTGAAATGGCAATAGGCTGGACATATTGCCAGAAGGACAGACCATCGATGGACAGTCGAAATTCTAGATTGGATTCCAAGGGACAGGAAAAGACCCAGAAGAAGACCACATGGAAGATGGGTGGATGAAATTCGAAAGTATGCAGGGGTGACATGGAGAAGACTGGGACAAGACAGACTGTTGTGGAAGTGGTTTGGAGAGACCTTCGTCCAGCTGTGGATTGATAATGGTTGACAATGATGACGATGATGATATACACTGGTGTGCAAAAATTAAGGACGAAGAGGAGAAATTAACATAACAGCGGAACGAGCAGGCAGAACGGACCGAAAGACCACTCAGGAGATAGACTAGGGTCCGGTACGGTAGGGCATGCGCATATATGCAGCATGACGTATGGGAGGGGAGTGTCGGAAGGGTATAAAGCACACGGGCGGTGTACGCTCAGCAATTCGGTGAATGCTATTGCACGGTGTACATCGGTTTGAACGACGTCGAGTTGCTGCCACCGTGTGATATGGCCAACAGGCAATCCAGTAGACGACATCTGGATGACTTTACCCGAGGCTGCGTCATTGGGAAGTTGGAAGAAGGTCGAAGTGTGACTAGTGTGGCCGAGGAGTTCGGGAGCGCTCACAACATCGTTTCACGAGCTTGGAGAGCATTTTAAACGAGAGGAACAGCTGTCCGAGAGTTTAGCAGTGGTCGTCCACGAGCAACCACGGAGGCGGACGACCGGTATATTGTCCTACAGGCGAGAAGAGACAGATGGCACACAGCGGGAGAAATCGCAAGGCACATGCAACAGACAACTGGATGTCCGTTATCCCGTTTTACCGTGGCCAGGAGGCTGCACAAAGGTGGTCTATTTGCACGACGACCAGCACGGTGTGTGCCATTAACGCCTGCTTATCGGAGACGGCGGTTTCTGTGGTGCCAGGAACACAACAACTGGACACATCAGCAATGGGGTCGTGTTCTGTTTACGGATGACAGCCGATTTAGTCAGACGAGCGATTCTGGACGTATATACATCTGGAGAGAGCAGGGAACACGCAATCACATCTCCAACATCATCGAAAGGGACCGGTTTGGAGGTGGCGGAGTTCTCGTTTTGGGCGGTATCATGCTTGGTAGCCGTACTGACCTCCAGATCTTCCAAGGAGGTTCAGTCACTGGTGTCCGCTATTGTACTGAGGTTCTCCTGCCTCACGTGCGTCTGTTTAGAGGTGCTATGGGTCCTGAGTTCCTCTTCATGGACGACAACGCTACACCTCATCGTACAGTGGCTGTCGCAGAGCTGTTGGAGAGTGAAGATATTCAACGTATGGATTGGCCCGCAAGGTCCCCGGACCTAATTCCAATCGAACACGTGTGAGACCTTCTTTGAGATGCTTGGCATCACGTCACCATCCGCCAACAACGATTCCGCAGCTGCGATTGGCGCTACAAGAGGAACGGGCCGCGATGCCTCAACAGCTCCTTGACAAATTTGTCCTCAGCACGGACAGACGTTGTAAATCCTGCAAAGCAGTCAGGGGCGATCATATCCCCTACTAAAGACTGGATTTTTCTTGGCAGCCGCCTGTCACATGGACGTATCTGTCTTCTGTCCAGTTGTGCTCGAAGGTACCTTTTCAATAAAGTGCCTTTGTATCCTTTGGATTCCTTGTTTGGACGGTTTTGCTCGCTTGTCCCATATTCTTAGATCTTGGGAATCTTATGGTATGATTTGAGTCGATGTGGAGCACTTCTGCACGACGTTATATTCGAAAAACCGTGTCGTCCTCAAATTTTGCAAGCCAGTGTATATACAGGGTGATTCCTAAAGTCCAAAGTCACTTCAATAACTTGGGAACAAAGGCAGCTAGAGCTATGGAAGTAAGGTATGGTGTCGTAAAACAACCACGCGCTATCGGATGAGAGTGACTGCAGCGCCCCTAGTGGCAAAATGTGGAAGTTAGCACTACTATCTCGGAAACCATGAGAGATACGGGAAAGAGATCAATTATAAACTTGTAGTGCATCAACGAATTAGTAGGAAATGACATATGGTAGAAACGGTTGGGGTAAGTAGAAGGCTGGAAACGTGAAGGAAACACAAGGTTTATTATACTCAGGCATGAATACAAATGGAGTATATTGGTCGTATTTAATGCAACAGCGGTACTTACATAACGTTGCGTTTAACGTAAATAGGGTTCAATATGTCCACCATCTGCCACAATACACATTTGAATGCGAGACAGAACTTCCCGTTGTACGTTCGCCAGCATAACAGGTGTCGTGCTCTCACACGCAGCGACCATACGCAATCGGAGATCCTGGAGACTGGTCGGTTCCACCCTGTACACGTGAACCTTTAGGTAACCCCAGGGGATGAAATCCATGGGAGTTAGATCCGGGGATCGTGGAGGCCACGCTACAGGACCACCATAACCGATGATCTGTTGCCCGAAAGTGTGGGACAGGAAGTGCTGTACCGCTGTTGGTTGATGTGCCGGAACGCCGTCATGCTGAATCCATAATGAGTGTACATCTTACAGAGACAGATCATCTAACCACTCAGGTAATGTGCTTTGTAACAGCTGCAGGTATCTTCGTCCATTTAATGCGCTCTCATAGAACACAGGTCCAACAAGTCGGTCCTTACAGATGCCACACCAGACATTGATCGACTAGCGCACCTGATGCCTCATTTCCCGTGTAAAACATGGATTCTGAACTGCCCAGGAATGTGTGTCTTGTTTGTTCAGCACCCCGGCGCGTGTGAATTGCGCCTCGTCAGTCCAAAGGATGTTTGATAGAAAGGCTGCATTTTCTTCTACGGTGTTCATTACAAAATTGCACCATTCTAGACGTCGTTGGTTATCACCCGCACCGTAAAGTACGTGCAGTGGTACTTTACGGTGCGGGTGGGCACCATGCTGATGCAAAATGTTCCACACACGGGATTGTGATAAGAAACATGTCATACTAACTTCCCTCGTTCTGGTGTGTGGGTTGGTCAAAACGTATGCCAGAACACCGACTGGTTGCACATCCCTACTCATTCCGGTGGGTCGGCCCGAACGGGGACGCGCTGCGATACTGCCTGACTCTCGTAGCCGTAGAACCGCGCGACTGATGGTCCACGCTGTCGGCGATGGATGAGTCGGAAATCGTAAGCCATAATGGCGTGACGCTTCCCTCGCGTTGCGTCCGAATTCTTCATAGAGCAGTACCATCTCACAATACTGTTCATCCGAATAGCCTGCCATGCTCGTTCTTTACTCGATACTCACGTTACAAATGACATAGCTCCCCACCGACGATCCTTCGTATATTGCCACGCCGCGCCTGATACGGCAGGTGAGGCGTTATGTCACACTAGAATTTGCATACGACACTCACAGGCGTGCGGTCGCATACGTCATACATTTCTCTCCGCTAGAATGTTACCGCGACAACGACACGAACCGGCTTCGCCCAAGTTCGCGTTTCCAGCCTTCTACTTACCCCGCTGTTTCTACCATATGTTGTTTCCTACTAATTCGTTGATGCTCTACAAGTTTTTAATTGATTTCTTTCCCGTATCTCTCATGGTTTCCGAGATAGGAGTGCTAACTTCCACATTTTGCCACTAGGGGCGCTGCAGTCACTCTCATCTGATAGCGCATGGTTGTTTTACTGTACCATACCTTACTTCCATAGCTCTAGATGTCTTTATTCCCAAGTTATTGAGGTGACTTTGGACTTTAGGAATCACCCTGTATACATTAGAGGTGGGACGAATCCGAATCCTAAAAGGTTCTCGAATCCTTCATATAATAATAATTATAAGAAAAAAAGAGAAAAAAAGACTTCTACTTAAAATTAAAAGTTTTTAATTGAAGCAAAATTTGAAATATGTGTTTAATGAAAAACAAATTAAAGAATACAGTTTTCAAAAAATATACCCATACTTATTAAGAAGATACAAATGAAGTTTAGTTAACTTATAATTTACATTTACAAAATGAAGTACATAGCTCTAGAGTCTAAAGTTTCATTTCCATTTTCTGAACATAATTTGACAAAAAATATTTGAGTAACAATTTGACATTTGTAACAATTGATATTTTTCTTTAATAACAAAAGTTTCAAAACCTTTTGAAATCAAAGCAAATGTAGAGGTGGGGAGGACTATTTCAAGAGTTAATTTCTAAACATGGAACACTAAATTGAGTAAATTATTTCCAGAAAATTAAGAACACCCAAAAAATGTTAGTTTTAAGATTTAATAAAAACACTAAACACCGAACTCTTTCAGGGCAATGTAAAATAATCAGAAACCTTTAATGAACATTTTTATTTAAAAACACTAGCATTCGAACTCGCTCTGGGTGTAGCCTACTTCGTTTTTTTTATCAGCTATGACACCTGATGTGCTAAATAGTCTTTCTGGCATTACAGTCGATGGTGGTGTAATTAAGAACTTTTTAGAGTTTCCTTAAATTTTGATATTTTTTTGTCCTTCCAGTATTTAAAAATGTCCGCAGATGGTGGAAGCAGTGTTTCTGCTAGGTAGGCATTTGTTTCTTCTTCAGGAGACAAATTGGAACTCTGCTCACTGCTGGTAGATGATGTCATCAATTGAGAGTAATAACTCCACATGCTATGAACTCTGTGTTGTTGAGTTACCGATTTTTGAATGGTATCTCTTTGCCTTTGTTCTGACGACGGCAGATCACTGGCATCTGTTTGCAAAATACTAATATCAGAAATTTCAATGGCCAGTGTTGATTAACTCTTGCTCAAGGTTTTCTTTACTCAAAAATACACTTCCTTTGAAACGAGGATCCAGTATAGTTCCAAGAGCTTACAATTTTTCTGTCTGAACAAACTGATAGCGCCTTTTTGCAGATGTAAGCACGTCATTTCGAAAACCCTGTACGGAACCTAAAGTTGAGTTGAAGTTTTGTAGTACTATTCACGAAGTTTTTCTTGTGCTATTCACTAAAGGAATTATTTCTGAGATTGTTACTTCGCTGGAACTGGCCATAAATGTAGTTCTATCGAACACATCTAGCATTCGTATCACTTCTTCTATAGTTGTCCACTGTCGAGCACTAAGATCTACCTAAAAATTTAACTCTGAAGCAGGTAATAAAACAGCTTGTTTTCGTTCCATGAGACGAATGAGCATGTGCAGCTGAGAATTCCATCTAGTCGGTTCGTCTTGTATCAAACGATGAAATTTAAGACTTAGCTTAGCTTGAGAAGCTCGTAAGACTTTCGTGGCTTTAGAAGAGTGCTTGAAATATCCCATAATGCTCCTGCAGGTTGACATTATTTCCTTAATTTCACTCTTGTACAGTAAACCATCTTTGAGAATTACTTGAAATGTATGAGCAGGGTGGTCGAAGGTACTACGTTCTGAAGCTGCAACCGTATTGTGCCCATTGTCTCTCATAAAGCACATCTCTTTTTCTAAGAGATTCCATTTTGTCTTAGTGTTGGCAATGAAAGTTTCTATTTCAGATGCTGTATGTGAAACTTCTGCAAAGGGAATACATTCTAATCACAAGTGATGATACTCCAAGTTTTCATCTATGAAGTGAACCGTGATGCTGAGGTAATCGTCAGAAGATATTGATGTCCACATGTCTGTTGTGACTGCAATAAACTCGGTTTTATCTAAAAGATTCTCAACTTTTATTTTTTCTTGTTCATACACTTCTGGAATTACTTTTCGGGCAAAGTGTTTCCTGCTTGGGATGATATATCTGGGCTCAAGATGGTTTATCAACTTTTTAAAACCTTTATCTTCTACTATGGACAATGGTTGGTTGTCTTTGCAGATAATTTCGGCGACTAATCTGGTAATTGTTTCAGCTCTTTTGTCTTCAGGTTTAAAATTTTGCATTTTATCAATAAATGCTTTCAGAGTCGGTTAGTTGAAAGATACAGCTTTGCGTTTTACTGCGGGTGCTTCGAAAGGGCTCTGTTCTCCATAAGATGAAGCTGCTGAACCTGGACTAAGAGTTGAACTAACTGATGCAAGACTCCCAATGACAGCTGAATCATCTGAGTCATTATTGTCTTCCAATTGGGAGTCAACTCTGACAATCAAAGAGCTTAAGTGTCAAACTGGAGTCAGTAATGGGGATGGTGAACTTCTGCCTTTCAGTTCATGAAATTTGAATGGATGTTTCGCTTTCAAATGTTTCCACATTGCTAAAGTAGTATGTGACCATTTTCCTCTTGATATTTTTGCAGAACACAGATTGCAATTCGTATAATTTTCATTGTCCGAAATTTGAAATAGTTCCAGATATTAGAAGATGCTTGAGGTGATGTCATCTCATGGGTTGACATTCGATGCAGGTTATAGGAAGTGTGATGGTTGTGTGACAGACACAAGATAAATCGATCCTAAGTATGCGTAAATACTGTGGTTATCAATAGAAACTACATAAGATTAAAAACAATAAAGCGTGAGGAACGCTTAAATTGAGACACAAAATATAGACCGGATAAGGCCGAGCTTATAGTGAAAGAACTAGAAACACTGAGCTGTAGATAGAGTAACTTGAGTCATGTGCGCGACACGGCTCAAGGTTACACTACCTCCTCCGTTCTCACGCTCGTTACCATGGCAACGGTTGCCGGGAAAGAGATAAAATATGGCTAAGTCACTTTTCCCATTATACTTGAGTTATGGTGGCTAAGGCACTGTCCGATGAGAGGCGCCAGTCGCTTCGGTGGTTACTCTTTGTGCTTGGCTGAACAATTCCTTCACTGTTGCATCCCGTTTGGAAGTAACGAGCTATTTCAAATAGCTGTGTACACACTGTAGACGATCTTCTTTGATTGCTTTTTAATGTCAGAACTCGTCATGCTGACAAAAATTCGAACAAATATCGCTCTAGAAAAAGCACCAAACGCCAAGTTTTTTAAGGCTAAGATTCGAAATGTTCGAATGAAGAAAAAAGCGCGAAGATTCGAGTTTTCGAATATCGAATCTTTTTCAAGATTCGCGGAATTCGAATGTCCCATCCCAAATATATATATCATCATCATCATCATCATCATTGTCAACCATTATCAATCCACAGCTGGACTAAGGTCTCCCCAAGTTTCTTCCACAACGGTCTGTCTGGTGCCAGTCTCCTCCATGTTACTCCCTCATACTTTCGAATTTTATCCACCCATCTCACATGTGGTCTTCTTCTGGGTCTTTTCCTGTCCCTTGGATTCTAGTCAAAAATGTTAGCTGTCCATCGATGGTCTGTCCCTGGCCAGCCCATTGCCATTGTCCAGCCCATTGCCATTTCAGGGATTTTACTTTGATCATGATGTCTTCCACTCTTGTCATTTTTCGGATCCACGAGTTCCTCTTCTTATCTCTTCTGGTTACACCAAGCATGCATCTCTCCATGCTTCTTTGATTTAGTTGTCTGCAGTCTTTGTATGTCTCTTTTAGTTAAGGTCCACGTCTCTGCACCATATGTAAGCACTGGAAGAATGCATTGATCAAAAACTTTTCTTTTAAGACATAATGGCATATTGCTCATGAAAATTATACAGTTTCTTCCAAAAGCTCTCCAGGCAAGTTTTATACGGCGATTAATTTCTTCATCAATGTGACCTTCACTTGATATCTGCTGTCCAAGATAAATGTAGGTATTGGTTGTCTCCAGCTTTTCCCCATCAATCGATAAATCTTCATTTCTTGTAAAAGAATTGAATATCACTTTTGTCTTCTTAAAGTTCATTTTTAATCCCACTTCTTTACTCTTGTCAGCAAGTTCCTGGATCATGCTCTGCAGATCTGATGGGGTAGTTGCAAAAATGACTACGTCATCAGCAAAACGAAGGGGAATTAGATAATCTCCATTAACCTTTATCCCTTTGTTTTCCCAGTTCAGTGATTGAAACACATTTTCCAATGAGGCATTGAAGAGTTTGGGAGATATAGTGTCAACTTGTCGCACTTTCTTTCCAATTTTTATGGGTGCTGTGTTCTCAAATAGCCAAATCTTTGCACTTGCATTTTCATAGATGTTATTAATAATATTAATGTATGTATCTTCAATACCGCAGGATTTCAAAGCCATTGTAAATGCTGATGGTTTGACCAAATCAAAGGCCTTTTCATAATCGATAAAAGCCATGTACAAAGAAAGTTCATATTCCCTCGATCTTTCAATTAGTTCTCTCAGTACGTGGATATGATCTATAGTGCTGTAGCCCCTCCTGAATTCAGCTTGTTCTCTTGGCTGAGCCATGTCCAGTGTCACCTTCAAGCGGTGTGAAAGAACTTTATTGAGGATTTTATAAACCACTGATAGGAGGCTGATAGGTCTGTAGTTCCTGAGATCCTCAATGTAACCTTTTTTTACCGCCGCCGAACTTCACAGTTGGCACAATACATTCCGGCAGGAGGCGTTCTCCAGTTAGACGCCAAACCCAGACCCTGCCTTCCGAACGGTAGAGGGTGAACCTTGATTCGTCGCTCCAGAGAACCTGTTTCCACTGTTCAACGGTCCACTGTCGACGTTTTGCACCACGTTAGCCGAGCAGCGCTATTGGACTTGGTGATCAAAGGCTTTTGGGCGGCAGCACATCCATGATAACCGAGTACATGGACTTCCTTACGGATGGTATTCATCGAAAGAACACTCCCGGATGCCTGTTGAAACTCCTCGCGGATGTGGCCCATCGATTTGGCGAGGTTCTTCCGAATTTCTCTGGCCAGCAGCCGTCGGTCTCTAACTCCCAGTTTTGTGGGTCTGCCGGGTCGGGACACATTCCGACAGTCACCTCTCATCTTCCACTTGCCAATCACGTAGGCTACTGTCGATTTTGGGTACTTCAATTCGCTGGATATGTCACGTATGGATCGGCCATTTCTGTGATACCCGACGATTACACCTTTCTCGAAATCAAAGAGCTCCAAACTGCGTGGCATCTTGCATGCGACTTTGCGTTGTTGTTTCCCACACGATATTTAACGGCGGCGGCCGTGACGTGTATCAGGACCGCAGATATCGTCGATTGCAGGGGTGTCCAATTACTTGTTGGTAGATAGTGTATATATATATATAGTAATAAAATATCTTCTCTTTTCGCCCTACCTGAATCATTGGGCACCCATCACAATTTTCTGTTTGGCTAAGGGCCTGCTCCCAATTCCATCCTAAATATCATTTCTGAAGTTCAAATACCTTCAGTTCGTTTCCTGGTAAACATAACAACATTAAGATTTTCTAAATTAATTGTTTAGCTTGTGAACAGACCCGGGATTTAAGATATTTAAAAAATAACTAATCCTTTTTTTACGTTCTTCCGTGAATAATTCGGTAGTGCTAACCGCTTCATTTTTTATTTTATCTTTCCGAATTCTTCAGCCTGTTATGTTTTATGTTTTGATCTATAAATCTGTTAATTAAAAATAGTGCTTTCCTATGTAGCTTTTACAAACAGTTCAAGTTATTTTATCATGGCCTTTGTCTATTTCATTCGGACCCTCACAGAGCTTCAAAGTTTTCTTTGATTTCTCTTTGCATATATCTTAACATTATAAAAACACAGTTATCTGAAATAACTGTTTCTGAAATCTTGAGGAAAGTTAGGCGTTAGCTTTACCGGCAGCGCATCTGCTTCAACGCAGTCAAAACTTTATCTGCGAGTGCAAAAAACATAACAGGGATTTCTGCGCGAAGTGTGTTCAGAAGCAACAGAATGTTGGCTTTTACATTGATGATGATCACGTAAGCCTAATTGAAATTCGAGGGTATAAATAAAACACATTAAAGTAGTTTACTTGATGTAGTTAAAGTGTTAAATTTATGACCCATTCTTACGTTTTGATCGTAGGACACCTAGAGCGTCTGACACTAATCATTTATGGTTTTATGCTATGCCCATTTATGTCAGCATGCCAGTGAGACTTGTGCGCTAATCTAGAAAGAAAGAAATATTTAATACTTTTGGAAAGGCTAGATGAAAAGTTGTTTACCTCCGTGGCACGAGCGAGATGGCGTTCTAGGTGAAGGCGTTCTTTGCAAGACTGTCGGACAATGTTCTGCAATTCTGCTACATCATAATAAAGGCATCCATTCTGAAGGAAAACAGAAAACGATAAATATGGGAAATGAATATAAATGACATAAATTTGTTCGCAGTTTCTGCATGAGGTAAAAGTTACAAGGTGGAAATTATACAACTCACTTCAGGAATAAAGAACAAAATTTTATAAATGAATTGTACCATTTAAAAAATAAAAAAACTGGTTGACAATGTAGGGGCAAATTCATTATTCTTCCTTATTCTTGCCCATGACAAATATTACGTAGAACTCACACCAGATATTGATTATTCCTATTTAGGAATTCATTTTCCAAAACACATGCTAAATTAAGTAAATCTTTATTTTTTTTAATTTGTTTCTGAAAAGGTTTTCAGCGAAAAGTTAAATACCTCATCGCAATAGAAAGATACAAGGAAAATAGTCGTTTGACAGATTCCTATCAGCAGAGGTCGCGCTGCCGATCGCATTCTTCCCAATTTGCGAAAAAAATTTGTTTTGGCGATTGATAAAAAGTTTTGGCGAAAATATTGGCGATTACTTTTTTGATGAAGTCAGAGTAAACACTTCATTTATTTTTATTCGATTTGGTAACTGAAAAATGAAATTCAAATGTTAATTATTTTTACTTTTTTTCACTTCTTACAATCAAAAAAGCGCCTATAGCGTAGTAAAATCCGTTCATTTACTGGTGTAAGACATATATAGATTCGCCAAGTTTTTGCAATCCACTGGGAGGCTTTTTTAAGCCATACGGTAAAAAAAAATGAAGGTAAAAAAATAGGCATATAAAATGACGTAAAATGTCTACCTATGGTCCTGAAAAGGCCTAAAATGACTACCTTTTGCCTGAAAAAGCCTCCCAGTGGAAAGCTAAAGCTTGGCGAATCTATATACGTCTTACACCACTAAATAAATTGATTTTATTATGCTATAAGCGCATTTTGATTGTGTATGTACTTTGAGCTAACATTCATTGTTCACAGTGAGCATGAGAAGGAAGGCGATTACGTGAAAAGAGTGACGCAATCGCTGCTGTAAGACCTAGTACAACACTTTATGTATGTTTTCATGGTTTTTATAATTCCAGTGGAGGGTGAAAAAAAATCATTGACGACTTCAGATAACATTTGGCGGAAAAAAAAATTGAATTTGGGGAATGGGTTGGCGAAAACTTAAAGCCAGAGCAACCGCTGCCATCAGACATAAATTCCAGAGCAGAAATTTCTTTAAAAACTGGTAGCACTGTTCATGTTTTATAGCGAATCTCTTAATCATCATTTTTTAGATCTGTTCTGTAGGAAACTACAAAGATTTTCCCCCGCCGTACCAAAACAAATATTTTTACACAGGTCCTTTTTTCTTTACTAATTTTCAACGTTACTGTCTATTTGTATTTTCTTTCACCATGCTAGTCTCATTATTAGGCGCTTGAAATTATGGAAGTCTTCCTCTGCTCATGATTTTAAGTTCTAATTATTGAATACATGTCGAATTCACATCCTCAATTATTCAAATTCAGCTTTTACTTTCCCGGAAAACAGTTAATCGTGGTTTTGTGAGGAAACAACCTCGACCTCAAAGCATCAAAGCAACGAAAAGAACGCATGATTTTCTGATTAAAAAAATTAAAAATTACCGTAAAACTCGAAATCACATAGAACACACTGGAAGGAATTGGAATCACCAGTCACTTAACATCATCATAACTCCGTGCGTGGAGTCTCTAGCTTTATAACCCTACACCTCGAACAGATGTCATTCCACAACTTCTGTCGCGAAGACCAATGGTAGAATTGACCTGGAACATTTTACCTTGATTTACACATCGACGTTGAGCGCCTGGAGGCCTGCTTCTATAAAATGAACGAAATCATCGTTGCCGGTCTCCATGTTGAGCAAACACATCTCAAGATTTTTTACAGAAATTTGATTAATTGTTTAAAAAAAAAGACAAGAAAAAATATTCCAGTTTGTGCATAGATTATTGAAATTCCGAAACTTTACACAGAAAGAATGAAAATTTGCAGTAAGTAAAAAAATTTTATGTAATTAACAACGGTGTTGAAAAACGTAACAGTCCAAACAGCAAAACCTGTTTCTTCCATTACATACCATTTTGTTCAATGAAATATACAAAGTGTGTTTCGAAAGGACCATAAACTTTTCAGGTGCTGATGAAATTCTAAAACGAAATACAATTCATGCACGTAGACCACAAGATAATTTTGACTGTGTTATCAGCAACTTACTATATACACTCACCGTTAAAAAATAGTTGAACCTAGAAGGAAGCAACGGACAAGAATGAAATTTGGTGGGTAGGTTTGATATCGTAAGACATGCAAATGATTCAAGTATCACGCTCGGCCCCGCATGTGACGCAAGCAAGGAGGGGTCGTAGCACTGTGCCAGACCGGCTACATAAGGTAGTTGCTTGCTATTCTGACTCGTGCTGTTGTGTTGGTTGCATCTTTTGCAATTGAAGTATGCCTCGGAGAAAAGTTCGGAAGCAATTCGAGCAGTTGGAGGAGTTCGAGAGGGGGCCGCATCGTCTGGCTCCGGGAAGCGGGATGGTCTTATCGCCGTATTGCGTGCCATACCGGTCGTATGGATATCACCATAGCACGCTGTTGGTGGCAGTAGATAGAAGAACGCACAGAGCAGCGACAGGAAGGGTCTGGGAGACATAGGCGAACCACGGAGAGAGAGGATCGACGGGTTGTCCGACATGCGCCGAGTGACCCAAAAGCCACGATTGCGGATATTCAGCGAGCAGTGGTGCCCTCCATGCATCGTCCGATTAGTGCCAGCACCCATGGCAGAAGGCTGCACGACGTAGGACTACACGCACGCAGGCCGTTACGACGACTTCCCTTAACACTATTGAATCGTCGCCAAAGACTGCAATGGTGTCGTGCCAGACTGTCATGAAGCCACTCAGAATGGCAGCGAGTGATCTTCAGTGACGAGTCCCGCTTTTGTCTTGGAGGAGATGACCAACGAATCCGTGTGTGGAGGCACTGTGGTCAGCACCAAGATGAACGGTTTGTTGTCGAGCGTCACACGCCCAGAAGGCCTGGTGTCATGGTGTGGGGTGCAATTGCCTACGATGCCAGATCACCTTCGATGTTCATTAGAGGCACTTTGACAGCCCAACGTTACGTTAATGAGGTCCTGCAACCAGTGGCCCTACTTTTTTGAACGCTCACTCCAGTGCGATTTTCTAACAGGACAACGTTTGTCCGCACTTTTCTGCTGTCTCGAGAGCTTGCCTTTAAGGCACTGACACTCTGCCATGGCCAGCCGCATCGCTAGAGCTATCGCCAATTGAAAATGTGTGGGATGCTATTGGACACGCTATCCACACTCCACCCCTACCGCACAATCTGCAGGAACTGCGTAAGAAGATTCAAGCTGCATGGGATGGCTTATGGCAGGACAGGATTAGTAACCTGTACAACTGCATGCCGAGACGTCTGGCATACTGTGTGAGCAAACATGGCGGGCCGACGACATATTGAGGGACACTACTTATTGGCATGTAGCTCAATAAATATTGCTCATGTTTAATCATTTATTGTTCCTGGTAACCTTTACCTTCCTCACGAACAGCATTGCAATCCGACACGTCCTTCTGGGTGCAACTATTTTTTTGACGATGATTGTATATACACAGAGCTCTTAGATAATTTGGTTAGGAATTTCAACACTAGATAAAACACAATGACAGAAATATCTCACTAAGAACTGGTAGAACCAGAAAACACTACGTAGCGCTCCATGAAGAGAGCTAAACTTTACTCGGCGCCATCTCTTATTGGCGCATCTTTCACCAGGGGATAAGTCTTCTACAAACAAGCATTTCGGACACACAGTCGCCGTACTTAAGCTCACCCCTAGGTAGCTCTTAGAGTTCAACCCGTTCCACAGCAAATCGCAGCCTAACCAGGGCAAAAGGTGAATGACGAATAGGTGTCCCAAGTGCTCCTTTGTTGAAGACTCAGCCTCTGGTGTAAGATGTATCAATAAGAAATGACACCGTGTATAGCTCAGCTTGCCTTACTGAGCTCTATTTAGTATTTGCTGTATTCACCAGTTTTTAGTGGGATCGAAGGCGTTTTTATGCACTAGAATTTTGAGTGTTCCTTAATGAATTCATGTTCAAATAACATTTCAGAATAAAGTTGCTGAATGATTCAGACAGTCCGTTGTACTTTCTAACAAAAATTGACAAGAACGCGAGCGTAACGTAATTCTAAGTACCCCCACCTACCTCTTTGTACAGCTGTCCTGTGTTCAGGCTTAATTTTCAGAGCCCGAGCCCGAGCCCGTCTGAGCCCGACGTATGTCAACCCGAGCCCGAAAACTATGACTAACCTGTTCACCCATTAATTAAAAAACATCTCTTCTAGACTACCACTCTCTTCACCCTGCAATTAACCGATGTCATTCTCAACTGGGAGGTGGGGATGGACCTCCATCTGTTTCTGGAGTGTAATTGCACGATTATTTTACTATTCGTTTCTTCCTGAAGTTTTTCTGGCGGCCGGGCTTCCGGAAAGATCGGGAGGCGCTGAAAACCACGTACTTTGCTGAATAGAAAAAGCAGGGAGCCGCTGCGTGGATGAAAGGGGCAAAATTTCGTCGGCGTGTTGTCTACTATCTAGCGGATCCATAGTTCTAGAAGAAGCTTTTTCTTCTCCGCAGAAACCCACTAACACGTGGGCTATGGCATTTTTCTGCCGATGCCCGGAATAAAAAGCCCTCCCGAGTCTCCACTCTCCACCCAGGCCCAATTGCCGAAGAATTCTCTTTATCAACTAGAAAGTGTATGAAAAGTCTCGTATGTGCAAAAAACATAAAAAATACATTAAAATATCCTCTTTCTCTTTCTCTGTCTCAGAACCCAAACTGTAATAAATATTATACAGCCCTAACTCGCCTGAGCTAGGTTCGGGTCTGAACACCACTTCGGGCTCGGGTTCGGTACGTCTCAGCACTGGTGCACAGCTACACAAGAAATGAAATGGAAAATCCACCATTTAGCTACTCACAAATCCATTTCTTCCTTTCCAAAAGTTTCATTTATTATGATTAAAAACTGATTATCGATGACGTCTCGATTCATTTCTATGTTCGTAAGCTGATGCTAAAACTATGCACTTCCGCATTCGAGAAAGATATTGCTTTAAACGTGACTACGGTGCTCATGTCAAGTAAGCTTACAGATTTAAAAAACGCTTTGTTGCTATCGAAACGGTGTTTGCCACGAAATTATGACTTACCGTATTTTTTCGTGTATAAGACGCCCTTATGTATAGACGACTCCTACTTTTTGGAACCGAAAATTAAAGAATCAGTATTTTTATTACAAAAAAGGACACATTTGATATTTTTTAGAAATTAGGTAATATCATTGAAGTACATTTAGAAATTAGGTAATATCACAGACAAAGTCTGTGGTAATATATAAAAAAGAAGTTTAGAAATTTATATTATTTAGAAATTAGGTACTGTACAGTATGTAAGATACAAACCATGAAATTATGCAATACTTTCTGGAAGCTTAACAAAAATAGCTGTGACTCAGTGCGCCGTTAACTTAGTAGATTTGTAAGTCGTAGTGGGGAGAGGGGATAAGAGGTACTGGCAGTTTCGCCGCGGTAACCGCAAGGTTCTCTCAACAGTGTATAAGACGACCCTAATTTTAGTCTAAAAATTTTGGAAAAAAATATCGTCTTATACACGGAAAAATACGGTAAGTTATTATTTCAGGCGTAGAAAATATCCATAAAAATCTCCCACAGAAAATATGATAGAACTGGGTGTCTTTATCTCAAACCCAAGGAGCATTTTAAATGAAATTTTGCATACTTACTAAAGCTTAATAGGATACCTATTGTACAAAATTTCAAACTGATTCGTTCACCCATTCCAAACTCATTAAAGATCAAAGCTCTGTGTTATATAGTATCATAACTCAGCGACTTCGAAAAGTTTTTTAGCCTGCAACTTCGCACACTTATTAGGCAGCACCGACAACCATCAGGCTAAATTCGATTTCAATCATACAGTTCGTTGCTAGAACAAGGGCAACTTTGGTTAGTTTTTGGCTACCGTATCCCCACTTCAACGAATTTTTAGCAGTAAAAATCCCCCAAACTCGACCAAGATCTTCGAATGATTCATCAACGAAGTCTATCTTTTCTGGTTAAAACTGTACGGTTGTCAACAGCATCCTCCCACCACCACCCTCCTATGTTTTGTCTTCTTCCACAAAGAAGGTGAAAAAATGGACGGGACATCTGTGTCACAAAACTCGCCGGACCGTTCCAAATGAAATTTTGTATACTTACGAAAGCCTAGCAAGACACCTAGCATAGAAAATTTTAAGTTGCTTCACCCACCTATTCCAGAGTTATCTAAGGCCAAAGCTCAGCGTTTAACATTACGCATTCTGCTGAGCTCTACTAATGATTGTTACTGCGCCCATTGACACAGTGCAATTACGAAATGCTTACAGTCAAAGAAACCAATTTCCATTGCTAGCAATTCAATCAATCCTCAAAGTAATGTATTATGAAAAAAGACAGATCTGCAGAATTTTACTACGAACAAATCAAGAAACAAGAAAGATGACATCGAATGTTCGGTCGTAATGAGCACGTCTTTTAAATCCTTTCAGACGTGAAAATTATATTTCAAAGCAGATTTTTGAAAACCTAAAACCCAGCTAAAAAGAAGCTTTTTCATTTTAGCTTTTCCTGATAATATGTTTCCATTAGATTGTGTAACCTTAGATTTTTGAGTTAGACAATATTTCCCCTCCTACCCGCCCGAATAGAAAAATTATTTTTAATCTGGAATAACTTTTGGCTCGGGAGAATATAAGAACTACACTTTCAGATTTTGCCGACGCACTGCTGTCCCACCAGATGAGACGTAGTATTTTTCGCATTTGGAACTCTACCTAACAATCTAAATTTCCACTTAAAAAATTCGCTTTGCCTCCGATTATTGTTGCTGTGATGACAATTTTTCATTCACTTCTGGAATTTTCGGATGAGAAACTTCAATGATACTATCTCAGCTTCCACATGTGACACTGATAAAATTATCTCAGAATGAGCTAGCTTTAGCAGTGATCAATATGATTAACATATGATCTGATTTTTCAGATCTGCTCTGTTTTCCTGCCAAGTGGCATAAGAGTACATTTGAAAGAGGCATTAAATCTGCGCTTCTACACGTCCTCTATTAAAAATGCTTTATGCGCTCGACTGTGAAACCACGACTGTTATTTTCCGGCTTTTCCTATGTAACATTTTAATTCTAGTTATTCCAAATTTCGATATTTTGTGAGAGAACAACTAATCATTCACTTTAAAGATATATCGAAATGCCGTTGGGGTACTGTGTGTAAGGTTTTTTTTTTTCGAAGCATGTGCTTTCAAGTTTCCGAGAATTATTTTTTTTGTTTCGAAACACGTGCTTTTATGCTCCAGAGAATTCAGTGACGTCCTTTTTTTGTTATTTACCGCGAGCTTTTTCTTTTCCTGTGTAAAGAAAAAGGACTATCTTAGCATGATTTCAGCAGCAAAGACTGTGATATTTTCTCTAAAGTGATAACTAATTATCAAGGCAGGCGGCTCCTTCAAAACGTACACAGTTATTTCGTCGTTCTCTCGAGAGTGCAATACGAAGTTCTAAAAACCCGTTTTTTGAAATTACCACCAGTAGCAGAAATGTATTTTTCTTTCATTGTTCCTATATCACGAAATCTTTCGTTTTTCAGTTGTTAACTTTAGTGAACAGAGAAAGAGACCATAATCTCTGGAGAGTATCGAGGCCGTCGTCTCAGAGAAACGGGTTTCGCTAAAATTTGCTACAGAAGTTAATCCATTGTTAGTTCTCTATCAGCAATCCTTGAACGAGCGTGGAGCAGAATTTGCACATTTTCAGCCTGGCACAAAAAAGTTTCAGCCTTTTCAGCCAATTGACAGATCGTCTATCTTTTACCATGTTGTAATACATTTCTTGTTCGAATGACGTCTTCGCCGTTTTTGATGTCCAAAGGTCTAGTCACTTTTGGTGGACATAGACATTTTCGCTTTTTGACCAGGATGAAATGTTTAAAAAATCTGCATACCATTTCATCCCAAAAATATGGTACAGCATACCTGTTGTTCAGTACTCTTGAATCCCATTAAATGTGGAGTCCGAAAAAACTAAGAATACTTCAAAACTCAAATCAGACTAGAAACTTCCAAGGCAGTAAAATTAAATGCTGGAACATGCAGCAACATGTCCCCGCACAGTGGGTGAAGCCGTATCTCACCACCAGAATTCTACTTATAAGAAACGTTGGATAAAGTCAGACCCAAAACGTGCTAAACAGGCTTTGGTAACAAGACTCAGGTTACATACTATACCGTATACCGTGCAAATTAATTAGGACAAACTATTTTATTCTCAGAATTGTAATGTGATCGCCAGTTGATGTCGGAAACACACGTAAACCGGGTTTATCAGCTGTGAAGCAGTGTGACTGTTAGAACTTGATAGTAAGAATGTGGTTTGACCGGTTTTAAACAGGAAATAGGCACTTCAGCTTCAGTTGGGAGCTTTCATGTGTGAGAGGTGGATGTCAGGTTTTGCTCTCTGTGAGTACGTGTTGCTTTCGTGTATTGAAAAATGGATATTTCCCTAAGGAAGCGTGCAAAAATAATTGCTCTGAAGGATCACTTCTATGGCAGTGAGAGATATCGCTTCTGCAGTTGGTGTAGTCAAATCAAGTGTATCAAGACTGCTTACGCGATACAATGCATCTTAATCATCGTCTCCAAAAAGGAGAAGTAAATGTTGAAGCAAACGAAATACAACTCCACAAACCGATATATCATCATCATCATCATCATTGTCAACCATTATCAATCCACTGCTGGACGAAGGTCTCCCCAAGTTTCCTCCACAACGGTCTGTCTTGTGCCAGTCTCCTCCATGTCACTCCCGTATACTTTCGAATTTCATCCACCCATCTTCCATGTGGTCTTCTTCTGGGTCTTTTCCTGTCCCTTGGAATCCAATCTAAAATTTCGGCTGTTGATCGATGGTCTGTCCTTCTGGCAGTATGTCCAGCCTATTGCCATTTCAGGGATTTAACTCTGATCATGATGTCTTCCACTCTTGTCATTTTTCGGATCCACGAGTTCCTCTTCTTATCTTTCCTGGTTACACCAAGCATGCACCTCTCCATGCTTTTTTGAGTTGTCTGCAGCCTTTGTATGTCTCTTTTAGTTAAGGTCCACGTCTCTGCACCATACGTAAGCACTGGAAGGATGCATTAATCAAACACTTTTCTTTTAAGACATAATGGCATATTGTGTCCAAGATAAACGTACGTGTCTGTTATCTCCAGCTTTTCTCCATCAATCGATAAATCTTCATTTCTTGTAAAAGCATTGAACATCACTTTTGTCTTCTAAAAGTTCATTTTTAATCCCACTTCTCTAGCAAGTTCCTGGATCATACTCTGCAGCTCTGATGGGGTAGTTGCAAAAATGACTATGTCATCAGCAAAACGAAGGTGGGTTAGATAATCTCCATCAATCTTTATCTCTTTGTTCTCCCAGTTCAGTGATTGAAAGCCATTTTCCAATGTGGCATTAAAGAGCTTCGGAGATATGGTGTCACCTTGTCTCACTCCTTTTCCAATTTTTATGTGTGTTGTATTTTCAAACAGCCGAATCTTTGCACTTGCATTTTCATAGATGTTATTGATAATATTAATGTACGCATCTTCAATACCGCAGGATTTCAGAGCCATTGTAACTGCTGATGGTTTCACCGAATCAAAGGTTTTTTCATAATCGATAAAAGCCATGCACAATGGAAGTTCATATTCCCTCGCTGTTTCAATTAGTTCTCTCAGTACGTGGATATGATCTATTGTGCTGTAGCCACTCCTGAATCCAGCTTGTTCTCTCGGTTGAGCCATGTCCAGTGTCACCTTCATGCGGTGTGAAAGAACTTCAGTGAAGATTTTATAAACCACTGATAAGAGGCTGATAGGTCTGTAGTTCCTGAGATCCTCAATGTCACCTTTTTTATGTAGCAAGATCATTGTAGCGTTGTTCCAATCCTCAGGAATCTTCCCTTCATTAAGGCATCGAGTGAAAATTTGGGCGAGTACTGTTTCGATTTCTCCATTTGCTTCTTGTATGATGTCAACGGTAATTTCATCTTCTTCTGGAGCTTTTCCCCGCTTCATGTTCTTGATTGCAAATGTAACTTCTGCTGGGAGGACTGGAAGAACTCTGGTACTAGTACCTTTCATGATCTCTGGAGTACATGTATCATCATTTTCATATAATTTGGAGTAGAAATCTTTCACTCTTGTCAAAATTTCGCCTCTATTTCTTGTTACAGAACCATCTTCTTTTCTCAGTGCCATAATCTGTTTTCTTCCCTTACTGAGATGTTCCTTTGCTATCTTTAGGCTTTGGTTGTTTTCAATTGCTTTCCTTACTAGTTCACAGTTGAATTTCCTTACGTCTTCAGTGATACTTTTTCGTACTGTCTTGCACAGCTCTATATATTCCACTTTGGAAGTCACATCTTCTTTAGTTGTCCTTATCTCTCTACTTTTTTGCATCAACATTTTGGTTTTTCCTGATAATTTGTTCACACGCAACTTCTTCTTAGGCCCAGCTAATTTTGTTGCTGTTTTCATAAGAGCTTTGATTACTTTTCTGTTAACTTCAGAAATATCCACTTCTTCCGATGTTAGGCCTTCTAAAGCAGAGAATCTATTCTTCAGTTCCAACTTGAAGGTATTATGGTGTTTTTTAAAGTTGGTTATGTCTATACATTTTGTTTGTCTTATGAGCTTGCTACGTTCGAGTTTAGTGTTGAGGTGCATCTTACATCTCAAGAAGCTATGGTCACTACCTGTGTTAAACTTGTTTAGCACACTGCAGTCTTCTATGACAAAATTTTTGTTACACATAATAAAATCAATTTCACTTGTCGTCCCATTTGGATGTCTCCATGTCCATTTCCTGTGTGGCGTTTTCTTGAAAAAGGAGTTCAAGATGAAAAACCCTTCTGCCTCTGCAAACTCTACGAGAGTATTCCCACGCTGGTTTCTGTTGCCGTGACCGAATTTACCTACTGAAGTTTCATTCTGATGCCGTTGCCCTATTTTTGCATTAAAATCTCCCATAATTATCTTTAAGTGCTGCTTACCTTTATTATTTAGATGACGAATTTCCTCACAAAATTCTTCAATTACTTCTTCAGGATGACTTGTGGTGGGTGCATAAGTTTGAATAATCTGAGCCTGGTATCTTCTCGAGAGTTGGATAACGAGTCGTGCAGCTCTGTCAGAGGAACTTTCAACTTCTACAACTTTATCCTTCAGTTTCTTGTTTGTTATAAATCCAACACCACTAGTTCTGCCAGTATCTATCCCACGATAGTATAAGAGATGTTCACTTTTCAGTTCAATGAGATCTTCTCCTTTTCTCCTTTCCTCACTTAGCCCGACGATGTCCCACTTGATCCTTTGTAGTTCCTCTTCCAATTCAAGAAGCCTTGAATCAGAAGATAGGGAGCGTCCATTATACGTAGCCAAGGTCAGCATCAGATGGCAGCCTAGTCCGGTCCTCCGGTGATTCTTAGAACCCTTTGCCTTCATGTCGCACTGGCCGCTGCCTTGGCCAGGTACATTCCAGCTGCTGGAGACTGAGGGCCAAGATTTAGGTTGTGGAGTCATTTTGGAGGGGTTTGGCCATAACTCACCACGGTGGCCAAACGGGTTGGTGAGTGTGGGATAGCATTTCCTCTAATCCCGATGGTATAGTTATACCGCTATTGGCGGTCGTCAGAGCCCCTTTAGTGGGAACACGATGTACCACGAGAAGGCTGGGTTGACATTTGTCAAGGAGAGGCTGTGATGTTACACATCACCTGCTTATTGGCTAGTGGTTGTGATGTTAGTGATTCAACTGTACGCCCCAGGCTTCTGGAAGTTAGCCGGAAGGCAAGAAGACCAACGAAAAACCAATATTTGAATGCGAAAATGAAGATAAAACGTTTAGCATGGGCCAAAAAATATAAATCATGGACTGCTGACGACTGGAAAAAGGTCATTTTCAGTGATGAAACTCATTTATTTGTGCAGGTTTACCCAGCAAATGTCCTTAGCCGAAGCAACTGTGAACCCTTAAGACGTGAGCATGTCAAACAAACTGTAAAACACCCTCTGAAACAGATGTTTTGGGGTTTTTTCACATCAAATGACTCTGCAAGCTTAGTTCCTGTTCAAGGTATGATGAATTCAGCCAAGCACGTAGAAATATTACAACGTAGGATTGTTCCATGCTTGCAAACTTTTGACGGGACATTTCAACATGACTTGGTCCCATGTCACAATTCGAAATTGGTCAAGAATTTCATGCTGGAAAATCAAATTAATTTGCTTGATTGGCCTGCAAATTCACTAGACTTAAATCCCATAGAACACTTATGGAATATTTTGAAGAGACGTTTAGGTAAAATGGACTGTACAACAAAAGAGCGCATGATAACGAATGCTATAAAAGTGTGGTTCCACGATTATGAAGTCAAAAATATGTACACTCAATTAGTGGAGTCAATGCCAAAACGAATTCAACAAGTCATTTCTGCTATAGGAGGACATGTTTCATACTACACTGCTGGACAATGGCTAAGGACGGATCATAAACGGCTACATAGCGCATAAAAAAGTAAGTGTGGTTGGATGCCAAGTGAAATAAAGTAATGTCAGAATGCCAGGACATTACAAGAAAGACAATTTATTGTAATCTGAAATCCAGAAGGATTTGGAACGAGTTAAAGGGACAAACAGGCCATTTTGTGCAGGATACGTAAACGTGAAAAAAATGCAATTACCGTCCGCAGGCGTTCCGGCGTAGGATGTTAATACGGGATATGGCCGCCATGGAGGGCGATGCAAGATTCCACACGTCGTGTCATGCTTTGCACAACATTATCAAGCAGCTGTTGGGGTAATTTATCCCATTCCTCTGTCAATGCACGGATGAGGGTGTCCTTGTTTATTGGAGGGCATTGGCGACCAGCAAGAATCCTCCCCAAAGCATCCCACACATTTTCAATGGGATTCAGAACTGGAGAACGTGCTGGCCATACGAGGCGTTGAATATCCTCGCTCTCAAGACACTCATGGACAGCGACTGTTCGATGACATGTTGCGTTGTCGTTCATGAAAATGAATCTATCACCGACAGCACCACGGAACATGCGAACATGAGGTAGCAGAACATCCTTAATGTATCGTTGGCCAGTCATAGTCTCAGTTGGAAGCACATAGAGGGGCGTACGGACATTGATCATGATACCAGCCCATACCATGACACTACATGTCGGATATCGGTCCCTTTCCTGTATGTTTGCTGGACAATATGCAGTACCACTATCACGCCAGATCAGTTGTCGTCGACAATCAGACGATAGACTGTATCTACTCTCATCTGAGAAGAGGACAGCAGACCAGTCGTTATCAGTCCAATTGCGATGTTGATGTCACCATTGCAAACGGGCGGTACGGTGACGTCTGGACAATGGGATGCACACAACAGGATAGCGGGCGTATAGTCCTCCTTCATGCAAACGTCTGGCGACAGTTTTTCGGGAGACCCGCTTGCCAGTAGCAGCCATAAACTGAATTGCTACCTCACTAGCTGTGCTGCACCGGTGTCTTTTTGTTGATAGCACTATGTACCGATCTTCTGCAGGTGTCGTACTGCGAACACGACCTCCCCGTGACGTTTGCTACACTCTCCATTTGTTTGAAATGATTTCCAAAGCCTTGAAACTACACTGTGGCTGACGTCGAACTCCCTGGCAACATCAGTTATTTTTCGCCCTTCTTCAATCTTGCCAATAATACGACCACGCGTAAAATCATCTAGGTGATGTCGAGAAGACATACTGAAAATTGCAAGTTCGTCAATTGATTCTTTCCCTTTCAACTTTGCGTTTTAGCAACAACGGTCGATACCCGTCAAATCCTTTATATCTCTTATCAGCGCTATGACGTCACGAACAAGTTCGGCAATCCAAAATTTGCATACACACAACACGTCTTACTGTATCCCGCACTTATGCTAATTTCCACATTTTCTTGCCTTCCATTTTATGGTTGATATCGTTGCTATTGTCATCCGTCCTTAGCAATTGTCCGGCAGTGTAATACAGGTATTTATCAGTGTATATCAAGGCATAGAATGTGCGACGTGCCTGCCAACAGGACGCACACGACATAAAGGCAGATAGCAACAAGAACGAACGTCTGCGTAGCTCAGTTGGTAGAGCGACTTGTTCCGGAATAAGTGGACTCGGGTTCGATCCCCTTCGTAGAGCAAAAATGACGGAGAAATTTACTTCGCTATAAAGGCATAGTTTTGGAAAAAAAAGTGATTTTTTACTTTATCATAATTAATTTGCACAGTATAGTAAGTCAGGCATTGCCTAGGTCAGAAGTTACAAACGGGTTTTTTACGCTTTCCAACCGTAGGTTGAAGAAGCGTATATGCTCTAGCTTTGTCCGTCCGTCCGTCCGTCCGTCCGTCTGTCCGCACGATAACTGGCGTAAAAAAGGTTCGATTTCGATGAAATTTTAGTATGTGGTAGGGGACCACAGGGGGACGAACCCTGTTGAAAATGGGACAAACGGGGTCAAAGGTCACGACGTAGGAGCAGAATCATTCCATTACCCTTACGTGTCATATCTTGCGTAAATATGGTTCGATTTCAATGAAAGTTTACTATGTGGTAGAAGACCGCCTGGGGACAAACCCTATTCAAAATGGGTGAAGTGGGGCCAAAGGTCAGGACATAGGATTGCGATCCATTCCATTGCCCTTATCCCATATTATTAAGGTGGACGTCAAGTAATTTTGCATCCTATATTTCCAATGGAAAACATTTTTGTAAACATTTCCTTCACAATTAATGTGTTCCCAAGGATGAAAATTTTAACATCGATTAAAATAACTTCATATTATAACTTGGAAAACTTAATATTTTCTAAAACATAACCATAATTATATTAAAAATCAATCACTTTTGCTTTGGTGGTGTTGAAACCAGGAAAAAGATGGCGCGACCTGTACTTTGATGACGTCAGTGGACAAAAAAATGTTGGATTGCATAATTACGGTTATGGTTTAGAAAATATTAAGTATTCCAAGTTATGAAATGAAGCTATTTTAATCGATGCTCAAATTTTCATCCTTGTGAACGCATTAATTGTCCAGAAAAAAGATGGCGCGACCTGTATTTTCATGACGTCAGTAGACAAACAAATGTTGAATTGCATAAATATGGTTATGTTTTAGAAAATATTAAGTATTGCAAGTTATAAAATGAAGATATTTTAATCGATGTTCAAATTTTCATCCTTGGGAATGCATTAATTGTGAAGAAAATGTGTACAGAAGTTTTTCCATTGGAAGTATAGGAAGCAAAATTGCTTGACGTCCACCTTAAAGTAGCAATTCTTGTATGTATGTAAATTTTATTTTGAAAACGGCTTTAAGAATTTTGATGAAAGTCGTTAACCTACGGTTTTTTGGTACTAGAAATCGATTTCACTTGATCTCGACTTTATGCGAATTCGTTTAGTGGGTTAAATAACCACCCCGAATTATAACGTTTTTAGTGATGGCGTTGTTGCATTAATGTTTACCAATGCTTAGAAATCTTAATACGTCATAATCTCGCCTTTGAGAATGTTGGCGCGGTCACGCCATCTGTCTCATTACGTCACGCATTGTGTGTGGATCCTATTAAAGTTTTATGACGTCACACTTGCGGCAAGCAGATGGTCGCGATTCCATTCTGCCTCATTACGTCAAGCGTTGTGTGCGTATGTCGGTCCGCAGGATAACTCGCGTAACAATCGTTCAATTTCGATGAAATGTTAGTATCTGGTAGGGGATCACCTGGGAAGGAACCCTATTTAAAGTGAACGAAATGGGGTCAAAGGTCAGTACATAGGAGCGGGATTCATTCCACTGCTGTTATGCGTCATAACTAACGCAAAAAAGGTTCGATTTCGATGAACTTTTAGTATGTGGTAGGGGACCACCTGGCGACGAACCTTATTAAAAATGGGAGAAACGAGGTCAAAGGTCAGGACATAGAAGCGGAATCACTTCCATCGCCATTATGCGTCATAACTTGCGTAAAAATGCTTCGATTTAGATGAAATGTTAGTCTGTTGTAGGGTCTTGCCTGGGGACAAATTCTATTGAACATGGGCGAAATGGGGTCAAAGGTTAGGACACAGGAGCGGGGTCTATTCCATAGCCCTTATGCATCATAACTTACGTAAAAATGCTTTGATTGCGACAAAATTTTATCATGTTATTTCGGAGGTATACCAAACTGGTTCTGTTGAATATCATCGCAATGGGATCAAAGGTCAGGGCACAGGACCAAGATTTATTCCACAGCCATTATTCTCATAACTTGAGTAATAACTTAAGTAATGATTTCTGGTATGTTGGAAAGCGTATTATAATGAATGCATTGCATGATTTTACTAACTTGTTTAAAACCCTTATTGACACGTAACGTACGCTAACGTTTTATATGCATACGTTAAGAGTCTTCAGAGAACCGGGGCCTAAGGCGTAAAAAGTCATAAGGCCACATTAGCAACATAAGATCTTTTAGCAGATCTTTTGAAAAAAAAAAGGTACGTGCTTGTAGTATCATTATATCCATATGTGGGCGCCACATCTATGTAACTATTACTCCAATTTGAAAAATTATTTTTTCATTCGAAATCCTGAACTGTGAGGGCGACAAGCCATACGTTGTGATCTTTATCTGATGCCTAACCTCGCCGCTAGAGGGCACACATGTTATTAAGTCCAAAATGTACTTTATACAACTGCATAAAAACAATATTTCAAAAATTCTTTTTACCTTCCAATTCCTTTTACTGCGAAGGCCATTTTACTTAGTTTTTATTTGAAAAAATGAATTATGTTAACGTTAGGAGGTACAAATACACATCGTATTTTACTCGAAGTCTCTGCCTCTAAAAACCAGATTTAAAAAATTATTTTTGCTACTGATAGTGTTTGCGGCAAGGAATATTTTCATGCGTTTCCCGATATTTTTAGCACGCAGTTTTGCCACTACGGAGTGCAAGTGTTCATTTCTGTTTGTACCATACTTGGAACCGTATCTTCGTTTCTAAGAACCAGATTTTTCTGCCCAGGTGGCGCAGTGGTCTAGTCGCTGTCTCCTAACCACCCGTCAGAGATGGGTTCCAGTTCGAATCCCGGGTGAGACATAGATGGTGTATTTGCCTTACTGCACTGAGTCTCTCCCTTCTTCCCTGGAGCTAGTGATCGCGAATTAGGGCGGGCGACAGTTTATAGCTTACTGAGTTGCTCACCGTGCATGGTCTTTAACTCCCCTCCCTACCCAAATTAAATGCATAAATATTTTTTTTTGTAACAGGTTCAATACACTATGAAGAACACTGCTTACATTACGCATTTTAAATTATGCGTAGATTTTCTCTAGGAGGCGTATATGCATTCCATTTTTTCATTTTTTTGTTTTCTAAAAATCTTTGAAATATTTTTTTCGTGTCGGAAAAAATTCAAAAGATAAGTAATGATCGTAATTTAACTTTTTTCACCAGATAACTGCAAGCGGCGATGATATGCATTGGAAAAAATCGAAAAGCAAGGATAAAAAAATCGTTTACACATTTCAAGCTTTCCAATGCAAAGAAAATTGTTTGAAATTAGACTAATAGCTGCTGAGATATGGTGTCTTCAGAAGGACAGACAAAGGACAAAGTGATACCATAAGCACGTACTTCTTTTTACAAAACACATCCTTCCTTTGGAAGAATTTGTTCTAGATCAGACTACGAGTAAGTCTGAGTAAACCGTTCGTATCGACTGTGAGACTGTCAATTGTCAATAGCGTTACGTGCCTCTGTTGATCAGAAGCTCGGTTGCTGTTGCGCGACGGCGCAGCTTTTTCGTCAGAGTTCGGAAATGTACATACAACAAAATAAAAAGGAATTTAAGCATGCAGATATGATATGACATTACCTCCAAGACGATATTTACCATTTTCGTTTTGTCCTTCGCTTTCTTTAATCTTTCTATTGTGTAGTTTCGTGAGTCAACGGCTGAAAGAGGTTTTCTCTGGCGTTCATGCACGCGCTCCGTAGCGAATTTTTCTCGAATTTTATCCAAACACAGCTCCCGTGATGCCTGAAGAGAAATTAAACACACAGGTTAATATTGTATCATTATGAAATAACGGAAGTGAAAATGCAAATAATTTTGAGAAGTTTGAATTTTCAGTTATATTCAGAAGTAATGCAGTTATCAACATTATCATTATTATTGTCAACCATTATCAATCCACTGTTGGATGAAGATCTCCCCAAGTTTTTTCCACAATGGCCTCTCTTGGGCCAGTCTCCTCCATGTCACTCCGGCATGCTTTCGAATTTCATCTACCCATCGCCCACGTGATCTTCTTCTTGGTCTTTTCCTGTCCCTTATTATCCAGTCTAAAATTCCGGTTGTCCATCAGTGGGCCTGGCAACACGTCCAACCCATTGCCAGTGATTTTACTTTGATCACGATGTCCTCCACTCATGTCATTTTCTTGATCCACGAGTTCCTCTTCTTATCTGTCCTGGTTCTCCAGGCTTCTTTCAGTTGCCTGCAGCCTTTCCCAAATCCTATCTACAGTGCAGCTTTTCTCTATTTCGCAAAAGTATTTCGTTAGGATTTACTATGTTCTTAGTTTGTCTTGCGATATACAAATCGCATTCAAAGTTTCTAATTGAAAACATAAGGATTACTTTGAAACTTTATAGTTCAGAATAAATGAAATGCACAAGTTTTTAATATCAAAATTAACTTGAATACTTAAGCTTTAATGTTACGAGTTACACAGAATATTTTGTGTAATGCACGAGTAATATTCATAATTAAAACACAAACGTCTATTTTAATTACTGTTATGTTGTAAAGTGATGGTGTTACATGAAACTGATTAGCTTTAGTGCACCACATATGCTCAAAACAAACGTTAATTTCAGTTTTTTTGAAATATTAAGTACATTTGTGTTTGACCCATGATGACTTCACTGTACACGTATCATGATAACTCCAAATTTAATTGCAAACATTACTCCATATTTAATTGCAAACATTTGCTCAAGCTTACACATTATGCCAAAATTAACAAAAGTACATTTACTGCAAAACACGTGCAAAATTAAAGCAGATACACAGCACTCCTTCGCATTCTCAAGGCTTACTTTTCTGAAAATCGTCGCACATCGGGAAACCGCGAATACTGAAATTAATTCGTTACGGGGGAAAATTGGATTCTGCTTAATGGCTACTACAATTAAGATTTTGATATTATAATTTGAAAAAAAATGATAAATGCAAAAACTTAGTATTTCTACGAAATTATTGTTATAAATTAATAACTTTTATCGTAAGCAATTGTTTCTATTTCAATGCATTTTCTTTTACGTATTTAAAATTTACAGTTTCTTCCTTTTTATCGATAGTTGTATTTTTTTAATACAGACACGCAATGTTAAAAAAATAATAATAATAAACATAATACAAAAATATAATAAAAATAATACATAATAAAACCGACGAGGTCTGCGCCACTGAACTTACGTGGAATCTGGAGATTTCTGCACATGGCTGAAATGAGTGGTAGAAGTAATTGAATGTAAATATGTGCACGTTCCTTAATTTAGGAAGCCATTGAAGCTTGTTTTGAGGGCAGGGCTTTTATGACCACCTTATTTCTATATGCAGTCTCCAGTTCCTAATTTGCGGCACCTATTTCTGGAGTGAGAAGACGGCCAGCGCCATCAGGCAAGCACGTTCCCCATGCCTTATCCAGAATTCCAACCCGGGCCCAAGTTGAACGAATGGTGAGTAGCCCGCGCCTCAGCCATCTCGGCCACATGGGCGATGTTTCAGACTCACTAAATAAGAGTCCTGCCCGTTTAAAACTTCCAACTTATAGATCCTTAATTTAGGAAGCCATTGAGGCTTGTTTTGAGGGCAGAGCTTTTATGACCATCTTATGTCTATATGCAGTCCCCGGTTCCTAATTTGCGACACCTATTTCTGGAGTGGGAAGACGGCCAGCGCCATCAGGCAAGCACGTTCCCCATGCCTTATCCAGGATTCCAACCCGGGCCCAAGTTGGACGAATGGTGAGTAGCCAGCGCCTCAGCTCTTCGGCCACATGGGCGACGTTTCAGACTCACTAAATAAGAGTCCTGCCCGTTTAAAACTTCCAACTTATAGATCCTGAATTTAGGAAGCCATTGAGGCTTGTTTTGAGGGCAGGGCTTTCGAATTTCAAATACTCATCGCCCACGTGACCACCTTATGTCTATATGCAGTCTCCGGTTCCTAATTTGCGACACCTATTTCTATAGTGGGAAGACGGCCAGCGCCATCAGGCAAGCACGTTCCCCATGCCTTATCCAGGATTCCAACCCGGGCCCAAGTTGGACGAATGGTGAGTAGCCAGCGCCTCAGCTCTTCGGCCACATGGGCGACGTTTCAGACTCACTAAATAAGAGTCCTGCCCGTTTAAAACTTCCAACTTATAGATCCTTAATTTAGGAAGCCATTGAGGCTTGTTTTGAGGGCAGGGCTTTTATGACCACCTTATGTCTATTTGAAGTCTCCGGTTCCTAATTTGCGGCACCTATTTGTGGAGTGGGAAGACGGCCACCGCCATCAGGCAAGCACGTCCCCCATGCCTTATCCAGGAGTAGCCCGCGCCTCAGAACTCTCGGCCAAATGGGCAAAATTTCAGACTCACTAAATATGAGTCTTGCCAGTTTAAAACTTTCAACTTGTAGATCCTTAATTTAGGAAGCCATTGAGGCTTGTTTTGACGGTAGGGCTTTTATGACCATCTTATGTCTATATGCAGTCTCCGGTTCCTAATTTGCGGCACCTATTTCTGGAGTGAGAAGACGGCCAGCGCCATCAGGCAAGCACGTTCCCCATGCCTTATCCAGGATTCCAACCCGGGCCCAAATTGGACGAATGGTGAGAAGCCCGCGACTCAGCCCTCTCAGCCACATGGGCGACGTTTCAGACTCACTAAATAAGTGTCCTGCCCGTTTAAAACTTTCAACTAGATCGGCCCCTTTGGTTTCAGCTTTCATCAGTAAACGCATTCGGTTCATGTTGCACTTCCATATTTTCCGTTTTGCACCTTGATCTTCGTATTGAGCCGACGGAAAAGATCCCAGAGTGAAAAATGGATTTCGTTTTAAAGTTTCGGGGTTACGTTTTTCAATGGGCTCTGGTGATGAGGAAGAAAAAGACTTAAAATGGTAACATTTCTATTGAAAAATATGAAATCGTCTTTCGAGTGTAATTTTTTTTTTCTTTTACGAAACCAAATTTGGTTTCATTTTATTTGATAATTTGAATCAGCAGTGTGGGGAGGAAATAATAGGGAAAACTTACTGTGCCCCTACTCAGACGCCATTTTGCCAGCCGCCATGTTTTTCCCTACAATTTAGCAGCAACATGGTAAATCTTCTTGGTCAGGCCCAGCCCTGCTCGATCTGAGAATTTCCCCTCCTTTAATTCATGAAAAAGAATACCAGGCCTGTGCAGACCTGTAGTTTGATGTCGCTGGGTGGAGTGAGTGCTTGACGACGATGCAACTCATCACTGCATCAGAGCTCACATTCTCCCTTCTTCCGGTTAATCAACACTGCTCTCCTCATCGTCTGAATTTATTGTGTTTGTAAATTATAAAGGATGCCGGAGAGCTTAAATTTGTTCAGATAAATTTGCTAACGTTGTCCGCACATATTTTCTGTGCCTTCGAAAGCTTGAAATACTAAAATTATGCAAACCTGAGTTAAATATTAAATATTCTTCTAAAATCGGATCAGAAGCAATAAAGCTCATCAGGCTGGTTGGTCACTGCATCAAATGTTCGCACTGATTCCAGAAGCATTAAGTAGATGACAATAATTCTGCGCCGTCTGAAACCACACTTCGCAGGAATTAATGCTCTCAGTGAAAGAATGTCGCAGAGCGGCGTTCCGACAGCAATCCCCCGGAGCGAGAGAAGCCCCAGCAACGGACGCCGCACTCATCATGGAAACGCACCTAAGGAAAATTTTGAAACTGGGAGACTAATTCGCACGCCCACACCTTTCTTTTTGGGACCACACTTTGGTCCTTTATTAAAATAAAGACACAAAAACAAATCGAACTACAATTTCATCGATGAGTTAATACACTGGGTGAAAAATAATTATTATCATTTTTCAAAATTAGTAATTGCATCAAAAATCAAACTTGATAAAGCAACTCTTTGACAACACTTTTCAATTAAAACAAATGTGTAAGACGTTTAATTAAGCTAGAAGCATTTTAAAACCAAAATGTAACATAAGTAAGCACTCAAATTTCTGAAAGACATTGTTTAAAATTGTATAACAACATTTCTATGTACATTTCATTCTTCTGTATATCAACATCGGAAAATCTCCAAACAAACATTTCATTATGCAATTTATGATACAATTTCAACACAAGTATTACAAAGTAAACATTCGCTGTCCACCTCTGGGGTTAACAATAGGGTATCGTTCACTTGATCGAAAGGTCACTTGACCCAAAAATCACTTCGCCGAAAACTATTGATCGAAAAGCACATTTCACCGAAGGGTCCCTTGACCGAAAAGTTTATTTCACCGAACGGTTACTTTACCTAAAAGTTCATTTCATCGAAAGGAAATCTGATCGAAAAGTTCATTTCATCGAAAGGAAATCTGATCGAAAAGTTCATTTCACCGAAGGATTACTTTACCTAAAAGTTCATTATATCGAAAGATCATTTCACCGAATAGTCAGTTTACCGAAACTTAGAATTTTGTTGTTAGAGATCTGTTGGAGTGTGATCCGGGTACTTGAAAAGCTGGTCACCTAAACATTATCGGATTGTAAAATAATTACACTTTTAATTTTTATGAAACACCTCCCCATGTGCATTTTTGTCAAATTTTAAACCTCCGAGCACATATTCATAAGGGTTACATAGCAAATCAAGTAAATAATGTTCCACTTTTACTCAACCACAAAACATTAATTTTTTGACAGTAGGCCTAGATACAGGCCATTTCAACAGATTTTAACCCTACTCATATTCATAAGCATTGCGTAAAATGTAAAGAACTTTTTATGTAAACCTTATGTACATGAGTACTCACGTTTAAAATTTGCTAAACAGGCCTAAGTCGAGACTAGAGCCCTAAAATTGATTCATTTTGGCTGAAAAAATGTGCAATATTATTAACTTGACTTTTTATGTAAACCTTATGAACATGAGTTCACACGATAAAAGAATCAATCTTAGGTCCCTAGCCAAGGCCTAGGGACCTAAGATTGATTCTTTTTGCCTGAAAAAATGTGCAACATTATTAATTTTACTTTTTATATAAACCTTATGAACATGAGCACTGAGCATGACTTTTGTGTAAAACTTATGAACATGATTAAAATTTGCTAAAAGGGCCTAAGCCGAGGCCTATTGTCTTAAAAAAAAAAGATTTGTCTTAAAACTAAATCTTTACGTTCTCTGTGACACGGAGAAATCAAAAGTATAATCCCCTAAAGTTTTGGTGGTCTGTCTGAGGAACTTGCACCATGCTTCAACAGATCCTGTAATGAAATCCAAAGTTTTCGATAAACTGACCCTTCGGTGAAATGACCTCTCGAAGAAATGAACTTTTAGGTAAAGAAACATTTCGTTGAAATGAACTTTTCGATCAAGGGACCCTTCGGTGAAATGTACCTTTCGATCAAGTGACTCTTCGGTGAAATTAACTTTTCGATCAAGTGATCTTTCGGGGAAACAATCTTTTCGGTGAAGTGATTTTCGGTCATGTGACCCTTCGGCGAAGTAAACTTCGGGCAAATGAACCGGACCCTTAACAACACAATCCCAAGTGTGGAACTCTTGCACACAGCACTTTGACAACTCCAACACGAATCCCTTACTCCTGAGGGGATTTGATCATCAGCTCTCATTCGAAGAAGAAGACAACTCTTCATTTGCACCACAAATTTCAAAAGCTCTGAAAGTCCCTTTCTCAAAGTTGTAGATGTCAGAAGTACCCCAAGATTCCATGCATTCAGACCCGAAAGAAGATCTGATCTCTTATGCGCAAGGTGCAAACACAACCAAAAATGTAGTGATCTACATCCCCCTGAGAAGATCCACAGTTGCAGGGCACATTCTTTAATCTGAATTTCGAATAATACGAGGGAAAGGATCCGTGTTCCCGTACGGCTCTGGTTCAAAAAACATCCGAAAAGCATCTCTGTTTTTAAACCTTGTGTAAGGCCTCATAGGTATGTCTTCCAATGGGGGAATCATTCCATCTCTGTTGCCATTCTTGTTTTACCTCTCTCCTCAAAGACAATTTTAGACATTTCAGAAAGGTTTTCAGGTGAAAGTCTATAATTGTTTTGCGAGTACGTTCTTTTGCTTAAATATCTGCAATCTTATTTCCTTGGAATCCTCTGCGTCCTTTCACCCAGTAGAATTGTATCCTATCTTGAAGAATTGTAACAAAGTCTTTGATTTCTCTTACCAGTTGCAACCTGGGATTATACACCGATGAACCATTACATTATGACCACCTACCTAATAAGCTGTAGGACCATCTTTAGCCCGCAAAACAGCGGCTACTCGGCGAGACATCGATTCGATGGAGTGGCGATAGGTATCCTGGGGTATCTGGTACTATAATGTCAACAGCAGATCCTCCAGTTCCCGTACACTTCGGGATGGTGGTGATTTAGCACGAACCCGCTTTTCCAAGTCGAACCACAAATGTTCGATTGGGTTCATGTCAGGTGAATTTGGAGGCCAGGGCATTAACAGAAAATCACACCAGCATGTTCTTCGAACCACTCCTTGAAGATTGTGGCAGTGTGGAATGGCGCATTATCATGTTGGTAATGGTCATCACTAGAAGGGAACACAGGTGCCATGAATAGGTGAACTTGGTCCGTAACGATATTCAGATACCTGACAGCTGTCAGGGATTGTGCTATTGGGATAATGGGGCATAAAATGTCCCAAGAAAACATCGCCTGAGCATAACACCACCGCCGCCTGCCTGTTTACGCCCAACAGTGCATCCAGGTGCCATAGCCTCCGTTGGTAATCCGAGTATCCGCGCTCGGCCGTCTACGTGATGCACCAGGAATCTTTATTCGTCACACCAGGCCACTTTCTCCCTATTTCATGCGTTGTTGGCGATGACGTGCAGGGAGCATGGCGACCCACCCGGCTGGGTTTTCGGCTACGCAGGCCCATGAGCAGAAGGCTGCGATGAACTGTGTGCTGTAACACATTCCCATGATCACCACTGTTGTAGCTGCGGGTGATTTGTAGCACTGTAGCCCTGCAATCGCTGTGAAAAATGCGCTACAGTTTCCGCTCCTCTCTGGCATCAATGAACCGTGGACAACGGTCAGTCTTTTGGCTATTTGTGCACCACTTTTGATACGTACTCACTACAGCGACACGTGAACAGCCCACAAGCGGCACCGCTTCCGAGATCGAAGTTTCGAAGCGCCGTGCCATAAAAATTTGCTTTTTATTAAACTCCGAGAAATCGGTAGCTTTTCCCATTTGGGCTCCGAACACTCTACTAACCGAAAGCCGGTCCCCGGATTGTATATATATACTGCACTGTGGACTTCACCTGCCCCACCGTTCGGTCTCCAAGCGCGCTCGTTTCTCTAGGCTGGGGGTGGTCATAATGTAATAGCTCATCGGTGTAACTCCTCATTGCCTTTAAAGCCGCTGGGCTGTCAGAATAGATTTTTAATTGATCTTGACTTGAGTTTTTCATAGACCAAGTCGTGGCTTCCTTTATAGCCGTCAACTCTGCTTGAAACACTGTTGCGTTATCAGAAAGTCTAAAAGTTCTTGTAGTCTCCCTCATTTCTGAATAAGTTACAAAGCTTGTGCCGACTTTTTCATTCTTTTTCGAGCCGTCAGCTCGGTCACATTCTTTTGGAGGATCAGTTCTCCACTGTGGAAGTATCTGATTCCAGGATGTGTTAAAGGAAAGATACTTTCCCTTTCGTAAGTCTTCCACTGATATTGAGAGCCAAACACGGAAATGTCTTCGTTTTTGTTAGAGATTTTGATATAGGTCACCTCCTTTTCTATTACCAGGTCCAAGAGAATGCAGCCTGATAAAACCTGCTTATGCCACTGTTGAAGTATTTCTGTAGCATTTTGTTATACTTAACAGAATTCCCCTCTGCACTTAGTTTAACTTTCTTATTCTTAATGTCCCAGACCACCGTGCACCACATCCGTAAGCTGTCATCCTGTCAATAACTGTTGTGTACATTCGTTTCTTTATCGCACCAATAAAACTCATTCCATTTAAGCGATTTACGATTTGGTTACATTTTCTCTAAACCATTTCCAAATGTGGAATGCCGGTGAGTTTGGCGTCTAAAACGACACCGAGATATTTCATCTCTTGAACTGCCTTGATTGTATGCCCCTTAAATTTGCAGTGCGGGAGCTTTCTCATAGTACCTTTCTTTGGGATTTTCTCATTAGAATTTGCTCTGGAAAAGACATATCTTTTCCAGAGCAAATTCTAATTTCATGCAACCACTCCATTGCTCCAGCTTCCCTAATGCTATTGCCACATTCCCTTCGATTGTTTGCCGACCAGAGGCTGATGCGATAAAAAAGATGTCATCTGGAAACATTTTCTCCCAGATCCCATTTGAGTGCAGAGATTCGAACCCTGTGGACATCCTTTTTCATATGAGTGTTGAAACACTTTATCTTCTACCGTATTATGTACTTAATGGATCATTTGATCAAAACGTTCCTCGCCAATCTAAACGAGTTTCTTGGACAGTTGATATAAACTATCATTTTATTGGAATGTTTTCCTTTTATTGATGTACAAGTTTCAGCAGGTATGGCAAGAAGCTCACGTAAAATCTTCCCTAGTATTGGTACTGTCCTTAAACGTTTCAAGACATTTAAAGCAGGAGGAATTTTATGAATGTGCGAGTTCCTATCTTATTTATCTAATAAGCCGGTTTCATTCACACTGAATGGTTGCTCAAGCTGAAAACCATCTTTGTAATTGAATTCAAGAACTCGAATAAAGAATCATCATCACTCAAATAATATTTCGAGGCAGCTTTCCCAGTAAATTTAATTATATGTAGCTCCTATCTACTCTTGAAACTTTCTAGTCACCCTTTACTCGCCATCACAGATTAGAAGTTTGTCACTCGTTCGAAGATTTGCTGTCTCAGAGTCATTCCATTTACGCAACTCTACCGGCTGGGAATAATAGACAAACTCTGGAACTTTAATGCATACAAAGTCCGAACTTGAAAGCAAATAACACAATGCAGCTCTCACTTCTGCCAACACAAGCTACGTACATTTTTTGTTTCCTGTCCACATTTCCACAGACCAGGCATGGGAACAAGACTTCAAGCTACCGTTACTAAAGCACATGCAGAAAGTTCTGAGTTTAAATTTATTAAATAATGCATATATACTATACTTATAAGTATACACACTCTTCGCAAGAAAAAAAAAACAGTCCGAGAAAATCGTTCGATCCTGAAGAAACTCCGCATGCAAATACCTCAGGGTCTAATATGCAAATGATTAAAAAATAACAACCAATGACTACATAGTGGCCCGCCAAAGCGCATGGGAACCGTGCACCGTGCACCCAGGAGGGTACATTAACCCTTTAATGACCATGACCCAAAAATCTTGTATCACTCTACATAACATAACGCCCGAAACTGTCTGTTGTTTCACTTCGTTGGTTAATAACAACAGTAGTGACTGAGGGTGACCGCAGCTGATTCCTCATAGGTCGAGAAAATTTGAAGAACAAGTACGGGTAGGAAATCTGACTCACTCTAGACAGGCGTTTCGGGCGGCTGTAGCCATTTGTACGTACGGACGTTTTGGGCGTTATGGTCATTAAAGGGTTAAGAGAAAAGCTCGCGCACGGGACAATTGTGACACCGGATTGCGGTTGCATTAATCTCCACGTACCGTGAGGATGTCTCAACGTCAGATTCGTGCACAATACGAGCAGTTGAGCGAGTTCGAGAGAGGATGTATAATTGGGCTGAGAGAGGCCGATTGGTCAAATTGCCGTATCGCCAGGCATTCAGATCGGATCAACGCGGCAATCTGAGGATGTTGTAGCCAATGGGTCAAAGAGGGCACAACCCAGGGCACACGAGCAGAGTATGGCAGAAGGAAACGACAGAACGCGAGGATCGGGCAATTATGAGAGCCGCACGAACACAATCGAGTTCGTCGCTCTCAACTATCCGTGGTCATGTTCCATCGTCTATAGGTACGGAAGTCGCCATCCGTGGCCATGTTCCATCGTCTATAAGTACGGAAGTTGCTATCCGTGGCCATGTTCCATCGTCTACAGGTATGGAAGTTGTCATCCGTGAATATGTTCCATCGTCTATAAGTACGGAAGTTGCCATCCGTGGCCATGTTCCATCGTCCACAGGTACGGAAGTTGCCATCCGTGGCCATGTTCCATCATCTATAGGTACGGAAGTTGCTATCCGTGGCCATGTTCCATCGTCTATAAGTACGGAAGTTGCCATCCGTGGCCATGTTCCATCGTCTATAAGTACGGAAGTTGCCATCCGTGGCCATGTTCCATCGTCTACAGGTACGGAAGTTGCCATCCGTGGCCATGTTCCATCGTCTACAGGTACGGAAGTTGCCATCCGTGGCCATGTTCCATCGTCTACAGGTACGGAAGTTGCCATCCGTGGCCATGTTCCATGGTCTATAAGTACGAAAGTTGCCATCCGTGGCCATGTTCCATCGTCTACAGGTATGGAAGTTGTCATCCGTGACCATGTTCCATCGTCTACAGGTACGGAAGTTGCCATCCGTGGCCATGTTCCATCGTCTATAGGTACGGAAGTTGCCATCCGGGCAGTTGCCAGACGACTTGCGGCACGGTGACTACATTAGAGGATGCCACTCCGCCTCCAACCACTGAACACCGAGAATCGCCGGCATCAAGTAGTGGCGTCGGGCCCAATCAACATGGGGTAATTGTCCAGTGCATGGCGTCGTGTTGTTTTCAGTGATGAGTCACAGTTTGCAGTTGACGCCGATGACCAGTGAATATGTGTCTGGAGACAAGTCGGCCAGCACACGGAATATGTCTTTACCGTGGAACGGCACACGGCTCGCACACCGGTAGTGACTGTCTAGAGAGCAATTTCCTATGATAGCCGGTCACCATTGGTAGTCCTCCGTGTCAGCTTCTACGACCTGTTGCGTTGCCATTCCTGTCGCAGCATCACCGATCAATTTTTCAACAGGATATTGCACGGCCACATGTGTCACAGCTATCCCATGCCAGCCTCCGTAATATCAACACCCTCCCTTGGCCAGCCCGATCGGCCGACTTCACAGATTGAACATGTTTGGGACATGATGGGACGCCACTTACACTAATCCTGCGCAATTTGGATACCATCTGGCATGCAATGCCTCAGGATTGTATCCGTAAACTATGTGCGTCTATGTCACGCTGGGTAATTGCTTTTACCCCAGTTAGAGGTGGCGCTACAGCATACTGACTTGTTCCACTCGTGCAACCGTTTTATCCGAATAAATGGCCCAAGTGCTCTGGAATTGCAATCGTTTCCTTTCCTATACACGTACATTGCACATACCAATTTTCACCTCGAATGGATGATTCCCTCTGGGAGCTATATATATATATATATATATATATCAAACATTCTGAAACCACTGCGCTGGATGAAGGTCTCCCCAAGTCTCTTCCACAACTCCGTGCCTTGATATCTCCCCTTGTTCTCCCTGCTTCTCGATATCACACCGACATACTTTCGAATTTCATCCGCTCATTTCCCACGCGGTATTTTTCTCGGTACTTTCCTGTCCCTTGGTATCCAGTCTAATATTTCAGCTGTCCGATGGTGGTCAGTTTTTACAGTAATATGTCCAGCTCATTGTCACTTCTTTCATGATGTCATTTTCGTGTTCCATGAGTTATCTTATCTTTCCTGGTTATACCAAGCAAGCACCTCTCCGTGCTTCCTTAGGTAGTTTGCAGCTTCTGTATGTCCTTTTTAGTTGGATTATGTCTCTGCTCCATAAGTAAGAAATGTAAAGATGCATTGATCAAAAACCTTTCTTTTAAGGCGTAATGGTTAATTGCTTTTGAAAATTGCATTGTTTCTTCCAAATACTATTATCCACGGTAGATATGGGTATCTGTTACTTCAAATTTCTCTCATCAACCTCTGAGTCATCTATTTTTATAAAAGTATTTCACATCAAGTTTGTTTTCTGTAAGTTCATCTTTGATACCATTCCTTTATTTTCGTCAGCAACTTCGTGGATCACACTCTGCAGCTCTGGGGGGTACTTGGAAAGATGTCAGTAAAACGTAGGTGTGTTAAATAACCTCTATTAATCCTTTTTCCTTTGTCTTCCTAGTTCAATGATTCAAAGACGTTCTGCAATGTTGGGGTCACCTTGTCACACTTTTCCAATATTCATAAGTATTGTGTGCTCAAACAGTCGAACCTTTAGTCTTACTCTACATAGTGGGAACTCATACTCGTTTGCCTCTCAGTTAGCTCTCTCAGTACAAAAAGCTTGCTCTCTTGATTGAGTCATGTCCAGTGTTTCGTTCAAGCGATGTGGCAGTGCCTTAGCGAAGATTTGGTAAACATCTGATAAGAGGCTTCTGAGTCTGTAGTTCCCGGAGTCCCCTCGTTTTTATGTAGCCGGATAACTGTAGCATTAATACAAATTTTTGAAGATGACAATCCGATTTTTGGCGTAAATGTGACAAGGATGGTAAGTCAGATAATATCCGAAAACTTGAAAAAAAAAAAAAAAAAAGACGCGGGTTCGAGTCCTGCTCCAGGACAATGAAAATTTTCAAGTTTTCGGATATTATCTGACTTACCATCCTTGTCACATTTACGCCAAAAACCGGATTGTCATCTTCAAAAATTTGTATTATATGGCGTAATCCCGTATTTCTTCCATGATTTATCTGCTTCTCCGGGCAAACACGGGATATCCGCCCCCCAGTGGCGCAGTGGTCTAAGCGATGGCCTCTGATCATTCGTCCGAAAGGGGTCCGGGTTCGAATCCCGGTGAGGTATGGATGTTGTGTTTGTCTTACGGCACTGGCTCTCTCCCTTCACTGGAACCAGTGACCTAAATTAGGGACGGGCGACTGCTTATAGCCCATTGAGTTGCTCACGGTGGTCGTTAAACCTTCAATCAAAAAAAAAAAAAAAAAACACGGATAAGATACTTAACCTCCAGATTCGCTAAACATGAATGCCGGTTGCTTCGACTAGCGAATCCGGTGATGGTTAAATTCAAATTGATCGGAAACTTGAAACTTGGCCGTTCTGGGTGGTGTAGTGGTTAGCATACCCGGGCGTTTTTTGGGAGACGCGGGTTCGAGTCCCGCTCCAGGACGATGAAAATTTTTAAGTTTTCGGATATTATCTGACTTACCATCCTTATCACATTTACGCCAAAAATTGGATTGTCATCTTCAAAAATTTGTATTATACGGCGTAATCCCGTATTTCTTCCATGAGCTGTAGCATTTTTTCAGCCACTAGGAATCTTTCTTTTGTTGAGACTTCTAGTGAAAACCTGGGCAAGTATGGTTTTTAATATTTCTTCACAGGCTTCTAAGTAAAATGTCCACCGTTGGCAATTCCAGCTTCTCCTGGAGCTCTTTCCTGTTCCGTGTTATTAATTGCATGGGCAGCTTCAAATGTGACTACTTTTATACGTCGCTGCTGCAAGGTGTTTTAGTAGAAATGCTCTTCCCAATAATAAAGTAATTTTCACTCAGTCTTCACATGCCTGTTCAGTTGTTCTTTGCTGTACTCCCTCCTAGCAGTGCAGTCTTGACCCATAGAAAAACCTCTCTTTAAAATTTCACTTTGAAGACTAACGTCCTGACACAAGAGTTCCCACCCTCTTCACACTAGAACATTTGTGATTCATGAGACCCTCTACTGCGTTATCCGACTGTTTAGTCACATTCAAGGAACACGAACACTAGATTAATATTCGAACTTGTCTGCATGTAAAGCACAGCAATCCTCGTTTTTCTATACAGGATCATTTTTTTAAATTCCTTTGCCCTGTCTCACTTACCACGAAAAATGAAAAGAACCTTATCGCACTAAAACGCTTCTGTATGACAAGACTTAACGGTAACAGTGGAGGTGCTTTAGGAAGAAAACAACAGAAATACTTTCAATAAAGGAAAAAGTCCTACATAGTTTCCTTTCTGTTTGTTCAGGGGACGGCCTTTACATAGAGCTGGGTTTTTTTTTCACATATGTGTTCTGTCGTGGATTTTTCTTTCTTGTGAATTTGGGAAAGTCTGATCAATTTTCTTAGATTTGCGGAAAGAGAAAAAAATCCTCTCCAGAACACGCTTTATTTTCTGGGAAGGACTGAAGAGTGGGAGAATGTGCGCTGTTCTGTCATTTCTCAGTGTTCTGACCCAGAAAGAACAAATTTTCATAAAAGAAAAAAATATTAAACTTATTAATTTTTAATAGATTTTAAATAACCGATTTTTGTTCAGAAAGAGGCAAGCAAGATGGTCACCATTCTTTTCATAAACAAAATTTGTACAATAACAACTTTTGGGATTTCAATACTCAGTGCTGCATTTTTTTTATCTTATTTATCATGGCCTTAAACAGAATTTTACTTTTGTTTCGAAATGCATCCACCCACCACCCAAATTTAAATTTTTACCAAAACTCAATATTTACCTTCATTTTAACATTGTAATAAATTTTATAAATACCCACCACCATTTAATTCCCACCATAACATATGTAAGCAAGATGAAAAGATATAATTTGTTATTCTTTTGCCACAATGTTCCTGGGTATGTTATAAAACTCACCATAAAGTTGACAGCAGCTTAGCATGAATCAAACCATAATGATCGCGCAAATGAAAAATGAATACATTATAACCTCCCTAAAATAACTACAATTGGTTATAGGTTAAATAAAGCACACGAAATGCCTTTTAGACACATGCAAACATTTCAAGATAAAAATCACTTATCACGTTTTTCACGTTCGTTATCAATAGACTCACGAACAACGAATTTCAGTCAAGACATCGAAAAAAAAGCCATAAAGAATAAGTCGCAGAGAAGCGAAACCGCTAATGCAGGGAATACGTTAATAAAGTTCAATGTAAATATTACGTTAAAAATTAAAACAGATGCGTTCTCTTTAATGTTGAAAATTACTGTTAAAAACTTTCTGTTCTCTAATTAATGTTGAAATATCTGTTAAAAACTAAAACAGATTTGATCTCTTTAATGTTGAAAATATTTGTGTCAAGGAACAGACAGTACTCAAGTTTGCAGTAACTGCATTTGATTTAATGTTGCAAATAACTGCCAATGTATTTAAACTAATGTTCAAATTGTGGTCAAAAAAAGGCCTTAAATACCTTGCATTAATATTTGGAAACTGAATCCCTAACTCAGAAAAAGGAAGAAATTACACAGCACAAACTTTATTCGAGTGTCTGGGTTCGAGCAAACATTATGTAAAGGTGGCGGTTTGAGTGAACATTTTCCTATTTAAGCCCCGTGTGGGACAATGTTTGTTTTGGGTTCCAATTCGCTCCTCTACACTAAAGATTGCATTATCCAATTACTGCTTCTCACTCTAACCCAGAGCAATTAGTGTGAAGTTTTGGTTGCATATTCTTCATGAATTCCCTTACTGGTCCTTCGAAATAATAGTATCAGTGGCCCTCCAAATAACGGCCACATGGATTGGAAATCTTCCTATGACTACAGCATTAGCCAAAACCGTTCATCCTGAGAGGTTTTCTGGCCGTAGCGGCCAACTTTCAGAAAACAATTCACGAAAGGCCATGTATCAGAACAGTACTCAGAAAGTGAAACTTCAAAGTCCTATTTTTTTCTTTTACATTTTTATGCAGTTAAAAGTTTGCTGTTTATAGAGAGCGGAAATTCTTGGACGTTTAAGCCAAAGACAAATTTAGAAGATTAGGAAAGGGCTTCCCTGACTGTGAGGCCACCTGTGATACGATAGAAGAAGAGAAGATGGAATGTCAGAGTCACCTATCGGAAGTACTCAGAATGAAGGATAAAGTTAGGGGAAGTCAGGAGAATGAGAAAATCGGAAGAGTTCGATACGGTCGACACGACAGTGGCACGCACGAAACAGGAAAGTTTTTCATTTCTCTGGGCAAAATATAGAAGAGTGAAATAAGGTAAACTAAGCATCAAGATTCAGTGACACGGTGTTGCATTAGTATATTAAAACTGATGAATACTTATAAACGGAAGAATTAGGCAAATCTCTTTTGAAATGCTGCTGAAATGAACGAAGCTAGGTTCATAAGTAGTCTAAAGTAGTGCAACTACTTTAGGCGTCGCTAGTCGTAGAAGAAATTAAGTTCAAAGTAAAAAAATACCAGACACTCTGAAACGCTTAAAAGATATGCAGAAGTTTGCGTTAAATGAAACAATTAACGAAATGTTTTGACACTGTGAGATGCTGTAACGTGTCGCCGTTCAAATCAATCAGGAAAGCACAGTATTGAAGAAAAAGTACTTCTTACCTTACATTCAATTTTTGAACGACGGTTCTTGGGTGCCGTGTGTTGAGATCGTTAAATCAATTAACAATAGCAAATTAATCCACATTCCTCAGAAGTTGACACGAATCACTCAAGAGGCAGTAATAAACATCAAACCTACATTTAATACATGACACAGATGGTCGACCGCACACATACTAAAGATACATAACATAAAAAAACCGGCGTTTTCTTCATCGTGAGTTCCATTGTTCAAAACACTCGAGTTCTCTTTTCCCACGGGGCGACAGCGCCCTCTATCAGAAACAGTTTTGACAGCTGCTCGGATTTTATTTATATTTTCTCTTTGGGAGCTGTTCCTCTTCCGACATCCTCCCCCTTTGAGCTTCGGGATCAGTCACGAAACTCAAACACATAAATCGTTATAAGTTCATTCGCCGCACTGGCTTTAAGATCCGTCCATAACGGGATCGCACGTTTCCACCACCCGCCGATTCTTCTTGCTTTTCTGACACATTATTTAATAACTTGCCGTATCGGCTTTCTACACTTTATTATCCAATAACGTTCACGCAGAGTCGAGATTAGGACCTGCAGACCAACATGGCTTAGTTCAACATGTTTTTTCCAAATTAATTTTTTCACTATGTGATGTTTAGAAGGCAGTGCTACTGGATGACGAAATGCCTCCGAGTCCTTTCTCATGGTGATTCTTGTATTGACTCGAAGCAGCCCTTCTACGTCGATAAAGGTTTTCAGAGAAGTTTCTCTATTTTCGCCAAAACTCTGTCTTTGGACTTCTTTCAACACTACCATTTCGGCCTTTTCGACTTGTAGTACACTTAACTCACCGAAACATCTTTCAGTTCATTTGGCCTTTGCATTCCTGTAAAAAGGAAAAATCCACGCCATGACTCTGATTACTCTGCTATACGAGGAGATCTTCGTAGAATATTCAAAAACCTTCTCAATTTATGTGTTAGTAGCAGACACAATAGTTTTCCGCCTTTCTGAATTCACAACTTCCAAATTTGGAAGGGCTTCTGAGGCTGGCAATCATCACACGGTAATCTTAGCCACTCCGGACCTTCCCACCAAAGAGAATTTTTCAACTCTTTCACTGTACATCCTCTCGAAGGGAGATCCGCAGGATTCATAGACCAGGCAATGTGCCTCCAGTCTTCTGGGTCTGTTAGACACCGAATTTCCTGAACACGATTGTAAACAAAGGTTGCCCAATTTTCATTTCTTTTTATCCAGTATAACACATTCACAGAATCAGACCAATAGTACGTAGGCACGTTCTCCAACCCCAAGTCTGATTTCGTTGTTTCTGCTAACCTAGCTCCAATAGTGCAGACCAAGAGTTCCATCCTGGGTATGGAAGGTAATTTCAAAGGGGCGACTCTACAACGTGCTTGTATTAGCTGACACGTCGTGGACCGATCATTTTGACATCGGACAAAAATACAAGCAGCAAATGCTATCTTGCTTGCATCACAGAACACATGTAGAGATACCTCCGAATTGGCTGAAGCATCCTGTAGTATGCATCGTGGGATCAGCACATCACTCAAGCCTTCCAATTGCGTCTTCCAACTTTCAAATTTTCTAGATATAGTCGGAGGCAGCTTAGAGTCCCAAGTGATCCCGTTCTTCCAACATTCTTGCAGCAAAAACCTTTGGTCCAAGTGTGACCGGGCACGTGAATCCAATGGGGTCGAATACTCGATGAACGATTGAGAGGATCTCTCGTTTTGTCAATGGGAACTTTTCATCGCTAGAGAGCCCCTTAATGTCAATAGACAGCTCATCTGCACTCAGTGTCCAACTTAATCCCAGCACTGGGACCTTCCTTTCATCTCCATCTTCATCCTCCACTTCTGTCGACGCAGGAGCATGCTCCCACCCTCGCAAATCGAACTTGGCTGCACTGAGGATACTTCGTGACTCAAAAATGAACTTTTCAAGCTCCTCTCGGCTATTCACACTAGAAACACAATTGTCAACATAAAACGACCTCAGGAGCTTTTTCGCCGTTTCTTGCAGATGATCCGGCGCGTTCTTCAGGTGAAATTCCATTGTTGCTCCCAGCAGGAAAGGGCTCGAAGAAATTCCAAAAACAACTTTTTGGTGCTGGAAGGTTTTACGATTTTCTTCCTTACCGTTCTCCCACCACAGGAACCTCAAAAATGGTCTATCATGCTCCTGAAGTCCAATCTGTAAGAAAGCTTTCTTTATGTCGGCAGTTACCCAAATTTTTCCCATCCGAAATCTGTTTATAATTGAGGGTATAAGTTCTACAACATTCGGTCCCTTTTCCAGACAATCGTTAATGGAGGGAGAATTCTTCCTTCTCGCCGAGCCATCAAAGACAGGTCTCACTTTGGTCGTTGAGTTCTCCTTGAAAACAGGATGATGTGGTAAAAAATGGTCAGTTTTCACATTCTCTTCAGGATATTTAACTTCTTCTATAATGCCCTCCTTCAGCCACTCCCGGAAAACATCTTCATAAGCATCCAACTTCTCAGTCCGTTCTAAGGATTTAACACAGCTCTTCAATCGTTTAACTGCTATCTCCCTGCAGTCCGACAGACAAGGGTGATCTTGAATCCATGGCAAACAAACCATATATCTTCCTTCTTGGTCTCTTGAAATATTACGAATAAAATGATCTTTCGCAGCGTCTTCGAGCTCCTTTCTCGCGATCTTTTCGCCTGGATCGAGAATCCCCAAAGTATCAAGTCTCCACAAATCAGAAAGGTTTAATTCGCCAACGTGGAGAGAGATAAGGACATTAGATTTACTGGCTTCTTTTTCATCTGTGTTTCCCATAAACGTCCATCCCAGACGTGTGTTTACTGCCACCAATCCATTGGAAAGGTGTTCAATTTCACCTGTAAATAACTTCCCTGCAAAGTCAGCTCCTATCAGAAAATGAATTTCCTTCGGATCTTTCTCATACAGACAGTCATGTTCATTTATGGAAATATCGCAAATGAAAACTCCACGCTTTGTCAGTTCTTTTATGCATTTAGAGTCCTCTAACTTCGGAATGAAAGCACAGATTCTTTTTTGATCCATCACCTCTAATTCGCAAATATAATCGCAGACAATATTGCTTAATTGAATCAAATATCTTTTGTGCTTTTCACTTTTTTCTATTCCTCCAAAAAGTCCATGAACGACCTTTTCTTCCCCTTTGCATTTCAACTTCAGTGCTTTAGCGACAAATTCACTTACATATGATCTCGAGCTACCTGTATCAATAATCCCTCGTACATAACGACTGATGTCATTCTCCTGAATACAAACAATTACAGTCTGTAAATACACCTCCTTGGAACAGGAATTGTTAGTCAAAACACTGGCTTCCAGAGCTCTATCATTTTCTTTATTAATTTCTAGTTTCTTATCTTTCTCTTCGTGTTTATGAAAACACATAATAGATAGATGTCTATTACCACAGTGTGAGCAGGTAATTTTTACCTTACAAGAACGTGAAACGTGTCCTGGTTTAAGACACCTAAAACAGCATCCCCTTTTTAACAGAATAGATTTTCTTTCCTCCAGAGACAGATTTCGAGTTTCTTTGCACTCAGAGTTTGCGTGAGACTTATCACAAAAAACACAAACCAGTTTTTTCTTTTCTTTCAGTTCAGTACTAAATAGCTCAGCTGCAGTCAGTGTATTTCCTTTTTCTCTCGAGTCACGTGAGAACTTCCAGCCAGTCACCTGACCGAGGAGCAAAGGTGGATGGAAAACTGTTATGCCAGTCTCTGGTGACCGAAACACTAGCAGCAGTACGCTTCCTGGAGGTCAATTCCTTCCTCAAAAATTCAATCAAATATTTGATGTCATAACTGGCATTGGTACTTTGTTTATTGAATTCTAAGATCAGATCAGTGGGGAGCACTTTCAACAGCATTGGACACATAAGATTTTCATACCTGTCTGACAATACTCCCAGCGACTCTAAACTTCTTATTTGCGTTTGAACATTATCTAACAACTTTCGAAATGTTCCGATATCACTGGAATTCATGAGAGGGGAAAGATCAAGCAAGTTACTCATATGTGCATTTATTAACAAATCCTTTCTCCCAAATCGCTCTTCTAACATGTTTACAGCAATGTCGTAATTTTCCGCTGTGATAGCAAATCCTGGTACAGCGTTTATAGCAGTACCTCCTAAGTGAGCTTTAAGATAATTAAATTTATCTACTTTGTTCAAAGAATCATTCTTATGAATTGCCGATTCAAAAGAATTCCAAAATGCAAGCCATTGACTCACATCCCCGTAAAACTTGGAAATAGATAGCTTCGGCAATTTTATAGTTATAACGAAGTAAATTTCTCCGTCATTTTTGGTCTACGCCGGCATTCGAACCCGGATCCCCTCATTCCGGAATAAGTCACTCTACCAATTGAGCTAGGCGGACGTTTTATTCTGATTCCTATCTGCCTTTATGTCGTGTGCGTCCTTCGGGCAGGTACGTCACATCTCCTGGTACGTTACATCATCTCCCCCTTATTATTATTTTTTTCTTTCGAAGTGCTGGAGAAAGGATTCTCTTATTTTTCCTATCTCGCGGTGTGGAAATAACATCACACCAATGCGAGATTTTGAACGGTCGGGTCATCCGGATAGTTCGGGCGCCATTATAACGAAGTAAATTTCTCCGTCATTTTTATCCGCGTCAGGATTCGAACCCGTATCCCCTCATTCCGGATTAAGTCACTCTACCAATTGAGCTACGCGGACGTTTTATTCTGATTCCTATCTGCCTTTATGTCGAGTGTGCGTCCTTCGGGCAGGTACGTCACATCTCCTGGTACGTTACATAGTCACAGAGTCCCTCACTCGTTCTTCTTTCGATTCATGTAGCTCGGGGATCTGACCAAGAGACACGCCATTATTCACAACATTTTGCTTTAATATATGAACTCGTTTGGACGCTCTATATCTCCATGTAGTTATTTTCTCACGATATTCTTCAGCACTTTCTAACTCAGACTGCAAGTCCCTTGGGTCTAAAACATTTTCCAGCTCGGAATCAATTCATTTTAGTTCTGTTGATTTTTCATTAAGATGTTCTAAAAGTTCTTCAAGTTTATCTATATCCACATCAGTTAGTTTAAGTTCCGCTTCCAATCGCTTAATAATTTTGGTAACGGAAGTTCTCATCACGCCGCGTTCCTGTCTCAATCTAGCTCTAATTTCTTCGGCCATCTTTTCGTTCGAAACAATATATCAGAATGTCAACAAACGGAAGAATTCTCTCGGCTACGAATTCTGTGCTATGTTCAAAATACCTCAACTCAAAATCCCGGCAGGGATGCCATTATGTAACGTGTCGCCGTTCAAATCAATCAGGAATGCACAGTATTGAAGAAAAAGTACTTCTTACCTTACATTCAATTTTTGAACGACGGTTCTTGGGTGCCGTGTGTTGAGATCGTTAAATCAATTAACAATAGCAAATTAATCCACATTCCTCCGAAGTTGACACGAATCACTCAAGAGGCAGTAATAAACATCAAACCTACATTTAAAACATGACACAGATGGTCGACCGCACACATACTAAAGATACATAACATAAAAAAACCGGCGTTTTCTTCATCGTGAGTTCCATTGTTCAAAACACTCGAGTTCTCTTTTCCCACGGGGCGACAGCGCCCTCTATCAGAAACAGTTTTGACAGCTGCTCGGATTTTATTTATTTTTTCTCTTCGGGAGCTGTTCCTCTTCCGACAGATGCCAACAGAGACGAAACTTTTCCAAATTTGTGACAACTAAGCAGACTGCTGTAACAAAATGTTTTGGCCCAAAGACATTTAATATACAAAAGGCATTTAATATGCATATTTAATATACATAATCTTCAAATGTACTACGTAGTAAGCAAATTTTTTGTACGCAATATTGTAATATAGATACAGTACTGCATATCTATATTTACTAGGTGCAGTACGTATCATGAACACGATTAGTAAACAGTTTTGAAAACAAGTTACTGTATCACAGTTCCATTTTTCTGTTTAATTGTTGCACTGTCTTGTATACATTGCAGTATTACAAGACTACTTAACCGTACGCACACTGATTGGCAATTCAGTCGAGTTACAACTCATGACGTCTAAACAATCAGCGTTTCATCGGTGATCACTCGGAGGTTTCACAGTAGATATACGCTGAAGAGCAATTGAATTAGAGACAGCTGGCGTTATGCAAATGTGGCGCTGTGGGCGGCCCTGTAAAAGGAAACGACATGACGTATGCAGCGATACGACAATATAAGGAGTGATGCAACGGGAATTAGTAAGAGTCGGACGCAGTTTGGGTAAGACGAAGGATCTAAGCGCATTTGATCGTGGGCAAACTGTCGGGGCCCGACGAATGGGTCACTCCAGCTAGGAAGTCGTGCAGGCACTGGGATTTTCACCAGCCACTGTGTCACGGGTGCACCGTGAGTACATCGAATCCGGTAAAACCATCCCTGCAAGGGCCACTGCCGTGGACAACAGCTTGTGGATGAGCGGGGTCATCGTCGGCTAGCTCGCATTATAACAGCGGATAGACGGGCCACAGTGCAAGAAATCACTCGGCAATTTAACGCTGGTGCATAAAGACGTGTAAGCAACCACACCATCCAGAACCATCTCCTCGCTATGGGGTACAGAAGCCATCGTCTCACGAGGGTACCGCTGCTGAGCGCACATCACAGGGTGCAAAGATTAGCATTGGCGCAGGAACATCGCCACTGGACCCTAGACAGGTGGAAAAATGTTGCCTGGACTGATGAGTCGAGATTCACGTTGGTTCATGCGGATGGCAGGATACAAGTACGGCGCAAACCACATGAAGCGATGGATTCTTCTTGAAAGCAGGTTACTCTTCAAGCTGGTGGGGGTGGCATTCTCGTCTGGGGACTGTTTACGTGGACTGAAATGGGGACCCCTGGTACGTGTGACATCGTCCTTCACAGGTCAACGTGACCAGGACATCCTGGACGACCATTTGCTCCCGTTTGTGCGTCTTCAACATTCCACTGGGGACCTCATACTGCAACAAGACAATGCACCGTGCCATCACTCCCGAATTGTATCCGAATGGTTGGATGAACACTCCACCGACGTGACCTCGCTTCTTTGGCCAGCTAGGTCACTTGACCTCGATCCCATTGAGCACATCTGGAATGCCACCGAGAGACAGATGTTCGAGGCTCTGACCCTCCTCCATCAAATATTCGTGAAGTGTGGGAACTTGTTCAGGGGTCGTGGATCCGTACGGCTTCCCAACGCTTCCGGTGTCTTGTCGAGTCCATGCCGAGACGAACCGCCACCGTCATCAGGGCGAAAGGTGGTGCTACACGTTACTAGACAGGTATCTCTAATTCAATTGTTCTTCAGTGTACAGTTTATTTAAATTGCTCTTAATAATATGCTGTTAAAATAAAAGTGCTTGAAATTATTCCAATCAATATTATCAGCAAACTGTGCTAATCCGCTAAAACACTCTTTACACTGCTACTTGTAATTATACAATTATCTTAGAGACAATATGCAAAGTATCTTAGAAACTTCACAAAATTACAACTAGCCTATTTAAAACCGGGTCTGAGTCATAAAGTTTGTCCTGATTCCATCTCTGTTAGAGACAGTAAGACCATAAAGTCGCACGGTGGTCCATCTGCCGTTATGGCAACTTTGCGTGCCGACCCTGGATTAGAGTTTGTGATACAATATAGTTGTTTTTGTTCATCTCTTCTGGTTTTTATCCTTAATTCCGCCGCAGTAACCGTAAACTAAGGGTGGACGACTCTTCGCAGCCGTTGATTTCTTGGAATTCTTAAATAAAAAGAAATAAATAAAGCAAAGATGAAAAATAAGTAGCTGAGTATAAAAACAGGTCGAAAGTGTTTGCATTCACTTTTTCTCACAGTTTTTGATAAATGAAATTCGGTAATTTTTTTTAAAGCTCGAATTGCTTTGTCATTCATTTGACGTGATCAGCATTTTTTTTCATGGTTTTGAGCGTCGTAACCTGAATAGGTAAACGCATTACCTTCCCATCAACTCTTAGCTGATGAACTTTGGCACCATACCAACCTACTAAACTTTAATCCTTAAACCTGACGCCAAAAGAAACGGCATGTTTGTCTAAGGTATTGTTGATCTGTATGAGCTTAAGATATATTATTCTGTAGCGTCCTTCAGACGCGGAAGAAGTACGTCATGGAACAGCAGGAATATTCTCACAGTCATCAACTGTTTGATCAGAAAAACACAAGGAAAAAAAAAAAGACGAAACCTTTGTTCTTTCTCTCTGCCATGTGGATCTGACCCTGGATTTCATCTTCTCCGCTTGGATGACTACCTCGCCGTTCATCTTCTTTACCCTGTGCACCTCCCTCTGAGGTCGCTGCCTCTCCAACTGCACCTCCATCTTTCGATCCTGCACAAAGAAAGGAAAACAGAAAATGTCACAACCTCAGATTACTGGAGCTTTAAATTCAGAAACATCGAAAATAAGAGAGATGAATTAAAAGTGAAAAACATAGAATAAATTCATTAAAAACGCAGGCTATTAACGAAATGAACAAACATCTAAAAATTACTACAACTATAGGTTACTACTCATAAAAACAGCTTTGAAGTTGCAGCTGAATGAACCACGATGCATGTTTTTTCGCTGAATCGCTGAAAAAATGGCAGAAATTTAAAACACAACATTGATGATCTGAGCTCTTTGGCACGCATTTAAGCCAGAAAATTGAGTGACACAACTAAAAATTTCTTCAAAGTGAATACGTCTAGAAATTACCCTACGATTTTGCAATGTAAAATGCGTCAAAAAAAGTTTTGTGTAAGTGTTTGAGAAGGAAAAACACCGAAACAGTATGAGTTATTTGAAATAAACTTGGTACATTTTGCCACTGTATGATCCAGAAGCATACTTAAAGTAATAGTGTTCTTACACAAGAGGAACTTGTTTTGAATTAACTTACCTTACGTAAGTTCATTGCAAACACATTTCTTCTGTGTGCTTTCGGTTTTAAAGAAGTGTTCTTATTGTTTTCTAACAATATTACGATTACTAGGTGAACAATTTGTTCGTTCCTGTTCCCACTGTTTTCAGACTGTGTTCACCTGCTCTTCTGGCAGGGTTCCACACGAGGAACATATCTTCTTACAACCGTGTTCAAAGAGTATTCCCATCATGTTTTGAAAGTGTATCCCATTGGATATAACAGTGTTCTTAATATTTCTTTACAGTGCTCACTGAGTTCTAACTTTATAATATAAAACATTCACTTCGTGTCCAATCAAACAAACAAATCTCACAGTTTTTCCCACTGTACTCTGGTCGACTGCGTTCTGGTTGAGTCATTATTGTATTCAGATGACGTAAGAAGAAGTAGATGCATTTCTGGAGCAAACTGGCCTGAGGTTAGAAATACACTGCCGGACAATTGCTAAGGACGGATGACAATAGCAACGATAGCAACCATAAAATGGAAGGCAGGAAAATGTGGAAATTAGCATAAGTGCGGGATACAGTAAGACGTGTTGTGCGTATGCAAATTTTGGATTGCCGAACTTGTTCGTGACGTCATAGCGCTGATAAGAGATATAAAGGATTTGACGCGTACTGACCGTTGTTGCTAAAACGCAAAGTTGAAAGGGAAAGAATCAATTGACGAACTTGCAATTTTCAGTATGTCTTCCCGACATCACCTAGAAGATTTTACGCGTAGCCGTATTATTGGCAAGATTGAAGAAGGGCGAAAAATAACAGATGTTGCCAGGGAGTTCGACGTCAGCCACAGTGTTGTTTCAAGGCTTTGGAAATCATTTCAAACAAATGGAGAGTGCAGCAAATGTCACGGGGGAGGTCGTGTTCGCAGTACGACACCTGCAGAAGATCGGTACATAGTGCTATCAACAAAAATACACCGGCGCAGCACAGCTAGTGAGGTAGCAAATCAGTTTATGGCTGCTACTGGCAAGCGGACCTCCCGAAAAATTGTCGCCAGACGTTTGCATGAAGGAGGACTATACGCCCGCCGTCCTGTTGTGTGCATCCCATTGTGCAGACGTCACCGTACCGCCCGTTTGCAATGGTGCCATCAACATCGCAAATGGACTGATAACGACTTGTCTGCTGTCCTCTTCTCAGATGAGAGTAGATCCAGTCTATCGTCTGATTGTCGACGACAACTGATCTGTCGTGATAGTGGTACTGCATATTGTCCAGCAAACATACAGGAAAGGGACCGATATCCGACATTTAGTGTCATGGTATGGGCTGGCATCATGATCAATGGCCGTACGTCCCTCTATGTGCTTCCAACTGGGACTATGACTGGCCAACGATACATTAATGATGTTCTGCTACCTCATGTTCGCATGTTCCGTGGTGCTGTCGGTGATAGATTCATTTTCATGGACGACAACGCAACATGTCATCGAACAGTCGCTGTCCAGGAGTGTCTTGAGAGCGAGGATATTCAACGCCTCGTATGGCCAGCATGTTCTCCAGATCTGAATCCCATTGAAAATGTGTGGGATGCTTTGGGGAGGAGTCTTGCTGGTCGCCAATGCCCTCCAATAAACAAGGACACCCTCATTCGTGCACTGACAGAGGAATGGGATAAATTACCCCAACAGCTGCTTGATAATGTTGTGCAAAGCATGACACGACGTGTGGAATCTTGCATTGCCCTCCATGGTGGCCATATTCCGTATTGACATCTTACGCCGGAACGCCTGCGGACGATAATTGCATTTTTTTCACGTTTACGTATTCTGCACAAAATGGCCTGTTTGTCCCTTGAACACGTTCCAAAGCCTTCTGGATTTCAGAGCACAATAAAGTTTCTTTCTTGTAATGTCCTGGCATTCTGACATTATTTTATTTCACTTGGAATCCACCCACACTTACTTTTTTGCGCTATATAGCCGTTTATGATCCGTCCTTAGCAATTGTCCAGCAGTGTATTAACAGCAAAGTTTTTATTAATTAGGTGACACTCTATGCAAACCGTTGCAAATGTTTTCCTCCGGTACATTACCATAATTCTTTCATAACTCGTCTACTTGATTATGGGATGATTTTGGAGAATTTTCGGAACACAGTAGGAATTTTTTTTCATAATTTTTATTGAAGTGCCCCAAGGGTTGTGAGTATACGAAGAAAGAAACACAAGCTGAAAGCCAATTGTGTCTCGTCTGTTATGTTTGTGGGAAGGAACACTAAAAACGCGGTCATCTGCGATAGTCAATAATGGCTCTCTTGTTATTTCTTTAAGAAGGAACATATAAAACACTAGCCCACTTGTCAAAATCGGAGGTGGCTTTCCTGGTACGATTCTTGGAAAACTCAGTGAAAGGAACTGATTTTCAGAAGTCATAAACACAGCTGTCTTTGTACGCCGACACAGAGGAAGATTAAAAAATGTGCTTACTGACAAGGAAGGCTATCTTGTTGTGAGCAATAACAAATATGATGCTTTCCAGTACTCAAGGGCAGTAGTTAGATGGAGGTTAATAGCGCATGCTTACTTTTTAGGCGGTGGCAATACTTTGGGTCATGTGGTAACAAGAAATCGTCATAATCTCTAAGTGACCTCACATGTGGGCGTGGTCGTTTTCCTGCATGACGTCACCTACCACGTGCTTTCCGTTGAAGCAACTTTTAATATTGTAAGGATTTTTTTCCCATCATTTTTTTTGGAATGATTTAATGCATTTATTTTCGAAAAACAACAACGAAACGGTTTGAACTCGGGCCGCTTCGATTACAGCAGCATACCCTACCGATATGACTACCAAAACATTGATTGGGGTGGTCAAGGGGATTAAGAGATATGGTTCAAGTAATATGAAGACTGCCTGAGGGACTTTCTGTTGGACGTCTTTAGATTAAATACAGGAAGGAGAGCGTATGAGTCATGCAAACATGCCCGTTCACGATTTTCACAATTACGCAGATGTGTTTCCACAACCATGGAGAAATACTACAGCGCCATAGAATTGCTACTGGCCAGATGCTGGAAGTCTCGCATTCGTAAACAGTGACAGGGAAGTTTATTTTCTATGTGAACAGGAGCTTATTATTTTTTCATGACGTATCATACTTCCTAATCCTAAACACTTTTTTTCCTCAAGAGTTTTGCTCATACGCTCTCCTCCCTTTATTCAATTTAAGGACTGCCAACAGAAAGTCCCTCAGGCAGTCTTCTCATTACGTAAACCATATCTCTTAATCCCCTTGACCATCCCAACCAATGTCTTGGTAATCACATCGGTAGTGCATGCGGCTTCAATCGAAACGGCCCAAATTCAAATCCTTCCAAGCCGTTTCGTTGCTTTTTCGAAAATAAACCTACTCGATCAGTCCAAAATAAAAATGGTGGACAAAAAAATCCTCTCCATATAAAAAGTTGCTTCACCTGAAACCACGTGGTAGGTGACGCCATGCAGGAAAAACTACCACGCCCACATGTGAGGTCACTTAGAGATCCTGACGATTTCTTGTTACCACGTGACCCAAAGTATTACCACCGCCTAAAAAGTAAGCATGCGCCATAAACCACCACCGACTACTGGCAGTTCGCACGTACAGCGCTATGAATTAAAGAAGTATGCTGGTTTCCAAGAGACATCGGATATTGCTTCTTTAGTAAACTAATGACGAAATATATGAAGACGTCGGTAATAATAAAATAACATTTCCATAAGGAATATTCACATAGTTCGATAAAACTTATTCACAACACGTTTAAACTGATTGTTTACCAAACTATAAAATGTGAGGGCTTAGATAGGCTGTTGGATCATTTGTTTTTTCAAAAGAGACTATGGTGTTTTTAGTTTAAGCATGCCAATCCCTCTAAGAAATATTTAAGAACAAAATATAAAGCATGCTGAATTAATTCAGCGCTTCTCAAGCTGCAATCTTAATCTCAGAGAAAAAACTCCTGTAAATATAAATATTTGCATTTGTCTTTAAATAGCACGTGATCTCCTGATTTATACGATTGCATCTAATCAATATTAGCAGGGAAAACGCTGCTAACGTTGATTAGAAGCAATCGTACAAACTGCCAACGCTTCGGAGCAAATATCGTCTCCGGCCCCCGTTTTTAACGTAGTCATTGTTAATTAATTTATATCCCTCTTTAGCCCACAGTTTGTCCTCGATGACGTTCCTTTCATTGGGGGAAGAAATACTTTGAAAGAAATCTGTTTAAAATAAAAAGGTCTGTGTGACGTCGTTGTGCAGTCAGCTAACTATGTGAAAGGAAAAGAAACTGCAGATATTTTTCTCATCATCTCATTTGATCCTTTTAACCACTCAATAATACCTAATCGTACTGCCTGCTTTTTTGTGGAACTACCATCTCTGAATTACCATCTCGAATTACCATTTGGGATATATTACTTGCTGCTCCGGCTTGTGCCGATGCTTCCCGTGTCCTTGAGAAATGCTGCATTGTCCTTCATTTTTACCCTTTCCCACGCTCACATTCAAACATGTGAATGACATTACTCCTTCAATCCTCATTTCTTTATCACTTTTGCTTTAAGATTTGCAGTCACAGTCCCGTATGATACCTTTCAAGGGTGGCGGAAGGTAGGCTACACTTAGGTCCGGACCCCTCTAGAATTTCATGGTCTCAATCACTAGGGGTGCCATTCGTGTTCGAACTACCCGTAAGCCATTGCGAAAGTGATGGTTGTATTGCGTCAGCTTCTATCCGCTTCGGTTACCACCTAATTTTTAAATTGCTGTTGCTTTTTGATTCACCTGCGTATAAAGACTGAAACTAAATATGGATAGATTGGGAATATAAAACGAAAACTAAACGGAAAAAGCTAAATGAACTGCTTTTACAGGTGTATTTATTCCGGCCAAAATGTAGAAATTAAGGAAAAACTTTCTGCATCAATCAGCATTAAACAACATTATGCTATCGACACCGATATTTATGTATGAATTTTGGATAGTAATTTTAAACCTTAAATTTAATTTTACTGTTACGCGTAAATAAACTCACGGACAATGAAATTTGCGCACCAAGAAGGAAGCATCGGATTGAACTGAAATTTTATGGACGTAATGATACAGATGTATGATACACATGACGGCAAAAACAGAGGTGCAGGACAATTACAGAGGATTCTGTGGTACGCACTCCGGTCACCTTCAATAGCGCGTCGCACCGCCTCGTGCGGCGATACATGCTGCAATACAGTCCGGCATGGAGCCGAACAGGCGTCGTCCTGATTAGCTCACTCGTGTTCGACGGTGTGCTCCAAATCCCGAATAGTGCGGGACGACGTCAGCTGGCGTTTCAAATGGTCTCACACCTGCTCGATAGGGGACATGTCCGGTGAGCGGGCAGGCCATGAAAGTATCTGGACATGGCGTAGACAGTCCTGGACAACCCGAGCTGTGTGCGGGCGGGCATTATCCTGCTGGTATAGCGCACTAGGAATCCCGGCCAGGAATGGGAGCACACGGGGCCGTAGGATCTCATTCACATGCCGCTGGCCCGTCAATGATCCGCGTACCACTATTAGAGCTGATCGGCTATCGTAGGCTATGGCTCCCCAAACCATTATGCCTGCAGTGGGGGAGGTGTGACGCTCGATAGCGAGGTTGGGATTCTGCCGTTGACCCAGGAACCTCCACACCCGGACATGATATTCATCTCTCCTCAAAACGAAGCGGCACTCGTCGCTAAGAACCACACGTCGCCAGTCTGTGGCGTTCCACGTTGCTCTGGCCCGGCACCACTGCACACGGAGCCGGCGATGTTCTGGTGTTAATGGCAGCACACGTAAGGGGCGCTGAGATCCCAGATTCGCTTCTGCGAGGTGTCGGAAAATGATTAGTGGTCCCACAGAAGCTGCTACATCTATCTGTATAGTGGACCGGGTCCCCGTGGGATCCGACCGTGCCTGGCGCACGATCCGTCGATCCCCTCTATCGGTGGTCCTCCTGGTCCGTCTGGAGCAGCTCCGCCGTGTGGCAGTGCCGTCACGTGTCCACTGCTCCCAACACAATCGGACGGTACGGTCAGAACGATCCACGTGGCGGGCTATACAGCGCTCCGACTACCCTGCGGTTTTCAGCCCGATGATCAGGCCTCTCTCAAAGTCCGTAAGTTGCGTAAATAGAAGTCTCTGGCGTCTACCTGGCATTTTTGTCACTCTGTACTCCTGCTTGCGTCGGCCGGTGCTTTTCGCTTTCATGAGGCATGGACTACATGCTGGTTTATAAGGCTGCTGGTTCGTGCTTGCAGCGCCACCACAGGGTGTGCGTTCATGCGCAATCGCACCAAACGTGGATCATTTGCATACCAGCTCGCACTCTGGCTATTTTAAAAGTTTCGCGGTTGTAGCATGTTTTCTTCTATACTTCGATTCGCCCTAAGATGACACTGTAGTTTAAGATTCAAGAGCCTACGCACTCACTGAGCCTTCGGGGACGGCCGAGATTTATGTTCATCCGCATCTCTCCCCACTGTGTCCTACTGTTAGCAGCTGTCAATCACTTTTCCCATCAACTCATTAGCATCCTTGTCCCCCAAATACTGCATATCTACGCATGCGTGTGTTAGTCTAATTTTAAAACTTAATTTCTGAAAATAGATAATTTTTAGATTTGTTTAAAATAACTCTATGTACTTATAAATAAAGAGCTAGGACAATATAAAGTATGATTCTGGGCAATAAATGCGTTGGTTTTCACGGAAAAGCTTGGAACTATTTTTAGTCGCGGTGATAGGTTTCACGTACCTTCCCCTTCAGTGTCATCTTAGGGTGAATCGAAGCATAGTTGCCAAATTGCATTGTCCGTGAGTGTAAGTACAGCAGTATTCGTCTTCATTTTGTCTTATACAGCACTACCATGTAGATTTTCATTGTCAAAATATTTTTGGAGCTCCGTAGCTGTTTTTACTTTATTTCAATTACTACTTCTGTGCTAAAATTTGGATTGCGAATAATGAAACCTTAACTTTTCTTAATTAAATACAGAAATCATTTTAACATTGTAAAAGAAATCAACATATAATATGCAACCATATATCAGATTTTATTAAAATATTGAATTTACGGTGCAACTTATTGTTCTCAACTTATTAAAATTTTAGAAGCTCTCTAAACTGTTCCTCAAATTTCAGCGAAAAAACTGTTAAACAGCTTTTCCATAAAAATCCCAATTTGTTTGGGAAAATGTTAAATTTTGATTTATTCTTCATTGATCTTAGTTGAAATCGGTCATCATGCATAGATATACATATATGAGCTTTTCTTCGTTTCATGTTAATCTCATGGACAATTTCTGCCGGAAGTCCCTCCACTACTTTTGGCCATGCAATTAAGAACATGAAATGGGGAAGAACTCCAACAGAATATGGAATTACCATGAACATTATACAAGGGGCTAGAGGAGAAACAGAAACTACACTCGCCCAAGTTTTAACTAAATGCATCAGTGGAGGGAAGATGCCTGATGACTGGAACAACGCTGCTGTGATCTTGCTACATAAGAAAGGAGACGTTTGGGACCTCAGAAACTACCATCAACTTCCTACGAGTTGATTTCAAAATTTTCATGCTTGAAAAAAACATTAGACTTTGCTCAATCAAGAGAACAAGATGACTCCAGAAGTGACTACAGCACCATACATCAGGGGTGGCGAGCCTATGGCACGCAAAAGAATTTTGTTGGCACACGGTAGCCATTGCCAGCCCTTCATTTTTTTAACTCCAGAAATATATGACGATTATCATGACTGGGAAATAAAGTAGCAAGTATTTTTTTTTATACACATGAAGCAGCGAGTACCTGTTATAAAACCTCTGATTTCTTTAAACACCATAAATATAAAGATTACTGTGAAATACAACACCTAATGATTTCTATACATCGGCAGCACGCATAACTCTCAAAACAACTAAATATAAGCATGACCTAAAACATCTCTCATCGTTGGTACAGCAGCAAAAGTCCCACTGAGAGTAAGATATGCCCACTATTCTTTTTATTATTTTTTTGCTTTCTACGTTTTATATTTTATGATATGAAACACAGCTTGTCGTTTCACTGCAACATTTCTTTTTAATTTTGTTCAGTGCTATATTTACATAAAGAACAACGAATGCACATAAATAAGCAACAAGGTTATTCCTTTTTCCTTACGAATGATCCTTTATTTTTGGCAGCCTAGCTAACAATAACTTCACTGTAAATTTTGCTGTTTTTTTTTTGTGTTTTTTAGTGTGGGTAAACGAATCTCTTTAACAATGGTCTCAAGCACTTTATTCCTTTTCTCCATAAACGAAAATATATATTATAAATGTTATTAGCGATTACCCTGTGCTGCAAGTTATAATATGAAACACAGCTTGTATACCCTGTGCTGCAAGTTATGATATGAAACACAGCTTGTCGTTTCACTGCAACATTTCTTTTAATTTTGTTCAGTGCTATATTTACATAAAGAACAACGAATGCACATAAATAAGCAACAAGGTTATTCCTTTTTCCTTACGAATGATCCTTTATTTTTGGCAGCCTAGCTAACAATAACTTCACTGTAAATTTTGCTGTTTTTTTTTTGTGTTTTTTAGTGTGGGTAAACGAATCTCTTTAACAATGGTCTCAAGCACTTTATTCCTTTTCTCCATAAACGAAAATATATATTATAAATGTTATTAGCGATTACCCTGTGCTGCAAGTTCAGTTTTGATAAGATAATTGTGCAATTTTAATTACGTAAATTAATAGACATATCCGTACTTTAACAGTTATGTTTAAACGTCTGCGCACACACCAGCAGTCTTGTCAGGACTGTGCATATTGTGTTGAAAAAGGCATCTAAAATTTACGCGAGAAAAGCAAAGAATTTTGAAAATAAAACGACAGACCCTTGGAGGTGCTATTTTCGTGATAAACTACACTGCCGGATAATTGCTAAGGACGGATGACAATAGCAACGATAGCAACCATAAAATGGAAGGCAGGAAAATGTGGAAATTAGCATAAGTGCGGGATACAGTAAGACGTGTTGTGCGTATGCAAATTTTGGATTGCCGAACTTGTTCGTGACGTCATAGCGCTGATAAGAGATATAAAGGATTTGACGCGTATTGACCGTTGTTGTTCAAACGCAAAGTTGAAAGGGAAAGAATCAATTGACGAACTTGCAATTTTCAGTATGTCTTCCCGACATCACCTAGATGATTTTACGCGTGGCCGTTTTATTGGCAAGATTGAAGAAGGGCGAAAAATAACAGATGTTGCCAGGGAGTTCGACGTCAGCCACAGTGTTGTTTCAAGGCTTTGGAAATCATTTCAAACAAATGGAGAGTGTAGCAAACGTTACGGGGGAGGTCGTGTTCGCAGTACGACACCTGCAGAAGATCGGTACATAGTGCTATCAACAAAAAGACACCGGTGCAGCACAGCTAGTGAGGTAGCAAATCAGTTTATGGCTGCTACTGGCAAGCGGATCTCCCGAAAACCTGTCGCCAGACGTTTGCATGAAGGAGGACTATACGCCCACCGTCCTGTTGTGTGCATCCCATTGTCAGACGTCACCGTACCGCCCGTTTGCAATGGTGCCATCAACATCGCAATTGGACTGAGAACGACTGGTCTGCTGTCCTCTTCGCAGATGAGAGTAGATACAGTCTATTGTCTGATTGTCGACGACAACTGATCTGGCGTGAAAGTGGTACTGCATATTGTCCAGCAAACATACAGGAAAGGGACCGATATCCGACATGTAGTGTCATGGTATGGACTGACATCATGATCAATGGCCGTATGTCCCTCTATGTGCTTCCAACTGGGACTATGACTGGCCAGCGATACATTAATGATGTTCTTCTACTTCATGTTCGCATGTTCCGTGGTGCTGTCGGTGATAGATTCATTTTCATGGACGACAACGCAACATGTCATCGAACAGTCGCTGTCCAGGAGTGTCTTGAGAGCGAGGATATTCAACGCCTCGTATGGCCAGCACGTTCTCCAGATCTGAATCCCATTGAAAATGTGTGGGATGCTTTGGGGAGGAGTCTTGCTGGTCACCAATGCCCTCCAATAAACAAGGACACCCTCATCCGTGCACTGACAGAGGAATGGGATAAATTACCCCAACAGCTGCTTGATAATGTTGTGCAAAGCATGACACGACGTGTGGAATCTTGCATCGCCCTCCATGACTGCCATAGCCCGTATTGACATTTTACGCGGAACGCCCGCGGACGGTAATTGCATTTTTTCACGTTTACGTATTCTGCACAAAATGGCCTGTTCGTCCCTTGAACACGCCTTCTGGATTTCAGAGCACAATAAATTGCTTTCTTGTAATGTCCTGGCATTCTGACATTATTTTATTTCACTTGGCATCCAACCACACTTACTTTTTTATGCGCTATATAGCCGTTTATGATCCGTCCTTAGCAATTGTCCAGCAGTGTACAAGTCCACCGTTCCTGCATCGACTTCCTTTATTTCCCACGTATAAATGCGCGGGCTATTACATACCAATTGCTCCTTCCCCTCCTTCCCAAAAAAGGCTGGGTGATTTTGTGCTTTAAAATGTAATTAAACATCGTCACAAAACTGTTTTGAAACTGTTAGAGTTCAAATTTAACAATTTCAAAACAGTTTTCTCATCGGCGCAGCAGCAGCAGCAGAAGAAGAACAACAACAACTACAAGACAGAAGAAGATAGTAATTAACGATATTTTGCTACTTGAAATTTGCACGGGCACGAGCGAGAATATTTTGCGCAATGAATGACAATTTCGGCACGCGGTTTCAAGAAAGTTTGCCTTCCCTGCCACAGTTACTGTTTGTTTTTTATCCATGTACTGAGAGAATTAACTGAAAGAACGAATGAATATGAACTCATACTGTGTATGGCTTTTACTGATTATGAAAAGGTTTTTCATTCCATGAAACCATCAGCAGGTTTAGTGTCTTTGAAATCCTACAGTACTGAAGATGCATACATCAATGTTATTAATAGCATCTACGAAAACGGAAAAATTCGAAAATGGACGATGTCATCGCTTTTTCCACGTTATTTTTTAAACAACGCATAGCGACTGAAAAATTGTATTCCGGCACTGCTGGGATCGAACCCCAGAACTCTCGATAACTAGTCGAGTGCGTTCGAATTTACGCTACGGCGCCAACAATTCTCAGCGCCATGCGTGGTTTATCAGTCAGCATCTGACTACACGAATACGTATTGATGGTCTCAGCAACTGTGATGGAGTCATCTGGTGGCATTTAACGCAACAGCTATTTAATTGTAGCTGATAAATTCAAAGGGCGATAGAAATGGTTAATATATATCAAATACGTGGAGATAATGTAAATGGACGATGTCATCGCTCTTTCCACGTTATTTTTTAAACAACGCATAGCGACTGAAAAATTGTATTCCGGCACCGCTGGGATCGAACCCCAGAACTCTCGATAACTAGTCGAGTGCGTTCGAATTTACGCTACGGCGCCAACAATTCTCAGCGCCATGCGTGGTTTATCAGTCAGCATCTGACTACACGAATACGTATTGATGGTCTCAGCAACTGAGATGTCGTCATCTGGTGCCATTTAACGCAACAGCTATTTAATCGTGTAGTTAGATGCTGACTGATAAACCACGCATGGCGCTGAGAATTGTTGGCGCCGTAGCGTAAATTCGAACGCACTCGACTGGTTATCGAGAGTTCTGGGGTTCGATTCCAGCGGTGCCGGAATACAATTTTTCAGTCGCTTTGCGTTGTTTAAAAAATAACGTGGAAAGAGCGATGACATCGTCCATTTACATTATCTCCACGTATTTGATATATATTAACCATTTCTATCGCCCTATGAATTTATCAGCTACAATTAAATAGCTGTTGCGTTAAATGCCACCAGATGACTCCATCTCAGTTGCTGAGACCATCAATACGTATTCGTGTAGTCAGATGCTGACTGATAAACCACGCATGGCACTGAGAATTGTTGGCGCCGTAGCGTAAATTCGAACGCACTCGACTAGTTATCGAGAGTTCTGGGGTTCGATCCCAGCAGTGCCGGAATACAATTTTTCAGTCGCTATGCGTTGTTTAAAAAATAACGTGGAAAGAGCGATGACATCGTCCATTTACATTATCTCCACGTATTTGATATATATTAGCAAATATTCGATTGTTCGAGGACACAGTACGTATAAAAATTGTAAAGGAAGTGAGACAAGGTGATATCGTACCTCCCAAACATTTCAATGCCACATTACAGAAAGCTTTCAATCAATGAACTAGAAAGACAAAGCGATAAAGATTAATGAAAATTATTTAACCATTTTCATTTTGCTGGTGGCAGTCATTTTTTCCAGTACCCCATCAGAGCTAGAGCTCATGATCCAGGAACTTGCTGACAAGAGAAAAGAAGTGGGTTTAAAATGAACTTACAGAAGACAAAACTGCGGTAAAATGCTATTACAAAAGCTGAAGAATTGGAAGTTGATTGGGGCAAATAAGAAGAAATAAAGTAGAAGAAGAAATAAAGAGGAGTATAAAACTCGGCTGGAGGGCATTTGGAAGAACCAGTACAAATTTCAAGGGCAATTTACCATTATGTCTTAGAAGAAAAGTGTTTAATAAATGCATATTTCCAGTTCTCACTCAGGGATTAAAGACATGGACAGTTCTGAAAAACGATATACAGAAGATGCAGACAACTTAAAGAAGCATGGGAAGGTGCATGCTTGGTGCAATCAGGAAATGTTGGAAGAGGGGCACATGTATTAGAAGAATGACAAGATTTGATGACATCATGATCGAAATGAAAACCCTCAAGTGGCGATGGGCTGGCCATATTGCCATATGAACTGACCGACCACGGTTCAACAACTGAAATATTTGATTGTATACCAATGGGCAGAAAAATACCCAGAAAAAGACCCTCGTGGGTGATGGGTGGATGAAATTCGAAAGCATGCTGGTGTGATTTTGGAAGAAGTAGGCTCAAAACAAAAGTTGTGGAAGAGATTTGTGGAAGTCTTCATCCAGCAGTGGATGATAATGGCTGCTGCTGATGATGATAGTGATATGAACAAGTATAACAACAATGAGCCATTACATTATGACCACCTACCTAATAAGCTGTAGGACTCCCTTTAGCCCTCAAAACAACGGCCACTCGGCTATGCATCGATTTAATGAGGTGGCAATAGGTATCTTGGAGTATCTGGTACCACAATGTTAACAGCAGGACCTTCAGTTCCAGTACATTTCAGGGTGGTGGTAATTTAGCCCAAACTCGCTTCTCCAAGTCGAACCACAAATGTTCGATTAGGTTCATGTCAGGTCAGTTTGGAGGCCAGGCATTAACAGAAAATCACCAGCATGTTCCTCGAACCACTCCTTGACCATTCTGGCAGTGCAACATGACGCATTATTCTGTTGGTAATGGCAATCACCAGCAGGGAACACAGTTGACATCTATGTGTGAACTTGGTCCACAACGTACCTGACAGCTCTCAGGGATTGTGCTATTGGGGCCAAAAGTTTCCCAAGAAAACATCGCCATAGAATAACACCGCTGCCGTCGACCTGTTTCCGCCCAACAGTGCATCCAGGTGCGTTAGCCTCCGTTGGTAATGCGTGTATCGGCGCTCGGCCGTCTACATGATGCACCAGGAATCTTGAATCGTCACACCAGGCCACTTTTTTCCAATCATCCACGGTCGAATCTCGACGATCTCGGACCCATTTCATGCGTTGTTGGCTTTGAACTGTGTGTTGTGGCACATTGCCCTGATCACCACTGTTGTAGCTGCGGGTAATTTGTTGCACAGTGGCCCTGCGGTCGACGTGAATAATACGCGAGAGTCTGCGCTCCTCTCTGGCATCAATGAGATGCAGACAGCGGTTCATCGTTTGGCCATCTATGCTCTACTTTTGATACGTTCTCACTACAGCGGCACGTGAACAACCCACAAGCAGCGCTGTTTCCGAGATCGTAGTTCAGAGGCGCCGCGCCATCACAAATTGTTTTTTATCAAACTCCGATTAATCAGCAGCTTTTCCCATTCTGACTTCAAACACTTTACTAACTTAAAGCCGGTCCTCGGGTTTTATATACACTATATTGAAAAAAGTGACAGGATATCTAGAAGAAAAACACAACATAGCATTTATTGACATACATTTGTACGGTGTCGGTCCACCTTTGGCCTAAGTCACGTTTTTCTGAGCTCCGTGTTGTGTGCCTATTTAGTGTGTTTTATCGTGTGGTTCGTCATTTTCCTTTCGTGTTCCTTCAAGCTGAAGGTTCGTGCTTTGTTTTGATACATCTCCCAAGTTGGTGAGTAGTTTATTTTTTCTGTTATCATCATTTGAATTGTCGACCGAGCTGGTCGATTTCTCAGGTGGCCCTCGTCATTAACAATGGCGGCGGCTACTGCTGATAAGAGCGATGTCCACGCCCATATCAGCGAGGCATTTCCTGCCGCCTCCTCCTCCTCCTCGGCACGAGACCAATCTCCTCCAATGCTTGTAGGTGACGTCACCCAACCACTAGAAGTGGAAAGTAACTCCTCAACTACAGCTCAAGCTTCTTGCCCTGCTTCGACCAGTGACGTCAGTGCAGCGCAACCCTCTGTTGCTTTAAGTGAAGACATGGATGTGTCTGACAGCGCTGCTAATTTACCCTCTACTTCAACTCAGTTCAAACAGCCGGTTGCGTTGCAGCCCTCACGCTCGAGTCCTGCTCTTAGGGCATACTCTGCCGCTCTTACTGGAACAAAAGCTCCTTCCAAGTTTGTTGCAGAAGTCTTACCAGACTCGTACGTCATTGTTGATGGCATTACTGCCACCATAGATATTCCCGAAGATTCCCCAGCGGGAAAACAATTCTATTCTAGAATGGACTTCGGAGTGTGTTTTGATGCGCTCCCAGACACAAAGTTGAAAGAATATAGTATGGCTCTCAAGCAGATACTTCCAGCTGGAGCCAGTATTACTCACATGGCTCGAAAACCTCGAGCTGTGTTGGTGTACTTTGCTCTTAAAGAGCATGCGGATCTTGTCTTGACAGAAGGTTTGTCCCTCAAAGACGTCCATCTTCTACCAGAACCTGTCTCTCAGCGTCCAATCCAGGTTACATTTTATCCGGTTCCACCTGAGGTGTCAGACGTTGCGCTGTGCACTGTACTCAGTAAGTTCGGCCGAATTGTTGGGCCAGTTACTACTCTTTCAGCCGCGCCGAGAGATCCAGACGATAAATCCATAGGGGGATTTCGCCGAAGTGCAAGAGTGATCTTTCCATCTGATGAACATTTGCTCGCCTGCCCAAAGGTGCTCAACGTTCGTTGTGGACAGCAACGTAGGAGAATTGAAGTGACTACCTTCCTCCACTGCACTTTTTGCCACGGAGAGAATCATTTACGTGTGCATTGCCCACATCTAGCATCACAGGCTCCTAATAATTCTCCTACAACTTCTGGCCCTCTTCTGAGCCGAGCAACACCTTCTTCCGCTGCACAGAAAGCTTCAGAATCGAAACTTTCACAAAATTCGACTGCAGGAGTTGGTCAACGCGTGTCTACGGACCCTTTATCCTTCGACCAGCAACTGGATTTTCCCTCACTTAATTGTTCGCTTCCCATGCGTCGTCATTCTGTAGCGGCGTCCCCTTCAGGGGGTTTCTCCACTGCCCTTATCATCGATACTTCTAAATCTGCTGATGACGGATTTTCTGGCCACGAATCTCGAGTTGATGAGAGCTCAACTGAGCCTTCGCTGAAACGTCGTGGTTCTTCTCGAAGACGCCCACCGAAGAAGCTGACTGTCGCATCACCCCGTACCTCTCCCCGTACTGGTAGTGCCTCTCGAAAGAATTCACCATCAAAGGCTGCTACCTCTTCTGTCCAGGCCGACGAAGAGCCTCCTCTTAATTTTGAGGATCTTGTCGAACACCTTAAGGATGGCTCGGTTCCTACTGGGCCGATTTCATTTGAAGATTTACATCAATACCTGTCACATAAGACAGACCACTCCACAACGCATGCTTTACTCTCAAAGTATGCATCGTTTCTCCCTCTAGTGCTTGATCAGATCCAAGTCCTTAATCAATGCATCTCCCGCCTTCGCAAGGAACATCCGTGGGCTAAAACCTATTTTAATCGACTCAAATCATTTCCTCCTGTTGTGAAGGCTCTTCAGCAAGCATTAATGGAAAAAAAGTCTTCAAGATTGTATCTCTTAATTGCAGGGGATTTGCATCCCCATTTTCTAATGCCTTGGTACATGAAGACCTCACTCCGTTAGGAGCTGATCTTCTCTTACTACAAGAGACAAATTGCCAATCCACTACGATATTCTCACGATGGCGTCAGTGGGACTACACATTTCACCACGCCTACCAACTATCATCCCATAGTGGTCTAGCTATAGGTCTCCGCCATACTTTCAACTCCATAATCACCTCTTTTTCGGTTCGAAACTTATGTCGAGACCTATTACAGTGTGCATCATTCACCATAGCTTCCACATCTTATCATATATTTAATATTTATATTCCAAGCTCTTCAACCCACTTGACAATACTTTTTACTCGCCTTCGTCGTGCCTTGTCTCGCATTCCTCCCATAGATCATGTTTTAATTGGAGGGGATTTCAATTGCACTCTGAATCCTACCCTGGACCGATCTCCTTCCACCAGAGAACGCCGTGTTAACTTGGTGAATCTTCTTCAGTCAATGGTCTCCGACAACTCATTCATTGATGTTCACCGTCACTTCCATCCTTCATCGACTGTACATACTTGGCGCTCGCAACATAATCAAAATCCGTACACAGCTCGCCTTGACAGATACTACGCCTCATCTACTCTGCTTACAGCTGTGACAGAATCTATTATCACTCCTACAGCTTCTTCTGACCATTGTGCCATCGTTCTTATTATTCAAGCAGTTCCAGCACAACCCCGTACAATTCGTCCATGGACTCTTGACGACACTCTTCTTACAGATCCAGACTTCTGTACTTCAGTACGCTCCTTTCTTGAGGACAAACAACCTCAACTTCAATCAGCTCCTTGTGGTCTGACTTTTTGGTTGGACATTAAACAGCAACTCGTTCTCCACGTTCGCAAACTTTCTTTTAAAGCAAAAACGCTTCAAAACATGCGTCTCAACCATGTCCGTTCCATGCTCTCCATCCTAAGCCTAAGTGATCCTCTTTTCTGCCACTATCAAGAAGAACTGCGATCAATCCTCCTTCCTCTGGCTCAACAAGCTCTACGACGTCTCCGGCTACAACATCTATCGCCAGACGCATCCAATTACGATTTCCTTACATCCATGGAAAAAACACGAACAGCATCGAATTCACTTCGGCACCTTCGCCTCGCATCTGGAGAGGTGTCTGATGATCCACTCACTCTATGTTCCCAGGTCCGAAAGTTCTATACAGAGAAGTTCTGTGAATCTCCTCCGCCATCCTCTTCAGCTTTGGCATCACTTCTTTCTAACCTACCACAAGTTCCTCCCCATCTTGCCTCTTCCCTCCTCCTTCCTCCCACGTTCTCTGAACTATCCTCTACGTTTTCTTCTTTAAACTCTAGGGCCGCACCGGGTCCGGATGACCTCACCGGGTCCGGATGGCCTCACTTTCCTCTTCTATAAAACCTTTCTACCTCTCCTTCTACCATTTCTCCTTTCTGCACTTTCTGCTGCTTTCAATTACTCCCCACTACCAAGGCGATTCACAGTAGCATATGTTGTACTATTCCCTAAGAAAGGTGATCTCCTTGACCTGGAGAATTGGCGCCCTATCTCCCTCTTAAATCTAGATTATAAACTTTATACTAAACTTCTTTCCCAACGCCTTAACCCCATTCTCACTCACATTCTCTCCCCAAATCAAACTTACACAGTTCCCGGCAGTTCACTTTCTCATAACATCCTTCTACTAAATGATCTAATCCATCTTGCCCGATCTCGCTCTGAACCCCTTGCCCTTCTCTCTCTTGACCAACAATCCGCTTTTGATAATATCTCACATTCCTATCTATCGGCTACACTCCTTCACTTCGGTTTTCCTCCTTCCTTCGTCTCTCTTCTTTTCTCACTCTATCAAGACGCCGTTCTCCAGGTCAAGCTGCCCACCTTCCTCACAGCGCCTATTCCCTTCCGCCGGGGAGTGCGGCAGGGTTGCCCACTCTCCGGACAACTCTTTGCAATCGCAATTGAACCCTTCCTCCGCTCTGTACACCAATAATTTAAAGCAGTTCTGCCACCACTCTCTGCCTGCACAAGACATCATGCCACTACCTCTGTTGCATACGCAGATGATGTCACCATCTGCATCAGTCATGACTCACAGTTTCCGTGTCTCCAACGTCTATTCGCAGCTTATGCCTCATGCTCCGGTGCAGCGCTCAACTCATCTAAAAGCACTGGTTTATGGTTCGGCTCATGGACACATCGTGTAGACACCCCTTGGGGAGCAAGCTGGTCGTCCATCTCACAGCGCTTCCTTGGAGTTCATCTTAGTTCCTTGCAAGCTGCCCCCTCTACACGTGGAATGCTATTCACCCACGCTTGCTCAGGTCAACTGCCTCCTGGAGGAGAGCCCAGTTCTGCTCATCATTCTTCCAGAGAGCTCGCCTCTCTCGAACTTACCTGATCTCCTTGTGCACACACTCTTGGCTTGGTGTCAAGTCTCTACAACTCCGCCTTCATGAAATTACCCGATGTCTTACTTCTCTGATATGGACCTGCCACCACTGGGTCAGTGTCACAAAGCTTTGCCTCCCTCCGGATCACGGCGGCATCGGACTCATTGATACACAGGAGTACTACAAGGCCGTCAGAATTACTACTTTTCTCCGTCTCTTCACGTCGCCAGTACCAGATGCCGTTTTAGCTAGGGACGTCATCGCCTCCCCGAGCAACCCTAACTTTTCTTTTCTCTCCTTACTACTCATGGACCACCGACCCCTCACCCTCATTCGACTTCCCCCTGTTTACCGTGAAGCTCTAACTTTCCTTCGTTCCCTCCCTCTCTCTCGTTCTCCACCTGATTCCACAACTGAGCTCCTTGCTGAACCCCTCTTTTATTCTTCGATTCTTCACCCCTCTCATCTTCCGTACTTTGCCTATCCTACCTGGCTCCGAGCAGGTGTAGTAACAGTTAAAGATCTCACTAACCCTGACCTTTCCTGGCGACCCTTCGCCAGCCTCCCTCCCTCTCTTCTCCTCTCCTCCTCCTCTCGTGACATCTACGACTCTATTCTTTCATCTATCATTTCTCAATTTCCTCATCTTGCTTCCCACTCAGGTCTTTCCTTTGTTCCTTCTGCTTCTCTCCCATTTCCTCTTTTCTTGCTTACTTCTGGCTCAGGTCATCCCATTTCTTCTCTCTCGGTGTCAGCTCTTTATCGGTTCCTCTCTATGTCCCATTCTTCTCCTCCTCTCCCCATTCCTGATGTTCCCCCTGCTGCCACTGCTACGGTGTGGTCAGCCGCCCTGTCTCCTCTTTCTGCTCCTCTAGAAATTAATACCCACTGGCTTTTCCTCCATCGCCGCCTTCCTGTTCCCTCCGTTCTTTTCCGAATGTCTCTTCTCGATTCCCCTCTTTGCCCTTTCTGTGCTCGGGAGGCTGATGTCTCCCATGTCTATCAACACTGTGTTATATTACTCCCTATGCTGAACTTCGCATTTACTATCGCCCAATGTTCCATTACAGCAGATCTTACATTTGATGCATATCGGACTCTTCTGCTACAGAACTATCCCCCAGTCAAGCTCCCATCAGTCTGTGCCTATATTTTTATTTTAGCGAAGCATGTAATCTACGTGTTTCATCAACGCTGCAGATATTTGACTACTCCTCTGACTGTGCATGAAGCTTCTACGGCATTATTATGCCATTTCCGCGACCGTCTGACATCTCGACTTCGGCTAGAGTATTCTGTTGCAGTTACTCAGCGTCGGGAGAGCCAGTTCCTTACCACCTGGTCACCGGCTGCCTCATGGTTTACCAGCTCGCCAGCGTCATTGTACCTGACGGTCGGCAGATTTGGTATTTGACCTTTTTGAATCAGAAATGCATATGTAAATCTCAACAATCTGTTTTCAAGATCTTTGCACAGCTTGGAAATTTACCGCATGGGTTTTTTTTTCTAAAGGGCTGTCCGTGTTTACACAGCAAATTGTTTTTTGTGACACTCATCTTGTATTTTTTTCTTACATTGACGTTCAAGTTAGTTCGTCTTTAGTTTACATTTTGAGTATAAATATTGCAGTTAGTCATTAGCATAGTGCTGTATAAACATAGAAATTGTTTCTGCAGTGTAGTTTTTTGTAATTTTGTTCTATTTTGTTTCCCGAACATGTTTGCACTGTGCTGTATAATTGTACATAGTTTTAAAAATATTGCGGAACAAGTAATCCATCTTATTTGCATCAGGATGTCCAAGTTTAGTTATTTCCTGTTATTAAACATTCCAATGATTTGTCTGATAATCAGTTTTTTTTTTTTAATTGCATAGTACTGTACATCCTTGTAAATATGTTGTGTTAAAACTCACTGTCATATCGTACCTTCTTTCAAGAGACATGTTGACTAATGATTCTTACTGTATTTATTTTTGCACAAGTTAGTCAATTGCATGGTGTTGTACTCATGAGTAATATATTTTGAAAAACATTTTACCTATTTTGTTCTTTTGTGTGAGGTGATGCTTGGTACTATCATTCTTCTATTACTACATATGGATAGTGAGAATATGTTAAAGCTTTATTCATCGTGTGTTTTCTTATTATACTTACATATTCTATCTGGTCAACAGAATAGTGTTCCATTTCTGTATATGGTCCGATTTTGATTTGTAACATGTTGACACTGTGCTGTATATCTGTACATTGTTTCTGAATATTGCCGAACAGGTAATATATTATATTTACACCAGGAAGTCCAAGTTTGTTCTTCTCCTGATATTCCTCATTGATTTGTCTTATGATCAGTTTGTCAATTGCTTTGTACTGTACATTCTTGTAACTATGATGTGTTACAACTTACTGTCTTATTGTATTTTTTTTTTCAGGAGAAATGTTGTCTCCTGAAGCTCTCAATATTTTCTTGAACAGGTTTGTTAATCGCACAGCAATGCACTTATGAGCAATACGTTTTTTGTTAAAATCCTTCCTAAATGCCCAGACATGCTTGTCGCTGATCATTTATCACGAGCTGTAATTTTGCTCCATTTTTCAACTTGTGCACTATGCTGTATATTTTTATATAGGTTTTAATGGTTTAACGATCTTTGATCGTATTTTATTTGTATTAAGACGTCCTTATTAGTTCGTCTCCTGATTTCTACCTTGAATAAAGATATTTTGAAACCACCTTTGACCTTAATGCATGCACTGACCCTTCGAGACATGCTTCCGACAAGGTTTGGGAACACAGCGATAGATACGCGCTTTCATTCAGTACATAATGCTACCGCAAACTGTTGCTTAGTAGTAGGCTTAGGTTCCAAACTTCTCATGCGGCGTTCTAATTCACCCCATAGGTGCTCTATGGGATTAAGAACAGGGTTGTGTGCTGGACAGTCCACACACGATACCGAATTATCGTCAAACCACTCTCTAACAGTCCTTGCTTTATGGCTCGGTGCATTATCCTTTTGGTACCAACAAGGCTCGGTTCCGTAGTATTGCCACAGAGTTGGTAGGGCATAATTGTCCAGAATATCGAGGTAGACATGCTGGTTAACAGGGTTGTCCACGATAACCAATGGGCAGGGACCATACCACGAAAAACACCACCACATGAGTACACTCCAAACTTGACAGTAGGAACAGTACACTGCGATAAATAGCGTTCCCCCGGCTGCCGCCATACCCACACACGGTCATCAGACTAATGGATCGTGTATCTGGATTCATCAGCTCATAGGACCGTTTCCATTGATCTACGGTCTACGATAAATGTTCTTTACACCATGCTAAACGACGAGTAGCATTCCGAGTGGAGATCAATGCTGGCTTATGAGCAGCCGTGCTACCGGGGTTTTTGGATTGCCCCGCGTCATTATTAGTAATAAGGGTAATCACTCGAATCCCAAAAACTATGTTTTCCCAGTATTAGAGAAAACACAGGCTCGCTATTCGAGGATGGGCGTTGTGTTTCACCCAGCCGACGTTCCGTGTATCGGGGTCCGCTGAGTGCCGCAATGTTTTAAAGTAATCGTCTAGCTTTTCATTTCTTTTTGAATAATTCGTTAACTTACAAATTTTGATTTGTTTACTAGCACTGATGCGTAAGTTACTCAGTATTGCACTGGAGGATTTTTCTGAACATTCATCCCAAATCATTTATTCACACATCCAACACTCAATCGTTATTAACCTTTTTTACTTTACAAAATTGTACACTCAAATGAAATGTAGCCGACTCATAATACCGTGAAAATAAAATATGTTTATTTTGCCTGATGAAGGCTTGAAATCTAGAAAAATATACACTCAGTCATATGAAAATGTTTGAAGACCCTTTTAGAAAAATTATTTATTTAAAGGTTAACTTTAATTTCTTATTTTCATTTAATATAATTCTGAAATATTTCGAAACATAATTTACTAAAAATGATTCCCTTTACTACACAATTTCCTGCTCTGATCAATTATATTCACTTTACTCAACCCTTTCATTTCTTCTATTTCTGCCCTACTTTTCTCAGCATTAGTTTAGAGCTGGTTTTACTTTCAACCTTAACTTAGTCTATTTCTGCCCTGCTTTTCTCAGCATTAATTTAGAGCTGGTTTTACTTTCAACCTTAACTTAGTCTATTTCTGCCCTGCTTTTCTCAGCATTAATTTAGAGCTGGTTTTACTTTCAACCTTAACTTAGTCTACTATGCTCTTCTTTAATTTTCGGTTCAACATACTAATTATGTAAACAAGAGGAAACTTTAAGGTCGGTATTGTCCTACCTTCTATCCCACGATGAGGGCTGGAATATCATTCTAGCGAAGTTTTTATGCTATCTCCTCTCTTCCTGAAGTTCTTATGCCAACTCCTAATTCTCTCTGAATTCTGTCATCATTCTCTCGCAGTATTCATGCTATCTCCTCTCTTCCTGAAGTGCTTATGCCAACTGTCTGACTTCTGTCATCCTTCTCTCGCAGTATTCATGCTATCTCCTCTCTTCCTGAAGTGCTTATGCCAACTGTCTGACTTCTGTCATCCTTCTCTCGCAGTATTCATGCTATCTCCTCTCTTCCTGAAGTGCTTATGCCAACCGTCTGACTTCTGTCATCCTTCTCTCGCAGTATTCATGCTATCTCCTCTCTTCCTGAAGTGCTTATGCCAACCGTCTGACTTCTGTCATCCTTCTTTCGAAGTATTCATGCAGACTCATATATTTCTCTCGCTCCTCTTCCTGTCCTACCAAAAATTTCTTCTTCCCGGATCCTCCTACCAATTTACAGATTGGTCAAACAATTATCATTTCCCGATCTGATTTGCTCTGGGTTTCCCGCCATTTCTCTGACTTGCCATCCTTCGCCCCGTCCAAAATCTGTGTCCGCCCTCAAATTCTAGGAACTTCGTTGCCTACGGATCTCTGAGGTCGTAAATCTTACTATCATAAAACTGCTATAGTTTTCCTTGGCCTGGCGTCAAGCTATTCTTTTCTTCCAGACCTGGTGTATCAAATCTCAAGACGACTGGCGCCGAGCTCCAATAAAATGTCTACCCGCTATTTCTCTGACTTGAATTACTATGTCTTACCCAATATTGCTGGCTCGTAGCAGTTAGGGAAAGGATGCCCCGCGGTCCCATGCCACAGCAAGCGGACTGCTGGAAGCCCTTCGACTCTGAGAGAAAGAGAGAGAGGGTGGGGTGGGGGTGAAGGGGAAAGAGCGGTACTTTCCTGACCTTCCTAGGCGCGAACCCACGGAAGAAAATCTAAGGGGAAAATTAAATTGTGAAATGCAGAGCGTCTGAAGAGCGTGAAGTTTATAAAATCCTTATTTTAATAATTCTTACACCAGCTCCCCAAAAATCTCTCCCATTCATTTGATTAATTTTTTTTTAATCCCATTTCTTTTCCGCTTTTCCGATTACTTCTCAATTTCCAATACAGGGAAAAGGTGCACACTCGCTCCCGAGTGCTGCAACAGCCGCACGACCACGGCAACCCATGGAATGAAGTTCTATGCAAATGGTACGTGTACATACCGAGGTTCCAGCATATTTACTCACCTCAGGTATTGTGCAGTTCTCCGTCGATTAGCTGTAACGACTCTACTGAGGCTTCAACGTCCTCTATCACTGATTTCTTTTGGTGTGCCGGTACGTTTTGCTGCTTCAGGCACGTCATGTGACTTCCGCTTATTCAGTACATCCAAAACAGTTGACTTGGGTACGTTTAAATGCCTCTCGGTTTCTCTTATGGACAACCCACTAATATAACACCCAACAATGTTTCCATTCTCAAAGTCAATTCTCTCCCGCCGCGACATTTTCACTCAACCTCACAGTACGATATGATCGCGGTCAGCTGCAGGCTTGTTTTCATACCATTTGCAGCTGTACCGCGCATCTTAACAACGCAGTGGATCCGTTCATTTGCTTTTGAAGGGGTGTCAGGTGACTTTTGTCAATATAGTGTATACTGCTTTGTGAACTTCACCTGCCATACGGTTCGGTCTCCAGGCGCGCTCAATTCTCTAGGCTGGGGGTGGTCATAATGTAATGGTTCATCGGTGTATATATATACTGCATATAATTTACTACGCTCTCACTTGCTCCTTTTCATTTTTATTGTTTTAGCTCTCGGGGAAGTTGGAACTCCCTGAAATTATCACGTCCCGCCGCCGTGCCCGTATCCCGTATTCCATATTTCTGTATTTTCCGGTTAACAGCTGGAATTGACAATGAGATGTGAAACTTCCACAGAGTGAATAGGGAAGTTAACACAGCTGCTGAATGCATCTCCAGCCTCCTCTTGTTTAGTGTTTCTCAAAGTAGAAAACTGTCTCATAAAAACTTTTTTTTCGTTTTAATGTTTCATTTTTCTGGTTCCTTTCCCTGGGATATCAGACACCCTGCATGTCATAGTTATAAGAAATTAAGCCAGTACGCGTGCTTGAGATACATATTTGCACTGCTAGGAAGCATTCATTTTAAACTTGCAGGTAACGCATGAAATTAAATTCTACATTATTATAGATTCGCCAGAGATTCCCTTTGTTAAAGGAACCCCGGTGTTCCTTACTGTTAACCTTTCTTTTTTGGCCAAGAAGAAAAAGGGACGGTAAATTTTTCAGGATTTCAACTAAGGTTAGCTAAAGAAAATTATAAAAACTCATGAAAATTAATGTAATAATCGTTCTTATTTTCATTAAGGAGTGAGATAATCTGGCGATAACCTAATTAACTAAATACCTTTCCAGAGAATCAAAGACAATAATGCTTGAACGGAATGGCAGTTCAATGAACTTGTTACGAGCCCTTTTAGAGTTTCCCAATTTCACATTTGACCTTATGCAGGAAACCCGAAGCTCGGTATTTGAGTGCGATGATATTATTACGGGCTCTCGTAGCTCTCAACACTGCGAAAACCCGGAAGTAAGAAGAGGCACGCATACAAATAAAAGCTATCGCAAAGGTACAGGTGAAATCCAACATAAAAACGGTTCACAATCGTTCTCTTTCTCCCTGTTTTATTTATTGTTATTTTTTTTAGTTTTGTGTGTCCCTTTCATTACCGTCAGAGCATATCGCAAACGGGACAATAACTCGCTGAAAGTGAAGCAAGCGGTACTCCGTGATGCTTTTGTTCCTGGGGCTACACCGTTGCCACTGGACACAAGGAAAATAGTCGCGTGTAAACGCCGTGCGAACAATCGCGGCCTTCCAAAGAAACAAAAGTCATTTTTTACGGCTGCGAGCAAGAAAACTCATAGACAGAGAAACACAGCTGTTGTTCTCGAACGTGAGTAGACAAAGATATGAAATACTGGCATTCTACATTATGATAATAATTTTTCTCAATAACATTTCTTGCTACTAAAAGACAGAAAGAAAGTAGATGGTGTCACCGATTTTTAGAAAGCAATGGTAACACCTTACGAAGAAAGTACAACTAGTTGCGCTAGAGACATTTTCGAGGTACCTTTTAAAAGGGTGCAGTCATTTACTTTCTAATGCCTCTAGATTTTCCGGGAAGTCGCGTTTTCTGACGCCAAATGCAAAATAATAACAACAAAAACAAAAATTTCAAACCGATTTGGGTAGCCGAGTGATCGTCGTAAATAAATATTTGTGTGCATACCATGAAATGGAAAATTGTTGAATTAGTAAAAGCCGAGAAATCTACGTAAAAATCTTAGTGAATATTACAAATATCAAATGATAAAAAAAATATATCATCCGATAACTAAATGCGGACATACTTAAAACAAGCACACATTTAAGCTGCCTCGCGCAAAATAGTTTTTCCAGTCAAGAACATCTGGAGCGTGCATTCTCTTAGCCACTTCAGAAATTTAATTTAAAGCGAACATGTGACATGTGCAGCAAAATGTAAATATACTATTTATTTCATCTAACAAAAAATTGATTACTTGGAAAAAGCAAAGAAAGCATAGAGAATTTTATTGAGGGGTCACAAATATTGAGTAAAAACAATTTTCAATTCGATTTCTACAAAAGAAAATTTTCTGAAATCAAATACGCATTCCGACTTCCACAGGAATTTTTTCTGGCCCCAGAAATGGCTAGAAAATTTGCGGATAACCTTGTCTGAGACATCAGCTACAGAATGTTTTAAATGCGTATTTTAAAGGGGCAGAGTAATGGTAGCTATTTAACGTCGCCTAACGCGAAAACCCGCATCAAGAAAATCGGAACACGTGCGGACTACATTTCTCATAGTTGCAGGAAGCGGCGTATTTGAAAGAATTATTGCTGTGCCATTTCTACACGGTGAAAAATCATCGAATAAAAATTGAAGTTCAGACATCTCGAGAAATTTTGCATCTGGAAAGATGATAGGCTCAGAAAAAATGATGGTTGTGATTAAAAACCTGCACGGGTTGGGTCGATCGCGATAAACCCGAGCACTGCCCGATATCGGACCGGGTCTGGACTCGATGTCGGGCTGATCTCGAGTAACTACAGCCAAGCAACATAAGTTTCTTCTTCATGTAGGGTTCGGGCCGAATCGGCATTTTAATCATCTCATAAATTTCAGGCCTCAACACTATTTTCCATACCTATTTTTGTTTAGTGAAGTTCGTTTTTAGAAATTTGGAAATAAGTCAAATCCCGGTGCACGGATGCAAATCTTGGATAATAATTAAGAACTGCTGTGAGCAGTTAACAATCTTTCTGGCCGCTGAGAATGTTATCACCTGAAGAGGGAACTAAAGTGGAGACCTGGCTGAAAGGCAGGCTCATTGCAAAAAGTGCACCAATAGCAATCTGCATAGCAAGCAATCATCAAGAAAAGTAAAAATAATTTCAGTGACTGTGAGGATATCAGTACAAAAGAGGAAAGTTTCGTTGAATTGGCTCATTTCGTCCAAAAGTATGTATACATTATGAGAAAACTCACACTGATTAGTTAGCATTCTAGAAGTTTAATTCAAGCCAATGACCACAACTAGGTATAGGCCGACTAAGCCTGTTATCTCAATCTCTACCACAAGTGCAAGCAGTGAAAGAAATTTTAGAACTCAGAAAGAAGAACTAATTCGAAGCCTGAGATTGTAGACAGCAAGCATTTTGTTCCGTTTTGAAATAATTCTGTAAAGATGAATTTTATTGTCATATTAATTTAGATATTTCTACACGATAATCCCCAAATCAATTTTCTTTTCCTGTTATTCAAGACTAGTATTTGTAAATTTGTAGAATTTCCATTACAAGGGAAAGCATGTCAACTCTATTTTGTTTTCTGTTGTGCCGTGGGTCCACGTTACGATGGAACCCTAAAATGACAACTGATATTGTATCCATTTAAAGAAACGACCAAATTTCCATGAGAGATAAGGTAACTAAGGTTTGACTGGGAATGACACCCTTAGCAAGGCATTTATTGGATTTCAAAATGAACGACTTTTAGCGTAACCACTCTTTCTTTGCTAGCATTAATAATGTTTATTTTAACATTAATAATGTTTATTTTAACATCCCATTCTTAGAGTTAATAAGCTTTATTTTATGCGCAGGCGCTGCCCTAAAAATTCTTTTAAGATCTGTGGTTATGAGTACAATAATAATACATACGTAAAATAACAAATAAAGCGTTGCAGATCAAACTGAAACCTCGACGTGTTTATTAATTCACAACGAAAAGAAAGGAACTCCGTCACTTGAATGAGGAGTATCGTACATTCTTTTCTCCTTTCCGTGGTACTCAGGGAGTCATATTAAAACAAAAATTTAAAAACAATCCTTGCTGCTTTCAGAAAAATAATAATAATTTATTTAACATAAAGATTACCTCCTCACCCAGAGAATGCTTCTGTGATCCCATGTACATGTACATTAATTGATATTGCAATTTTAAAAGAAATGAGGATACAGGAAGCGGGCTTTCTTACAAAATTTGTTCGGGCTTGGGTCAGGTAGGGTTTAATCTTCGAGTATTTTGGGCTTGGTCGGCACGGACAACGGCTTAGAGTTTTCGGGCCGGGCAGAACCGAACTCTTAGCTGACTGTTATCAGGTCGAGTCGGCTCAAAAATTTCAGGCCCGTGCAGGCCTCTAGTTGTCATTACAAGCACCCAATGGAAAAACCAGTTTTTTAAGACGGGCTTTTAAAAGCAGTTACGTCTCACTAAATGCAATTATGTCTCCCAGAGATATTCACCATCTCAGAAAAATGCGCTCTTACTCATATGCGATATATATCATCTTTCTAACTTTCCGGATTAGTTTTCTTTTACTTTTAGATACATTTTTGCTGCTTCTTGTTATGTTTCTGTTCCGAACGCTACATCTAAACCTCTGAGCTTTTCTTTGGCAATATTTGACAATTAGTCAAGTCACAACCAGATTTAACATTAAACAGGACCGTTTGAAATATATAAGTGGTTAAGCAATTTCATTGTTGTCACGTATGCAGGGGCGGATTGGCCAACCGGTCCACCAGGACATTTCCTGGTGGACCGCTGGAGAAATGGCGCACTTTCTCGTACTCTTTTTGTCTAAATTTTCGTGAAAAACTATTTTTTTTTTTGGAATAATAATCGTTAACTTAATTTGAGCTCTATATATACCAAAGAAATTATTTCCCTTAAAATGAAGATTTCCTTTTTACCTACATATTGGGCACTTGCCATGGAATGATATAGAGAAATTATCTGTAGAAAAACTGCCCCGGACCAAAGAGGTTGATATAAATAAATTAAGCAATAGCTAACTACAGTTCTACGTAGCTCGTTGCCTTTGAGCTCAGGCTCATTGGTTGCCCCCTACTCTCCTTTTTCAATCTCGAAAGATACCCTAACTTAACCCATTGCGAAAATCCATCACCCCCACCCCTTTATCCACAAGCTGTCACACAGAACAAAGCGATTCTCCCGCAGAGATATTCCTAAATATATGTCCTACTCGCATTTATCTTAAAAAAGGATTTCTCAGTAATAGTTCACGTATCAAAATGGTTATTCATGGACCATATTAATTGGTAGACTTCAAAAATGCGTCTATTTAAGAAAGAGTTATCAATGCCATTCCGCAATAGATGTTCATGGCCAAAAAAGTACAAAAATTAATTGCTTAGGAGAATTGCTATTCCCGGCCTAATTTGTTCGTCCCAATCCGCTCCTGCACGTATGAACGTACTTTGTTTTTGTATCTGTGAAGTTAAAAAATCTAGACTTAACTTCATAACGAGAATTGCCAGATGATAAGAAAATTTCGTTAATAAAGGACAATCATTCGTCGGTCTGAAGGCAATTTAGTTCGTTGTTTTGTTTTGTATCTCATTCCTTTTGAACCCTGATGTATAACATTATATTTGGAGCATGAAAAGGAATTTAAGATTCGTGCTTTTCTTTAGAGTATGTCAAAATAAATACTATAAATACCCTGTTTCAGAACTGGACACGGATTTCAATTATTCGAATCTTTTCTAACCATGTCGTCCTCAATCAAACTTATGATGTCTTGATTGAGGACGATACTATCACCATCAACCACTTGACTCTCTTCCTCTTTAGCATACCTCAGCATGGGGCTATCCAGTACAACGGGGTACCTGATTCTTTAAACTTTCTAGATGATACATAGGATCATTTTTATCCTTATGATTATCCAAGGTGCAGATTGTGTGTATCTGTTTTATATTTGCCTCGAAGACTTGGTACAGGAACTGGCAGATATTAAAAAATGTTTGTTACGAAACTTTTCGTGTAGATTTTACTGCGGTATTTCCATATGGCATGACAAAAGTTTGAATTGCGTAACGATTGTTTTTCGTAAACAGTAACCGTCCGACATTTAGAGTATATCGTTTTTAGAGTATATCCGCCTAATATGAAACTCTTAGGTCACAGATAATAATCTTGGAAACATTTTTTGAAAAACTATATTGATTCCTACACGTCTAATAGAGATTCGACAACCGCAAGCAATTTACGAATCCCTCCGATTATTACAACTGTATGAAGATACATATGTGACGGTTACAAGACCCCTCCTGCATGTATATGTAAGGTAATCAAATAACACTGAAGTTATCACACTCGGATAAACACAATACCGGAATAAAGGCCGTGCTGCAAAACAACAGGGATAGCAATGTAAGGGCACCGTAGATATCCACTATTGCCCTACAAAAAATATGATTGATATGATATCATGACAAAGCCCTTTTCAAGACAAGATCTAAACCTCGCAGAAAAGCTTTCAATTTAATTTAGTTTCTGAAGTAAGTGGAAATTTTGCAAAAATAAAATATCACTGTTACTCCGAAAACGGAGATCAATGGCCAAAAAATGGAAAGGATCTTTCACAGAATTAAGGCGCTTTTTCATTCCCGTCAACAACTGGATTCACGAGCACGAGATGCTGTGAAGGGTGACGTCACTGTTTTTCACACGACCCTTCATAAAAATTAGCTTCGCTTTGAAGTGTGAGCGAGTTTCTTTCGTTTACAGTATTTTCGCATAGCTGAGTTTGCCACAACGCTTAATGGAGCGAGTAAAACTCTCTCTTCTCTTCACTCAATGGAAGAGTGGTTAGAACTTTTTCATGCCGTGCGAAACCTTGTTTATGTGATATTTCTTTCATTTTGTATGTCACTTACATAAAAAAAACTACTAGGGTCTGGATTATTTAATAGAATATCCATGTCTGGATTATTTAGTCAATAAAATGCGGAAAATGCTTTTTACTATTTCTGTATTTCTAGAAGCATTATGTTTTCATGCTATTTATTACACACGAAGCTGTTAGTGCTGAATTAGAAAAATGTAAAACACCGAGAGCTCAACTTCAATGTTGCGTACTAAAATATCCCAGTGAAAGCTTTCTACCTTTAAAACACATGATGGAAAACAGCGCATTACCATAGCTGGAGCAATTAAAAATCGAAATCCAAAATTTCAATTATCTCTCTTTTGTTAAATGCATCAGATGACTATACATGTTGTGTATGCACTATAGGACGAAATTCCTTGTGAAGTATGTAAATGGGTAAGCGATGACGAGAAAAACTGTGAAGGTAAAGCTGTGCCAATCAAAAAATAGAACATTTTTTATGTAAAATAAAGTAAAGGATGCATGACCCTGTGCTGAACAAAAGAATGTTACTTTACAGAAGGTTGATCGCCTAACATGGAGGCGATCAACCTGCTTCCGATGCAGCGCAAGGTAACTAGTTACACCGGTGCAAATGAACGAAGCGATTCATAGACGAACAGAGAGTCAATGTGAGAGATCATTGGCTTTTTTGTCATGCCACCGAAAATCAGTTCGTTCTGACTTGGCTCCGTCGACGCAAAGTATTCGTAGACACGGATTATTGCGATGTGCAAAGAATGGCAGTCCATCTCTTCCACTCACGGAACCTACACAGTCTTTCATGGAAATAAATGATCGGGAGTGAGTGAAACACATCGCACTCCAGACGTAGTTGCAAAACACTATCGTATTGACAATAATGGAAATTCAAAATCCAAACTACAATTAATAGAACTGGCTTTGCAATAACACAGTAGCATTCACAATAGACGCATAGCTACTGAAAAATTATTGTTCCGACACCGCTGGAATCGAACCCCATATCTCTCGATAACTGGCCGAGTGCGTTCGCTTTACGCTACGGTGCCAACAATTCACAGCGCTACGTGTGGTTTATCAGTCAGCATCTGGCATCTATCTGTAGTCAGATGCTCACTGATAAACCACGCATAGCGCTTTGAATTATTGGTATCGTAGCGTAAAGCGAATGTACTCGGCTAGTTATCGAATGATCTGGGGTTGGATTCCAGCGGTGTCGGAACAATAATTTTTCAGTAGCTATGCGTTGTTTATAAAATAACGTGGACAGAGCGATGACATCGTCTATTTACATTATCTCCAAGTATTTGCAATATATTCATCAGAATATAAGCTGACGAAACACCCTAACTGGCAGAGGCAAAACAATCTTCCTCACCACGGGCTAAAATGCAAAACGAACTGCATGATCCTGTGAGACGTGATAAACTGCATTTTTCTTTGCACGTGATAAACTGCATTTGGTTTTCATTTTACAAGTTCCATAAGTGAAAAAAGGCTTTTTTTTTCTTATGGAACTGGATATGCACAAGTTCCATAGGACATATCTAGTTCCATAAGTGAAAAAAGGCTTGCGCAGTTTATTACATTCTAACACATATTGTAGGAGGTTCAGCTTGTCAGAGTTGGTTTGTGGAATAAGGAACGTCGTGAAAGATTTTTTATTAAGTCAAGTTGCACGTTGGAAAGACCGTGAACAGCACTGATTTTAGTTCGGCCTACTACCACACCAATGTTTTTATTCTTCTTTGTCAAGGATCGATAAATGTTTTGTACAGAAACGAACAAGAGAAAAATACGAAAACAAGAGGTTAAAGACTACATACACACTTCATGCGTAGCGCACGACCATCTTCAATTCTTAGCTGGAATTGATACACATTCGCTCACTGACCACTCTGTGGTTCCTACTCTTAACAAAAGGAATGTGAAGAAGGAAGCAGTTTATCAGGGACGTTGTTCGCTGTACTAAGTTACACATTCATGGATGTGACTTTCTTCTTCAGCATTAATACCGACTTTTACTATTATTTAAGTAGCGTTTAAGAATGGTGCAAGGGAACAATCATGGTGCCACATTATCAGTTGTATTTCTGATAAATATGTGGCCAACATCTGTTGAGTAACCTACAGTATAGTACAGTCAGTTTATTGAAAATGTTTGTAAATATGAAGACATAAGTAGATGAATATCAGAAGTCTATCGTGGAACACAGTCGACGTACATTTCAATTTATAAAAACACAAGTAGACGACGTTTTGTCTATTCCACAGTTATGAATGACCTCCTGGGAAATTCTACTTGAACTGTTGTAGGAGGTTCAGCGATATCATTATCTTTTTTCAATTCTAGAATACATTACTGAGCACTAAAGAAGAAAATTCATGCGAGAACTGTAGAAAAAATCTTATTCATGCTTACCCATGCTAATTCCATGAAAGAGAATCTTGATCCAGCTTCGAGAAGCTGGGATATCATTACTGCTAGATGACGTGCTCGTCATCTAGCAGGAATGTCATGAAAATAGGAAACTGTATGGAAATGTTCGAACTACGTTTAACTATATCTAATTTAATAAAAAATATTTTTCTTTCTGTCTTCCGAAAAATGAGACCTTATGACAGATATTTTCACGCACTAGTAGAAACTTGTGTTTCAAATATACACGCTAATTTAAAAAAAATTATCACACATTTGGAATTCCATAAGATTTCATTATTTTCCCATGGAATAAAATTTTCAATATTATAAAATAAGTGCACAACAGCTGACGTATACTGTAAAGCCCAATCATGACACCAGTGTGATTCCTACCACTACCAGCAATTCTGCGCACACAACGGAACGAACCTCATCTCCTGTCAAACTCGGATGTAACACATCCGTGGTAATTATCTCTAACCATGCAGAGATTCTGGTCCTTAACACACTGATGTGTGTTAATATAAGTATGAAGGGTATTAAGCCATAAGTATGAAGGGTATTAAGCAAACTGGACAAGCAGTTGAACTTGCCAGTCCAATCCACCAAGATGCAAAATGGAGATCCAAACAGTTAAAAATTTTATGAAAATACTGTGCTACACTGTCTTCCTGAAAGATCACACTGATTGGAAGGAAGACAGTGTAGCACAGTATTTTCATAATTTTTAAAACAAATATTTTAAAACATTACCCTACATTTGCAGGATAAGGAAAAATTTCGTAAGTCATGATAACCAAGGCCAATGATGCATCTTTGTAGAAAAAGGTAAGTTGGAACATTCTTGTGTAACTTCCAGCATGAAGTACGTTCGTTAACCCTGGGCTGCCTCGGACCTATTCAGCAGACGAGTACGGCTTCTCATTTTTCAAAATCCTCACATTTTCTTTGCGTACCTTCTAGAGAAAACGGAAAGTACACTCATCACTAAAACACAAGCACTTCAAGAAAACATTCTTCTTCTTCCATCCTACAAAATGTGCCTGCACAGGATGCCCTATGTTTGATCTTCTCTTCCTTCGTCAGAATCTTCACCATACACAAATTGCAGGCAACCTCTTTCATTGCACTTTCTACATTGTTGTTTACGACACACCAAATTCTCTGCGGGTATAATACGTGGATCTACGCGAACTGTTAACTGAAACTCGTTCACACTTCTTCCAGAATTTCGTGAGATATGGATGGCCAGGGACTTGTTTAACAATGATAAAACCAGCACCCCTTTTCAAAAAAAGTCATGTATCATTCCTAGCCAGTGTATCTCCTCAAGCATACTTTACCAATTTTTTCTCAACCGCCCCGGTGGCCGAGTGTTCAGAGGCGTAGAATTTTGACTTGTTGCCCGAGTTGAGTCTCACTGAGCTCGAGTACCAGATGAGGCATGTTTGTCTTCAAGTGCTGTTCTCATCCTTTCCCTGGTAGCAGTGGCCATAAATTAGGGACGGGAGACTGCTAATAGCCCTTAGAGTTGTTCACGGTAATCATTAGACCACAAATCAGAAACAAAAAGTTTGCTTAAGAGCTACACTAAACCAGGGTTTTAGCTTTCTTTCCCTTTCAGACTTAGGCCACTCGCAATATCCCTCATTTTTATCTTGTACAACACGAGTGTTATATGCGGAGAAATTGGACTTTAAATGACAAAGAACGAAAGAAAATTGAAGCTATGCTCCATTTCTCTGTTTAAAAGAGTAATAATACCTGTACATTCGCAAACGAGTGTGATGCTACTTCTGAAATACGCTGCAAAAGGATCACAAACCTTCCATTGGACCACCATTATTCTACTGAAAATATTTTATTTTCATTCGTGTTTCTAGACACTGATTCACTATTAAAAAATCACGAAAAACTTTATATACGTCCTACAAAAGAGCTTTTCCTTTATAACTTGCGGAGAGAAACAAACTAACAACGCCGCGTTTAGTTCGTATATTTGCTGGAAGAAAGGAAGGACGAATCAGATTTAGCTTTAAGTTTTCACGTTCTTGGAATATAAGAAATAGATGATATCAAATCTGAGTATTTTTCACACATTTGATCTGGTAGTTAATCTGACGCTGTTTTTCCAATAGCTGTCCACCTGTGCGTGTACTTTCCAATGCACGTGATCGGTTCCCAGCAAAGGCGTCACGCACTCACCGCAGAATACGAATACTTTACATTGAACCTTACGGTATGCTGGGAATAAACACAAGAGATATGTATTCTTGGGAAACATTAACAAAATTTCATTTGTTTATTTTTCATAACGTGTCGCATCACATATTTTTCCAAATCGTGGTAGTGGCGAAATCAGCTGAATGTTCTCACTGCAGTTTAAGAAGAGTTTGTTGCAAGACTCGACATGCACTTCCTCAAAACTGAAACGGACCAACCCTCAGTAATCTTCAGAGAAGTTGAGGGAGGAAAGGTGTTGGAAGTGCAAGTCCTTGAATCGCAAGTGATACAGTATGTGAAAAATTTCAGTATAATGTACACTGGCGACAGGTATGTGCTCAGTAAGCACCTTCGTTAAGGAATAACTGCATTAGAAGATTCACCGTCAGGGATCATGGACGATGAGATTCATATTCGCGAAAACTGCACAAGTTCTGGTATTTCACAACAAAAAGCTTTTGAAGAGAAAAGTGCTTAAGGCTTTGCTGAATCCGTCGTCGCTATCACTTCCGCTCTCTTTGTCTCTCACAGCGCATGTTTTTGCTCAGGCCTCTTCTTGATTTCTCAAAAATAATAGTAATTCATAGTATCAGTGGTTTGATTTGATTACATCCTCAGCGGCAGCATTAGCTTTTTTTATTTTTAATCTAAAATTTTCTTAATTTCTTTTCGAAAGGTTGACTTATGCGAATAAATTGTTTTGGTTACGAAATACCCATCAGCCGAGTGAATAATTTCCTTGTACTTTTAAGAAGTTTATTGTAGCATTCTGTATTAACAATTTTATTCAAGCTTTCCTTTAACATTCTTTTCCAAAGAGTTGGCATAGATTTTTAAAATTAAAAAAATTCAACTGCGAATTGCGGTCGAAATTGTAGCACATCGACTGGCTTCATAATACTGTACTTCCCAAATGAAGAACTTCTAAAGCACTGAAGGTAGCTTGTTTTCACTTTCATTATACCACGCGCATGCGCAGTACCACTCTCCTCCAAAGCCAAATGGACTTTCTTGATGGCGCGACACACTAACAGTTTTCGTCTCTGCTCTGGGGAAGGCGTACATGAAATTTATTGACACGGCAATTGTTAAAAAAAGTCGGTCCGCTTCCCTCATTATTGCTTCATGTCGTCTACTACAATAGCAATTTTCACGTTGCAGTGATAACTGAGCACGGAGTACAAGCGATAAAACTAGTAGTGTAGTTTCACCTTTAGTGTCGCTATGCTTACAGGTTTTGTTCGACTTTCAAACAAGAAACGGAATAGTCTACACTACAGCTTTAGATTTATGTTCAATAAGTTTTTAAAAAGAGGGAAAATTCAAACTCGATTGAAAATTTCAATTTCGTTAAACCATTTCATATCCTCCTCATCCGTACTATATACTAAAAAATGAAAAGATATGAAAATTGGTGTTAAATGAACAAATGAACAATAACTGATTATATACGAGCCAGTTGAAGCTGAAATGCACCTTACATAACTCTGAAGCAGGTTAACAGTGGTTTTGAGATCTGTCTTCTTCTCCGAGGCGTAGTAACCGATGCAGAACCTTGACCTCTTCAAATGAGATTTCTCAGATGGGAATACACCAGATTATGTGGATAGTCCAATGCTGGGGTGAAGGTCGCAAATCTCAAGACGAAATCACCTTAAACGGCTCATACGTCTAGCACCGATTCTGGTGTATCCGTCCACACATTTGCGTTATACTCATGGAAAACTCTAGAAATCCACGAATTGGATAGTCAGCAATGGGACTGAAGGATCCAGGTAAACTTACACACGAAAAACTCCCACACAAAAAACTCCCACACTTTCTTCTGCTGCTGGGAAAAGTGCAACTCATCGGAAAACTCCCACAGTAGTAAACTTCTACACCTCCTCATACAGATATACACAAATTGCGTTTCGTTCGGAGATTTTGTCAAAGTGTGGGAGTTTTCCTAGTAGACCAAAACGAAATTTACGAATTTTCTTAATGATATAAATGCGCACGTAAAATCATAATGGCACAAGGTTTATTTGGAAGCGCCGCTTTTCGACTCACTGAATCTTGAGTTACGATTTTAATATTTTGCATGTGGTAAAGTGCCATAAAAGCTAATCAACAGGGACTCGACGAATTGGTCTTCGGGTGCTGACAAAACACCTACGCCACGGGACTTCTTAGAAAATTTTAAATTATAACCTTGATATTTCGTATTTGTTAACATTCCATGAAACATGAAAAAGGGCACTGAACGGATTATGTCTCAACTCTTTACAAGGCATCAAGGCAGCGGGCCTTTTTAGAAGATTTTAAGATACAACCTAGATATTTCGTATTTGTAAACATTTTATTAAACCTAATAAAAGGTACTCAACGGATGAGTTCTCAACTCTTTACAGCGCACCTAAGCCGCGGGCCTTTTTAGAAGATTTTAAGTTGCAACCTGGATATTTGATATTCGTAAACATTTTATGAAACCTAATAAGAGGCACTAATCAGATTATTTCTCAGCTCTTTACAAGGGACCTAGGCGGCGGGACTTTTCAGAAGATTTTAAGTTACAAGCTAGATATTTTGTATTTGATATTTTTTTTCTAAAATGTAGTAAAAGACACTCAACGGATTATTTCTCAGCTCTTTACAAGGCACCTAGGCCGCGGGCCATTTTAGAAGATTTTAAGATACAACCTAGATATTTCGTATTTGTAAACATTTTATTAAACCTAATAAAAGGTACTCAACGGATGAGTTCTCAACTCTTTACAGCGCACCTAAGCCGCGGGCCTTTTTAGAAGATTTTAAGTTGCAACCTGGATATTTGATATTCGTAAACATTTTATGAAACCTAATAAGAGGCACTAATCAGATTATTTCTCAGCTCTTTACAAGGGACCTAGGCGGCGGGACTTTTCAGAAGATTTTAAGTTACAAGCTAGATATTTTGTATTTGATATTTTTTTCTAAAATGTAGTAAAAGACACTCAACGGATTATTTCTCAGCTCTTTACAAGGCACCTAGGCCGCGGGCCATTTTAGAAGATTTTAAGATACAACCTAGATATTTCGTATTTGTAAACATTTTATTAAACCTAATAAAAGGTACTCAACGGATGAGTTCTCAACTCTTTACAGCGCACCTAAGCCGCGGGCCTTTTTAGAAGATTTTAAGTTGCAACCTGGATATTTGATATTCGTAAACATTTTATGAAACCTAATAAGAGGCACTAATCAGATTATTTCTCAGCTCTTTACAAGGGACCTAGGCGGCGGGACTTTTCAGAAGATTTTAAGTTACAAGCTAGATATTTTGTATTTGATATTTTTTTTCTAAAATGTAGTAAAAGGCACTCAACGGATTATTTCTCAGCTCTTTACAAGGCACCTAGGCCGCGGGCCATTTTAGAAGATTTTAAGTTACAACCTAGATATTTGGCATCTGTAAACCTTTTATTAAAACTTAATAAAAGGCACTCAACAGATTATTTCTTAGCTCTTTACAAAGCCCCTAGGCGGCGGGCCTTTTTAGAAGATTTCAATTTACAACCTAGATCAGCGGTTCTCAAACTTCTGACGCCGCGGAGCCCTTTTCACTCAAGGATGAGGCCGCGGAGCCCTTTTCACTCGAGTGCGAGGCCGTGGAGCCCTTTTCACTCAAGTACGAGGCCGGGAAGCCCCATCATATTTTTCTCTGCCCTTGTATATATTCAGTACAAAAATGTGTTTATACAGGCGATGAGGATTTCAGAAGTTCATTTCTGAGAATTCTGAGAAATATGGGTTTCATTTCTGTGAAGTATTGGTTTTATTTAGCTAACAGCATACGCTACACTTTAAATGTTTCTGATACTCTAGTATTCTTTCATTACTATGAAACCAAGAAATATAAAAAAAGATAGAAAATGCTATTATAAACGCATGGCAAGTATTCGTGAGGAAAAATGATTGAATTACTGACCTCAATGCGACCTGCGCATTTGTTTCTTCTCCTTACAATGTTCTTTCACGTCCGGCTTTATGAATGAGAGTTGCAGTTGCATGTCCGGCTCTGCATCCACTCTGCTATGATACTTGGATTTTGTGGAAATATAAGTTGAGAAGGCAGTTTCGCACAGATACGTACTGACAAAGGGAAGGAGAATTCTAACCGCTTTCTGTGATAAACATGCGTGCTGTTCCTTGACGTTGCACCAATGGTAGTTTATCAAACGCTGCTTTTCCAGAAGTGTCAGATGCCAGATCGATAAGATTTTCATATTTGCTTGCAGTCATACTGCGAGCCTTGTCTTTAACTGCAAACGTATCTTTTACCCATGTATAATTTTCCAAATTCTCGTGTATTTGGGATGTACTGCAAGAGAGCATCATTTATTTCTTGCAGGGTGTTGGGAAGCTATCAACCTCACGGTTTCGGAAACATGCAGTCCAGAACTACACCTTTCTCTTGAAAGCACAAGTTTTCTCAGAGGCCGTGAAAACAGTAGCATTCTTTTCTTGGAGACCTAGGTGAACTTTATTAATGTTTGTGAATATGTTAGCTAAATATGCAAGCCTAAGCAACCACAGATCATCATTCAGCCGTTCTCCCAAGCCGGAACGGTGACCAATGAGGAAAACGCGCACTTCAGCTCTCAGTTCAAACTACCGCACTAAAATTTTTCTTCGAGAACCACCGCACAGTTCTGAGTGTAGCAAAATAGGATGTGTGAATACTTCCCATATCTTCGCACAAAATCTGGAATAACCCTGGGTTAAGTGGTCGGGATTTTATAAAATTGATTATTTTCACAGCATCATCGAGGACGGTAGGCATCTTTTTCGCAGCAAATAACGGTAAAGAATGCAGTGGCTGCAGCTGGAGTTTTTGGCCATCATTTTGATTCGTGAAACGGCACCAGCACATTTCCCAACCATTGCTGTCACGGCGTCTGTGCAAATGTCACTACACCTGTCCAACGATAAGCCATGTTCTTCAAAAAAATTATTCAGGAATTTAAAGATTTCAGCTCCTCTCGCTGTGGATGACAATGGTTCACATAGAAACATATCCTCCTCCAGTGAATACTGATGTTCATATCGCACAAACACAAGAAGTACCGCTAGTCCTGCCACGTCGGTAGATTCGTCCATTTGCAGAGCAAAATCATTGCACTTGAGACGATGAATTAGCCCCTTCTTCAAAGCAAACATAATATAAATTCTGAATTTGCTTGTAACGCTTACTGGTCATCCATGTACGCAAATTCAGAATTTATATTCTACTTCCTTTGAATATTCTATCGATTTCCTATGTATTACAAGGAATATTTGTTCCTTCATTGATCCTTTTTCAAGTTATCTGCTAGGTTTTTAATCCGGTGAGAGACTGTGTCATTTGAGAGAGGGATATTTGTTTGGGCCGAATTTGCATTCATCGTACATTTAACCAAGTCAACGGCACAGGGTTTAACTAGTCTGTCTCCTATTGTGTGAGCTTCGCCCGCCTGAGCTATTCAGTAACTAAATATGTAAGATGCTACGGTTGAGTTTTCGTTTGCAGTATGAGTATGAGATGCCTAAACCATAAATTTTTTAATCTGTAATAATTCATCCCGTCTGTAACCAAAAACCTGACGTCTGTATCTTCGCAATCGAATGCGTGGTTTCAAAATGACGGCGCAATTTAGCTGGAAACATGGAGCTATTTGGAAATGTTTTGGGGCACAAAACGCACTGAGGATCACTATTAGCGTCTACAAATCCAAAAAAAGTAACTTTCATCATATTTACGTTTTTTAATGGCACAGTCACGAGTTTTGCTTCCAGCAGCACATTGTTCCTCCTTTCCAGTACATGTATTACTTGCAGTTCCTTCTTTAGCGCATTCTTTAGTTTTCTCGTCGTCTGGTCTTAAAGGGCTTGGCACTAGTTCAGAAACTTTCGCTGCAGAGGACGAACGCTTTCTGGGCGATTTAATGTTCCATTCTTAAGCCATTGCAAATATTAAACACTACCACAAACGTGCGGACTTACAACGCGTCACTTAACCCGAGTCAGCTGAAAAGAAATTAGCTGAAGGGTTGAAAAACGTATAGAATAAAGCTTTAGTTAATGTCGTGATCACGTGGTGCAATCGTGTGTTGTGTTGCAAATACCAGGAATCGAGCAACAAAAACAGCGCCAGGGAGAGACCGCGTGGCGCCAGTTCTCTGTTTCAGGAGTGGTATCGTTCTTCTGAGAAATAACCCATTTGAGGCCCGTCCTATCGCAGCAATACAGCCATTTCGATCATCGGGCCTGACAACACGCTGGCGTGAGACAAAGATATAAGAAGCCAGGGAGCCGCGACGACCTCTTTCTTTAAACGGCGATGACGGTTGGATGTGCTTTGTTTTGTCTGCCTGTTTCGAAACTACTGCTACGCCGTCCCGAGGATAAAGAACAACTACTCGCGGCTTCCAATATGCAGAGCCGTCTCTTTGGCCGTAAGCGCCCGGGGCGAGATTAAACAAGGCGCCCCGCCCCCTTTCAGTCCCCTTTAGAGAAAGACATTCCTAAATTTTATCAAGGCGATTTTCTGGAATAATTTTGCATACAATTTCATAGAAAAGCCAGGAAATATGAAAATAAGAAATGTTTCATGTTCTCAGCTAGACTCGCATGACGTAATACGTAAGAGGGGCGCCCGGGACGGCCGCTCCACTCGCCCCTAGGGCCCTTGCGATGGCCCTGCAATATGGATCGCTATATACCGTTGGTACATGATTTGAAGGAAGCATTATGTACATTCATTGTATAAGAAAATTGAGGAAGTACGTGGATTTTCCCAGTGTACTTTCGTTTTCGAACATACCGGTGTCCCAAAGGATTTTTCACGGAAAGTCGCGTAGCACACTTTGAAAACCGCTGACCTAGATATTTCGTATTTGAAAAGTAAACAACGTCAAACGGTATTGCTACGGACATCTTTACATCAGTATAAATTCCACAAGAACCGTAGCTCTTACATTATACATCAAACAATATACGTGTAAAAATATCTCATTAGTTTCTTCTCCTCCCTTTTACATTTTCTATCTTTAAAAAAAATATTTTTTTCCTTTTAAGACTGATTGTATTTTACTTAATTGAAACAGAGACAGTTCTTATTCTTCTTGCAAAAGCGCAATACTTTCAGGAATTTCAGGAAAACTGGTTTTGTTAAAGCTGGAATTTTGTGAGATGCGTTTTCCTTTTTTATCCTGCTGCTAACCACTCGCATAAGGCTGGTACTGATTTTTTTTTTCACATACTGGATAAGCCAGTGTAGTTTAACCCGGGTCTCAGGGATGGCATTAAAAGATTCAGAGTTCTAGATGATTAAACATTGAAATCGAAAATGATAATTAGTTTTATCAGAAGGAGTTTTAAATGACAGGAAATTAAGAAAAAACATTGGTGTGATTATTTTTAACATTTGAAGTTTTATTTATTTATTTATTTATTTATTAGAACTCTTTTGCTGTACAATATCACAATACAACACCCAAAAGAACGAACAATATGTCACATAATCTAAGGTTAATAATAACAAGAATATATAATACACCAATGAAACCAATATAAGTAAGACAATTTTCCAGTTTTTAACAATATAATTCCCATGTTACGAAGATAAATACTTTACAATATAAAATACAGGAACAAATTCACACTCAAATGCGGTCAATATGACTAAAACACCTTCAATATCAATTTAAAATGTACAGCAAGGAGTCAGGGAAAAAGGCTAAATTTTTAGCCTGACAAGCCCCTGATCTCCTCTGAAATTTTCAAAAAACAACAACAAATTTTTTAAGTCCAGTCGAGACAACGAATATGATATTAAAGTATGCACCAAATAACATCCGGAAAGCCCAAGACAATAAAAATATCTTTTCCTCCCCCTCCCCTCCCTTTCTTATATACAATGTTCAATAAAAAAACTCCTCAACAGTCGCCTGTCCCTTGGGGGCGTACGGGCATTATGAAAACAATTCTGTTAAACATAATGCCCGTACGCCCCCAAGGGACAGCGAACTCTGACCTCCTGCGAGTATCATATGAATGAGTGGCTCTCGACAACACTATAAGATTTAAACATCTTCCTGTATTAATACGTTCGTGAATAATTAACAATAGTCTATATCTGTGGAACTGCTCTACAGTCAATATACGATAATAACGAAATAAAAATTCTGAATGAGCCGAAGAGTTTAACAATCGAACATACCTTCTCTGCAAAACAGACAGACGAGTGAGATTCCGTTTTGTAGTTACACCCCAAATCAAGATGCAGTACGACAGCACACGATAAACAAATGAATAGTACAAGATCAACAGAACTCTAACCGACAACAAACCCGAGATTCTCGTAATCATACCAACACAAGAAGCCAACTGATCCACCTGGTCATCCCATTTCAAAGATTTATGAAAAACAACTCCCAAGAACCTTATTGAGGCCCGATATTCCAATGCCATGTCGTACAAATATACCGGACTCAAATCACTATGACCATGCCTAGTACAGGAAAACAGCACGCACGCCGTCTTAGCGACATTTAATGTAAGAAAATTACATGCAAACCAACGAATAAACTTCACAATTTCAAGATTTACTCGAGGAATCAGTTCATCCAAGGAGTCTCCCCTAAAAAAAAGACTGACATCATCAGCGAACAGTATCATATGAGCTTTAGCCGGGACCTAAAAAATATCGTTTATATAGGTAAGGAACAAAATACGACCCAATACCGAGCCCTGAGGGACTCCATAAGAAACGGGTCTTACTTCAGAGCAGTATCCATTGATTTGAACGTACTGTCTCCTCTCCATATAAATAACTCTGAAACACCTTAATGCAGCTCTTGCCCATCAAATAACTCCGAAACACCTTAATACTGTCTCCTGCCCATCAAATAACTCCGAAACACCTTAATACTGTCTCCTGCCCATCAAATAACTCCGAAACACCTTCAATGCAGCACCCTTCATCCCAATCCCCTCTAACTTAATCAATAAAACATCGTGACTGACTGTATCAAATGCTCTTGAAAGATCAAATAAAAGTCCGACAACAGAGTCCCCAGAATCCAAACTGGCATGTAAGTAATTCAAAACGTCCAAAACAGCAGTCTCCGTCGAAAAGCCTTTACGAAAACTATGCTGGTTGGGACATAAAATACCATTTCTATCCAAGAATGAATTCAATCCATTTAGTATTAGTCTGTCCCAAATTTTTGCAAATACCGAAATATTTGCAATCGGCCGATAATTTGCCATTTCTGTTTCTGAACCCTTTTTATGTACACTGCTGCCCACCCAAAATGCAACACCAAGAAGGACACGAGATAGCAAAGCCAGATTTACTGGTCACCTAACAACAGATACAAAGATGAAACGATTGAGCTTACAGGCCCGTGCGACTTGCGGAACACGCAGACATCAATAGTTCGTGTGGCCCCCATGGCTGGCAATAACGGCCGCTACACGCCGCGGCACCGAACGAAAGAGGCTTTGTATGTGGGCTCAGGGTATGTCGGTCCAGGCTGTTTCCACACGTTGCCACAGTTCATCAGGCGTAGCCGCGGGTGGTGCTTGCCGGGCCACTTGGTTGCCGATCAGCGACCAGACGTGTTCGATGGGCGACATATCGAGGAAACAGGCGAACCACGGCAGCAGTGACATCTGGTGGGCCGTGAAGAATGGTTGCACGATGCGTGTCACGGGCGGGCGCGCATTGTCCTGTTGAAACGTGGTCGCTGGTAGGTCCTGCAGGTAAGGGAGGACTACAGGATCCAAAACGTCGGAGATGTAGCGGTGGTTGTTGAGTTTACCGGCGATGCGTACCAGAGGGTTGCGGGTGTCATATCCAATTGCGCCCCAAACCATAACGCCAGGCGACGGACCGGTATGGCGATGCATAGTGCAAGCGTCATACAGTCTCTCGCTGCGGTGCCGCCACACGCGGATCCGACCATCGTAGTGTTGCAGGCAGAAGCGGGATTCGTCGGAAAAGACAATGTCGTGCCATTCCGTAGTCCAGGTGCGGCGTTCAACGGCCCACTGCCGCCGCACTATCCGGTGGTGTAACGTCAATGGTAATCGGAGCAATGGGCGCCGTGCGACAAGTCCCCGCTCCTGCAGACGACGTCGAACGGTACGTGTTGACACAGGTTGTTGCGCAACACATCCTAATTCCTGCGCTAACGTTCGTGATGTGGCGGTGCGAGCCGCCAACGACCGCTGCACAACATGCCGGTCCTCTCGTTTGGTGGTGTGCCGCTGCTGCGGCAATCGCTCACGTCGGTCCGTCCATCCCTCCTGCACCCACCGAATCCATACTCGCTTCACTGTGGCTGGATGTCGTCCCACACTGGCGCCGATGTCTCTGTACGATGAACTCGTTTCGCGATAATCCACTATTCGTCCTCTGTCGCACCCCGAAACGAGCTGGAATGACTGCCGTATTCTGCGACGAGGCATCAGGAAGCTTCCCACGCACAAGTCCGGCAGCACAACACACTTTCACTACTTACACCCCGCCTTCTGGGCATCCTTCTTATAGTGCTTCTCAGTGGCGTACCGGGCGCACATGATTTGCATATGCCCTGCAATGCTAATCGTTTGCATGTCCTCTAGCGGGCGACGCATGCTGCGAATTTCAGGCCGATCGGATGCTTCCTTCTTGGTGTTGCATTTCGGGTGGCCAGCAGTGTAATACAGTAATTCGGCTAAGAGTCAAGGGGAGCGGAACAATCCCAGTTAAGGCAATATTATCAAAAATATGAGTCAACGGAACAATTAGGTGCGAGGAGACAAATTTGACCACCTTAGGGTGAACACCATCTGGACCAGGGCCCCCGAAGGCTTTAATCCATTTAAACCCCGAGCAAGATCACCTGCAACAGAAGTGAAATAGAATGAAGAAATGCTATGATCGGCAAGATATTCACGAAATCCACCATCAGTTGAGTTTAAACCCGAGACAAGTTTTCCAGGCAACACCACAAAGTAATTATTGAACAAATCAGCAACCCTCTGTGGGTCTGACACCATGTCACCATTATGATCAGCCTGTATAGTTTTACCAACAGATGCGGATCTGGCCAAGAGATAATTTATAGAGCGCCAAGTCCTCCTACTGTATGTAGGAGAAGAAAAACGGTTCCAATAATAATCTCTTTTATCATGTCGAATTTTAATGTTATACCAATTTTGATATCTCTTAAAAATCATCAAATCTGCCGGTTCCCTGGATCTTAAAAATATCCTAAACAGTCTATTCTTCCTATGCAGACACCTAAGAAGGCCATTTGAAAACCATGGCTTTCTACAACGAGCAGAACGCTTTACAGTAATAAGTGGAAAATGAAGACCATAAAACCGCGAAAAAATTGACGGAAATACTTCATATGACACGACAGGATCAACATGATCCAATACAGGTTTCCAATTTACTTCCAACAATGCCAAGTCAAACAACCGAAGATTTTTGAGACTAAAATTCCGTATTACAAATGAACGAGTGGACGGCAAATTTTTATTCGTATAAGAACCTGACAAGCAAAAGATCGGCAGATGATCACTAATATGATAAGCCAATACTCCTGAATAGATAGAGGTGCTGTTGGTTATACATAAATCCAGCAGCGTGGCAGAAGTAGTAATAATTCTGGTTGGGTGTTCTATAACATTCACGAATCCTGAAGCAACAAGAATATCCATTAGTTTTTTAGTAGTGCTATTATCATGTACGCCACAATCGACAATTAAGTCCCCTAGACAATACAGAATCTTATCACATTCATTGACATAATCCAGGAAGCCAGAAAAAAATTGTAGAGATTTCTCTATTTCTCTATGTGGCGGTCGGTAAACAACACAAATCACATATCAACGTGATTGAAGAACAATCATCTCATAATTTTGGTCAATGACAGTAAAATTACCGACAATTTCCACAGTGAGATTCTGTCTCACAAACACAGCCACATAACTACCACGACCACTAGAACGCGAAGCAGTAGAAATACGATAACCAGGAACACGACACAAGTGTACGCTGTTCTCCTCAAACCATGTCTCCGTAACTCAAACGAAATCCAATAATGAATCGAATGCATCCAATAAATCCAACAAGAAATCCATTTTTCCCAATAAACTGCGAGCATTGAAGTGCAACAATTTTAAATAAATAAATAAATAAAATAAAAATTACTTTTTAATATATAAATAAATAAAATTTTAAATAATATAATATAAATGGACACCAAAATATCAGAATTGCTTGCAGGTAAGGGGGGGGGGGTCGTATAGGCAAATATTGATCAGTGAAAATATATGTTACTTCCAGCGGGGAGATGGTTATTTTGGATTTCCGATTATGTTTCTTTCACGCCAAAATCCGTTCCCCTTTTCTTCCTTCTTCCCATTCTTTTCTCGTTGTTGCTTGAAGGAATCGTAAGGAGTTGCTAATTGCTGGAAATCCAATTCTCACTGGGCTTCTTTGATTGTCGTTTCTATCAGGGGATAAAGAAGGGGTTCATCCTTCCCTATGTTTGTCAGAGGTCCTGGTCAACGAAGAAATATGTTTTTCCCGAAAGATCTTAAGTACCTTTTTTTCTCTGAAGGCGAATTTCGATCTGCTGTTCTCGTTGAATAAATCCAAATCATTATCTAATTATATTTCAGATGTTTCTATAAAACAGAAATCCAAATATTTATCCGATTTCCTATTTACGGACATAAATAAAAATGAGGAAAAGTGAGAAAGCAAATGTGATGTTTAGGCCTTGGCATGAAAATGAGTGCGGGCGAAGCCTCCCTCTCTGCCACCCCTTCCCCCGCTTCTGAAGCTACTGTAGTGAGTTGTCAGTTTTACGACTGTGTATATGACTGTCAGATTATGACTGTGTGTGCGTTTGTTTGTTTCTTTTTGTGTCTTTCCTGGCCTTCGTCCTTGATTGTCCTCAACGCGGTAAATATTTATGGTTAATATTCTAATTTCTGTCATACTGGAAGACTACGCGGTAAACATGCATGGTTAATTCCTTCAATTATATTATGGTTAATAATTGGAGATCTGTTACATAGGACAACGCGGTAAACATGCATGGTTAATTCCTTCAATTATATTATGGTTAATAATTGGAGATCTGTTTAGGACAACGTGGTAAACATTTATGGTCCCTTACTTCAGTTGTATTTGTGCGCCGTAGCTGTCAGACCAACGTTCTATTTTTGTCCGTTTTCATTTGAGATGGAAAAGTTAGTAAGTCAATGAGGTAGAGTAAAAATGGCCTTCGACGGATACATTTACAATATTCACAAGATATACGTACTTGCATCACATAAAATTCCAGTGTGAATTAAACAAAAAAATCGGACGTAACACATATTTGTTCACAAGTGTTGAAGGGTGGCAGCAAACTCCCACACCGGTAAACTTACACACTTCTGCTGTTAAGAAAACTGGTACACGGAGGAAACTTCCACACCGGTAGACTCCTACAACTTCTCATATCAGGGAATGTAAAGAAAATGCGTTTCGTTCGGAGTGCTGAGATAAGAGGGATAGTTTTCCTAATGGAACAAAACGAAATGCACGAGTTTTCCTAGTGATATAAATGCGAATGTAAGATCATAGTGACACAAGGTTTATGTAGAAGCTTTCCTACTCACTAAATCTTGAGTTGTGATTTTAATATTTTGGTATGTGATAATATGCAATAAAAGTAATAAAAAGAAACTCACTGAATCAGTCTTCAGGTACTGACAAGGCACCTATAGGCTGCGGGCCTTTTTGGAAGATCTTAAGTTACAACCTAAATATTTTACATTTATAAACATTTTATTAACGCTAATAGAAATCACTCAACGGATCATTTCACAGCTGTTTGCAAGGCACCTATGCCGCAGGCCTTTTTAGACGATTTTAAGTTTAAAATATTGTGTTATTATGATTTTAGAAACGCATTTATATCACCAGAGCTCGTACATTTCGTTTCGGCGAGCTAGGAAAACTACCACACTTTGACAAGATCTCCGAACGAAACGCAATTTGTATGCATTCCCTTATAGTATAAGAAGGTGTAGGAGTTTACCGGGATCCTGTTGACATTCGCGAAAATCTGCTTAAACAAACAGAGCACACCCACCTCCGGAACGTTTCTTTCACGCAAATACTGTGATTACTCATTTTGTTAAAATATTTACTAATTTGAAGGTAGAAATTACATCAGAATAAAAATGTAAAAACGTTAGTTTCGATTGCGTTTCTAAAAATACAGATATTCCCATTTTGGTGATGTCATTGTCACTTGTGCCTGTCGGCCACGTGCGTTACAGAGGCTATTATTATACCCGGAGGATATTTGCTGGCAGTGGAAGGTTGGTGAACAGTCTAATGTTTTTGGGGAACTCAGCGTTTCACACTGGCGGAAAAAATCCGCCAATGCAATAAATCTTCTGGCTGATCTACCGTTCAATTTCAGGCAGACTATAATTGTACGGAGACTTTGAGACGGCGGAAGAGGTAGAAATTCCGAACCAGGGAAATAGCTGATAGTATACAATGACCGAGAAGTTGTATTTTTGTTCTGACTCCATGGTGCACTCCTTCCAACCAATAGAGATACTGCACCCCTTTTCGATGCATTTCCTCAGAAATGCATCGAAAATTTTCAGAGGTTTTGGAACCTTAAGGAAAAAGAAAGAACATAAGAGAGAAATATAAGCAAATCAGTGTAAAACTGGGAATGAAAAAATGTGATTGACAAACCGAATGAAATTTTGAGGAAAATCTTCGTTAAATGAAAATTATCTTCACTAAAAGGTTCATAGCTTTAAGATATTGCAAAAAAAAAAAAATGTTGACAAAAAAATTAATGATCAAAGTTATCAAAAGATGATTTAAAGATTATTACAAAATACACAGAATTTTCTATTTGAGAGGCTGGTGAAGCGAAATCTCCCCATTCACAACGGATAAAGATAATTAATGTTCACTGATACCGTATAACGCTTGTACAACATTTCAATCCGAAGAACACAAATATTTTTGTTTGAACAAGTAGTAATCCGAAAAGCAACATTTTTTATATGGGGATGGGGGCCGAAATCAAGAACCCGATTTTGCTGTCTTTTTGTATTCAAAGTTACATGCCAACTTTTTTTAACACATTTTACCAAATGCACTGCAAATGTAGTTACGGTGTGAGTGTAGAACTTCTTTATCTCTTTCTGGGTATCGAACTTCTTTATTTTTAGAGATATTTCAAAATTCTTTTGGCAACTGACAGGGCATCAACAAAATGTTTCTTTCGAACATTTAAATTTTCTGTGTAGATCATGAATTTTCTGCTACAAGGTTTCAACGTGAAAATGAAAAAAATTAAAGTTCCGTTGTTAAGAAGCATTTCAACTTGGAGAAAACAATTATGTCTAGATTCTTTACTTTAGGTAACAATATTGACTACCCAGCAAAAACACAAGTGTTGGAAAACTGCTGGCCAGAAGCTGGAAGTGATGGGTCACTGCTGGATGAAATCTGCCGCTCACGGCACGATAGTGATCCGTTGATGGCCCTGCAGCATCGCCGTGAATTACAGGCCTCCGAGCAAGCGCAACGAATGGCCCGTAGCTGGCAACCGAAGCAACCCCAACACGAGGTGAAAACGGCGGGACTGCGCATGCGTAGAAGCAACACATGCACAGTCTCTCGTGGTACCAGTTAGTTAAAGACGACGCCATGGTGTTATTTTAGTAGATTTAAAAAAAAAGCCATATGTAGAGAGACGAATTAATTTCCTAATGAAATATTACATCGACGAAGATTAGCGTTGGAGGGAATCTATAATTAATGAACTGTAAGAAATAGTTAATAACTCTCATGTATTTACAGAAACTCATTTCGTGGCAAATTTCCTGCACTAACACACGAAGAATCCGGAATGCAAACAGCCATGAAACACACCCACTCTATTCACAGGAATAACAAGAAATAATTTTTGAAAACGTAGTAAATGTATTGTAGTAATCTTTTGTCAAACCGCTTCAAACAAAAGTCCCGGAAGGACTGTAAAAAATCGTTATGTTGAAAAAAAATAGGAATTACGCGCGAACAAAGTGATCAAGTATTTGAGAAAAAAGCAACACTGTGTGAATATAATGATAAATGCACTCAGCCACGGGTTAAATACACAAGATTGGAGGAATTCGCTGCTAAAAATAACCAGAAGTAAAATAAAATAAATTTCCTATTTAAAATAAATGTAACTTCGGACCTTGGGAAAAAAAGATACAACGTTAAAAATGTAACAGCATGTAACATGAATGGATAAGTATGTTAATTAAACAATCGCCTTTGAAGATCACAAGGACAGCACAAAACTTTGGAAAACGTCTTTCTGTTGGTACAATCTTTGAAAGTAGGTGAAGTTCCCTTAAGGTAAATAAAAAAAAATCGTTACGTTGAAAAAAAATTATGAGTTACATGAAACGGACATTTCTGAAAAATAACTCGCAATATTGTAAAATTAAAAACAGAACCCTTAGTTTCACATCGTTCAGGATAGAGTTTCACTTTCAAGCATGAAGTCACACGTGGTAACCTAGTGTAGTGGCTAAAGTGTCCACTTCGCAAACAAGCTGTTGAGAATTCGATGCTTCCCTGATGCACCAGGCGTTTTTCCGGACCTGTTGAGAAAATTTCACCAACGCCGTGACGTCATGCAGATGAGTTTCGTTGCGAAAAAAAGAGGAGTTGTGCCTCTGGGTAACTGTTATTATTATTTTTTATGGCTACTGCTGGGAAATTGGCGGACGAGATTCGTCAAGCCATGAGTTATGTCACGTTATTGTCGGTTACCACTGCCGGGAAACTGGCGGACCAATTAGGCTAGCCATCATTTATGGCACGTGCTTGCAGGACCGCTTGTGGCATCCACTAACTGTGATGAATAACTGATGGCCCTATTCTGGAATATAGCAAATGATTGGGGTACCACCTGTTGGCCTGCTGCTGGACCGAACTGTCGGCCCATGTGGTGGCCACCGGGACATTTATTTGACGTTTGGGCAGCGGCAACATAGTGCTGGGCGACTGCTGGCTGCCAGTGCTGTAGTGAGTGCTGGCCCAGAAAGACTGTTTTTGCTGAGTATGAAATACTAAAATTCTCTAATCCGCATATTCTTCGCGAAGGAGCGATCAAGCGAACTGATTATTTTACTAAATTGTTCGATAAAGGGATGAGGAATGGATTACAAGAAAGTTGAGGATTGTTTTTTGTGTCCTTGCTCATACATAATTCGTTTAAAAATCAAAATTACCCGCGCATAAAAATCTTCTCATTTCTTGATTTGATCTGTATTTACTAACTTCTTTTCTTTTAAATCATCATTAGAGGAATTATTTCAAGGAAAGGTCTCAAGTTTTGGTTTACAAATGTAGTTAACAAATGTTTGTGTATGCATTGTGTAATTTGTATGTTGTATAATCACAAAGTTAAAAACAAATGATAGTCACACTGGAAACTAATACATGGCGAACACCCGTTTCCTCTAATCCGTTTCTCCTAATTCCCGTTTGCGCTAAACACGTTTACCCCAATTGCATTTCCCCGAAATCGCTTTTACCCGAATTTCCATTTCCCCTCATTTCGTTTGCCTTAATCTCGTTTCCCCTAATTCCCGTTTGCCCTAAACACCCTTACCCCAATTGCGTTTCCCCGAAATCGCTTTTACCCAAATTCCCATTTCCCTTAATTTCGTTTTCCCTAATTTCGTTTCCCCTAAATCTCGTTTTCCCTAATTCAAGTTTACCCTAAACATGTTTGTCCGTATCAAAGTTTCCCCTAAAAACGTTTCCTGTATCAAGTTTGCTCTAATTCTACTTTGCCTTGATTCGCGTTTTCCTAAATTTATGTTTTTCCTAATTCATGTTTGTCCTGATTCTCGTTAAGTGAAATAAAACATTTCTTTTATCTTCAAAATTCAAGAAAAAAATCGTTGTGTAACATATATAATTTTTTAGCGACAAATTTAGGAAAATATATGTATATTTAATCATCATCATCAACCATTATCAATCCATTGCTGGATGAAGATCTCACCAAGTTTCTCCTACAACGGCGTGTCGCGACCCAGTCTCTCCTATATCACTCCCGCATGCTTTCGAATTTCATCCATCCATCTCCCTTGTGGTATCCTGGGTATTTTTCTGTTCCTTGGAATCCAGTCTAGAATTTCGGTTGTCCATCGGTTGAAAGTCCCGCTGGCAAACATGTCCATACGATTTCCTTTTTAGGGATTTCACTCTGATCATGATATCCTCCACTCTTGTCATTTTCTTTATCCACGAGTTCCTTTTCTCACCTCTCCTGGTTACACCAAGCATGCATCTCTCCAGGCTACTTTCAGTTATCTGCAGTCTTTGTATGTCTTTTTTAGTTAAGGCCCACGTCTCTGCTCCGTACGTAATTACTGGAAGGATGCATTGATCAAACACTTTTCATTTTGAGACATAATGGCATATTGATCTTGAAAATTGTATTGTTTTTTCAAAAGTTCTCGATCCAAACAGGGGTATGCCATGGGCGTTTGCCGTCCCTTGTACGAGAATATTTTCAAATTTTTATTCATTTTTATATGAAATAAATGCTAAGCAACATCATTTTCTGTTTCCCGCAAATTAAAGTTTTCATAAAACACAAAACCTCATGTAAAACTAAAAGAAAAAAATAATCTGTAACGCACTTGTTCAGTTGACGCTTTGAATAATCCAAGAAGTCAGCTTCCTCTCTGTCAATTTACACAAGTCCGCTTTATTGGTTAAAAAAGGTTTTTGTCAAGTACGATACATATTACAACTTCTTACTTGGAGGCGGCAATTGTTACATATATATACTAGCTTTGCCCACGGCTTCGCTTGCGGTGAAGATATCACTGAAAAACAGGTCTATGATAACACGTGTAATCTGATCCATCCATAAGAACTGTAGTTGAATTTCATAGCAACCGATGGAGGAAATTGGCCGAAAGATTAAATGGTCGGCAGTTAGTTTTTCACGTGAAAGAAAATTATAATTAATGTTTATATAAATTTAAGTACATAATTTTTTTAAATAATTCATAATGCGCATATATAACATTCTTTATCCCGCTTCCAGTCGTAATCAAAATAAATTGATTGTCTGAACTGCCGGTTCTCGACAAGCCGACGTACAACAGTCTGTGCGAGAGACATTCTGCTGGGATATGCTAACGCAGGAAAACTGTCGGGTGTGTGTGTGATGGGGGGGTTAATGCAGAAAATATAAATAATTTCTGGTCTGATTCAGAGATTTACGAACTACAACTCTACACATTTCTGGGGGTTCTCCTACCACAGGAAATCTGTCTGTCGGAGGGAGTATGTTAATGCCGAAACCATAAAATATATAGAATTTCTGTTCCGATCGGGAGATTCTCAGCGTTTACAAACTTCAGCTCAGCAAATTATCTGAGTGCACGCGCTAATGCAGGAAACCTGTTGGGGGACTTAGCCCCCCCTACATGTTTCTTGCGTTAGCGCATGCTCGGAGAGAATTTGTTGAGCTGTACTGTGTAAGCGCCGAAAATCTCCCAATTGGGCTGCAATTTTTTTATATTTTTGGTATTAAGCCCCACCCCCCTCTAGGTTTCCTGCGTTAGCACATGCCCGCAGAGAATTTGTTGACTTGTAGTGTGTAAAAGCCGCTAATCTTCCGCCTGGGCTACAAACTCTTCACATTTCATTTTTTCGGTATTAGCCCCCCCCCCTTCCCGACAGACTACCTGCGTTTGCACTTGTCCTCAGATAATTTGTAGAGTTGTAGCATGTAAAGTTGAAAATTTCCGAATCGGACCAGAAATTCTTTATATTTTATTTTATATTATTTGTATTGCCCCTAGCCCTCCGGGCACACTTCCTGCGTTTGCAGAGAATTTAATGAGCTGTAGTTTTTAAACCGTAAAATTCTTCTGTTGAGTTGTAGACTATAAACATTTTTTATAAAGAGCTACATTAAATATCGCAGTTAAGAAAATATACATTACGGAAACTTTATGTGATTCAGATAACCAACCCCTGGGGACGTGGCCACGAAGCGGTCGAAAACACAGGTTTTATACGGCCCATTAAAATGTTTGTGGCCAGTTCTCCTACACCCAGTCAGTGATGGTGGCAAGTGCGAAAACATTTAAGCGGGACAGACTGACGTATATTATTAAGATGAAACTGAAATAGCAAAAGGCATTACCACGGCCCATGTTTAATCTCGTACGGAAGGGGAACTCTTAAAAAGTGGGCCTTCTGCGTTCACAATTCCAGCGAATGCATTACAATACTATTTCTTGCTCTAACAAAAGCTTAGCGCGATGTCGTGTTTTATCTGTGTGGGCGGAGATGGGGGAGGTGACGGATGCAATGGATGTGTTATGGACTATCCTAATAATGGTAATAACCACGTGCATTTCTTTGCACTTTTGCAGGCATGGTGGTTGGCATCATCAAAGGGAAGGGAAAGAATAATTCTCTTGAGATTATTCTTTGGCCCACCGCTTATTTCGATTTAAAAAAAAAAGAAAGTAGGCAAACGCGAATTAGTGAAAACTTGATACGGGCAAACGTGTTTAGGGCAAACGGGATTAGGAGAAATGAGATTAGGGCAAACGTGATTAGGAGAAACGAGATTAGGGCAAACGAAATTAGGGGAAATAGGAATTCGAGTAAAAGAGATTTCGGGGAAACGCGATTGGGGTAAGCGTGATTAGAGCAAACGAGAATTAGGGGAAACGGATTAAGGGAAGTGAGGCTACGGGTAATACGTTATATGCAATAAACTTATCAACAACTATAATGAATATCCCTCCTCCCCTCCCTTCTTCCAAGTTCAGCAGGCGCACAACACCTTCGAAAATCAAAGCAAGGTTACAGTTTTTAAGAATGAAGAAGTTTTTATATCTGAGGGAAAAGGCAATACATTACATGTCGGGGTGTAAATCCTCCTTCAAAGGGAGCAACATGAAATCCTTTCGGAAACCCAAATTTAATGCCAGGAAAATAATCATAAAAGTCCATAGTCTTGAAAACACATTTGCTTAAAACGCTCGGGGCTAGAATCCCGTAAGTTTCTCACCGTAATCCGCTTACACACATACCAAATAGTTTGGTTCTAACTTAAAATCTTGCAAAAAGGACGGCGGTCTAGGTGCATTCTAAAGAGCTGAGAACTGATCAGTTCAGTGTCTTTTATTAGGCTTTACAAAATTTTCACATATACGAAATATTTAGTTTGTAACTTAAGATCTTCGGAAAAGGCCCGAGGCCATTTCGTGCCTTCTAAAGATATGAAGATAAGCTGGGTGCGTTTGATTATATTTTATAACGTATCTCCAGCTATGAAATATCTACCCAGCAAAACTGTCTTGCTGGGCCAGCACTATGTTGCCGTTGCCGAACCGTCAATAAAATGTCCGGGTGGCCAACAGTTGGCACCCCATCAGTTGCCATATGCCACAATAGGGCGATCAGTTAGTTATCCATCACATGCAGTAGCCGCCACAAGCGGCTCTTCAGCGGTCCTGCAAGCACGTGCCAGAAATGATGGCTAGCCTATTGTGGTCCGTTTGTTTGCAGGTAGTGGCAGCCGGCTACCACGTGGCGTAACTGGTGGCTTGCCGAACCTTGTCCGCCAATTTCCCCGTAGTAGCCATAAAAAAGAAAAAGAAATCAAGAATAACCGCAGTTTCCCAAAGCTACAACTTTTTTTCTCCCCTTGCGAAACTTGTGAATTAAAACAGACCGGAAAAACGCCCTTTTGGATCTCTGTGAATACGAACCACGGCCGTCGGCGTGGGAGCTGGGCTCTCTACCGACCGGACTAATTTGCGACGCATGAGCGTGTGCTTGAAGTTGTCTGTTTCATGCGGAATGTATAATCGAATGGTTCCCTCTTTCATTTTACAATATTGCGAGGTATTTCTCATAAAAGTCAGTTTCATATAATTCATAAATTTATTTTTCCAACGTAACGATAGTTTTTTTTACCTTAAGGGAACTTCACTCATTTTCACGGAGTGTTCCAACTTAGAGTCGTTTTCCAAAGTTTTGTATTGTCATTGTCGTCTTGAAAAGAGATTGTTGAATTAATATATATTTACCCGGGTTCATGTCACATTCTGTAACATTTTTCACGTTGTATCTTTCCTTTCCGTTGTCCGAAGCTGCATTTGTTTTAAAGAGGAAAGATATTTTATTTTACTTCTCGTTATTTTTAGAAGCGAATTCCTCCCAGTCTTGTGTATTCAACCCACGGATGAGTACATTATATCCACATAGCGTTGCTTTTTTTTCTTTCAAATAATTAATAAATTTTGTACGCGTATAAATCTTTTTTTTTTTTCAACATACGTTTTTTTAATGTTTTTCCAGGGCATTTGTTCAAGCGGTTTCAAATGTTTTCTTGTTATTCACCCACTCGATTCCATGAATAACAATTCATGGGAATGGAGTAGGTGTATTTTATGGCTGTAATCTAGTATTTCATGGCCTAATCTGATATCTTCGTCGACGTGGAATTTCATTAGGAAATTATTTCGCCTCTCTAAATATGGATTTTTTTCTTAACATCCACTAAAATAACACGATGGCGATAGCGTCGTCTTCAACTAACTGGTACCATGAGGGACACAGCAAGGGTTGCTTCTGTGCCGTTGCTTCCACCTGCTGTTGGGGTTGCATTGGTTTCCAGCAACGGGCCACTAGTGGCACTTGCTTGGAGGCCCACAATTCACGGCGATGCTGCAGGGCCATCAATGGCTCGCCAACTGATAGCGCTGCCACCAACGGACCGCTACCGGGCCGTGAGCGGCAGAGTTTAGCCAGCAGTGACCCGTCACTGCCAGCTGGTGGCCTGTAGTTTCCCAGCACTTGTGTTTTTGCTGGGTAGGTTATAACTTAAAATCTTCCAGAAAGACTGCGGGCCTAGTTTCCTCGTAAATAGCTGAGAAATAATCTGAAGAATGCATTTTATTAGGTTTTATAAAATGATTACAAATGCGCAATATCTTGGGTGTAACTTAAAATCTTCTAAACGGGTCCCTGGCCTAGGTAGCTTGTAAAGAGCGGAGAAATAATCTGTTGAGTGGCTTTCATTAAGTTTTACAAAATGTTTACAAATGCGAAATATCTGGGTTTTGTTTGGGGGTTTAACGACCACCGTAGGCAACCTGGGCTATAAGCAGTGGCCCGTCCCTTATTTTGAGTCACTGGTCCCAGGGAAGGGAGGGAGAAAGTGCCGTAAGACAAATACAATATCCATGCCTAACCGGGATTCGAACCTGGACCCTTCACGGACGGATGGTCACAAGCCAACGCTGAGACCACGGCTGCACCAGGGAGGCAAACATCTAGGTTGTAACTTAAAATCTTCTAAAAAGGCCCGCGGTCTAGGTGCCTTGTAAAGAGCCGAGAAATAATCCATTCAGCTCCTTTTATCATGTTTTATGAAATGTTTACAAATACAAAATATCAAGGTAATAATTTAAAATCTTCTAAGAAGGCCCGTGGCGTAGGTGTTTTGCCAGCACCCGAAGACCGATTCGCTAAGACTCGGTTGATTGGCTTTTTATTGCACGTTATCACGTGCAAAATATCAAAATCATAACTCAAGATTTAGTGAGTCGAAAAGTGCTTCCACATAAACCGTGTGTCACTATGATCTTACATGCGCATTTATATCATTAGGAAAACTCATACATGTCGTTTTGGTCAACTAGAAAAACTCCCACACTTTGACAAGACATCTGAACGAAACGCCGTTTGTGTACATCCCCTTATACACTGAGTGACCACTTTATTATGACCACCTGACAGTTTTAAGCAAATGAGCTATGGCTGCACGCTGTTGCCGCCAGAGGGCGAGGCTAGTATAAAAGGGGAAAGCTTAGTGCTTGCGACAGTAGTAGAAGTGATTTTTGGGTGACGAGATGGGTAAAAATGCGATTTGACGGACTTTCAGTTCCACGTAGGCTGAAAACAGAAAAACGTTAGATTCTGTAAATGTAAACCTTATGCATATGAGCTCAGTTGGGTTAAAAATAGTTCTCAAGTCCAATTAATGGATGTTTCGCGCCCTACTGAAAGCGCTACATTAGAAATTTCATTTTTTATATAATTATGAATATAAGTACGGCGAATTAAAAATTGCCAAAAAGTCCAGGCTTAGGGCCTTGTAATTTATGTTTTGTGTTAGTCTAAAAATAGTAAAGCGAGTAAAAGTTTGTGCCGATCAAACTTGTTATGTAATGTTTAAAAAATAATAATAAAACTATACTACACAGAGAGAGAGAGAGAGAGAGAGAGAGAGAGAATAATTTGAATTTATTGGCGTAAAATAGAAATCAAAGTTTCCAAGCTTTTGCACATCAACCTGATGAATTTTTCAAAACAGATCAACAGCTAATGCAAAATGAATAATAGAACGCTTCCCAGCTTGAACCATTTTATTATTATATCTTGAAGTATTCTGCTATTTAATTTGCAGTTAGCTGTCTACCTTCCTTGAAAACGCCACGTGGTTGGTGTGGGAAAGCTTGAAAACTTTGATTTCTATTTTCGCCAAAAATTCGAATTACTAGTGTAGTTTTACTATTTTAAGTATAGTTGGTATACAGTTACTCTTCATTAATTTGTTATGCAATCCTTATGAATATGAGACGGCAGATTCAAAATTCCTAAAAAGGCCCAGGCCAAGTGCCCTATAATTAAAGTTTTGTGCTTGGGCAAATGTGTGATATTTCACTGCTCCAAAAAGTGCTGTTCTTAGAAGCAGTGAAGTTCCGTGCATATTGTTAAAGCAAATACTGTATTTAGCCCAGCCAATTTAGCAAACAAAAAAAATATTAAAACATTTGTGATAAATATTTGTTAAAGCAAATATTTAGCACAAACAAAATTCTACTTTATCACCCTTTTCGGAACATAGCATGAGTCAAGCACGTTACATTTTCGTTGTTTCACGCAACACCATAACTTAAAAATCTACAGTCAAATAAAGGCACAAGTTTCGCATGACCCTCTAATGCAGCTACAAAGCACATTTTCCATTAGTATAAAAATAACTTACTTAGTTTGATAGAATTTCCAAGTCAATTATAAAATTATCAGTGATAATGATATTTGTTGCTCACATCAGATTTAGTGAAATATATTTGTTTTGCTATGTATAGGTAAGCGAAGTGGCCACAATAGGGCAGTTTTTATATGGCCTCTTAAAGCGTGTGTCGCCCCTTTAACTGAAATGCAATTTTTGAAAAGTATCAGCTACAGCAAAAATGCGTTTTTCATTTCAAAGTTGTTAAATATACATTAAATTTCACGCTCTTGAATTTCGCGCACTTTGAAAATTTGTTTTCAAATTCTCTCAGTACAAAATTTTTTCAATTTGTTAAAAATATGAGTTTCGTAATAATTTTATTTATGGTAGGTACTTGAAGAAGCTTATTTTGCCTCAGATGGATTTTCCTTCTCATTCAAAACAAAGAAACCTTTACAGTTCGGAATTCATTGGTTGCAATAAAATTCATAAAAAGGGAACAAAAATTTCGACAATCTCTCTTGGAGAACGTTCTACATCCAGTGCTTCACATTAGCGAAAATAATGTTTTATATTTCAATATTGCAGTTTATTAGGGATACCTAGTAAACACGGTGTTGAAGAAAAATGACAAAAAGTTATTAACTAATCACTGCCTCAACACTAACGCTACAGTAATTCGTAGACTTATGAAGAAAATGTGTTTAAACACGAACTGACGATGGTGATATGTCGTTCATTTTAGAATTTGGGTACCTTGATGATTCTTCTCCCAACAGTGGGCCGCAAAAAAACTGCTTCCAGGGCCGTTTATGGGACGTCAGTCAGCCACTGATAAGAAAATGGAAGCTGAAACGTCTTTATCATTTTCTTAGTAGACATGACTAAGTAAAAATGTTCCTCAGTGTAATTGAAGGATTGGTTTCTATTGCAAAGTGCTTACCCGCAGAAAATACCTCTTATATGTTGATATAATTTTTGTTACCTCATTTTCACAAGAGATGCTATTTTAATAACATCCATTATGTAAGAAATGAAGCTTCCAAAAGGGATAGCGCGTTAAGTTTAGAAGGCCAACAAGCCAACAATAACAAAAACAACAAGAAAGATGACACCGAATTTTCGGTTGTAATGAGCACGTATTTTGAATCCGTTATGACGCGAATTAAATTTATCAATGTTAGTCAAAGTCACTGGATCCGGTTAAGAAAACAATCAACCGGTTTCTACAATCGATTAAACATCCAGAAATAGAAACAGCTACTTAGTTCCACCAGCGGCTAAAAAGCATGTAACGAAGATTAACATATGGCGCACAAAAAGTTTCTTATAGCACAAGAAAGGTATCAGAGACAAAGAAATTTTCAAATCGAACAGTTAAAAGAAGAAATATAGAAGGGAACATGATATAAGTCTATGTCTTCTAGCGGAAGAATTTTGTGTAACGGAGAAGTTGAAAAGAGGAGAAAAAGATTATTCCTGAAAAAATAAATGATAAGGAAAAATAACTTTTCAAAAACGTCACAAGGAAGCAGTTAGCGAAAAAGAAAAGGTTTCGACTGTTATGCCCCTAGCGGGAAATCTTTGTATTATTTGAAGAGGATAATGTTCCACATCTCTATTATAGCGAATGGCATACAGTAAAAATGAAATTTCTCAAAGGGTTTTTAGAAACGGAGACACAGCTGCAAACTGAAGTACACAAAAATCACCTACCGACAGAACTATGAACTGGGAAATTTCTCACATAGTAGCCTGAAGTGTAAATGGCATCCGGTGTTGAAATATTTTTTTAGATTGCACATGTAAAAGCAGAGATATTGAGAAAAACAGATTAAACGATTGCGGCTCCTAGGGGCGAAACTGTGCATTATTCTCGGAAGAAAAGACACATAAATTTCGTAGTTAGTAGTACCTGACTGAAAAAGGATTTTTCAATCGGGTTTTTAGTCCCGTAGATATTGCTGTAAATGGAAACGTGAACTTACACCCTCCGGTGGCAGACTTGTGCGTTAAGGAAAATTTGAAATATATGAGAAACATTTCGCAGCGGAAATGCTCTCCAACAAAGAAATAATTTTTCAAACCGGACTCTTAGAAGCTAAGATATCGACAAATGTATTATACACATCTACGTCCCTGGTAAAAAAGCTACGCATTATTTTACGAAGAAAGTACAGTACTTTCAAAAGGTTCTCCGATGTGAGCGGTATCGGTCAACGAATTAATTTTTTCTATCGAGTTTTCAGGAGCTCAGATTTTGCTGCAAATACATCAGAAGTAAAAATTAGCACTTATGCCCCCTGGTGGCCAAACCATTCTTTACCAAAGATTAGAAATTATATGCAAAACATTTCCCACCAGGAGCTCTGTGCGATGCAGGAAGAATTTTTAAATCGGACCTAGCAAAAACACAAGTGTTGGGAAACTGCTGGCCACCAGATGGCAGTGATGGGTCATTACTGGTTGAAATCTGCCCCTCACGGCCCAGTAGCGGTCCGTTGGTGGCAGCGCCATCAGTTGGCAGCCATTGATGGCCCTGCAGCATGCGCAGTGAATTGCGGGTCACCAAGTGCCACTAGTGGCCCGTAGCTGGCAAATGATGAAACCCCAAGACCAGGTGGAAACAACGGAACTGTGCATGCGCAGAAGCAACACGTGCTGTGTCTCTCGTGGTACCAGTTAGTTGAAGACGACGCTATCGCCATCGTGTTATTTTAGTGGATGTTAAGAAAAGAAAAAGCATAGGTAGAGAGGCAAATTAATTTCCTAATGAAATGCCACGTCGACGAAGATATCAGATTAAGCCATGAAACACTAGATTACAGCCATAAAATACACCCACTCCATTCCCATGAATAACAAGAAATAATTTCTGTGTAACACAGGCCAGCGATGAATTTTTTCCTTCAAAGTGAATGGTGATTCTTATATATTTTTTGATGCAGATTTCGGGAAAAATACTAAAAAAAATTCTATCACGTACAATTTCGACAGAAATCGAGAATTTCTGCCTGGAATTCTTGTCACCAGAATATTGTTGTAATATTTTCTTATATATATTTAAAGGGATGTATGGTCAGGTGATGCGTAACATCACAGCCTCTCCTTGACAAATGTCAACCCCGCCTTCTCGTGGTGCATCCTGTTCCCACTAAAGGGGCTCTGACGACCGCCCATAGCGGTATAACTATACCATCGGGATCAGAGGAAATGCTATCCCACACTCACCAACCCGCTTGGCCAGCGTGGTGAGTTATGGCCAAACCCCTGCAAAATGATTCCACAACTTAAATCTTGGCCCTCAGTCTCCGGCAGCTGGAATGTACCTGGCCAAGGCAGCGGCCAGTGCGACATGAAGGCAGAGGGTGCTAAGAATCCCCGGAGGACCAGACTAGGCTGCCATCTGATGCTGACCTTGGCTACTTACAATGGACGCTCCCTATCTTCTGATTCAAGGCTTCTTGAATTGGAAGAGGAACTACAAAGGATCAAGTGGGACATCGTGGGGCTAAGTGAGGTAAGGAGAAAAGGAGAAGATCTCATCGAACTGAAAAGTGGACATCTTTTCTACTATCTTGGGACAGATACTGGCAGAACTAGTGGTGTTGGATTTATAATAAACAAGAAACTGAAGGATAAAGTTGTAGAAGTTGAAAGTTCCTCTGACAGAGATGCACGACTTGTTATCCAACTCTCGAAAAGATACCAGGCTCAGATTATTCAAACTTATGCACCCACCACAAGTCATCCTGAAAAAGAAATTGAAGAATTTTATGAGGAAATTTGTCATCTAAATAATAAAGGTAAGCAGCACTTGAAAATAATTATGGGAGATTTCAATGCAAAAATAGGGCAACGGCAACAGAATGAAACTTCGGTAGGTAAATTCGGTCATGGCAACAGAAACCAGCGTGGAAATACTCTCGTAGAGTTTGCAGAGGCAGAAGGGTTTTTCATCTTGAACTCCTTCTTCAAGAAAAAGCCACACAGGAAATGAACGTGGAGACATCCAAATGGGACGACAAGTGAAATTGATTTTATTATGTGTAACAAAAAATTTGTCATAGAAGACTGCAGTGTGCTAAACAAGTTCAACACAGGTAGTGACCATAGATTGGTGAGATGTAAGATGCACCTCAACACTAAACTTGAACGTGGCAAGCTCATAGGACAAACAAAATCTATTGACATAACCAACCTTAAAAAACACCATAATACCTTCAAGTTAGAACTGAAGAACAGGTTCTCTGCTTTAGAAGGCCTAACATCGGAAGAAGTTGACATCTCTGAAGTTAACAGAAAAGTAACCAAAGCTCTTATGGAAACAGCAACAAAATTAGCTGGGTCTAAGAACAAGTTGCATGTGAACAAATTATCAGGAAAAACCAAAATGTTGATGCAAAAAAGAAGAGAGATGAGGACAACTAAAGAAGATGTGACTTCCAAAGTGGAATATATAGAGCTATGCAAGACAGTAAGAAAAAGTATCACTGAAGACGTAAGGAAATTCAACTGTGAACTAGTGAGGAAAGCAATTGAAAACAACCAAAGCCTAAAGATAGCAAAGGGACATCTCAGTAAGGGAAGAAAACAGATTATGGCACTGAGAAAAGAAGATGGTTCTGTAACAAGAAATAGAGGCGAAATTTTGACAAGAGTGAAAGATTTCTACTCCAAATTATATGAAAGTGATGATATATGCACTCCAGACATCATGAAAGATACCAGTACCAGAGTTCCTCCAGTCCTTTCAGCAGAAGTTGCACATGCAATCAAGAACATGAAGCGAGGAAAAGCTCCAGGAGAAGATGGAATTACTGTAGACATCATACAAGAAGCAAGTGGAGAAATCGAAACAGTACTCGCCCAAATTTTCACTCGATGCCTTAATGAAGGAAAGATTCCTGAGGATTGGAACACCGCTACAATGATCCTGCTACATAAGAAAGGTGACATTGAGGATCTCGGAAACTACAGACCTATCAGCCTCCTATCAGTAGTTTATAAAATCTTCACTAAAGTTCTTTCACACCGCTTGAAGGTAACACTGGACATGGCTCAACCGAGAGAACAAGCTGGATTCAGGAGTGGCTACAGCACAATAGATCATATCCACGTGCTGAGAGAACTAATTGAAAGAGCGAGGGAATATGAACTTCCATTGTGCATGGCTTTTATCGATTATGAAAAAGCCTTTGATTCGGTGAAACCATCAGCAGTTACAATGGCTCTGAAAACCTGCGGTATTGAAGATGCATACATTAATATTATTAATAACATCTATGAAAATGCAAGTGCAAAGATTAGGCTGTTTGAAAATACAACACACGTAAAAATTGGAAAGGGAGTGAGACAAGGTGACACCATATCTCCGAAGCTCTTTAATGCCCCATTGGAGGGTGTTTTTCAGTCACTGAGCTGGGAAAACAAGGGGATAAAGATTAATGGAGATTATCTAACCCACCTTCGTTTTGCTGATGACGTAGTCATTTTTGCAACTACCCCATCAGAGCTGCAGAGTATGATCCAGGAACTTGCTGACAAGAGTAAAGAAGTGGGATTAAAAATGAACTTTCAGAAGACAAAAGTGATGTTCAATGCTTTTACAAGAAATGAAGATTTATCGATTGATGGAGAAAAGCTGGAGATAACAGACACGTACGTTTATCTTGGACAGCAGATATCAAGTGAGGGTCACATTGATGAAGAAATTAATCGGCGTACAAAACTTGCCTGGAGAGCTTTTGGAAGAAACAGCATAATTTTCAAGAGCAATATGCCATTATGTCTTAAAAGAAAAGTGTTTGCTCAATGCATCCTTCCAGTGCTTACGTATGGTGCGGAGACGTGGACCTTAACTAAAAGAGACATACAAAGGCTGCAGACAACTCAAAGAAGCATGGAGAGGTGCATGCTTGGTGTAACCAGGAGAGATAAGAAGAGGAACTCGTGGATCCGAAAAATGACAAGAGTGGAAGACATCATGATCAGAGTTAAATCCCTGAAATGGCAATGGGCTGGACATACTGCCAGAAGGACAGATCATCGATGGACAGCTGAAATTTTAGATTGGATTCCAAGGGACAGGAAAAGACACAGAAGAAGACCACATGGGAGATGGGTGGATGAAATTCGAAAGTATGCAGGGGTGACATGGAGGAGACTGGCACAAGACAGACCGTTGTGGAGGAAACTTGGGGAGACCTTCGTCCAGCAGTGGATTGATAATGGTTGACAATGATGATGATGATGATGATGATATATTTAAACATGGTGTTGAAGGCAAATGTGGTCCTGAAATGATAAGGTTTACGACTGTCATAGCTTCAAGAGGTTGTATCAATTCTTTTGAAAGCTTTTGCTATATCTGTGGCGAACTTGTAGTGAAAAAGCAACAGCAGAAGATTACGGACTTTGTTGGAAAAGTGCATTTTGTATACTTCGGTGTAAGGGTTGGAGACCAAGACAAGTCATGGGCCCCACATGGAGTGTGTTCAAGTTGCATGGAAGGACTCCGCATGTGGTCTAGGTAAGGTGAAATCTTTTCGTTTTGGAATGCCTATGATATGGAGGGAGCCCGAAACCACAGCGATGACTGCTACTTATGTTCATGCAACATACAGGGGTACAGCTTAAAAAACAAAACAGAAATCTCTCTCCCGAACCTTGAATCTGCACTGCGCCTGTGCCTCACGGACCTGACATTTCCATACCTTTGCCTCCAGAAAGGCTAGACGATGTGCCTGCACCCTCAGGGAGCGAGTCAGATGAAAATGCTGATGACTATCTTCAAGTCGACGACTGCAGTGAGCCCCAGCTGTTTTCACAATCAGAATTGAACGACTTGATCCGAGATCTGGCCTTTCCAAAAGACTCCAGGAGAAGAACTTGTTAACCCCTGGAACCTCTTTCTATTGATTTTGAAACCGAAAGAAAGGCTACGTGCCTTACTTTTCTCAAGCAGGTGAACTTGTTTACTGCTCCGATGTCCCTGGTTTGATGCTAATGTTCAAATTTCAGCATGAGGCAGAAGATTGGAGGCTCTTCATTGACTCCTCAAAAAGAAGTCTGAAAGCTGTACTTCTTCACAACGGCTACAAATACGCCTCTATACCGGTTGGACATTCCGTTCATTTGAAAGAGAGGTATGAGAATTTAGCCTTGATCTTGACCAAGCTTAACTACAACAAATACGAATAGACCATCTGTGGCGGTCTGAAAGTGCTCTCTTTGATCCTTGGTCAAGAGGGTGGCTACACCAAGTACCCCTGTTTCCTCTGAAAATGGGACAGTCATGCTAAAGCCAAGCACTGTACTCAGATGGTGTAGCCAAGCAGGACGCTAAAAGTAGGGGAAAAGAACGTGCACTTCGAATCTTTGGTGAACCCCACTTAAAAAAACTCCTGCCTCCAGTTCACATCAAACTTGGCATCATGAAGCAGTTTGTGAAAGCCCTGCCAAAAGGATGGTGATACTTTCAAGTACCTGACAAGTAAGTTTCCACGGCTGTCAGAAGCGAAACTGAAAGACGGGTTTTCGTCAGTCCAGGCATTCGAAAACTCATGAAAGACGAAATCTTTGAAACCAAAATGGATGACATTGAGAGATCGTTGGACATTATTTAAAGAAGTTGTAAAGAAGTTTCTTGGCAACCAGAAAGACCCTGACTTCAAGAACATCGTAGGAAACATGCTGAAGAACTTCAAAGCCTTGAGCTGCTCAGTGAGCTTGAAGCTCCACTCCCATCTAGGCTATTTCCCAGAAAATCTAGGCGCTGTGATTGAAGAACAAGGAGAGAGATTCCACCAGGACATAAAGGAAATGGAACGGAGGTATCAGGGCCGGTGGAATGTGAACATGATAGCAGACTACTGCTGGATGCTGAATAGTGAGGAGCCGCAGGCATTATACAAGAGAAAAAGTTCTAAACGGAGCTTCGAGGGGAAGAAGAATAGGCATTATACATATTTTTGACTTTGTGGTAGCTATAACAAACATAACAAATTGATAAAATGTAAAATAAAGCTTATTTTTAAGTTTTTTGACTCTGCTAGATTCTTCTGTGGGATTTACCTGGATCTTCATCCACACTTTGTGGAAAAACCTTACGTGCTCTTAGAGAGAAAAGCTCAGCATTTCTGGACTCAGCGTATCGAAAAACATTAGAAACACCTAAAATGGTGCAGAAAAAAAGTAGTATTTCGCAGACCTGTGTAATCTTTCATTTTAACCTTCACTAAACTGCTTGAAACAAAAGTCCTGGAAAAACATTAAAAAAGCGTTATGTTAAAAAAAAAAAGAAGAATTATACGCGTGCAAAATTTATCAATTATTTGAAAAAAAAAGCAACGATATGTGGATATAATGTACGTATTCATGGGTTGAATACACAAGACTGGAAGAATTCACTTCTGAAAATAACGAGAAGTAAAATAAAAATATCTTTCCACTTTAAAACAAATGTAGCTTCGGACAGCGGAAAGGTTGGTTGGCTGGTTGGTTGTTGGATTTTATTGGCGAAAGGGCCAGGTTTGGCCAAAGAGCGCCAGACCAAGAACTATCAGCCACAGATTTTTAAAAAACGTGGAAAATGATTAAGAGCAGACAGGCTTGGTAAAAGTTGAAAAAGAGTATGATGAAAGCTGTGAAGACAAGGTAGTTAATTAGGTTTATAGAAAAATTTATTAATTGACTATCATAATTATAATTTTTTTTTTTTTTAAACAGAACTACACAAAGGATGAGTCACTCTCCTCCCCCCACACTCCCCTGCAATGCTGGCAGAGGGCGGGGACGAACTGTCACTCTCTTCTCCCCCATGTTCCTCCGCAATGTTGTTTGAGGCTGGGGACGAACTGTCACTCACCTCCCCCCTATGTTCCTCTATAATGTTGGTTGAGGGTGGGGACCTCGCTGAGGCCGAGACAGTTGGATGGACACTGCACACCTTTGCGGATTGAGGGCCGGGTCGTCCGCACGTGCAGGCTTTCTGCTTTAAACTGGAAGAGAGGGTCGGCTGCAAAAGAGAAGGCCCAGAATCAGGTAGTCGAAAAATCGCGAGCTCGGGGAAAAACACCTGTGTCGCTTGGTCAGCTGTAGATCGCTTGGCAAGCGCTGCGAGAGCTACAGGGCGCGGAACAAAGGGCTGCACGGGTTGTGGCTGAGACTGAACAACTGCGGCAAAAGTACGCTGTCGGTTGTTGGGAATACCCAACTTGGCCTTGGCAGCAGGGTACGAGAGGCCCTCCAGGGTCTTGAGGCGCTGGATCGCCTTCTCGTCGTTCCACTTCGAACAGGACCTGGCATAAGCAGCGTGGGAGTCACCACAGTTTACACAGCAGGGCTCTGAAGTGCATCCAGTCCCTTCGTGGTCGCGGGAACCACAATTGGCGCACCTCGCAACACTGTTACAGGACCGCTGGGAATGTCCATACCTCTGGCACTTAAAACAGCGTAGAGGATTTGGTATATAAGGACGAACTGCACATAACAAGTAACCAGCCTTGATTTCAGTAGGTACCTTCGGGCTGTTAAAAGTCAAAATAACATTTCGTGATTTGATCAGCGCGCCATCGCGCCTGAAAGTCATGCGTCTGGCAGCTATGACACCCTGATCAGCAAGTTCACACACAAGTTCATCTTCATCGCAGACCAACAAGTCGGGCTCAGAAATGATTCCCTTGGAGGTGTTGAGATACGGATGTGCCGTCACTTGAACTGGAATATCCTGAAGTCTGGTCAACTGCAGAAGAGATTTGCTCTGAGAGAGAGTGCAAGTTTCCACAAGCAGGTCTCCAGAGCGTAGCTTCTTCACTGACTTCAAAGAGCCAGCAACACCCGCAAGTGCCTTCGAGATGAAAAAAGGAGACTTTGAGGAAAGTTTCAACATCTGGGCAGTAGAAGAAATGACGAGAAAAGTAGCTTGAGGTATCGAATCTGCAAGTGTAATGCGACGTTTCTGAGCTGACGGCTCAACACCTGGATCTAAAGATACGTCGCGGTGATGTCGTTTTTCAACGAAAGTTCTCTTCAGTGTGTTATGTGTGGGAGGTGGTTGAGGCAAATTTGGCGCCTGATCAATCACCATATCCTGTTGCTTTTTAAATTTTGAGGAGGGTTTATGTTTCCCCATGGGAGTAAGAAAGAATTCATCTGCAACGTACTCCGCCCACAATCGAGCCCAACAGGGGAGAACTGGAGGTCCGCAAGCCAAACATATGACGCAAGACACAGTTCTAGAGCTTAGTTGCAAATATAGTCCGTTGGCTGTGATCACACGCACTCGGCGGACACTTCGGCCTCCGGGTACCGTCATGCCAACGCCTTTGGCATGATCCCACAGCCCCGGGCTCACCCTGCCGTGCAATACGACAAAAAGCCGCTAAAGCCCTGCACACAACTTGGTACAAGACTTCTGACCAGAGGTGGGTTAGGCTCTAGCCTCCCGTTTACAGCGAAGCCGGGGTCGAAGAGGAGTGTTGGTACACAGGAGGCACTTAACCGGTCTCCTGCGACCTCAGCCGCCAGACATCCCATTTCCGCCTCACGGGTCTCCGCACGCGGCAAACATGCAGGTAGGTCTAGCACCCAAACCAGCTAAAAGGAAAAAAAAAAGAAATCCAAAGAAGACAAATCCTGGCAGGGAACCTAAACGGAATCTCAGCAACCTACGAACTGAGCGGTTAATATAAATCAGTTAGTGGTGGAGGGTAACAAAACCACAAGACCGGGGTGTTAGTACATAACGTGGTAGAGATTAGGTAGAGAACACAACACGGGCAACTAGCCAGTGGAGAAAATAAATAAAAACGAAAAAGCGAGACACAAGACCAGCTCGGGATCGTGGGGCCGCGACTCCCCAACAGCTGGATGAACAGCCGTCCCTGCAAACACCAACAGCACCAAAATAAGAAAAAAAACAAGCTGTGGCATGACATCAGATGTTGACCAGTCACAAGGTCAGCTCGGGCCGTGGGGCGCCGCTCCCCAAATAACTGGTAAACCAGTTATCCCCGTGCGGGGACAGCGGAAAGGAAAGACACAACGTTAAAATGTAACAGAATGTGACATGAACGGGTAAATATATTAATTCAACAATCGCCTTTCAAGACGACAAGGACAGCTCGAAACTTTGGAAAGCGCCTTTAAGTTGGTACACTCGTTGAAAAAGTGAAGTTCTATTAAGGTAAAAAAATAAGTTTATGAATTACGTATATGAAACTGATATTTATGAAAAATAACTGGCAATATTGTAAAATTAAATAGAGCACCATTCGTTACACATTCCCCAGAAAAAAGGGTCAGCTTCAAGCCATGCTCGTGCGTGCCAAATCAGTCCAGTTGGTAGAGAGCTGGCCACCCACGCCGGCAGCCGCGGTACGTTTAAACCCAGATCCAAACGGGCGTTTTTTCAAGAACTGTTGAAAAAATTTCCGCAACGCAGTGCTGTAAAGCAGAAGTTTCGTACGGCGAAAAAAAAGTAGTAGCTTTGGAAAACTGCGGTTTTCCTTTATTATTATTTTTTTTATGACTACTGCTGGGGAATTGGCGGACAAGATTCGGAAAGCCATCAGTTACGTCACGTGATTGCCGGCTGCTACTGCCGGGAAACTAGCGGACCACATTAGGCAAGCCATTATTTATGGCACGTGCTTGCAGGGGCGCTGAAGGGCCGCTTGTGGCAGCTACTGCCTGTGATGGATAACTGATGGCCCTGTTATGGCATATGACAACAGATGGGGGTGGCAACTGTTGGCCAGCTTCTAGCCTGAACTGTTGGCCGCCCGGACATTTTTTTGACGGTTCGGCAGCGCCAACATGGTGCTGCGCCAGCATGACTGTTCTTGCTGGAGAGTTTTAGAAGCCGAAATATCAGGAAAAACGCAATTTCCCTTAACGCACCCTAACGGAAAGTCTGTGAGTTACTTGAAGATTTTGAAATTATGTGAAAAACATTTTGCATTGGAAACACTATTCAACAAAGAAGGAATTTTTCAAATCGGACTCTTTGAAGCAGAGATATGGACAAAAATAAGATATACATTTACGCCTCCTGGCGGAAGAAACCATGCATTATTTTAAGAAGAAAATATTGCGAAAAGGTTTATCGACGTGAGTGGTATCGGTCCACAAACGAATTTCTTCAGTCGAGATTTTTGAAGCTCAGATTTTGCTGAAAATATATCAGAAAAAGAAATTAACACCTACGCCTCCTGGTAGACAAACCATTTTGTAACAAAAATTAGAAATGCATGCAAATAATTTTCCGTCTGGAGCTGTATCTGTGCAGAAAGGATTTTTCAAGTGAGAGTTTTAGAAGCAGTGGTGTCGGGGAGAAACACAGTTTATTTTATGTTCCCTAGCGGGAAATCTATGCGTAACTTGAAGAAGTGACTAAACCTAAAATAGTCTTCCACATAAATGGAATCGAAAGGTAAAAGAATTTCTTCAATCGGATGTTTAGAAGCAAATATAATGGAATAAAATGTATTTTGAATTCGATACAATCGACATTTACGCCCTCTAGCGGCAAAATTGTGCATCGTAAAATAAACCGAAATGAAGTACCATCATTTGCATATTTCAAGCTTCCCAACGCAAAAGAATTTTTCAAATCGGACTAATAGCTGCAGAGACATGGTGTCCACAGACGGACGAACAAACCGGTAACATAAGTACGTTCTCTTTTACAAAAGAGGTGCTAAAAAAGACTAATAACATAAATGACCTATGTTGAGAAAGAACAAGGGGAACAAAATGTTACGAGGGACTTACAATTTTGGTGCTACCAGAACAATGAAGCAGGGTCAGATGTAGGCACTGTTTTAAAAACGCCGTGATGGAAAAGAATTAAAGGAATGAGATCACGTAAGCCAGAAGTGAGAGAGAAAGGAAGATCCGCGAGAGCGACCCAGGGGCGTGGTAATAGGCCTCGCATGGGAGGAGGGGACTCACTACTTAATGGGCGTTTAGTCTTAGCAAAAAGATTTTACATTTTTTGCGGAAACTTCATACGAAACTGGTTAAAAAAATAGCCAGGAATTCAGGCAGCTTTGAACAAAGTATTAACTTGAAAAGCCATTTCTGCTTCATCTTTTTTCTCAGTCATTATCATCATCATTGTCAACCATTATCAATCCACTGCTGGACGAAGGTCTCTCCAAGTTTACTCCACAACGGTCTGTCTTGTGCCTATCTCCTCCATGTCACTCCCGCATACTTTCGAATTCCATCCACCCATCTCCCATGTGGTCTTCTTCTGGGTCTTTTCCTGTCCCTTGGAATCCAATCTAAAATTTCGGCTGTCCATCGATGGTCTGTCCTTCTGGCAGTATGTCCAGCCCATTGCCATTTCAGAGATTTAACTCTGATCATGACGTCTTCCACTCTTGTCATTTTTCGGATCCACGAGTTCCTCTTCTTATCTCTAATGGTTACACCAAGCATGCACCCCTCCATGATGCTTTGAGTTGTCTGCAGCCTTTGTATGTCTCTTTTAGTTAAGGTCCACGTCTCTGCCCCATACGTAAGCACTAGAAGGATGCATTGATCAAACACTTTTCTTTTAAGACATAATGGCATATTGCTCTTGAAAATTATGCTGTTTCTTCCAAAAGCTCTCCAGGAAAATTTTGTACGCAGATTAATTTCTTCCTCAATGTGACCCTCACTTGATATCTGCTGTCCAAGATAAACGTACGTGTCTGTTATCTTCAGCTTTTCTCCATCAATCGATAAATCTTCATTTCTTGTAAAAGCATTGAACATCACTTTTGTCTTCTGAAAGTTCATTTTTAATCCCACTTCTTTACTCTTGTCAGCAAGTTCCTGGATCATACTCTGCAGCTCTGATGGGGTAGTTGCAAAAATTACTACATCAACAGCAAAACGAAGGTGGGTTAGATAATCTCCATTAATCTTTATCCCTTTGTTTTCCCAGTTCAGTAATTGAAAGACATTTTCCAATGTCGCATTAAAGAGCTTCGGAGATATGGTGTCACCTTGTCTCACTCCCTTTCCAATTTTTATGTGAGTTGTATTTTCAAACAGCCGAAACTTTGCACTTGCATTTTCATAGATGTTATTAATAATATTAATGTATGTATCTTCAATACCGTAGGATTTCAGAGCCATTGTAACATTGATGGTTTCACCGAATCAAAGGCTTTTTCATAATCGATAAAAGCCATGCAAAATGAAAGTTCATATTCCCTCGCTCTTTCAATTAGTTCTCTCAATACGTGGATATGATCTATTGTGCTGTAGCCGCTCCTGAATCCAGCTTGCTCTCTCGGTTGAGCCATGTCCAGTGTTACCTTCAAACGGTGTAAAAGAACTTTAGTGAAGATTTTATAAACCACTGTTAGGAGGCTGATAGGTCTGTAGTTCCTGAGATCCTCAATGTCACCTTTTTTATGTAGCAGGATCATTGTAGCGTTGTTCCAATCCTCAGGAATCTTCCCTTCATTAAGGCATCGAGTGAAAATTTGGGCAAGTACTGTTTCGATTTCTCCACTTGCTTCTTGTATGATGTCTACAGTAATTCCATCTCCTCCTGGAGCTTTTCCCCGCTTCATGTTCTTGATTGCATGTGCCACTTCTGCTAGGAGGAATGGAAGAACTCTAGTACTGGTACCTTTCATGATGTCTGGAGTACATGTATCATCTCTTTCATATAATTTGGAGTAGAAATCTTTTACTCTTGTCAAAATTTCACCTCTATTTCTTGTTACAGAACCATCTTCTTTTCTCAGTGCCATCTTCTGTTTTCTTCCCTTACTGAGATGTCCATTTGCTATTTTTACGCTTTGGTTGTTTTCAATTGCTTTCCTCACTAGTTCACAGTTGAATTTCCTTACGTCTTCAGTGATACTTTTTCGTACTGTCTTGCATAGCTCTATATATTCCACTTTGGAAGTCACATCTTCTTTAGTTGTCCTCATCTCTCTTCTTTTTTGCATCAACATTTTGGTTTTTCCTGATAGTTTGTTCACATGCAACTTGTTCTTAGACCCATCTAATTTTGTTGCTGTTTCCATAAGAGCTTTGGTTACTTTTCTGTTAACTTCAGAAATATCTACTTCTTCCACTGTTAGGCCTAACACAGAGAATCTGTTCTTCAGTTCCAACTTGAAGGCATTATGGTGTTTTTTAAGGTTGGTTATGTCAATACATTTTGCTTGCCTTATGAGCTTGCCACGTTCAAGTTTAGTGTTGAGGTGCATCTTACATCTCACCAATCTATGGTCACTACCTGTGTTGAACTTGTTTAGCACACGGCAGTCTTCTATGACGAATTTTTTGTTACATATAATAAAATCAATTTCACTTGTCATCCCATTTGGATGTCTCCATGTCCATTTCCTGTGTGGCTTTTTCTTGAAAAAGGAGTTCAAGATGAAAAACCCTTCTGCCTCTTCAAACTCAACGAGAGTATTTCCACGCTGATTTCTGTTGCCGTGACCGAATTTTCCTACTGAAATTTCATTCTGTTGCCGTTGCCCTATTTTTGCATTGAAATCTTCCATAATTATCTTCAAGTGCTGCTTACCTTTATTATTTAGATGACGAATTTCCTCATAAAATTCTTCAACTTCTTCTTCAGGATGACTTGTGGTGGGTGCATAAGTTTGAATAATCTGAGCCTGGTATCTTGTCGAGAGTTGGATAACGAGTCGTGCAGCTGTGTCAGAGGAACTTTCAACTTCTGCAACTTTATCCTTCAGTTTCTTGTTTATTATAAATCCAACATCACTAGTCCAAGATTTAAGTTGTGGTGTCATTTTGGAGGGGTTTGGCCATAACTCACCACGCTGGCCAAGTGGGTTGGTGAATATGGGATAGCATTTCCTCTAATCCCGATGGTATAGTTATACCGCTATTGGCGGTCGTCAGAGCCCCTTTAGTGGGAACAGGATGCACCACGAGAAGGCGGGGGTGACGTTTGTCAAGGAGAGGCTGTGATGTTACGCATCACCTGACCTTACATCCCTTTTTCTCAGTAAATAAGTAAAAATCCTTAGAAAACATGCTTCAGTTCTAAAAACTGGATGATAAGAAAGCAGCTGTTCCACAGGACTTGAGGCCCACTTTCACGGCCATAGCAAAAGTTCCCATGCATGTATATTAACAACAGACTGTGGAAGAAATGTCAGTTCAATGAGTGAAATTTTTATACCAAGGAGGATAAGGTGTATTACAGTTGTTTGCACATAACTGTGTATCCTTCAGAACGTAATGAACTTTTACAACGTGTTCTTTGTGGGAACAAAGAAGCAGAGAATTGTGTCTTTCTTTTTTTCTTTTATGAGAGGCAAAAGAAAAAATTCACTATGTTCAAAACATTGTGACATTATATGTGTTTTGATATTTGAGTAAATAATTTTAATAGTTAGTTTTACATGTTTTGCTCCACAATTCTCAATTGTTACTTATGTACGTATAAACCGGAAAAGGTCATAAACACACAGTTGTTATATGTTTTGTGCCTCTGATCATGAGGCATGACAAAAAGGTTGGTCTTAGTTTTCTAAAAGGATAAAATTCGCATGGTATAGTTAACTTTGGCGTAATTGTTCTGGAGTATTTTGTATCGGTATAAAACTAGGGCAATCATTTTAATTACCATGTGCACATACAATATGTGTTTCACGCAATAAAGTGTAATAATTTTGGTTTTACGAAAAATACTTGTAGTAAGACTGTTTTTTAAAACGTCCGTTAAACCTAGTAAATAATATTGAAGTTAAAAATTTTAGTAATTAAAAGCTAATAGATTTTCGCAAAAGGGACTCTAAAAAAAAAAGACTTTTTTTGTGTGGGGGGAGGGGGGAGTGTTACCGTTACACCATTGCAACGACCCCACCTGAATATTAAACTAATAATACTGCAGGAGATGATTGACAGAGCTAATCTGGTAGTAGAACATTATGAAGTTACAAGCTACAACAAAGTGTACAGTTATTTCACGTTTCCCACTTACTTACGAAAATGGTTACTATTTCATAATTATGCAATTATTAATATTATTTGTTTTTTAGATTTCCATATGGTGTAAATTTGACAACGTGAAAAAAACCACTCTCTGGAAAATGTTATCAATAGATAACAAGAAAGATGACACCGAATTTTCGGTTGTAAAAAGCACATCTTCTGAATCTGTTCTGACTTGAATTAAATTTATCAAAGTTATTCAAAGCCAATGGATCCGGTTAGGAAAACAATCAACCGGTTTCAACAATCCATTAAACATTCAGAAATAGAAACATCTGCTTAGTTCCACCAGCGGCTAAAAAGCAAGTTACGAAAATTAGCAAATGGCGCGCAAAAAGTTTCTCACGGCGCAAGGAGGGTATCAAAAACAAAGATATTTTCAAATCGAACAGTTAAAAGAAAAATATATACAATAATGCGTGATGTAAGTTTACGCCTGCCAGCCCAAGAATTTTGCATAATGGAAAAAGTTGACAATAGGCGAAAAATATTCTTCATCCAAAAAGTAATGCTGAGGAAAAAGAACTTTTCAAAAACGTCTCCGAGAAGCAGAGATAGACAGAGAAAGGTTTTGACTCTTACCTCTCCTAGCGGGAAATCAGTGCATTATTTAAAAAGGATAATGCTCCATCTCTCTATTGCAGCGAATGGCATACAGTAAAGAAGACATTTCGCAAGAGGGTTTTTAGAAGTGGAGATACAGCTGCAAAGTGAAGCACATAAACACCACCTAGCGACAAAACTGCGAACTAAAAAGTTCCTCATATACAGAGATATTGAGAAAAACAGATTAAGAGTTGGCGCCACCTAGCGACGAAATTGTGCATTATTTTGGGAAGAAAATTTACACACAGAGTTTGCATAGTTAGTAGCATCTGACCGAGAAAAAAAAAATTTCAATCGAGTTTTTAGTGCCGTAGATATTGCTGTAAACGGAAACGTGAGCTCACTCCCTCTAGTGGCAGACTTGTGCGTTAAGAAAAATTTTAAATTATATGAAACACATTTCGCATCGGAAACGTTCTCCAAATAAAGAAATAATTTTAAAAATCGGACCCTTAGAAGCAGAGAAATTGACAAAAATAAGATATGCATCTACGCCCCCTGGCGGAAAAGCCATACATTATTTTAAAGAAAAAGTATTCTCAAAAGGGTTTTCAATGTGAGTGGTATCGATCGACGAAAGAATTTTTTCTATGCGAGTTTACTTACTTCAGTTTTTTTCTATGCGAGTTCGATTTTCCTGCAAATACATCAGAAGTAGAAATTAGCACTTACGCCCCTGGTGGCCAAACCATTCTTTTGTACCAAATATTAGAAATTACATACAAAGCATTTTCCAACAAAAGTTGTATCCGCTGCAGGAAGAATTTTTCAAATCTGAGTTTTAGACGCAGAGATAGCGGGGAAAAGGCAATTTACCTTTAGGTCCCCTAGCAGAAAGTCAATGAATTGGTTGAAAATTTTGAAATAATGTGAAAAACATTTCACACTGGAAATTCTATCCAACAAACAAGTAATTTTTCAAATCGAACTCTTAGAGGCAGACATATCGATAAAAATAAGATATACATCTACGCCCCCTGGCGGAGAAATCATGCATTATTTTATGCAGAAAATATTCCGAAAAGATTTATCGATATGAATGGTACAGGTCCGCGAACGAATTTTTGCAATTGAAATTTTAGAAGCTCAGATTTTGCTGCAAATGCAACAGAAGCAGAAATTTACACATACGCCCCCTGGTGGCCAAACTGTTTTTTACCAAAAATTATAAATTACGTGCAAAAGATTTCCCGTCAGGTGCTGTATCCTCTGCAGAAAGAATTTTTCAAATCGGAGTTTTAGAAGCAGATATATCGGGGGAAATGCACTTTACTTTTACGCCCCTAGCGGAAAATCTATGCGTAACTTGAAAAAGTGACTATACCTATAATTAATTGTCTTGGACATAAATGGAAGCGAAGAGTAGAATAATTTTTTTCAATCGGACGTTTGGAAGCAAATATATGGAATCAAATGTATTTTGAATTCGATATGATCTGCCTTTACGCCCTCTAGCGGCAAAATTGAGCATCGTGAGAAAAAACGAAATGAAGGATCATCGTTCGCACATTTCAAGCATCCCAACGCAAAAAGAATTTTTCAAATCGGACTATTAATTGCAGAGATATGGTGTCCACAGACGGACGGACAAACCGATAACATAAGCATGATCTTTTTCACAAAAGACATACTAAACAACAGAAGAAAAAAACACGACAGTAGATCTTACGGCCCAAACATGTTTGTGAAGAGGAAAACCGTGATGAGAAAAACGTAGAAATTGCCAACAAAATAGAAGTTACCAAAATTAAAGGAAGGGAAAGAAAGAAAGAAATAATAAAGAGAGTTTGAATGAATCATTTGACATACTTAATGGCAGCACCCATACCCTGCAAGCATTAACACAATGAAAAGCACATTTCTTCTGTGCTCACGTAAGTTCTCAGAACCGGCATTTTACTTATTATCTCCCTGTAGAAGTAGAATACCTCGTCTAAAAAAATCAATACAGAGGCTTTGGAGAGAGAGTGAGTATGTGTGTCTCGTTCGAAATTCTTTATCACTTCTCGAATCGGAAATACCAGTATTTTCCCATCCTTGTAATGGGAGCTAATCGGCCATAGCATCGAAGGCGATGGCATTTCGTCCGGACTCCCCAGGGACAAGGTCAAATCACTCTGGCAACCGCGCCCACCTGTGACAGAAGGTCAGAAGAGGCGGCGGCGGCGGCGGCAGTCCACATATCCGTCAACTGACGTAATCAGTGCCTCCGACGTGATGTCTGAAGGCTCCTTAAATAATTGCATCGTTCCTAGAAGAATCTACTTGCCTTTTAAAATCGTCTGACAAGGAATCAGCGGCGAACTAGTCAGCAGGCCAAAAATGACGGCGCGATATCTTACTATAGCAACTTGCTAAACACAACACATTGCTTTGTCGTACTAGCTATTCGCGTTCGAAACTTTGTTTTATTTTGTTTTTTGCATTGCTTGACTAAGAAACAATGTTTTTTACAGTAAGTTGCTGTCTTGAATACATAACAAGCAACAATTAGTATATGAGATTCAAAAAGTAGTATATGAGAATTGCAATAATGATAGGGTGAAGACACAACCTAAATCTACTTCTCCACATAGTTGCGGAGGTAATTTAAACACTTATCCGAACGTGTGACAAATTTGTCCATTTCCTCAGAATAAAAATCTTCTCAAATGTCCACCAACCAGGTTAAAACCACTTGGGTTTTTTTACGTCTTTATCTGGAGCTCCAGGTCGAAAAAAAATCTGTCCTCCCAGACGCTCTTCTAATTTACCGAACAAATAGTAATCGCAGGGCGATAGGTCAAGCTCGCAGTGTGGATGTCGTCACACTTCCCACTAGAACTTCTTCACCAGTTTCTGTATCTGCTTTGTGATGCGGGGAGTTGTGCGGAAGAATGATTCCGGAGCTCAGTTTCCAGCTCTTTTGTGCGTAATGACCTTTCTCAGATTTTGAAACGTTTCACAGTAAGACGCAGCATTTATTGTGAGCTCTTTAGGCATGAATTCAGTTAACATGACCTCTTCACAGCCAAAAAACACCGTTGCCATTTCCTTACCAATAGATGGTGACAATTTGTATATTTTCGGGGTCAGTGAGGAAGCATGCTTCAATTTCATGGACGATTCCTTGGTTTCTGGAGTAAAGTGTTTCGTTAGCTCTGAGGAATCGTTGCTAAAAAAGTTCCAGCCCTCTGCAGAATAGAGTTGCAGGAAAGCTGAAGCGGACAAGCAGCGTGTTGTTCATTGTGTTGGTACGGGGCACTAGGTCATTTTTATTTGCTGACGATCTTGCATTGGCGGCACAGCATGATAATTTTGGAGAGATCGAGAGTGCACTTAAGAGGGCCGTAAACTGCTTTCAAAGATATTATGTTAGAAATCATTTGAACCTTAATCCAGCCAAGACACAGGTTACAGCATTTCATCTGAGAAATCATGAAGTAAACAGAAAAATAATAAATGGCTCTTCACTTCCGAAAACGGATTCACCCAAATATCTAGGAGTCATTTTGGACAGAGCTCTCACTTTTAAGATACACTGTGAGAATACTAGACAAAAGATTTATGCGAGAAATAATTTGCTTCGTAAACTTGTTAACTCCTCATGGGGAGCAAATCCCAGATTGGTGCGGACCTCGGCATTGGCTCTGTGCTTTTCTGCCGCTGAATATGCTTGTCCTGTTTGGGCATGTTCGGCTCATGCCAAGAAAGTTGACATCGCTCTGAACGACACTTGTAGGATTGTTACGGGCAGTCTGAGACCTACGCCTTTAGATAAACTCTATGTAGTGGCAGGGATAGCCCCACCTATAATAAGGAGAAAGATACAATCGGATGTGGAAATGACAAAATATCTTAGGGATGTCAGACATGTTACGCATGGTTATATGCCCTGCATATCAAAACTGAAATCAAGGGAAATTTTTATGAAGTGTGCTGAAGAGATCACTAAAGCACCACACAGGGAACGTGTGAACCAATGGACATCCAAACTTTGCAGTTCGGCGGAGTGGATGAAGCCAGCAGAGGACATCTCGCCTGGACATCAATACGGATGGACTGTGTGGAGAACTTTTAATAGGATGAGGGAAGATCAAGACACAATTTGGTAAAATGGGGTTTCCTTCAATCTGAACAACATTTCTTTGATTGTGGGGATATACAAACAATGTCCCATTTATTAGACTGTTGCCTGAGTCCAATGCGGTGTGAAATGAAGGATTTAGTTTTTGCTTCAGAAAAAGCAATACAATTAGCACGTCATTACAGTTTGGTGGTTTAAATAGTTGTGAATTATTTAAGTATTTAAATTGAGATATCCAAGTTTCTGTATTGTATTGTGTATGTTTTATCATTTTGAATTTTTGATTATTCTCATTGACGTATTTGTGATTTTATGGATGTAGTATGCACGCTTCTGACACGAAAGAAAAAAATTGTGTTGGTCCGCAAGAGCGTAGAACCCATCTTGCGCGCAATTTTTGAAATCCTAGGAGGTCATGGAAGAAGGAATGCACATAGCTATAGGAAATGCTCAACCCACTAGCCATTTTCTTGATTTCATTCTGCCGATTTTCCCGACTCATCTCAATAATGTGCAAAACGTAGTCAGGAGTGAATGACGTCGATGATCTGACTGAGAGGTATATGTCTGTCATGTTTGTATGGCCATTTTTGAACAAAAAAACAAAAACAAAAAAATGTTGGCACCACCTAACGATAGTCTGGCGAGGCATATATTTCTAATATTAGAAATTACACTCATCGTCAAAAAAATTGTTGCACCCAAAAGGACGTGTCAGATTGCAAAACTATTCGAGAGGAAGGCAAAGGCTACCAGGAACAATAAATGATTAAACATTGAGGCTGATATGGGCAGTATTTATTGAGCTACACGCCACTAAGTAATGTTTCTCAGTATGGCGTCGGGCAGCCATGTTTGCTCACACAGCATGCCAGACGTCTCGGCATGCAGTTGTACAGGTTCCTATTTGGTGTCCTGCGATAAGCCATCCCACGCAGCTTGAATCTTCTCACACAGTTCCTGCAGACTGTGCGGTAGCGGTGGAGTGTGGATAGCGCGTCCAATACCATCCCACACATATTCAATCGGTAATAGGTCTGGCGATGCGGCTGGCCATAGCAGAGTGTTAGTGCCTTGAAAGCAAGCTCTCGAGACAGCAGCAGTAAGCGGACAAGCGTTGTCCTGTTGGAAAATCACACCGGAGTGAGCGTTCACAAAAGGTAGGGCCACTGGTTGCAGGACCTCATTAACGTAACGTCGGGCTGTCAAAGTGCCTATAATGAACACCAAAGGTGATCTGGCATCGTATGCACCCCACACCACGACACCAGGCCTTCTGGGCGTGTTCGTCTAGGTTTCCCAGACCCTTCCTGTCGCTGCTGCGTGCCTTGTTCTATCTACTGTCGCCAACAGCTTGCTATGGTGATATTCGCACGACCGGTATGGCGCTCAATACGGCGATAAGACCATCCCGCTTCCCGGAGCTAGACGATGCGTCCCTTTTCCAACTCCTCCAACTGCTCGAATTGCTTCCGAACTTTTTTCTGAGGCATACTTCAATTGCAAAGGATGCAACCAACACAACAGCACGGGTCAGAATGGCAAACACGCGCAACGAGACAACCTTATGTAGCCGGACAGGCACAGCGCTGCGACAGCTTCTTGCTGGCGTCACATGCGCGGCCGAGTGTGATACTTGAATAATTTGCATGTCTCACTATGTCAAACCTACCCACCAAGTTTCATTCCTGTCGGTTGCTTCCTTCTGGGTGCAACTATTTTTTGTCGATGTGTGTATATTTTTCGCTTAAGTTGTGTCACATTTCAATCTGTCTCTGAAGCTTGGTACGTGGGTGTCGCTTAGGTTGCGTTCTCATTACCCTCTCTCCCTCTCCCTCCCCCACTTCTACTTCTCTCTCTCTCTCTCTCTCTCTCTCTCTCTCTCTCTCTCTCACTCTCTCGAGGTAATAAGAGACTGGTATTCTCAGTCTCTTATTCTCGCAGGCTCTGTTTATCTTTGACTCTTCTTTTGAAGCTTTATCTCTCCGTCTCTCTCTCTTTCTCTTCCTCTCCCAAACTATCGTCATTCCTGTCTCTCAAACTCTGTGCTTCTCTCACAGTTTGTGTCTCAGCTTTAATTGTTTTTTACTGCTCTCGAGGTTTTTTTTTTGGTTTTTTTTGTATGACTGTATCTGCCTATTTCACCCTCAAGCTGAACCTCACTGTTATTCTCTTTCTTCTCTGCCAAGGTATCGTTCTCCCTTTTTTCCGAGTTATGTTTCTTTACTGTTATCTGTTCCCCTCTATCGCCCTCCCCCAATCCCTTTGTCTCCTTTTATTTATTTATTTTGTGTGTGTGTGTGTGTGTGTGTGCACAAAGTGCAGAGATTGAGAAAGAGAGACAGAGAGAAAGGGAGGAAACAGGCGAGATCCCTCCTGCAGTGGGAAGAGAGATGAGGTAAACAAGGCAGACAGAAAGGGAAAGAGAAAAATGAAGAATTTGCCGAAAGAAAATATTCTGCTCAGGCTTGCGTGTTATCGTTTTGTATGTGCGTGTGTGTAATCCTTCGACTTGCTGGTGTTATGTTCCTACACGTGCTTAATGCGTCAGTAAGGTAGAAATGTTCAAAAGAATTAATCTGGAAAATTTTATCTAACTATCTGTCAATTTTCTTTGACTCGAGTCTTTGCATAATACTACCTCATGGTACTCTGACTTAGACCGTAGACGGTTTTAGGAGGGGTCGGAGCCCGAGGGTTGGTCGGTCAAAGAGCCCCCATACAAAATTTTCGAGAAAATTTCTACAGTTTTCAATTTAGAACCACCAAATTTGGTATACTATCTCATGTTACTCTAACTTACACCGTAGACGGTTTTTAGAAGGGTCGGAGCCCTGGGGTTGTCAAGGGATCCGCACACAAAATTTTCGTAAAATCTACAGTTTCCATTTTAGAATCACCAAATTTGGTATACTATGTCATGATACTTTGACCGCAGATGGTTTTCGGAAGTGGTCGGAGCCCAGGGTTACCAAAAAGCAATAACCTAAACGAATTAAAATAAATTTACTGGAAAATTATAGGAATATATTTTTCATTCATAAAATTTCCCCCACAGAACTTGGTGATTCCACGAATATTTACCCGGGAAATACCGGGTACCCCTGCTAGTAAATAAATAAATTGAACTGTCGCAAACCACGCCGTTATAGCATACGAATTTCTGTGAATAAAGGGATGTAAAAATATTTGTAAATTATATTCGAAGTGCACAGACAGCTGCGAAGAGTAGCGCATGCCACTGATACAAATTGAAAGTCCTTTTTCCAGTGTGAAATTCATTCCAATGATTAAATACGCATTATTTTGTGAACGCTTACTAAAGCGCAAAGCTCCTACCTAATGTACGGAGTTTAACATTACAGCATAGAACTTAATTTTAATACCCAAAACTTAAATGAACGAAGTTTAGTCGAGTTGTATAGAGTCACGATGCGTCAAAGTTCATTCTAATCGGACAGCATTTCCTCCGAATTCTGGGAATTGAATTGCAATGCGCTGAGTTTCATTCCATACCGCATTGAGTTTAATTAATGACAGGCAGCGTAACTAACTGTAATTACACAGCATAGTTAGAACTCCTTTCTAAAGCACGATTTACTTAAAGCGATGTTATTACATAATGTGAAAAAATAAAGTGGTAGTTGAACGATCTTGGAACGGAAAGAGTAATTTACCCATTTGCCGGTAACTATTGAAGGTATGTAACACATCGGACAAGAATTCTGATCTTTCTTTTCTTTCTTTTTTTTAATGGAATTTTCCCGGTAGGTGGCAAAAAAATACTAAAGAAAGAAGTAACGCTATTTTATGCTCGAGGTTACGACATCTCTGTTGTTTTAAATTTTCTAAAGGACTCCATGTGAATTATTGGAATAGTGTTCAGCTTTCTAATTTCTCTTTCGCATTTCAACATGCGTTTGCTGCACCCGAAACATGTAGTTTTCGTTTCTTTCAGCTGTTTAATTTGCAACAGGGTAATGCAAGCTCAACTTTTTTGTTCTTAGGGTTCAAGCCAAAATACTACAGCAGTCTTGTTTCGGAAACAGCTTAGATCCGGTCTATTTTTCTGAAGAAAATGTCTTTTCTAGAACGTTTGAGCTACAAATCACGATGCTGAAATAAGAGATTACATTCCCCAGTCCCTGCGACTGCTGACTTGTACTCCTACTTTTGCGCCATCTTAAAAGATGAAACTTGTTCCGAGCCCAGAGAACAGCTATCGATTCGATAACACTTGGAATTATTGGGTGATACATTTGTGACTACAGATTTACAACCACGTGCATGTTGACCGATGTTTAATAAAAAAAAAAAAAAAAAAAAAAAGAGGAAAAGATGTACACGCTATTCGGGTGACGTGACGAAAATGACAGCATTTTGGCTCAGTAGAACTACCAATCGAGTTCGGCGTTCGGATGATATTTCCACGGTTACGGTTACGGCCTGATTGTTGCCGACTCCGGTTGGAAAACATCGAATTCACAACCGTTACAACAGACGTATAACCCACAGAGGTCGACCTGTCGTCATTGAAGCGTTGTTCGATTGTCACGAAGCCGGGCGAACGCCCACGGATGACACAGGTCATTTGCTTTACCGTGACCTCCGATATAATCATTGATCCTCCTGAATTTCAAAGCCACCGACATGCGTTCCGGGAGTCAGCGCCAGTTATTCAAATGTTACACTCAAAGTTTCGATCTTATGCTTCGAGAGATGTATGTTCCTCACTAAAAATAAGATTAGCTGCTGATTTGGGGGGGGGGGTGATACACTGAGAAAAGCTAATACAAATACAGAACTCTATTTTTAAACAGAATTTGCATCCTTTTACGCCTTCTTCAAGGGGAACTTCTCTACTCACAAAACATAGGTGCACTGTATTGTCAAAAGTATTCGGACACTACCAAATATTTGCATGAGTGCAAAAGGCGGTTGCGCAGGAAGGTGGGCTGTGAGTGGGGATGTACACACATGTATATAAAGCTGAGATGTTCCGTCGTGTTATGAGTAACTTTGAAGCGGATATGCCACATGGACGTGAACATTCCGAGTTCCAGCGTGGGCTGGTCATAGGATGACATTTGAGCAACGTTTCCAAAGTGAGCATTTCAGTTAAACTAAACATGTTAACATACCAAAATCGACTATAAGTAATGTCGTGAAGCGATCAAAGCAGGACGGTGCGACTACAGCAAAAAAAAAAAAAAAAAAAAAACCGTTTAGGAAGGCTGCACAAACTGACGGAACTTGACAGAAGAGCCATGGTAAGAAATGTTAAGAAATCCCGTTCTTCCTCTGCCGTTTCCATCGCTGCTGAAGTAGGAAATGCTTGTAATGGCTCGATTAGTACCATAACTATCTACAGAGAGTTGCACAGTGTGGGTTATTACGGTAAAAGAGTGGCACAAAAGCCACATATCACTGCCGTGAATGCGAAGCGTCATTTGGAGTGGCGTGTCTATCTTCGTTCCTGGACTGTGGGAGACTGGAAAGCTCGTTTTTGAAGTGATGAGTCACGTTTTTCACTCTTTCAATGATGGGCGTGTTTGGATTTGGCGAACGATTTTCTTCGGACTATGTTCTTCCAACTGTTAAGTTTGGCGGAGGCTCCACCATGGTATGGAGTTTTTTTTTTTTTTTTTGTGGATGGAACTCGGTCCGTTGGTTATTATACCACAAATCGTGAACTCTAAAGTGTACCTCGGCGTTCTGGATAATTCTGCCCTGCCAACAATGTGGCAGTATTATCGAAATGACAGTAGTCTCTTCCAACACCATCGAGCTCCATGCCACACTACACGGCTTGCGCAAGACTGTCTTCTTGATAATGAGGTGGAACTGTTAGGCTGGCCTGCTCAGAATCCCGATCTTACTCCTACAGAACACCTGTGGGATGAACTGCAGCGACGGATACGAAATCAGCCAAAGCGACCGTCTTTGCTCTCCACTCTAGCAGTAGATTTGCAGGACCAATGACGTGCCATTCCTGTCGAGACCTACTAGAAATTGGTTGATAGTATGCCTCGACGTAACTACTAATTACGATAATAAAGCCTAATTACGATAATAATATTGTGGTGTCCGAATACTTTTGATAATCCGTTCGTAATCTTCTAGGACGGGCATTAGACGGCGTTATTTTACGTGCCACAAAGATATTTAAAAATTCGAAAAACGTGATTTCTACTCCAAAGCTGTAAGGTGACAGCAATACGATTCACTAATTTGAAAAGAAATCAGTTGATTTTTTAATATATATATAGAACAAGCTGGAACAAGCAGAGAACAAGCTGGATTCAGGAGTGGCTACAGCACAATAGATCATATCCACGTGCTGAGAGAACTAATTGAAAGAGCGAGGGAATATGAACTTCCATTGTGCATGGCTTTTATCGATTATGAAAAAGCCTTTGATTCGGTGAAACCATCAGCAGTTACAATGGCTCTGAAAACCTGCGGTATTGAAGATGCATACATTAATATTATTAATAACATCTATGAAAATGCAAGTGCAAAGATTAGGCTGTTTGAAAATACAACACACGTAAAAATTGGAAAGGGAGTGAGACAAGGTGACACCATATCTCCGAAGCTCTTTAATGCCCCATTGGAGGGTGTTTTTCAGTCGCTGAGCTGGGAAAACAAGGGGATAAAGATTAATGGAGATTATCTAACCCACCTTCGTTTTGCTGATGACGTAGTCATTTTTGCAACTACCCCATCAGAGCTGCAGAGTATGATCCAGGAACTTGCAGACAAGAGTAAAGAAGTGGGATTAAAAATGAACTTTCAGAAGACAAAAGTGATGTTCAATGCTTTTACAAGAAATGAAGATTTATCGATTGATGGAGAAAAGCTGGAGATAACAGACACGTATGTTTATCTTGGACAGCAGATATCAAGTGAGGGTCACATTGATGAAGAAATTAATCGACGTACAAAACTTGCCTGGAGAGCTTTTGGAAGAAACAGCCTAATTTTCAAGAGCAATATGCCATTATGTCTTAAAAGAAAAGTGTTTGATCAATGCATCCTTCCAGTGCTTACGTATGGTGCAGAGACGTGGACCTTAACTAAAAGAGACATACAAAGGCTGCAGACAACTCAAAGAAGCATGGAGAGGTGCATGCTTGGTGTAACCAGGAGAGATAAGAAGAGGAACTCGTGGATCCGAAAAATGACAAGAGTGGAAGACATCATGATCAGAGTTAAATCCCTGAAATGGCAATGGGCTGGACATACTGCCAGAAGGACAGATCATCGATGGACAGCCGAAATTTTAGATTGGATTCCAAGGGACAGGAAAAGACCCAGAAGAAGACCACATGGGAGATGGGTGGATGAAATTCGAAAGTATGCAGGGGTGACATGGAGGAGACTGGCACAAGACAGACCGTTGTGGAGGAAACTTGGGGAGACCTTCGTCCAGCAGTGGATTGATAATGGTTGACAATGATGATGATGATATACACTGAGATACCCGTTCATTATTGGCTTAGCCAAAAAGTCATTGCGTTTTTTGCACATAGATGGTGAAACATGTCTTGAAATGTAACTAACGTTATTTGAAACAGCAAGTTCAATATGTAACGTGACAACTGACAGTTCAAGCTTATTTTAGGAACAGAAAGTGCACAATTTTGTTAACAAGTTATAACGAAGTAAATTTCTCCGTCATTTTTGGTCTACGCCGGGATTCGAACCCGGGTCCACTCATTCCGGAATAAATTGCTCTACCAATTAAGCTACGCGGACGTTTTATTCTGATTCCTATCTGCCTTTATGTCGTGTGCGTCCTTCTGGCAGGTACGTCACATCTCCCGGTACGTTACATCATCTCCCACTTATTTTTTTTTTTTTCCGAAGTGCTGGAGAAGAGATTCTCTGATTTTTTCTATCTCGCGGTGTGGAAAGAACATCACACCATTGCGAGATTTTGAACGGTCGGGTCATCCGGATAGTTCGGGCGCCATTATAACGAAGTAAATTTCTCCGTCATTTTTGGTCTACGCCGGGATTCGAACCCGGGTCCACTCATTCCGGAATAAGTTGCTCTACCAACTAAGCTACGCGGACGTTTTATTCTGATTCCTATCTGCCTTTATGTCGTGTGCGTCCTTCTGGCAGGTACGTCACATCTCCTGGTACGTTACAAAGTGTTTGTTCGGCATCGATTTCAAAATCGACAATCAAAACGAACATTTTAGTCATGTTTGCTGTGTTACTTCGGAAAAGGAAAAACACTGTGCAAGCTCATAAAAAGTTATGTGATGTGTATGGTGAAGATGCCTTAAAACTACGGCAGTGTCAGAATTGGTTTGCGAAACTTCGGAGTGGAGATTTTGATGTGAAAGATGCACCATGCTCAGGAAGGCCAATCGAACTTTATGACGACAAAATAAAGGAATTGATCGAATCCAATCGGCGTTTAACGATACGAGAGCTTGCTGCTAATCTCAACATATCGAAATCGAGAGTTGCCGCCCCGGTGGCGCAGTGGTCTAAGCGATGGCCTCTGATCATTCGTCTAAAAGGGGTCCGGGTTCGAATCCCGGTGAGGCATGGATGTTGTGTTTGTCTTACGGCACTGGCTCTCTCCCTTTCCTGAAACCAGTGACCCTAAATTAGGGACGGGCGACTGCTTATAGCCCATTGAGTTGCTCACGATGGTCGTTAAACCTTCAATCTAAAAAAAAAATCGAGAGTTGAAAGCCATTTGAAGCAACTGGGATACGTTATCAAGCTCGATATGTGGGCACCACATGAGCTCGTTTGTTTTGCTCCTCATTTTTGTGTCTAAAGTCACGTATATAGCGCTTTAAGTTCTCTAATTTTGTGTGTGTACGAAGTATAAAGGTACCGTGCTTCTTTCCGTTTGACTCCCGAGCCGGTGAGTGCATTTTTTAGTTGAGTTTTTACGTTGTGTTTATTTCCGACCGAGCTGGTCATTGCTTATCACTGAGGTGCCATGCAAATGGCGTCTTCCGGTATTGGGGGACTTAGCAACGACCTCACTTCCGGGAAGCACTCCACTTCTTCTTCCAGAGGCGTCACTACGCTGTCCGATCCAACTGGCGGTGATGCACTCCCCTCATCTAGCGGTACGTCCGTACACTCTTCTCACGTCGATTCGCTAACTTCTCCTAATACGTCAACTCCTACTGACTTTGCTACTACTGACGTTGCTATGGACGTCATTGATTCTGATGACATTCCTTCTATTCCTGCACAACAGTCATCCTACACCACCTATTCTAAGGCAGTCACTACTTCTATTCCTATCCACTCCACTCCAACACAGTACGCCGGAGCGGCGGGCATGACGTCCTATATTCGCCGAGAAGGAAACACCATCACCCTCGACATTCCTGATGATACTGCAGCTAGTGCTAACTTTAATTCTGCCTTGGATAAAGGTGTAGTGTTTGTTGCCTTACCGGCGACGCCGTTAAAGGTGTACTCCACTGCCCTGAAGAACAGGTTCAACCCACAAGCCATTTCTCATATGTTCCGGCGGGTAGGGACAGTTGTGGTGTACTTCAGTAAAGCTGAATATGCTACCACCATCCTACGTACAGGTCTCACTCTCGGTGATCAGTTCTTAGAGCCTACTCCTGTAGCACAGCGACCTATCAACGTGTCATTCTATCCAGTGCCGCCGGAAGTCACGGATACAATGTTGTATGCCGTCCTCTCTACTCTTGGCCGTGTTGTAGGCACGGTGAAGACATTCTCAGCAGCTCCAAAGGATCCCGACGACAAATCTATTTGTGGCATACGTCGCGTTGCGCGGGTCCTCTTCACAACTCCTGACAGCATTCGCACGATCCCAGTGCAGTTTAAAGTAAAGTGTTCTGGACAGGTGCGTTATGTTGATCTCTAACTGAATTTCATTGCAGCACCTGCAAAGCTTTTGGACACTTTTACAAAGATTGTCCCAAAGTTTCCTCGTATCCCAAGTCTGCAGTTCCAGCGGTGACTCCCAACCGGACCCAGGAGAAGGTTTCCGCTCCAGTGCGTCCGACTGCTGTTCCACCAAGCCTAGACACTGTTCTTTCGTCTGCTGTTCTCCCACCAAGAGTGGATGAGACAAATTTCCCTCCTATACTTGCTCAGACTCACTTTCGTGCTCCCGATCCACCAGTGGAGTCAGCTGAAGGGAGTGTTACGTCAGAGGCAGATCTCTCTATTCCGGATAATGAAACTGCATATTTCAGTGCGGATCAAACCATGAGCGATAGCTCGGATCCTGAACACCAAGTACGACTGGAAAAGCGTCAAGTCCCGAAACCACCTTGTGCCCCCGCCAAGAGGGGACGAGCTCTCGGGAGCCCTACTCGATCTTCCCCGGACCCGTACTTCACCCGCACGAGTCGTTGATTTTGAAACGTCACCGTACCCCACCGACGGAGTGGTGCCGTTTGACGAGTTTGCTGCCCAAATGTCTAGCCTTGAATTATCGCCTACACCATTGTCATACAAGGAACTTTATTCTCTCATGTGTGTCAAACAATATCCTGCTACAGCACATACCTTTGTCAAGCGACATGAGAATGATTTGCCAAATATTCTTCAGCAACTTACCTCTTTGGATAAAGTTCTTGATGTCTATGCCAAACCGTCTGGCCACTTGAGTGCGGCTGGCAAACACATCCGGCAGCACATCCATCTACTTCAAACAACTGTCACAAAAGCTATGACACCTACAAGTGACCTACCACTTTCAAGGTAGTTTCGCTGAACTGCCGGGGGTTTGGCACCCCTGACGCAAACTCAAAAGTGTATGAAGACTTTTCGGCAGTGAACGCTGACGTTCTTCTCGTTCAAGAAACGAAATGCTCTCCTACAACGCCATTCCATCGTTGGCGTAGTTGGCCTTTTAAGTTCTTCCATGCGTATAGACGGTTGCAATCCGATGGTGTTGCCATTGGCATCCACAACCGTTTGCTTCACTCACTGACTACAGTCTCTGTAAATAATTTATACCTTGATTTGTTACAATGTTGTGTATTCTGTATTGATCATATTACCTATCACATATTTAATATTTATATTCCTGCAGATGAATCTCTCATTGACCCCCTTTTTCAATGTTTACGTTCAGCACTTACAGCAATTCCCCCTGGTGATTTTTATGTCTTAGGAGGAGACTTCAATTGCACTTTGTTCCCGTCGTTGGACCGCAGCGGGTCTCTAAGAGAATTTCATCCTATCTTAGTCGATCAGCTTACGCTACTCCTCTCCGACCATCATCTTGTTGACTCATTCCGTCATTTTCATCCAAACACGGTTTCATATACCTGGGGCAATTCACCTCGGCAAGGTTCGTCAGCAGCCCGGTTGGACCGAATTTACGTCTCCTCCGAGCTGCTCCCTGCATCTACTGAGGCACGGCATGTGCCAACCACCTCGTCTGATCACAGAGCGGTGACGCTATCTATCTGCGTTTCTGCACTGCCAATTACGTCACAGCGTACCTGGTCCTTTGATGATGACTTGCTTCAGGACGAAACTTTCTGTACCACAATCCATCAATTCTTGGATGATCGTCGTCACCTTCTCGCCACAACACCAAGCGCACTCAAGTTGTGGCTCAACATTAAGTTTGAGCTTCGTATGGTAATCCGACAATACTCTGATCATTCGTCCGTAAGGGGTCCGGGTTCGAATCCCGGTCAGGCATGGATGTTGTGTTTATCTTACGGTACTGGCTCTCTCCCTTCCCTGGAACCAGTGACCCTAAATTAGGGACTGCTTATAGCCCATTGAGTTGCTCACGGTGGTCGTTAAACCTCCAATAAAAAAAGAAAATCCGACAATACTCATTTGCTGCCCGTACTGAACGTGGTATGCAAATCAGCAACCTTCGTGGGATCCTTCCCTCGATGTCTCTCACAGATCCATCATATCCTGAAGCACAGGATGCCCTTAGAGCGCTGCTTCATCCGATGGCACAGCAAGCTCTCTGTCGGATGAAATTACTTCATCGTTCCTCTACAGCTCAATCATATGAATTTCTCTCTCGCACGGAAAGACTCCGGCGTTCATCTAATACCCTCCGACATCTCCGTCTGTCTGATGGAACTATTTCATCAGACTCAGCCACTATCTGCACACAGGTTCGTCAATTTTTCCGAGATAAATTCCGAGCGGTAGTGCAGACTCACTCTCTTTCTTCATCCCCCCTTCTTCGTACACTTCCGCAGGTCCCCTCAAACTCTGCCCTTCTCTTCTCACGGCCTTTCCCCCCGCTGAACTCAGAGAGGCTTTTGCCTCTCTAAATCGTCATTCCTCTCCTGGACCTGAAGGCCTTCCTCTTTCCTTTTACCGTGCTTTCCTTCCATCTCTTCTCCCCTTCCTTCTCGCCTGCTTCTCCGCAGCTCAATCTTCTTCTGCACTGTCGCCGGAGTTTACGGTGACCCACGTCATTCTTTTTGCCGAAGAAGGGAGACCCCCTGGACCTGCAAAATTGGCTTCCTATTTCCATTCTAAATCTCGACTATAAATTCTTTACCAAACTCCTTTCCCGTCGTTTGAATCTTGTTCTTCCTTTCATCCTTTCGCCCGACCAGTCATACACTGTGCCTGGTCGGTCTATCGCTAATAACATCTCTTTTGTTCACAAATTTGTTTTTCTTGCTCGTAAACTTTCTGAACAACTTGCCTTGCTTAACATTGATCGAAAATCAGCCTTCGATAACTTTTCTCACTACTATCTTTCTCTTAATCTTCATAGCTTTGGTTTTACCTCTTCTTTGGTTACTCTTTTACTTAGTCTCTATCGGGGAACCCATTTTCATGTCCGGGCGGCCTCCTTTCTGACGGCTTCAATTCCTTTTCAACGTGGGATTAGGCAGGGTTGCCCTCTCTCGGCACAACTTTTTGCATTAGCCTTTGAACCGTTCCTGATTGCTGTTCATCGCTCTCTTCGATCTGCGCTGCCGCCTACCGTTGCAAGTACGCGACATCACGAATATACTTTCTCCGCTTATGCAGACAATGCGACATTTTGCATCAGGAGAGATGCTCAGTTTGAAGACCTGCTCATCAACTATCACCAATATGCTGCTGTTTCGGGAGCATCACTTAATGTCTCTAAGAGTACTGGTTTCTGGTGTGGGTCTTGGATAGGCCGCACTGACTCCCCTTGGGGAGCGGTGTGGTCATCCTCGACACCTATGCTGGTCATCCGTTTGCCGCAGGACAAACTACATGGACCAACTTTTTCCCTAGGCTTTCGCGCCGAGCTGCGTATTAGCGTTTCGTCTTTCCATTTACATGCTATTTTCAACGTGCTCATATAGTCCAGCGTTACCTGCTCTCACTATGTACATATTCCTGGAATTCAACAGTTTTCTTGGTCGCTCGTCTTACTGACATCAATAGTTAGTTCACTTCCGTCATCTGGCAGTCCCAGCATTGGTCGGCGGCCCAGACATTGTATCTTCCTGAGTCGCATGGTGGCATCTGGCTCATTGATATTCATCAATACTATAGAGCGTACCGTATTACCACTTTTCTTCGTCTGCTTACCTCTCCCTCTCCTTCTCTCGAGATTTCTTTTGATATACTCTTTTCTGTCCATGATCCGTCCTTCACTTTTCTTCCTTTCCTCCGGATGGATTTTTACATCTTTCCTTCCTCTAACATTCCGTCTACCATCTCTGAAGCTCTTACATTTTTCCGATCTCTTCCTCTTTCCCGGGCTCCTCCTGTCACCACTCTTGATCTCCTTGTCGAACCACTCTTCTTTTTCACACTGATCCACCCTCCGAACCAACCTTTCTTTCTCCTCCCACTCTGGGTTCGTTCTGGCATCTTAACAGTCAACGCCCTGATTACTGCTAACCTCACCTGGAAACCCATTACTTTCCTTTTTCCTACTCCTTCTCTCGAGGAGGAGTATGCCCTACTTCGCACTTCCCTCCTCTCTCTTTACCCTGCTTTGGTTACTGCTGACGGACTCCGTGTTGTCTCTGGACCCAGTCTTCCTATTTCGTTCTTTCTTCCTCTCCTTGATTCTGTCACCCCCGTTCTTTCCTTCACCACTATGTCCCTCTATCGTTTTCTCCGTTCACCTCCGGACCTTCCACAACCCGTTTCTGACTTCTCTCCCTTGCTTTCCATGACCATCTGCTCAGCTTCCTCCTCTCGAGCGCAATCTTCACTGGCGTTTCCTTCACCGTCGTCTCGCTGTCCCCATCTTCTTTTCGTATGTCGCTGGTCTCTTCTCCACTCTGCTCTTTCTGTGGTAATGTCGGTGATGTTTACCACACCTATTTCCACTGCCCCATCCTGCTACCGCTTCTCCAATACTGCTCCCCGCCTGGCTGGCCTCATCGTTTCTCAAGATCTTCCATTCCAAGCATATCCGTGGCTTCTATTAACGAAGCATCCGCCAACACGTCTACCAGATACCTGCTGTTTTCTATTTGTACTTGTCAAACATGTCATTCACATGTTTCATCAATCACAACGTTCTGCATCGCATCGACTTTCAATTCTGCAGGCTGGAAGTCGTTTGCTATCTTGCTTTCGAGGCCGAATAGTTGCACGCCTTCGACTTGAATATAACACGGCCCGATCGTCAAATTCTCTCACAACATTTCACACCACCTGGGCCGAGCACTCAGGATGGTTTACGATGGATGGGAATTCTGTCCGTCTCGCCATTTGAGTATATGTTGTGTGTGTGTTTTTTTGTGTTTGGTTGCACTAAGTCTAGTGTGTCTTTCGTTCGTTATTTGTTTCACCGTGCCAAGAGTGCTCTTTGTTTTTACTTTTTTTCTGAGTAGCCCCACTGTGGCAACCTACGTACGCATAGTTATGGTACTATGTTAACATTGCATTGTGTTGTACACACTTGAGTTTCGCACAACAGTACGTGTTTTTTTCCTATTGTGACCCCATTTATGATTAATGTTACTTGCCTGCTGTTTTTTGTAAATATCGTAATTGTTTGTAAGTATTTATGCATAGTTATTATAGTTTCTTATCCGTGTTATAGGCAATCACGTTATTGTCGTATCACTTTGCAAATGTGCTGTAAATTTTTCTAGTGCATTCTTTCTTGCTCTCTGTATCAGCATCATGACATTGTACCTCTTTTATAACCTAGGGTCTGCACCTCTCTTGTAGGTTTCATTTGCATAGCTTCCCTGAGTGATAATTGTGTTACATGTGTACTTTAACGATATTAACCACTCTGAGTGTTCTATTCATTTTATTAGTCGTGTTTCTTCTATTTTTGTGAACAGAGTGTAGAACTGCATCATCCTTTTCTTACTTTCAATATGCTGAAAACAACATGTTTTTTCTTTTAAAGGTGGTATACTGTTCACGAGACGTTGACTCATCATAATTTTTGTTTCCGCCAGGTTGTATACACTGTTCTCTAATGTTTTGTTTTTTTTACTCACCGTACCTAGCGTGCATTGTGTCTTTACTCTTTCCTTCAGTTTTCTTTTTTTTTTCACCCATGTCGAATAACATTGTGTGAACTGTTAATTAACTTTATTTGTGTGGCAACATGTTGTTCAAATTTCCTTTTTTCTTACATTGCATATTACATGTGATCTTGCTCACAAACATATTTTTATCCTGTAGTCTGTCGTTATGTCTTATTAGTTGAGTCGTATTCGGTGACGTTATTATCTCTGTTAGCATTCCTGTATTTTATGATCAAAGTTTTCTTGATGTGTCACCGACTTTGCGATGTTGTATCTTGTGTTTTGTGTATTGTTCTCATTTATTAAATACATCGTTGTGTTTACTTACATTCTCTGTTCTAGTACATTCTCCCGATATCATTTTGTTATTTGCTCTCATATGCTACATATGCTTCCTGTGTTTCTCTAGTTGTATATCACGTATTATGGGGTTGCACTTGACCCCAGATTCTTGTACCATTACGATACTCATAGAATGCTTGCCTGCATTCGTGTTTTTATTATTTCACTCTGGGTAGCTTTACCCTCTTTCATGTATACATATCATTATAAATGTCATGTGAATTTTTATGTTTTTGATGGGCGTCAACAATAATGATGTAACAGCCTATTTTCTTAAATAAATTATGTTGTAAACCACATGAGCTCAAAGAAATTCGTCTGATAAAGCGTGTTGACATCTGCGATTCGCTCTTGAAACGTGAAAAATATGATCCATTTTTAAAACGTATGATAACAGGCGATGAAAAATGGATCGTCTACAACAACGGCGAATGAAAAAGATCGTGGAGCAAGCGTGATGAACCTGCTCAAAGCACTTCAAGAACAGATATGCACTAAAGGAAGGTTGTGCTGTCAGTCTGGTGGGATTTCAAAGATATTGTGTATTTTGAATGGCTTCCAAGGAACCAAACCATTAAGTCGGACGTGTACTGTGATCATCTGGATAAATTAAGTGATGTAATCAAACAGAGGCGTCCAGAATTGGTAAATCGCAAAGGTGTTGTGTTTCACCATGATAACGCAAGACCACATACAAGTTTGGTCACTTGTCAAAAATTGTTGCAACTTGAATGGGATGTGTTACCACATTTACCATATTCGCCAGACCTGACACCATCAGACTTCGACTTGTTTCTTTCGTTGCAAAACGCCTTAAATGGTAAAATCTTCACCGCTGATGAGGCTATCAAATCGTTCTTGGAACTGTTTTCTGCCGAAAAAAGCAAAATCGTTTTTGAGTGCGGAATCAGGAAAATTGCTTGCGAGATGGCAAAAGGTCATTGGGCAAAATGGACAATATGTTGTTGACTAAAATTTTTGTTTCTCATTCAAAATCAGCCTTTCATTTACACAGGGAAAAAAACGCAATTACTTTTTGGCCAACCCAATAGATACATCGGCCTTCTCGTTACATAAATAGATAAAACCACACAAGACGGGCGTGGGTTCGGTGTGTAGTATAAATCAGGCAGATCAGCTCGTCGAGCACTGGTTAGCGTTCGATTGAGGGTCGGAATTGGTAAAATGAGTGATCTGAGTGACTTTGAATGTGTGCATGGAGAGCCGACCCGAACGTCTCCCAAATGATCTTTCTCCTCTGCATTAGACGCCCAACTGCAGCAACGGTTTACCGTGAATAGCGCGACACGTAAAAAACTCCCAGCCATGGGCGAATTTAGGGGCGAGAGCAGCTGGTGGATCCAAGGGACCAATCCTGACTGGCAAGAATAATAGAAGCGAACACACGGGTCATTGGCCGGCAAATCACTGCAGAATTCAACACTTGTTTGCCGAGGGTTATCTTCGAGCGAACCAGTATCACACCACGTCGCGAATAGATTACAACAGCCGACGACAACGATGCCGGTCTATCTCTTATCTACCAGCTGTTTTCGTCCCAGGAACGTCGACTGATAGTTTTTTACGTGTCGCGGCATTCACGGTAAAACCCATTGCTCATCATTTAATCGATCAATCCGGTCAAGAAGGGACCACACATCGGCTGCAAATGCCCACTAGGATCACTACCAACCCTGACTCAACAACCAGCGTGTAGGGTTTCTTCCCACAGAACAAATTTAGGTTCGACTACCTACGCCTTTACAGGCTTTTGAGCCCGGTAGGGAAATGGAAGAACTTTAGACTGAACCTAGAGGCTCACGATAGGAAAGTTGGTAAACATAGCAATTAGTGTGCGTCGCAGGAGCTACTGTTAATGTCACATAACGCCAAAGTACACATCAGTAGTAGGGGACAGAAAAATGGGGTGAAGGAGGAACAGATGTCCTTATTTTTGACCGGAGGCCAATATCCGAGTCAGAAGGCTTAACGTTCTCATCCGACGCACTGCGGATATTTAGTGATTCTACCTGCTTCTGTTTGATCCGGTGTCCTTTCCATGAGATTCAGGAACGCTGACCACTAGACAATCCACTGCTACAGTTGTGCGTGAAAAGCCCAGGAAAATGCTCAAGCTGGTACAGCTGGCGCCATCGATCACGCCATGTTCAAAGTCACTCAGATCACTCGTTTTACCTACTTCGGCACTCCGTCGAACACTTACTAATGCTCGGCTAGTTGGTCTACCTAATTTCCACCGCACACGGCGCTCACGTGCAGTCTTAGGGATTGAAGGCAGCGACGAGGGTAGGCATACTCAATAAACTGGCATCTCAGTGCATATATATGTACGATGAAGTACCAAAAGCAATGGGATAGCGGTTTGCAAATTTTTAACTGGCGCGGCTGTCGTATCAAGGCTTCGACGCACGCCACGATTCTAATCAGTTGCGAGGTGTAATCTCGTGTGTCAGGTTGAACAACCGCCAGTAGGATTATGGGGTCATTTCACGCCAACTCAACACAGCACTCAACCCAACATTCTCCGATTTTAATGAAATTCACACCAAAGCTAGATCTTTGTAAGAAAAAATTCTACGAAAGATTTAGACAGATTGTACAATTTACAGAAATTTTGTGGGCATTCAAAGTTACAAAAAATCGAAAATTTTAGGCATACTACCTTGCCTTTTTATAGAAATATCTCATCTTCTATCAAACCTAGAGCTGTAAAATTGGTCTTGTTTTAAACCATTTGTTTAGAGCTTTGTTATAAAACATGGCATAAAAACAAAACAAAAAAATTCAAGGTCATTAAAATTTTTGATCTTGAATTCCTAAAAAACATTTTTTAAAACTTTTCTAAAAAATATATTTATAATTTCTTGAGTATTCTGTACATCATATCAAAATTTCATGCTGGGACAGCAATGGGTTCAATAGGAATTAAATTTACTAGTAAGTCACAATTCTGCAGTTAGATGTAATAACTGCTGCTTATTTGCAAGAAACAAAAACAACACGCATACTAAAGTTAAGATTACCTTTCAAAGAGTTCAGCAAAGTAGATTTATTTAGAGAGATCTAAAGGATCATTAAGAACCCCTAAGAAGAGATGCTTTCAATTTCTTAAATTAAATATTATAGTAAGATAGGGTAAGTGAATCCTTAAATGATTTGTACTGAAAAGAATACAAAGTTCTTGCTAAACAAAAAACATAGCAGTTCAAGAGCAATGCAGTGGCAAAAAATCAGTTTTCATAAGAGAGAACTGCACATTCAAAAGTAGTGTTTAGTCAGTACTGCAGGAATTGGTATTTCTGGATTGTCTTAACTGCATCATCAGCAGATAATGTGTATGTTCTTCCAGTTGGCGATCTTTCATCTGCTACCTTATAAATATCAGTTTTATGCAAAATTTCTGGCTTTTGACAATAATAATAGTATAATATGTTTGTGATGATACATTTGGATAAAAAAAACTGATTTTCACTTCATCAGTTCCTTCATAAGTACAATGCACTGCCTATCGCATTGTTCGCAATTTGCGAAAAAAAGTCGTTTTGGCGAAAATATTGCCGATTACCTTTTTTGTACTGTTACAAACTTTAAAAAAAAAAAAAAGAGGCAATTTCTGCAATACATCTAACCTACCATTTTCCTGCATATGTGCAGGTGACATACCCTCTTATGTCACAGAGCTGTTTTCTTAATCATCTGCTCAATTTTTGAATTTGAAGAACTTGAGAACATTCTAACTTGAATTTTGTTATCATCAATGTGTTTGAAAAAGTGGAACTTGCGGTTCCTGGGATTACCTTTGCATTATTGCATCGTTTCTTTAAAAGACATTTTACTTCATCGTATTCCTCGCTTGTACAAAACGTTTTTTTTGCAAGGTTTGTATCTTTGGCCCACTCCTATAACTAAACGAGAGTCATAATTTGTGACATATAAGGTTGCTGCAAACTTGCATATGTTGCTAGACTTTTGATGGTTCCAGAGAGTCTATCACAGACATCTTTTCCATGTAAAGTTGCATAAAAATGCCACACTGCTGAAACAATTCCTCATGAAGACATAAATTAATAACATTCTTCTTGTTCTTATACTGAGTAGCAGACCCATCCGAGAAATAGAAAATATACTTCAGAGCCCCACTGAATCTGTCATTCAGAAATTCCATCAGGTATCGCTGAAAAAGGTGAACTGCAGTTGTGTTGTATTTAAGTCAATCTGAAATGGCAATGAAACTAACATGTTTGGTTAATTTCTTCTTTATCATTTTTGAAACTTGACTGATGTTCCAACGGAACTCCTGAGTTGCATCTTTCATGAGAAATGAATAATTTTCAGCAAAATCACACATAACCAAAAAATCGCCACATTTCAGCTTTACAGGGCTTGAAATATACCATGCTCGAGATGCCCGCGGCATGTAAATTATTGGCCTGGGCAGGTAAACAAAAATTCTAGTAGCCCATTCCGGGCAAGTAAATTAAAAAGTTAAGAAGTTTAGAACATAATTTCTTACAACAAGAAAAAAGACGGCCATCGCATGTCGTGTTTCATTTCACTGCTAATTACCAAAAGTTGTATTATTGTTACGGAGTGCCAAGGACAGAAGAATGCCACTTCTTTAATAGCATTGTGCTCTAGGTTCAGAAATTCTAACCATATGTAGTTTTGCTCCAAATGTGGTTCATAGTCAGCGATGGGATGCATACCTCTGAGAAACTAGCTTCTAATGTTGAATGACAAAGGGCGAAAACTTTAACAAAAGGAACATCGCAGAATCACTAAATTTCTCAAATACCAATTTCATCATCATCATCATCTTATAACTTGGGATACATTATTTTGTTCATTGAACATTTTGAATACAGACTCATAAAACGGAAATTCAAAACATGTTAAAAAGGTTCATCATATTTCTTAGTTTTAAAAAAAAATGGTGGTTCTGATTTGTTATCTTACAAGTTGAATTTTCCTGGGCATTCAGCTTTTACTACCTGCTCAGGTAAATAATTTCGGCACATGCCCAGCTGGGCAAAAAACTTTTCAGATATTTTTCAAACCCTGTCTTTAGATCACTCTGAAACTTTGACTGATCAGTGGCTAAAAAGGAATGTTCAAGTAATTTTCAGCAAAATCGCACATAACCAATTTTTCAATAAAAATGCTAATAAAATCGTTACTTAATTTTTTTATACATTCTAGATTTGTTCTATCAGTCACTATCCATTGTTTCTATGTGATTTCATCCATGCCATTTTGTCGAACAATTCGCTTAAGTGCTCATCATGGCTAGAACTTCTAGGGTTCACTGAACCAAAACCAAAAGTAACCATCCACTGAGGAATACGAAACCAAAAGCGACTACCCGGTGATGGATGAACAACCAAAAGTGATCATCCACTGAGAAATTTGAAACCAAAATTAAGCTTAAACTGCAAAGGAGAAGTATCACATTATAAACCTACAATTCCCCCCCCCCTAGACTTTATACATACACTAAACCATATTTTTCAAATATACAGGGGTTTTAAAAATATTGTACAGTTTTTATGAATTTAAATTATTAGGTGTCAATCAAAACTAAAACTGAGAACGGAAAATAAATAAAAACAAATTTGTTAGCATGATTTCAAAAGAAAATCCGCTGCTGCTGAGTTGCAATCTTTAAAGGATTATTTTTTGAAATATGCTAAATGTCATATTAAAATTAAAAATTTAGGCTCAAGTACATATTAAAACAGTAGTCTAGTTTATTGTGTATGCTATAAAATACATTCTTTCTAGAAAGCATCCCTACATCAATGTATGTTTGTACATGTTTAAAGAGTATCTCAGTGTTCAAAGTCAAAATAAATGTAAATTTAAATTTATTTCAGTGTTTCAAGATTTTATAAATCGAGAACCCTTTGCTGCCCCATTATAAAACTTTAACAATATGTAAAAAACAATTCAGTGATAAAAATATATTTTTTAAATTTGTTTTAAAAAATGGATTTTTATGCAACTCAAGGTCAAAGGCTAATTTTAATGACCTTGAAATATGTTTTAATAAGACTAATGTGCTAAATATCAAATTAAAGCTCATAAAAATAGCTTTCCAACTAGACCAGTTTTAACTCTAAGTTGAAAACAAACTGAGAAATAATAGTTTTAAGACATGATGGTAGCCCTAAAATTGTACTTTTTTTCTAAGTTCAGAACCTCGCAGAGAAAGAACTAATGGCTCTTTTTAGTCAAAATTTTAACAAAACTTTTCTTCTTATAGCCGTCTAACTACATACCAAATTTCAATAAAATCAAAAGACGCAAGCATGAAAATCATATTTTTCTTGTTGATTTCACGTGAAATGATCCTATGTTATGCCGACGTGAATTATCAGAGTTTCAACGAGGCATGGTAACGGGAGCCAGATGGATGGGACATTCAATTTCCGAAGTTGTGCGATAATTCAACATTCCTCGATCTACGATGTCACGTGTGTATCGAGAATAAATGATGGAACGCATTACAACCCACTGTAGACAGCGCAGTGGTGCTGAATAACCGTAACCAGCGGCGTCTGACCAAGATTGTCTATGCTAACAGACAAGCGACACTGGCTCAAATAACATCCACATTCGATGCAGGAGGTACCAGAGACATATCCATCAGGTCAGTGCAGCGTAATTCAGCGTTCATGGGGTATGGGTGCAGAAGACCCACCAGAGTGAGTTTGTTAATATCACGACATTTGGACACAGCGCCTCACCTGGGCTCGTGAACACGGTAACTGGACCCTGAAAGACTGGCAACATATAACGTGGTCGATGAGTCACGCTACCAGTCGTCGAGCGGATAAAAGAGTTCGGGTGTGGTGCAGACCCCATGAGGCCATGGACCCAAGCTGTCAACAAGGCACTGTGTAAGCTGATGGTGGTTCCATAAATGTGTGGGGTGTTTTACGTGGCACGGCTTGGGTCTTCTGGTCCTCGTAAACACGGTAATCGCTTTGTTGCTCTGCTGGGTGACCATTTGCAGCCCTTCGTTGACTTCGTGTACCTCAACAACGATGGGATTTTTCAGGCGGGCAATGAATCATGTCATCGAGCTCATGTTGTCCAAAATCAGTTCGAAGAGCATTCTGGACAGTTCCGACGAATGGTGTGGCCGCCCGACATGAACCCTATAGAACACTTATGGGACGCGGTGGAAAGGCTCATTTGCACCCAAGATCCTGCACCTACAAATACCAGGGAACTCTGGTCGGCTGTTCAGACGGCATGGCTGAACATTTCCCCCAGAAGGCTCACGGCCACTTGTGAAATCGATGCCACGTCGAGTTGCTGCACTTTGCCGGGCTAGAGGAGGTCCTACACTATACTAGATGTGTATCCCATGACATTTGGCACTTAAATTTTGAATTTTGAATTTAACATAACCTTGGTGTGTGCGTGTATCTTCATGCATATGTGTACCCCCAGCTTGGGAGCGGAGGATGATGAGTTCAACTGTGAGTTTTGTTAGTTCTTTTCCTTTTTTCGCAAGTACGGTGTGAACTGTAAATACTTTTTCAGCGTATGAATTTTATTAATTTTTTCAGTACCTTTCCATTTTAAATTGTTTCGGTTTACGTATCAATTTTGTTCGCAAATCAGGTGTGTTTTCTTTTGTAAATACGTATCTACACAAAAGGATAACTCGTTATTTTACCTGTAATTGACATATACTTGTAGTGTCCTACTCATATATTTAAGCAAAAAGCTGTTACAAATAAATCTGTCATTAATTTAAATGATTGACATTTCAACATCTGAAAACTTGACGGTATTCGATTCCAGATTTCTTCCGCACTCACTTTTAAGGTACACACAGTCCAGTAATTATTCAAAACACTTTTTTACTTTTTTCATGAAATTATTTAGCCTAAAAGACGTTGAATTTAACATAACCTTTCAAACACGCTGAAGTTTAACATAACCTTTCAAACACGCTGAAGTTTAACAACAGTTATTCACCTTGTAAAGATGTGAAAACTTAAAGAGGCCGGGTAATTTTACAGGATAGGTCTGTAGAACTTGACTGAAACATAAGATAGCACACAATTATTGTATGGTTGAATTCAGTTCGTGTTCAAAGGACCGTGGCTCCTTCTGTTAGCGGAAATAATCCCGTATGTATAAGCCTCCCAGAGCACTCTTGTTCTTGTAATCTGATGAATAACCGATGCTGGGTGAGGGCTTACTAAAAATTTTGTGAAGTTCACCACACGCGCGTTACCTAACAGCAGTTTCCCATGAAATTGTTTCTCTGTAGGTTGTAGCATTTCGTATTTAACATTTTTTTTTGTATAAGTTTTAAAGGCGAACAACAAGGCAAGGTATTTTCGTACATGTTTGACAAGGGTCACCAAAATCATCATACTGTTGTGCCTGCGGTACTGGTTATACGGGAATGTCCATATAATTTATGCACCTCAATCGAAATACGTGTTCTTCCTGCGACACTTAAGTCAATACATGTTTAATTCTTTCTACTCGTGACACCTAAACTAAAGGCTTTTCAGAATCTTTGGCTATATATAGTGATAACTTTGGTACCAGTTCTACTAGTGGCACCTGAATCAAGAATAGCAATTATATTTTTGGCCTAAATGTAACGGTATTGAAGATGCGAAAAAAAACCAAGGCATTCCTCCACATCTTCCAATATATATATACTAAAGAGCAAAGCCGAATACATAAGAAAAACTTTACAATTTAAAACGAAAGTTGCAAAACCTCAAGTGTGAAAGAAGCAAAGTTGCATAAGAGGTAAGCTCTCTTCTTTGTCTTTTGGTTTTTAGGTATTCCGGGTTCAATATTTGAACTTCTTGAATATTTTTTCTTTTCTTGCTTTAAGTTTTTAGGCACTAGCAAGTCTATCAACTTTTTTGCGTATTTTAACTCTTACTTTTCTTGGTATTTTTGCGCGTTTTATAGGGAACTAAGGCAAAGCAGCCGCCCGTTTCGTTGTACTTGTAGTCTGCGCTGTATTTTCAATGCAGTTATGGACTTTGTAACTATTTAATTATGCACTTAAAGCACTTCTGAAATACTTTGTACATATTGCAACTAATTGTTTATGTAACATAACCTTCATAAAGCATTTCTTTAGTTTATTATTGTCTTTATTTTATTCTCGTTTTTGTGTAGTCAGAAGTAGTGGAGTAGGGGTTTTTATAATCCAGTTTTCTTTCAAGAATCTGTGCTTTAAAAATGTTAAGAACTTGTAATACTTTTGTATTGATATTCAGGTTTGAATTCTCTCTCAGGCGAACTTGACTATTTGTTAATAACTGAACATTATTTCTAGTTCATTATGTCACTCTTACAATTTGAGTTTTCTATAATCATCTTCTTTCTGTTTAATAGTAACAGATGAAGAGCATGGGTCGGGCCAGGAGAGTTATGGATGCAATCTAAATTGTTAACTAAAGCTAGGTCATACAACTCTGCGGAGGACATGACATATACACTGCCGGACAATTGCTAAGGACGGATGACAATAGCAACGATAGCAACCATAAAATGGAAGGCAGGAAAATGTGGAAATTAGCATAAGTGCGGGATACAGTAAGACGTGTTGTGCGTATGCAAATTTTGGATTGCCGAACTTGTTCGTGACGTCATAGCGCTGATAAGAGATATAAAGGATTTGACGCGTATTGACCGTTGTTGTTCAAACGCAAAGTTGAAAGGGAAAGAATCAATTGACGAACTTGCAATTTTCAGTATGTCTTCCCGACATCACCTAAATGATTTTACGCGTGGCCGTATTATTGGCAAGATTGAAGAAGGGCGAAAAATAACAGATGTTGCCAGGGAGTTCGACGTCAGCCACAGTGTTGTTTCAAGGCTTTGGAAATCATTTCAAACAAATGGAGAGTGTAGCAAACGTCACGGGGGAGGTCGTGTTCGCAGTACGACACCTGCAGAAGATCGGTACATAGTGCTATCAACAAAAAGACACCGGCGCAGCACAGCTAGTGAGGTAGCAAATCAGTTTATGGCTGCTACTGGCAAGCGAATCTCCCGAAAAACTGTCGCCAGACGTTTGCATGAAGGAGGACTATACGCCCGCCGTCCTGTTGTGTGCATCCCATTGTCCAGACGTCACCGTACCGCCCGTTTGCAATGGTGCCATCAACATCGCAATTGGACTGATAACGACTGGTCTGCTCTCCTCTTCTCAGATGAGAGTAGATACAGTCTATCGTCTGATTGTCGACGACAACTGATCTGCCGTGATAGTGGTACTGCATATTGTCCAGCTAACATACAGGAAAGGGACCGATATCCAACATGTAGTGTAATGGTATGGGCTGGCATCATGATCAATGGCCGTATGTCCCTCTATGTGCTTCCACTGGGACTATGACTGGCCAACGATACATTAATGATGTTCTGCTACCTCCTGTTCGCATGTTCCGTGGTGATGTCGGTGATAGATTCATGTTCATGGTCGACAACGCAACATGTCATCGAACAGTCGCTGTCCAGGAGTGTCTTGAGAGCGAGGATATTCAACGCCTCGTATGGCCAGCACGTTCTCCAGATCTGAATCCCATTGAAAATGCGTTGGATGCTTTGGGGAGGAGTCTTGCTGGTCGCCAATGCCCTCCAATAAACAAGGACACTGTCATCCGTGCACTGACAGAGGAATGGGATAAATTACCCCAACAGTTGCTTGATAATGTTGTGCAAAGCATGACACGACGTGTGGAATCTTGCATCGCCCTCCATGGTGGCCATATCCCGTATTGACATCTTACGCCGGAACGCCTGCGGACGGTAATTGCATCTTTTTCACGTTTACGTATTCTGCCCAAAATGGTCTGTTTGTCCCTTGAACACGTTCCAAAGCTTTCTGGATTTCAGAGCACAATAAATTGTCTTTCTTGTAATGTCCTGGCATTCTGACATTATTTTATTTCACTTGGCATCCAACCACACTTACTTTTTTATACGCTATATAGCCGTTTATGATCCGTCCTTAGCAATTGTCCAGCAGTGTATATTTATATTTTTAGGTGGGTTAATTACTTGCATCCATGACTTTGCAGAAACACATTTCCAAATAGGTCTTTGTGGAAGTGAGAAAATGCAGAGTTTTTGCTGGTCCTTGATAAAGCCAAGGCTCAGTATTCTCGACACTTTCAGCATTCAGTTTTTTTTTTTTTTTTTTACTCACACCGGTCAATACATAATCTTTTCTATGTTGTACTTGGTATGAGTTAAAAAAAATTTTTAGCTTCAGTTTCTTCTTAATAGAATATATATATATACATATATATATATCATCATCATCATCATTGTCAACCATTATCAATCCACTGCTGGACGAAGGTCTCCCCAAGTTTCCTCCACAACGGTCTGTCTTGTGCCAGTCTCCTCCATGTCACCCCTGCATACTTTCTAATTTCATCCACCCATCTCCCACGTGGTCTTCTTCTGGGTCTTTTCCTGTCCCTTGGAATCCAATCTAAAATTTCGGCTGTCCATCGATGATCTGTCCTTCTGGCAGTATGTCCAGCCCATTGCCATTTCAGGGATTTAACTCTGATCATGATGTCTTCCACTCTTGTCATTTTTCGGATCCACGAGTTCCTCTTCTTATCTCTCCTGGTTACACCAAGCATGCACCTCTCCATGCTTTTTTGAGTTGTCTGCAGCCTTTGTATGTCTCTTTTAGTTAAGGTCCACGTCTCTGCACCATACGTAAGCACTGGAAGGATGCATTGATCAAACACTTTTCTTTTAAGACATAATGGCATATTGCTCTTGAAAATTATGCTGTTTCTTCCAAAAGCTCTCCAGGCAAGTTTTGTACGCCGATTAATTTCTTCATCAATGTGACCCTCACTTCATATCTGCTGTTCAAGATAAACGTACGTGTCTTTTATCTCCAGCTTTTCTCCATCAATCGATAAATCTTCATTTCTTGTAAAAGCATTGAACATCACTTTTGTCTTCTGAAAGTTCATTTTTAATCCCACTTCTTTACTCTTGTCTGCAAGTTCCTGGATCATACTCTGCAGCTCTGATGGGGTAGTTGCAAAAATGACTACGTCATCAGCAAAACGAAGGTGGGTTAGATAATCTCCATTAATCTTTATCCCCTTGTTTTCCCAGCTCAGCGACTGAAAAACACCCTCCAATGTGGCATTAAAGAGCTTCGGAGATATGGTGTCACCTTGTCTCACTCCATTTCCAATTTTTACGTGTGTTGTATTTTCAAACAGCCGAATCTTTGCACTTGCATTTTCATAGATGTTATTAATAATATTAATGTATGCATCTTCAATACCGCAGAATTTCAGAGCCATTGTAACTGCTGATGGTTTCACCGAATCAAAGGCTTTTTCATAATCGATAAAAGCCATGCACAATGGAAGTTCATATTCCCTCGCTCTTTCAATTAGTTCTCTCAGTACGTGGATATGATCTATTGTGCTGTAGCCACTCCTGAATCCAGCTTGTTCTCTCGGTTGAGCCATGTCCAGTGTTACCTTCAAGCGGTGTGAAAGAACTTTAATGAAGATTTTATAAACTACTGATAGGAGGCTGATAGGTCTGTAGTTTCCGAGATCCTCAATGTCACCTTTCTTATGTAGCAGGATCATTGTAGCGGTGTTCCAATCCTCAGGAATCTTTCCTTCATTAAGGCATCGAGTGAAAATTTGGGCGAGTACTGTTTCGATTTCTCCACTTGCTTCTTGTATGATGTCTACAGTAATTCCATCTTCTCCTGGAGCTTTTCCCCGCTTCATGTTCTTGATTGCATGTGCAACTTCTGCTGGAAGGACTGGAGGAACTCTGGTACTGGTATCTTTCATGATGTCTGGAGTGCATGTATCATCCCTTTCATATAATTTGGAGTAGAAATCTTTCACTCTTGTCAAAATTTCGCCTCTATTTCTTGTTACAGAACCATCTTCTTTTCTCAGTGCCATAATCTGTTTTTTTCCCTTACTGAGATGTCCCTTTGCTATCTTTAGGCTTTGGTTGTTTTCAATTGCTTTCCTCACTAGTTCACAGTTGAATTTCCTTACGTCTTCAGTGATACTTTTTCTTACTGTCTTGCATAGCTCTATATATTCCACTTTGGAAGTCACATCTTCTTTAGTTGTCCTCATCTCTCTTTTTTTTTTGCATCAACATTTTCGTTTTTCCTGATAATTTGTTTACATGCAACTTGTTCTTAGACCCAGCTAATTTTGTTGCTGTTTCCATAAGAGCTTTGGTTACTTTTCTGTTAACTTCAGAGATGTCCACTTCTTCCGATGTTAGGCCTTCCAAAGCAGAGAACCTGTTCTTCAGTTCCAACTTGAAGGTATTATGGTGTTTTTTAAGGCTGGTTATGTCAATAGATTTTGTTTGTCTTATGAGCTTGCCACGTTCACGTTTAGTGTTGAGGTCATCTTACATCTCACCAATCTATGGTCACTACCTGTATTGAACTTGTTTAGCACACTGCAGTCTTCTATGACGAATTTTTTGTTACACATAATAAAATCAATTTCACTTGTCGTCCCATTTGGATGTCTCCATGTCCATTTCCTGTGTGGCTTTTTCTTGAAGAAGGAGTTCAAGATGAAAAACCCTTCTGCCTCTGCAAACTCAACGAGAGTATTTCCACGCTGGTTTCTGTTGCCGTGACCGAATTTACCTACTGAAGTTTCATTCTGTTGCCGTTGCCCTATTTTTGCATTGAAATCTCCCATAATTATTTTCAAGTGCTGCTTACCTTTATTATTTAGATGACAAATTTCCTCATAAAATTCTTCAATTTCTTCTTCAGGATGACTTGTGGTGGATGCATAAGTTTGAATAATCTGAGACTGGTATCTTTTCGAAAGTTGGATAACAAGTCGTGCAGCTCTGTCAGAGGAACTTTCAACTTCTACCACTTTATCCTTCAGTTTCTTGTTTATTATAAATCCAACACCACTAGTTCTGCCAGTATCTGTCCCACGATAGAAGAAGAGATGTTTACTTTTCAGTTCGATGAGATCTTCTCCTTTTCTCCTTACCTCACTTAGCCCCACGATGTCCCACTTGATCCTTTGTAGTTCCTCTTCCAATTCAAGAAGCCTTGAATCAGAAGATAGGGAGCGTCCATTATACGTAGCCAAGGTCAGCATCAGATGGCAGCCTAGTCCGGTCCTCCGGGGATTCTTAGCACCCTCTGCCTTCATGTCGCACTGGCCGCTGCCTTGGCCAGGTACATTCCAGCTGCCGGAGACTGAGGGCCAAGATTTAAGTTGTGGAATCATTTTGGAGGGGTTTGGCCATAACTCACCACGCTGGCCAAGCGGGTTGGTGAGTGTGGGATAGAATTTCCTCTAATCCCGATGGTATAGTTATACCGCTATTGGCGGTCGTCAGAGCCCCTTTAGTGGGAACAGGATGCACCACGAGAAGGCGGGGTTGACATTTGTCAAGGAAAGGCTGTGATGTTACGCATCACCTGACCTTACATCCCATATATATATATATAAAATTTTTTCCTTAGTCTTCAGTTTTGCTCTTAAGTATATATATATATATATATACAGTGAGCACAGTGTTGTTCATAGTGAACGGAATCAATACTAAATAAAAAAGAATTTCAACTGGATTTTTCGAATCGGTAAAACATGTACAACTAGAAGCAACCACTTACGCCCACTAGCGGCAGAAATGTGCGTTACGAAAAATCCAAAATGAACACAGATTGTTCTTGATGGCTTGATGGGGAAGCTGTCCGGAGCAAAACGAATTTTTCAATTGAAGAATTAAAAAAAGAGATGCGAATAAAAACGTGATATAATTTAATGCCTCCAAGCGGCAAAGCTGTGTAATATTTGAAAAACAAAAAGAGGGCAAAATATTCTTCAGAGTGAAGGATTTTCTATCAAGAACGGATTATTGCAACCGATTTTTTGAATTGGAGATACTCCTTCAAATATAAAGATGCACTGTTGCTCCTGGAGGAAGCAATGTGAACTCTGAAGAAGTAGAAAATATAAGCACAATACACTGAAGAGCAATTGAATTAGAGATACCTGTCTAATAACGTGTAGCGCCAACTTTCGCCCTGATGACGGCGGCGATTCGTCTCGGCATGGACTTGACAAGACACCGGAAGCGTTGGGAAGATATACAGATCCACGACCCCTGAACAAGATCCCAGAGTTCACGAAGATATTATGGAGGGATGGCAGAGCCTCAAACATCTCTCTGGATGGCATCCCAGATGTGCTCGATGGGATTGGGGTCAGGTGACCTATCTGGCCTAGGAAGCGAAGTCAAGTCGGCGGAGTGTTCATCCAACCATTCAGATATACTTCGGGAGCGATGGCACGGTGCATTGTCTTGTTCCAGGATGAGGTCCCCAGTGGGATGTTGAAGACACACAAACGGGAGCAAATGGTCGTCCAGGATATCCCGGTAATGTTAACCTGTGAGGGACGATGTCATACGTACCAGGGGTCCCATTTCAGTCCACGTAAACAGTCCCCAGACGAGAAGGCCACTCCCACCAGCTTGAAGAGTACTCTGCTGGCAAGAAGGATCCACCGCTTCCGATGGTTTGCGCCGTACTCGTATCCTGCCATCCGCATTTACCAACGTGAATCTCGACTTATCAGTCCAGGCAACATTTTCCCACATGTCTAGGATCCAGTGGCGATGTTCCCGCGCCCATGCTAATCTTTGCACCCTGTGATGTGCGGTCAGCAGCGGTACCCTCGTGGGGCGATGGCTTCTGTACCCCATAGCGAGGAGATGGTTCTGGATGGTGTGGCTGCTTACACGTTTTTGTGCACCAGCGTTAAATTGCCGAGGTATTTCTTGCACTGTGGCCCGTCTATCCGCTGTTACAATGCGAGCTAGCCGACGATTATCCCGCTCATCCACACGCTGTTGTCCACGGCAGTTAGCTCTTGCAGGGATGGTTTTACCGGATTCGATGTACTCACGGTGTACCTGTGACACATTGGCTCGTGAAAATCCCAGTGCGTGCACGACTTCCGAGATGGAGTGACCCATTCGTCAGGCCCCGACAATTTGCCCACGATCAAATGCGCTTAGATGCCTCGTCTTACCCATATTGCGTCCGACTCTTACTGATTCCCGTTGCATCATTCCTTATATTGTCGGAACGCTGCATACATCATGTCGTTTCCGTTTACAGGGCCGCCCGCAGCACCACATTTGCATAACGCCAGCTGTCTCTAATTAAATTGCTCTTCAGTGTATATAGCAAACGTTATGCGATGGAAAAGTACTTTTTTCAAATATGACATCTAGAAGCAAAGGTAGCAAGGAAAGAGTTTATATATGTACGGCATTCTACGCCTCAAGCGGGGAAATTGTGCATAATTTAAAGACCATAGTGTTTTTCATCTTTATCACAGCGAATTCCATCCAGTACAAAAACATTTTTTTCAATAGCATTTTTAGAAACAGAAATATCGAGAAAAATAGAATACACATTTGCACTCCTAGGGGATATATATTGTAATATTTTGCGCTACAAACAATCATACAATCATAAAATGTTTTCCTGGTGTGTGGTATCTGACCGAAAAGGAACTTTTTAGAATCGGGTTTTTGGACTTGCAGATACAGCTGCAAATATATTGCAAACAGAAATATGCGCTACTGGAGAAAATGTTCCGTTAATGGGAAAAAATTTATATTCAAGGAATTTGAAATTGTATGCAAAATATTTTTCATCGCGAACGTTGTGTATCACAAAAAGATTTTTTTTTAATGTGACCGTTAGAAGCTAAGATTTTGAGAAAAGTCAATATAGATTTTTGCCCCTTAGCTGGAAAAGTTCACATTATTTGAAGAAGAAACTGTACGCAAAATGGTCTTTTTGTAAAAGGTAAGGAACAAAAAGAATTGTTCAGTCGGACTTTTAGAAGCAATGATATGGAGTAAAATGTTTTGAATTAGAGAACACCTGCCTCCACTCTCCCTATAACGGCGATATTTTGCATCAGAAAAAGGTCAACGATCCTCGTTTTCACAGGTCACACTTCTCAATGCAAAAGAATCTTCCAAATCGAACAGATATGGTGCCAACAGATGGACGTGATGATAACACAAGCGCGGCATTTTTTTTTTCAGAAGACGTGCGAAAGATTAAATGAAATGTAAAATAAATATTCATTTGTTTTTCTTCAGAACAGAACAAAAAACATGTAAAACTGTTCCATAAATTTTGATAATCCAAATATACCCTTAATAAGTTTGAATCTTGGAGCAAGGAAGGAGCGGTGATTGTTTTTGTGTGCGGGGGGGGGAGGGCTGGTGCCATCCTGTTCCACACCTTATTGACGTCACTGATTACGTAGCGTGTACGTATTGTCTCTACTCTTTACTGTTCTTACGGTGTTGCAATACGTCCATTGTCTCCGGATGTTTTGGTGTCTTTCCAAAAGGGTGGAATATTAACCTTTCTTATGTTCACTAACTGCACATAATTTTCTTCAGAAATGCAGGACACACCTTTTATGATTAAACCTTGCAGTTATATAATCACGAAACACTGCAGTTTTGTATTTAAGAGCAATAGCGAAATGGCGAAAAATAAACGGCCCCGAAAATGAATTTTTGGTGGCTTACTGTTTACAAAGAATTATTACGATATCCCTACCTTAATGACGGTATGTCACCATCATTATTTCGTTTTTAAACGTCTTTTCAACACAATTCCTCTAATTCCTGCAGCGTTTGTATTAAGGCAATAATCAGCAAATAAAATTTTACCTGTTTTTTGGGCTGCAGTATTTGGTATCGTTAGAAAATTTAATATAAAAACGTATTGTTTTCGCTACTGAAGTATAAACACGTTACGTTCTATTAAGTAAGACTCTAGATTTCATTCCACTCTCGCGATTTTCGTCGCTTTTGTTGAAGTCAGAATTTTAAAAGTTTCTTCATTTTCAATGAAAAAGGGAAATTCATATGAGTGAGAATTAAGATTTTTTCTCCAGACTTACTTTCATGAAGAATATAAGTTCGAAAAACTCTTTAAAAGTCTTAAAACTGTTAGAGTTGCAAGAATTTCAGAACAAATGTACAAAATGACAGAAATTCCAGAGAGCAAAATGTAATGTTTATTTAATTATTTGGAAATAAAGCATGCACTTTTGTTGCATCTAAAACATACTTTTCAAAACTGTTCAATAATTCGTGCAATTACAAGGTCCAAAAAGTAGTAAATCGGAAGCTGATCCAGTAAAAAAAAATAAACATATGTACGAACATATAGCAACCCAGAAACTTTCCATAGGCGAACCTAAATGTTTTAACGTTTTCAGCACTACTTGATTTCTTCTGTAAGGCTAGTAAAGTACAAAAATACCTGCATCTTTTTTACTTAACTTAGAAGGGACCTAATAGCTCAAAATGCTACATCCAGGCAAAGAATATCTAACTGATAAGAAGGTAAGGCTCAGCGAGACGTAACTAGCGCCACTATATTATGCGGCAAAGAATTACTACACAGAAGCCAACATTACAGGCTCAAAGAATATCTAACTGATAAGAAGGTAAATCTCAGCGAGACGTAACTAGCGCCACTATATTATGCGGCGAAGAATTACTACACAGAAGCCAACATTACAGGCTGATGCCGCAGGATGCCGAGCAGACTGAGTTAGACTGAGCATGCGTGTTTGTGTTCAAAGAATATAAACGCTTGTTTGTGTTGGCGTTTTGTTCAAAGGTTTTGTTGTTCTCATCTAGATCTGCGTTTATATTACAGCCATGAAATACACCCACTCCATTCCGATGAATAACAATTCATGGAATGGAGTGGATGAATAACAAGAACAAATAATTTGAAACCGTTTGAAACAAATATCCTGGAAAACCATTAAAACAACGTTTGCTGAAAAAAAAGCTATCGTTACGTTGAAAAAATTAATTTATCAATTATATGAAACTCACTTTTATGAAAAATACCTCGTAATATTGTAAAATGAAAGAGGGAAGCATTCGATTACACATTGCATACCAAAGAGACAGCTTTAAAGATGTACTCGAACGTGAGGAATTAGTCCGGTCGGTAGAGAGCTCAGCTATCACGCTAACGGCCTAGGTTCGAATCTACTCAGATACGAACGAATGTTTTTCAGATCTGTTGAGAAAATTTCCCCAGCGCAGTGCGTTTAATTTACAAACTTCGGAAGGGTAGAAAAAAATTGTAGCTTTGGGAAACTGCGGTTGTCTTTGTTTTTTTTTTTTTTCTTTTTTATTACTATGGCTACTACTGGGAAATTGGCGGACAGTGCTGGCCCAGCAAGACTGTTTTTGCTGGGTACCTAATGTTTACGTTTTGTGGGAACCCATTCCTTTGTTTTGCTACTGAAAATTCCATGCAAACAATTTTTAATACGAAGTACCACGAATCCCATGGAAATTCAAAACCAGCCTCAGCATTTTTGACATTTAAGGTATATTGTAAATGTGAAATTCATGCCAAGCAACCTGGTATTACTACGGTGCTTAAAGTGAGAATAAAACTGCTAAAATGTCCTTAAAATAATATTAATTGCTAATGTATATATTTGTTTCACCAAAAGAAGGGACAGGAGGGATACTCAGAAAAGAACAAAAAAGAAAATGCTTTAGTAGACCCAATGAGACCGAAGGAAACAGTCGCAGATCAAAGCTTAGCTTCCTTTCCGTGAAATAGGCTTCCCGTCCCGTGTCTCCTACGCTTTTTGCGCCTGAATGTTAACTTTCCCGCAGAGCATCTGCGGCCGCATTACATGGTGGCGCTGCTGTCGCCTGTTTTACATTATCTCTACGAGAGTTGAGCTTCTTCACGAGAAGCGTTTATATTCTTTGATCCAGGTCCGCGTCTGCTGTTCTCCCAGCACATTTTCACCTTTCGTACTCCTTTCATTTGAGGCTTTTTTTTGTTTTATTTTTGAAGTCTCATTAAGTTACTATTCTTCAAATTTCTCAGATTAAAATTACAGATTAATTGAAATTGTGCAAATGAATTTACATGTATATTATGTCACACGTTCAACCTTTTCTGCATAAGATATTGTATTCACGACGTACAATGGAAGACGGGCGAGCCATAAACGGCATTGGAAGCGGATTTTATGCAGCCCACTAGCAGCGAATAATTTAGTCCAAACCTAAAATTAACAGTTCGCAACCGTCATCTTTTCCTGTACAAACGTCTTTTTAATACAAGTCAACGAATTACTGCATCGTCTATGTTAAACAATAATCAGTTAATAGCATGCTACTTATTTTCACGGATTGCATTAGGCATGTCCCTAGTAAAATGTGTTGGGCATGTCGTCATGAATTCTGCCTTAAACAACTTTGTTTATTTTTTTCAACTCAACTCAAGTCACGTAATTGTTTATTTTCTTCAACAACGATAGAACTATTTTTCTGTAGTCAGTTGCTGTTGGACAGTTAGGATTCATGAGAAGAATGGAAGGTTCCTGTGTTCTTGACCATTACAAGATTCCTACTGTTTTACTCTACATAAGTCATTAATTCTTAATTTACATTTAATGTAAATTACTTCAAATGGATCTTGGGACTGCTCTGTATATATTAAAGTTTTAGTTTACTGCAGGTAAAAGCCTTCGATCTGTTTATTCATATTCTTGTTGAATTTGACTAACGCAATTTTTTATCACAAAGTGGAACGCAGAAGATTGTAATGTTCGAGACATCCTCTTTCATGCTTATGAGACTGAGTTGCTAAAAACATTGTATTAAAAAATTAATATTTCGAAGTGATTCATCATCTAGTAAGTGAAAGAAAAGAATTTTTTTTCAAAGAATAGTGAATTCATAAATATAAAGTTCAAGATGGCGCTTTACCGTGAAAGTGTACAGATAGAAAAACTGAACAGTAACAACTATGCTGTATGGAAATTCAAACTCAGCCAGTTGTTAATAAGATAGTCTAGATGAAATAGTGTTTGTAATACAACCAGAAAATCCAGACCAAGAGTGGGTCAAGAAAGATAAGTTAGCAAAGACACTCATTTGTTTACACATTGGAGACTCTCAGATCATTCAGGTATTACATCAGAACACTGCGCAAGACACTTGGAACAAGTTGAAATCAATTCATGAGAGGCAAAATTTTTCTAGCAAATTGTTTCTATTAAGGAAGTTGTATTCTATGAAGTTCAGTGGGTGAATCACAGTGCAATAACACATTAAGGAAGTATTGGAATTGGCAGAAAAATTAAACTGCATTGGTGAACCTATTAAAGATTTGCATCTGAGTGCAATTCTTTTATGCAGTCTGCCTGAATCATGCTCAACACTCATAACCACACTTGAAAGTAAATCAGAAGATGAACTTTCCCTTGAGTATGTTAGTAACAAACTAATAGACGAGTATGTGAGTAAATCTCACAAGTCACAAGCAACACAAGAAGCATGCATTTAAAGGAAACACTTCCAAGAAGAACTATTCAAACCTCAATAATACCTCAAGTAATGTAATGAAGAAATATTGCACATACAGTACTGTCATAAAACTAGTCATAACAAAGGTGAATGACGGTATCTTAAAAATAAGAACACAGAACAACAACATTCTTCAAAGAAGCAAAATATTCAGCAAAAGCACAAACTAAATGTACACATCAGGAGGTTGTACAACAACAAGGTGTAATTTCGTATGACTCAAAATCATCACAGGATCTCCGAGATGGTTTGGAAAAACATCATACCACATTAACACTTAATACTTCCACAAAGAAACTACATGATACAAAAACTATTATCTACAAACAAAAATTCTCAATACTGATGAAGGTGTTTCCCATAATTAATAAAGATCCTAAAATAGATAGAAATTATATTTTAAAAGCAGAAGAAAATGTACAAGACTCGGAATGGGTCATAGACTCAGGTGCAACAGGCCAAATGAGTGGAAATGTTAATTTTTTTCACACAATTAACAGAAAGTTCTGAAAACTCGGTTGTGACAGCAAATGGTGAAAGGCTACTCACAGCTGGAGTTGGTAAAGGAAGGCTGAATGTCAAAACTCTTCAAAATGAAGAACGCAATACAGTATAACATTTGAAAATGTGCTATACTCCAGAACTCGTAGGCAACCTGCTGTCAGTTAAGACACTAACTCGTAAAAACTACTGTATCTTTCAAGGAAAATATTTGCACTATAATGCAGAATGATGATATAATTGCCCATGGCATAGCAACAGATGAAAGTTTATATAAATTATTAGTGGTTCCAAATAGTGCAGATAATCAATATTGCTGTGTTTCAAGAATGCAAAGTCAGTTATGTCAAAATGAAAATTGTTTGTTCAAATGGCATTTGAGATTAGGTCACAGAAATTTTGATCCTATTAAACTAATGGCAGCTCATAACCTGTCAAAAGAGTTTATTGTAAACAATTTCTCACATGACCTCCAGGGCACGACTTGCATCAAAGCAAAATGAACTGATAAGCCTTATTCAAAACAGGCAAATTTTAGAGCCAAAGAACCTTTGGAATTGATTCATACTGACTTATGCGGTCCTATGGAAACTCAAAGTTTTGGTGGAAATAAATACTTCATAACGTTCATAGATGATTTTAGCAGATATTCAATGGTCTACTTGTTACAAAGTTGGAATGAGGTCAACAGCAAACTCAAAGAGTTTATAGTATCAACTCAGAATAAGTTCCAAACAAAAATTAAAGCAATTAGAACTGATAATGAAAAGGAATACTACAATCATCAAATTCAAAGCTTCTTAACAAGTGCTTCTTAACATTTTATTAAACATCAGTACCTTATTTTCTTCCTCAAAATGGTGTGGCAGAAAGGAAAAATAGAACATTAATGGATATGTCAAGAGCAATGATATTAAATGCAAACTTATCAAAACTCTTCTTGGGTGAAGCAGTATTAACAGCGGCGTATATTCAAAACTGATTGCCAACGAAAGCTAATGACAAGGCTCCATACGAACTGGGGAATAATATAAAGCCTAATTTGAGTCATATCAAAGTATTCGGATGCACAACATTTGCATACACATGCAAAGAAGTCATAAGCTCGATCAAAGGGCAATCAATAGAAGGCATCTTTTCGGGTATGATTACCACAGCAAAGGCTATAGAATCTACACAAGCAAAAAAGAGTAATAATCTCAAGATATGTCAGATTCTTAGAGTTTCAACATAGTGTCGAAGAACCTCGTGAAGAAGTAGGTAGTATTATTCATCTATCGATAGATGTTACGAATCAAGAAACTAGAGAAGAGGAAATCCCACAAACAAATCGCAAATTAAATGATGAAAGTGATGAAATTGAGTCAAACTCAGACGTTCAATCACTAAGAAAATCGCAAAGGTCTACAAAAGGGATTCCGGTTCAAAGGCTGTCTTTAATTGCGGCAGAATTACTTACTAAAGGAATTACAAATAGTTTTCCACAAGAATTTGTACTAATGGTTAAACATCCAAATCCCAAGTCCTTAAAAGACATCCAAGATTTGCCAAAAGTTCAACAGGAACAATGGAAAACTGCGATGCAAGAGGAGCTCAAATCACTTAAAAACAATAACACATGATCATTAACAGATCTACCAAAGGGGGAAAACCCTATTGGATGCAAATGGATCCTCAAAACAAAATGCAATGAACATGGTCAAATAATAAAACATAAGGCAAAACTAGTTGCTAAAGGTTATGACCAGAAATACGGGATGGACTATGATGAGGTCCATGCATCTGTGGTAAAACACGCCGCTATAAGGTTATTTTTCTTAGCTGCTGCACATAAAAAGATGTTCATTCACCATGTAGATATAAAATCATCGTTCTTAAATGCAAAACCTAATGAAGATATTTATATGAATCAACCAGAAAGTTTCGAAGAAGTAAGCAATAATAATCATGTATGCAAACTCAACAAAGCAATTTACGGTCTTAAACAAGCAGCAAGATCATGGAACGAATCCATAGAAGCTACTTTGAAAAATCCGGGTTTTGTTCAGAGCAAAGCAGACCCATGTCTTTTCACAAAAACTGAAAAGGATGACACAATGTACTTAATTCTATATGTTGATGACATTTTGATAAGTTCACAAAATCCATATCAAATTGATAAAACTGTTGAAGCTCTGAAGCAAAGCTATGAATTAACCGATTTAGGCCAATTGAAACATTATCTTGGTATAGAGGTTTCTCGAAATTCAAATGGTGAATATTTTCTGAGCCAGAGAAATAAAATTATTGAGTTAGTCGAAAAATTTGGACTACAAGATGCAAAGCCTACAAACACACCGATGGAAACCAGTTACTAGCAGTTAAATGAACAAGAATTATTGGACAATAACCACAAGTATAGAAAAGTTATTGGGTCTCTGCTGTTTATTTCAAACTTCAGTAGACCTGACATCACTGCTACCAAGCACATTTTAGGTAGAAAGTGTGCCAAACCGACACAGAGAGACTGGAATGCAGTCAAAAGACTTATCAGGTATCGAAAAACCACAAAAGACTTGAAATTGAAGATATCTCCAAAGGAATCTCCAGTTCTTAAAGTGTATTCCGATGCAGACTGGGCACAAGACAAGTCGGACAGGAAATCGACTTCTGGCTTCCTAGTATTTCTTGGGAACATTTGTATATCCTGGAAGTCTAGAAAGCAAAATGGCGTGTCTCTTTCATCCTCTGAAGCAGAATACGTCTCGCTGTCTGAAGCTGCACAGGAATTTTCTTGGGTGTTGCAATTATGTGAAAGTTTTAACTTGAAACAAAATCTTCCAGTGACCTTCTACGAAGATAACCAATCAACTATCAAAATTGCACAATCCGAAAAGGGCAACTCCAGATTAAATAAAGCACATTGACACTAAATTGCACTACGTAAGGGATCTTTAGCATCGGGTTATCATCAAGATCGACTACTATTTACCTACTTTGATGACTGCTGACATTATGACAAAGCCCCTCCAAAACCGGCTTTTATAAAACACAGAGAAGCTCTCAATTTACAAACTTGTTTAGAGCAAGTGGGAGACTGTTGGACATTACGTCATGAATTCTGTCCAAAACAACTTTGTTTATTTTTTAAATTCAACTCAAGTCACGTAATTGTTTATTTTCTTCAACAAAGATAGAACTATTTTTTTGTAGTCAGTTGCTGTTGGACAGTGCTTGAGTAATGTTGCCATGAGAAGAATGGAAGGTTCCTGTGTCCTCGACCATTACAAGATTCCTACTGTGAACTTTTACTCTACACAAGTCATTAATTCTTAATTTACATTTAATGTAAATTACTTCAAATGGATCTTGGGCCTGCTATGTATATATTAAAATTTGAGTTTACTACAAGTAAAAGCCTTCGATCTTTTTCTTCATATTCTTGTTGAATTTGACTAACACAATTTTTTATCACCAAGTGGCACGCAGGAGATTGTAATATTCGACACATCCTCTTTCAAAATGCAATGCAAAAGCTTTGCATGAAAAATGGTATTTGGTAACAGACCGCTTGCTACGTAATTTATTTTATTTTATTTATTTATTTTTTGAAAACATTAAAATGGTATACAAACTTTGTCTTTTTGGCACAACTTGTTTTTTTTTCTATAACCATGGTGAAGTACAAAGAAATTATAAAACTGGCAAAAATTATGGAATCACCGCCACATGAACATGGAGACACATAGTAGGGAGTATGTAGAAACGGCACAAAGGAAGTAGGCGAAACGAAAACATTAGTTTAATTAAAGCTACACATCTCAGCTACAGACAAAAGGACTCATATAAATGAACGTACAATATCTGACAGAAATACATAATGATGTGTAACAACACGTTCGGGAAATAATTGTTGACTCACCGACATCGGAGGAAAAAATTATGCAATCAGTGCATATGGGATATGGTATGTAGCCACTTTAATACTTCGTAACTCCTCCACGAGCTGACAGATGACAGCCCGGATACTTTGAGTCATAGATGTCACCCATGAAAAATGATAGTCACTATCAAGCTCTTTCCAACATTTCCGAATTTTGGCGTAAATGTGACGGGAATCGTAAGCCAGATAATATCCGAAAACTTGAATTTTTTTTTTTTTTTTTTAGGACGTGGGTTTGAGTCCTGCTCCAGGACGAAGAAAATTTTCAAGTTTTTGGATATAATATGTCTTACGATCCCCGTCCCATTTACGCCAAAAATCGGCTTGTCATCTTCTAAATTTGTATTATATGGCGTAATCCCGTATTTCTTTCATGATTTCCGAATATCAATCACCAAATCAGCTTTGCAACATAGAGGCGAAAGCTTCATGATGCAAAGCCGATCCCAGGACTAGTTCCTTCAATTGCACCTCATATTCTTAATGGATTTAGATTCGGACTGTTTGTTGGCCATGTCATTGTACTTACGTCGTTCCTGAAGGAACTACTGCACAATTCGGATAGGAACACAAGCTGTTGATGCACGAAAATCAACAAGCCATAAGAATTCAATTGCAGAAAAAAGACGAACTTTATATACAAAGAAAAATACTACTAATAGGTCAAAATGACACATGCAAGATCTTTCTGGCTTGCCTCAAGCCCATCATCAGGCAAAACGCAGACAGCACCGCTCCGACAAACCATTAAATACAAAGGGACGAACTCCCAGGATACATCTGTTGCTACGTAATATGTAAAGTTCGGAAGCCATAATATACATATGTGCGTAGGACACTATTCGTTGGCGGTTACAGATTTATCTTTAGCAGGGTTATATACATTTTTGACATAAGACCTCCATAACTGTGGTAGTATATATGGAGAGTCGTCATTACAGCCAATGGTCGGCAAACTGCAAATGTATAAACTTTCAGTAAATAAAACTGTACATTTATTAGAAGCAGGAGCAAGAATCTCAGTCTCTTTACAAAGGGGGAGGGGGTTGTTGGCACCCAGCCACCAGTTTGGCGAGGGAAGTAGTGGTAGCACCAGATCTGATGTCGTATTGGTGTTCCGCAACACGGACACCAACAGAACGAAGTGTCGAGCCGATATAAACTTTGTCGCTGGTTGATGAATTGTTTGACTTCAGGGGTATGCTATACACACCATGCTTCATGGTAATATTTACAGTGTCACGGTCTGATTTAACTAGCGTAAATAAGTTAGTAAACCTGTAACCGCCAACGAATAGTGTCTTATGCACATATGTACAAATTACGTAACAACTGGTACATCCTGGGAGTTCGTCTCCTTGTATTTAGTGGTATGTCGGCCCTGTGTTGTCTGCGTTTTGCCTGATGATGAGCTTGATTCAAGCCGGAAAGATCTTGCATGTGTCATTTTAACCTATTGTAGCTAGTGTTTTTAATTGTATATAAAGTTCGTATTTTATCTTAGCAACCGAATTCTCATGGCTTGTTGATTATCGTGCATCGACAGCTTACTTACCATCCGAATTGTTTCACCTGCACGAAAAAACTTTATCTTTCTAACTACTGCACACTTTTGGCTTTGTGACATGAAGCATTATCGTCTTGAAAGATGACCTCATCGCAAAAACCATTTTCAATTCATGGAATAAGAAAGGACTCTAAAATGTTAATGTGTACCTTCGCATTGACAGTAACTACAAAAACTTGGGATGTTGAGATTAAATGAAAATAGCAACGTTTGTTCACAATTCAATGTTCATTTAACATCGACTATAGTTTCGCAGAGCGTTTGGCTCGGCATCATCAGGACGAATGGAACATAAACATTCAAATCATTGTGACATCATCAAAGTTCTGACGATCACGGATTTTGGTGAGTTGTTCCCACTCGCTTGAAAGAAATGGAGTAGACGTCATGTCGTTCACAAGCCGTGAAGAGTTTGGTGTATGTGGAAATCTAATATAATAAGCTTGATAGGCAAATCATGTTTATCAATAAGCGTAACGTTTCCAAAAAAAAGTTTTTTATTATTTTCGTGACAATGTTGGGCTATATATGACTTCTTCAGTTCACAGTTCGGTACGTAAGTCTTGTGCTCCTTCACATAGAAACTAGCGAGTCTGAGAGTCTGTCCTATATATGAAAGTCCACATTCACAAGGTATTCTTAAAAGAACTGCAGTACACAGAGCGAGCTGTTCAAAAACTTAGGAAACCGAAACCTGTCTGCTTGCTCACGTCAACAGATCTCCCAGGTCGAACGAACTGGGCAGTTATCCCATTTGCTCCTTAAATTTGCTTCAGATTTTCAAAAAATTCTTAAAACTTTTAATTTCAAAGTTATTTTCAAACCTATAAACAAGGTGAATTTTTACGGATCAAAAGATTACGTCGAAGACATGAATTCCGGGGGAATTTATCAGATACATAGTGAATGTGGACGTTCATACATAGAACAGACCAGCAGGTCTTTAAGTTTCCGTGTGAAGGAACACAAGACTTGCGTACGGAACTATAAACTGAAGAAGTCATCTCCAGCCGAACATTGTCAGGAAAATAACCATAAATTTTTGTTTGGAAACGCTACGCTTGTTGATTCGCCTATCAAGCTTAATATATTCGAAGCTTTTCACATACACCGAAACTCTTCATGGTTTGTAAACGACATGACGTCTACTCCATTTCTTTCAGGCGCGTGGAAACAAATCACCAAAATCCGTAACCGTCAGAACTCTGATGATGTCACAATGATTTGAAAGTTTACGCTCCATTCGTCCTGATGATGCTGAGCCAAACGCTCTGCGAAACTATAGTCGATGTTAAATAAACATTGAATTGTGAACAAATGTTGCTATTTTTATTCAATGCAACGCCATATCATGAGTGACTGGGGAAACTTCACTGTTTTCTTGAAGCAGTTATCGTTATAAGTTTGATTAGCGCGTCACCACAAAAACGTCCCAGAATCATCTTCATGACAAATGCACATCCGTGATTCATCACCGAATATCACTTCATCCAATCATGTAAACACCATGATTAATTTTCTTTGGACCACTGTAAACGTCTTCTCTTTTGGTTAGTTGTCAAAGCTGGGTTTTGGTTTGCTTTTCTGTAAGAAACTCCTATCTCCTTCAGATGGTTTCGTACTGTTCTGCCACAGACATCAACATCTGTGTCCGCCCACTTAGTCTTCATTTGTGTTGCTGCATATTTACGGTTTTGAAGACCTTTTTTTTTTTTTGTCCTTTTCTTCTAATTTTTTTATCCTAACGCTTTTATATTTTTTTCTTGGGCGACCAGTATGCTTCCCTTTTATAACGTTTTGTTTATACTTGCACCAAATTTTGAAGACCGCCGAATGCGAACAACCAACATCTTTTGCCACGTCTCTTATCAATATTCCTTCTGGAACACATTAACAATCTGACTCTGACCGTATCCATTGATAACTCTCTCCTAGACGCCATGCTGTTACTGCAGCAACAGTGTGACACTGCTGACTCACAGTCACAACTACTCCTTTTTACCGCCACACTTATTTTCATATTCCGAACGCGTGCTATTGTCAGATTCCGTTTGCATCCATGCGTTGATTCCATATTTTTTTCTCCAGTGTCGGTGAGTCTACAGTTATTTCTCACACGTGTTGTTACACATCATTATGTATTTCATTCAGATATTTTACGTTCATTTATACGAGTCCTTCTGTCTGTAGCTGAGATGTGCAGCTTTTATCAAACTACGTTTTCGTTTCGCCTATTTCCTTTGCGTCGTTTCTACACATTCTCTACTATGCGCCTCCATGTTCATGTGGCAGTGATTCCATAATTTTTGCTAGAGGTTGTACATTTATTTTTTGAATTTTATGGAGACTATCGGCCCACAATACGGCCGCCCACCGGGAATTCTCCCGGTGACTCTGTGGCCCAGTCTACGCCTACTTAAGAGGAAGGTGAGAATCAGCTAGAATAATAGATGGGATGTTTGTATCTTTTCTGAGTACTATGACGTACAACAGATGTGAAGCACGTGTCAAGACGACAAATCTGTGAAGCTACATTCTGTCGGTGTAGTTTAATTGGTTAGAATAACTCCATCCGGAGAGAGAGAGGAGACGCGAATTCGATCTCCATCACCGGAAAATTTGTGTTTTCACATTGACACTCGAACGTAAATATGGATCTACTACTGTCTGTTGGGTTCTTCGAAAAATGTGTGATGTTCGTTCCACACATCATCTGGAATTAATGAAAAATTCCTTATTCGCTTAAAAAAAAAGAAAAAAAGGGGGGAGATAGTATGACATACTGCAGAGACGAAGCACGTGTCAGGTCGACATATCTGCCGCGATATATTCCGTAGGTGTCGGTTAGAACAAACCACGCCACAGCGAGCAAACGCGGTTTCGATTTCCGTCACTGGCAAATTTGTGGTTTCACAGTACTTTATATTTAATAAAGATTTGCTTTCTGAAAAGTTGAACGTCGTGGAAAGGTAATTTATTGTGGCTCTGTATTTCAACTGAGACGTTTATTGTAGGGTATACAGCAGAAAGTTTTGAGGAAAACTGACAATTTCACCCATAAGATGCTGCTAGAATATTGAAATATCAGAAATATAAACACATGCGCACAGCAGGTAATGAGAGTTCGTACCCCTTTCTCAATGGACAGATCAATCTTTCAAAAAAATTAACATACAGTGCACTAAATGTTATCCACATTTATGAAGAGACTAGCTGTAAAGCCCGTTGAGATAAGAATACAACGAGTTCTAGAAATCACTTATTGCTATTCAAGCGTTTATTAATGATGTTGGAAAATATCTTTGTACACGATACTTTTTGTAAATATTTTTTCGGAATCTGGGAGTAGTTTTCCTTGTACTGGCTCATGGACTACTTTAACTGTGACATCATTGAACCGTCGAACTCTTGACAATGCAACATAAAGTTGTCCATGGCTAAGCACCTTGAGACTTATTAATGGTCACAGCAAAGGCGAGTTTTACAGGAAATTGTCGTCGTCTTAATGTAAATGGGAGGTCTATAACAGTAGTTGGGAGGTCAATTCGAGGAATAAAAACAGTTTTACTACGTGCTGAGCCTGTGAGTACTTCTGCAATGACCAAAGTGGGTTTTAGTTCTTCAATTATCAGTCTTGTTACATTGCATAAACCTCGTTGTGTATTCAGGTTTCTCAGGAGCATGATAATATCTCCAATCTTCAACTTCAGTCTGTGAAGTGGCATTCCTGATGGAGTTTGCTCATTTAAAAACTCTATAGGATAATACCGTTCAGTATTTTCTTCGTCGTCGGCATCAACTGAATCAGAGCTTAAGTGTGATCTATAATATAAATTGCAATCTCATTAGATTTTGGAGCATTTTATAATGCGCCTTTGATCATTTCTACGATCTTGAATAATAGTCATTGATACATTAGAAGGAACAACATTAATCATTTGAGCATCTTGAATACTCTCTTGCTCGACTTCATAAAGCATTTTTCATGCTTCCACAAATAGATTATTTTCTGTCATGAATGTATTCAGTGTTTGTAGCAGATCTTTATTGCCCGACACTATTTTCTCGCATGTGTTACAAATATGTACAATTGCGCGTATTTCCGCTGTTCACCATTATCAGGATGCAATGCTCCTGCACGATGATAGATTGATCCATTTTTACTAAAACAATAAGGCCCATAACCTGGTGGAGGAGCCATTTGTGATCCCATCAATGCAAATGCAAGAGAACTATTAATCGACCGTATGTTAACCATAAAGTTTTTTGAATGCTCATACTGATTTCGTAAGTTGTTCAATTAATGGGGAAGTGCAAATAGGATCTAATTTTACTGCTCCTTTTGAGAAACATTTAGAAAAATTTACCATCTGAAGGTCTTTCTCCGGCAAAGGCTTTACAAAATTCACAAATTTGCTCAAGAGTGCCACATGAGTGTCTCGCTACAGTCTTTTCATCGTCTATATGGTTTAAAGCCACATGACGAGTAGAATTTGTTTGTTGTTGTCGGTTCGTTAATGTCCTTTGAACTTCTCGAGCGCAGCGTTCATTCCTTTGTTCGCGGGTCGTATTTTGTGCCTCTGCAATATGTACATTTGTCATGCGCTGAGATTGAACTTCAATATGTTCCGGCGTCATATTATTCGCACGACGATCACGCAAACGTCGAATTTCAAAATTTCTTTCAACTGCACTGCATTTTTGTCTTCTTTTTCTGGCATGTTCGGCATTCCGGAAATTAACGTCTTGTATTTCGACTGAAGTGCGTTGTTCGCGCCTTGCTTGATCGTAATATGTTCTTTTTTCTTAATGGGGTTTAACGAGCACCATGAGCAACTCAATGGGCTATAAGCAGTAGCACGTACCTAATTTAGGGCCATTGGTTCCAGGGAAGGGAGAAACCCGGTGCCGTAAGACAAACGCAACATCCACAAGTCACCAGGATTCGAACCTGGACCCAGATCACTCCACATTGTTTGTTCACCTGTAGTTGTTCTACTTGTAGTCTGTTTGGTGCATTTCGCAGTGACACAGACAAACCCGATATCCTAAAACAATATGGAATGTACGGCATCCCTTTGGTGAGTAGTGATTCCGTACATATTACTAAAACTTATATCGGATCTACCCTTCGCAATTTGTCAACTCGAATCCCGGAACATAAATACTCTGTAAGAATTGGATCATCTGCTACAGCCCTAACCCGTCTAGTGAAAGAGGATTCGTTTACACCGCTATGGAAGGACGCTTTTATTCTTTTAGGAACTTATACTAAAAGACTCACTTTGTTTTCAGAAAGTATGTATATCATGGCATATGGTGACCAATGTTGTAACACCGAAACTGTTAGTATTGTACCTTCTAATTGGAGATTTTTTGCAAATAACTTACTTATTATTTAGCATAAGATACTCCACACATATATGTTTTTTAATGCTTATTTACTGTATCTTGCACAGAATTATGCACAAGTATCCCCTGACGATGACTACACTGAACAGCAATTGAAGTAGAGACACCTGTCTAGTAACGTGTAGCACCACCTTTCGCCCTGATGATGGCGGTGATTCGTCTCGGCATGTACTCGACAAGACACCGGAAGTGTTGGGAAGCTATACGGATCCACGACCCCTGAACAAGCTCCCACAATTCACGAAGATTTGATGGTGGAGGGTCAGAGCCTCGAACATCTCTCTCGATGGCATCCCAGATGTGTTCGACGGGATTGAGATCAGGGGACATAGCTGGCCAAGGAAGCGAGGTCACGTCGGTGGAGTGTTCATCCAACCATTCGGATACAATTCCGGAGCGATGGCACGGTGCATTGTCTTGTTGCAGGATGAGGTCCGCAGTGGAATGTTGAAGACGCACAAACGGGAGTAAATGGTCGTCCAGGATATCTCGGTAACGTTGACCTGTGAGGGACGATGTCACGCGTACCAGAGGTCCCATTTCAGTCCACGTAAACAGTCCCCAGACGAGAATGCCACTCCCACCAGCTTGAAGAGTACCCTGGTAGCAAGAAGGATCCATCGCTTCATGTGGTTTGCGCCGTACTCGTATCCTGCCATCCGCATGTACCAACGTGAATCTCGACTCATCAGTCAAGGCAACATTTTCCCACCTGTCTAGGGTCCAGTGGCGATGTTCCCGCGCCCATGCTAATCTTTGCACCCTGTGATGTGCGGTCAGGAGCGGCACCGTCGTGGGACGATGGCTTCTGCACCCCATAGCGAGGAGATGGTTCTGGATGGTGTGGCTGCTTACACGTTTTTGTGCACCAGCGTTAAATTGCCGAGTGATTTCTTGCACTGTGGCCAGTCTATCCGCTGTTACAATGCGAGCTAGCCGACGATGATCCCGCTCATCCACACGCTGCTGTGCACGGCAGTTGGATCTTGCAGGGATGGTTTTACCGGATTCGATGTACTCACGGTGCACCCGTGACACAGTGGCTCGTGAAAATCCGAGTGCCTGCACGACTTCCGAGATGGAGTGACCTATTTGTCGGGCCCCGACAATTTGCCCACGATGAAATGCGCTTAGATCCTTCGTCTTACATATACTGTGTCCGACTCTTACTGATTCCCGTCGCATCATTCCTTATATTGTCGGATCGCTGCATACGTCAGTTCGTTTCTGTTTACAGGGCCGCCCACAGCACCACATTTGCATAACGCCAGTTGCCGCTGATTAAATTGCTCTTCAGTGTATATGTACACCCGCAAGCACCTGGCCCAAATCAGTTCACAGCCTGATGATGCATGAGCGACACATGTGAAAGATCTTGAGTTTCTATCATGTATATATTTTAGGATTTATTAGATACTTTGAGATCTTCATCGTATATTTTTATCGTGCTTCGACAGCTGTTTGATTTGACTCCTTTTTTATTGTGAAAATGGGAATCCTCTGTCACAGTTTACGAACGTAATACATACTTCTAACGTGTTCCAAGTAGTTCTAACGAATTTCCATGACGCTGCAGTCGTTCTCCATAATTGTAGTACAATACATACATACTTGTATGGAGCTTGTCATTCTGTGTCATACGCCAATCTCTACTACTGATAGATAAAATTGCCAACAAATGGCGATGCAATAATTTTTAATCAATATGAGAACACGTTTTCCTGCTTGCAGGAAGCATGTAAGCAGGAGTCAAATGCCATCCCATATTCGTTCCTAAATTGGCCAACAGATGGAGCTTAACTTATCCAGTTCTCCTGTGATCGCATTATTCACCACCTCAGTCAATAGTAGTGATGGACCATTCGTGAACACTTCGTTCACAAAGAATGACTTCAACGTGAAGAGCGAATGCTTCGCTTTCACCGCTGTGAAGGATCATTTAATCCGCAGTTGCTGCGACACACACTGAAGTTGCAGTGCGTTTAACTTTCTTCCGCCAGCATGAGTTCGGAAAAGAATTCCCAATAAGAGAAGTAATGTAGAGAATTAATAAGTGTCAACCATTGAGGGAGTGAGCATCAAGAATCAGCTAGTATGTAATGGTGAAACTTTGGGATGGGAAGGATACCTGGTTGGCTAGCGTTTAGTGGCGCAATAGCCTCGAAGGGCTAAAGATTGTCTAAGGATACCCGAATGCAATTAATTTGAATGGTGTGCCCCGGTGCCAGAATCGTTCGCTGTGAGCCAGCTCGTGGCAATCATGTTGAACTGTAAATGATGAAAAGCATCAGTATTTGTAAGATGATTGCTCACTCTCACAAAGATTAACATTTTTGGACACTTTGCCAAAAAGAGCTGTGGCCTTGAAATCGCAACAGGGAATTCCTACAGCGAATGATTTACTCAGTGAGTGCAGTGACAGCCTGGAAATTGGGTCAATCGTTTGAACAATCACTCGTGAATGATTCTTAAAATTTTGCAAATTTGAATAAAAAAAATGGTGTGAGGTACACCTAGTCACGTTCCTCGTCAGCTTTTTGAAAAAGTTTGAAACCTCAAATTTAATACTTTCTTCAGCAGACAACTGACAGGAAGACAGACATGGTAAAATTATGATTATAGATAATTAACTGTCAAAGAGTTTAAGGAATTTACTAGGTTGAACTGTGACTTCAGTTCCCCTTATGCTGTTTTCTCCGTAAGATTCTGAGTTTGCCAACCACGAAATTTTTATGGAACGGAACCTTAGGGTTTCGCATGGAATTGTTCGCATGACTGAAGTTATTTGTGTGAATGACAACAGGAGCCTAAAATAGATTTCTCAAATATTATTAGTCGTAAAATTTCTTCAGTATTTTCCCTTAAGGTGGTTCTACCTAAAATCTCTGCCTTGTATTTCTAATGGTAAAGCTTCTTTACATATTTTCTCCGCAATTAATGCATTCCCAAGGATGAAAATTTGAACATCGATAAAACTAACTTTAAGTTAAATCATGGGATACTTAATATTTGCTAAAACATAACCATAATTATATTAAAAATCAATCTTTTTTTTAGTAATGTTCAGACCTGTTCACAGATGGCGCGACCGGTACATTGATGACGTCAGTAGACAAACAAGTGTTGGATTGCTTCGTTATGGTTATGTTTTAGAAAGTATTAAGTATCCCATGCTATAACGTAAAGTTTGTTTTATCGATGTGCAAATTTTCATCCTTGGGAATACATTAATTGCGAAGAAAATATGTAAAGAAGTTTTGCCATTGGAAACATAAGGCAGAGATTTTAGGTGGAATCACCTTAAGGAATTATTCCGGATGGCTTACTACTTCTCCAAATAATACCGAATTGTTAATTAGTGGAAACGCTTCTTCAGCCAACTACAATATTCAAAATCACCTTTCAAGTCGAGTCACCGTCCTTGTAACCCACTTGCGTTGAAGTCCCAGTGCCATCGTAGCGGCTACAAAATTAAAAATCAGCAACTTATATGAAAATTCTTACGATGGCAGCAACGCACAGTTCTTCCAAGCGATATTAATTATTTCCAATTAATAATTTGAAAATAATTAATATCTATTAATTAGAAATATATATATATATATATATATATGATATATTTCGAATTAATAATTTGAAAATATTTTCTCGGAAAGGAAAAAGAAAAGTAAGCTAATTTTTTGAATTTTTTGTGACTTTAGCACGTCTTTTGGAATACAAATATATATAAGAAAGTAACGTGCGTTATAATGTTATAATGCACTACCACTTAGTTCTCACCCCCCTCCCCCAACGATATTTCCGTATCGATTGTTCGGATTCAAAAGTTAATTTTTGGAATCGATAACTGGGATTATAAGGATTGTCATTCTGGCATTTTCTTTTCTCTGTCAAAAGAATAATTTTCTCGTTAACATGCACTTTATTTTACGTCTTCCAGGATGAGTCAGCTTTCAAAAGTGGTATCGGTAAAATACTTTTCATTGTAATATGTTTCATCATAATTCTTTGGTAATATGATACGAATCTTTCTAACTTTGAGTCAACCTTCAATCGAAATGTAAAAAACAAACAATGGGAGTCGAAAACTGCGGCTTAAATTTACCATTCAAGTATAACCTTTATAAACTCCAGGAAATAGTTCATGTAAACTAGTAGTTTCTTTGGAATGCCCAGGACAGAAACTTTTTCCTGTAGCCGGAGCAAGAGAAATGTTGTCTTCAAGACGGAAAACTATCTGGGAATGGTTTCGTACTCGAAAATAAGCTTAAAGTCGTATACAGTTTGAACACCGAACTTACGTATACCAAAATTTCACAGTAAACGCAAGGTACATAAGCAAGGACTATATATACATTAGTCAAAGGCCTGAAGTAACATGGTCATATTCTGGCAAAATACAAAATAGATAAAACAAAATCAAAAATAATCAAATTTATTACCTCCCCCCCGCACACGTATATATTTTATATTCACTTTGAATGTTCCACGATTTTGATACGAAGGCCACACATATCTTTTGAACATGACTGCTTTCACGAATTGAAAATGACTGTTTTCACGACTAACACAGCCCTTAGTGATTGCTGTAAGAATCCTTTTGCGCACGGCACTTTAGAATCTTGTTTGATAAACACTGTTCACAGTAAACATTTATGTAAACCAGTGCAGCCTACACTCGTTTCCAGAGGAAAGCACGAATGATATTTTGATCCTTCTGTAAAACACGCAGCCTTCTTGCAGAACATTTTCACAACACAAAGTACAAGAAAGAAAAGACTAATTCTTAGACATGCATTTCGAGTGCAACCTACACCCGTTTTCACAAGAAAACACTAATTCTGTGCTATTTTACAAATTAACAGGTTTTCTCAACTGTACGGAACAATTTTGCTCCAACCTGCTGAGTTTTTCAAACTTTTGTTCTCTTTTTGCTATTTGAAAGAGTTTCGTCTTCATCTTTACTTAAAAGCCCCCTTCCAACTACCGCCCTGTCCGGAATCCCTTTCCTGAACGTAACGTGAATGAGAAATGGATCCTGGGAAATCGGCAGTGGACGTCTGGGCTGCCCCCGTGACCTGCACCCTCCTCAGGGTCGGGCCGGCCACTCAGTCAGGCGCATTCCCGGCTGTGAATCCTAATAGAGCTGCGGATTCATTCGGCGGCAATGAATCTTGATGATCTCTAAGAAATGCCAGGAGAAGAAGCTATTTGTGGAGCTCTAAAAAAATAATTCCAGGTACTGCTTCATTTTAAACAATGAACCTTTTTATCTTTTATTTACTGAACCTTTTGATTTCAGCATCATGAAAACTTTTAAATTATATGAGGGACTTAATGCGATCTCCGAGCTATCGATAATTACTAAAGGGGCATTTTATGTATTTGTTACTATTACTCATTTTGATCTTTTGAATATGTAACATAAAAAATATATATATAAATCTCCAAAAGTTTTCTCAATGCAATAAATAGCGTCTTGTAATTTCCCCACCAAAAAAGCAACCATTAGGAACTTTATTTTTATGTTATTCAGGATAGGGAGGCTAAAATAGTAACTTTCGAATGAAAGAGCTTAAAACTACAGAAGATAATGAAGATTAATAATGCGTCCTTGGAGCTGAGAGTAGATATGTAGCTGAGAATTGCTCTCACGAAATGCCATATGACCAAACAATAAAGTTGCCGTAACCAACCGACGTAAAACAAACTCCATGACCGCAAAGGCCTAAGGGCCTTGTATCAGTTTAGCTGTTCCGAATCTCTGGAAACATTATTTCATTGTTTTGCAGAGTTTAAGGGAATCATTCTTATACGTAGTATCGAACCTGCAATGAAACAGGTGATCCTCTAGTAATTTCCTATAATTCTTATCTCTTATCTGTATTATTATCCAGTATGCTGCATAGCAACCCCTTTTATCCTAACACTGTATTTCTCTCTTCATTTCAAGCTAGTTAATTAGCTGCTCCAGAGGTGGTCACCGGGAGGCGACTGAATTGTATGACTGATGAAATTATATTAAACTTCTCTTTACGTGCGTTCGGACTGGTACTGTACTTCACGATCTTGGCTAAGAAAATTATGCTTGGAATGGACATTGCTGATCACTATATAACTTTCTAGATTCTGAAGTTTATTCAGTGAACAGTTCTTCGGCTAGAAGGACTGCCAGTTTACTTTTTCCATGATCTTTCTGCTGTTACGAAACAGATCAACAAAAAGAATATTTTTTGGTTGGGATAGACGCAAGCATGCTAAAAGTTATTCGTACATTTTTCAGATTTTTCTAAAACAATTTTACTGAGAGATGGTATCATTCTTCAAATATTCTATATGAAATAGTACTAGTGATCCGAATTTCTTGGCGTAGAATTTTATTCTAAGTTTCTAAGCTTTTGCACATCAGCAAGATGGCTTTTTCAAGGAAAGTAGACAGGTGTCTACTTGCCGTCCCAGTGGCGCAGTGGTCTAAGCGATAGCCTCTGATCATTCGTCCGAAAAGGGTCCGGGTTCGAATCCCGCGAGGCATGGATGTTGTGTTTGTCTTACGGCACTGGCTCTCTCCCTTCCCTGGAACCAGTAGCTCTAAATGAGGGACGGGCGACTGCTTGTAGCCCATTGAGTTGCTCACGGTGGTCGTTAAACCTCCAATAAAATAAATAACTGTCTACTTTTCTTGAAAAAGCCAGTGTTTTATATTCTACGCCAAGAAACTCGGATCACTAGTACTATTTTAAGTGTAATTGGTGTACAGTTCCTTGTTATTAATTATTCTATCTGATTTTCTGAAATACGGATTGAAAAAATAAGTTCTTTCTGGGCTAAATTTTTCCCGGTAGTGATTTTCCCTGTACGTGGTGGTAACATTTTAAAAAGTGGCACACGTCTGTCTGTAGACACTGTATCTTGGTACAGGTTGGAGCTTTTTTAGGTTTCACATGATTCTGAAATATTGGCAAAAATGTCCCATTTCTCTCCTTTCTTTTTTTCGCTCTTAACTGAAAGACGTTCTCATTACTTCCGAGATTACTATGGCAGCTTCTGTCATCATACCATTAAGGCAACCATGGTCCCGCGAGATGGGAAATAAATAAACAAACTTTTGAAATACCGCGAAATATTCTAAATATTCCTCGAAATACTGCAGTAATTTTTGTCCGGTTATGAGGAGTCCTGAAGAAATATCATGCGCTATCATTTACTTCTTTGTTTGCATTTAAAGTAACATTTAGTTGTATTTGTCACTGTGTTTGTTTCGTATTGTTACGGAGCTGCTGCCAGCCCGTGACAGCACTTGGTTCACCAATTCGTTTAATCAACAGACATGACGAGCAAAGCTCAGCCATTCGTACCATTTCAAATCGAAGGAAATATAATGAAATAATTTTTTGTTGTTGTACAGAACTGACTGAAACGACAAAACATGAAGACATTTCTAACATGTTGTCTTCTTATTTGGAATCCTGTGGTTCGTCATATAGCTAATGCGTGGGAATTTACTGTACTGATGCGCCCTTAATGATCAACCCGATGAATGGCTTCGTTACCCCCTCCCCCTCAAAAGAAAAAATCCCTGATCTCATAACGACCCACTGCTTCCTCCAACGGGAGTTCTTGTTTCAAATATTGTTGGGGAGGATTCAAAACAAGTTCTTGAGGTAGCTGTGAAAATAATAAAATTTATAAAGCAGCGCCCTCTTAAACCATGCATGCTGGTCAAGTAGTATAAAAATATAAAAGAAGACCACGTCATTCCCCTTCTACTTACCGAAATTACATGGCTTGTAACGAGGAAAGTTTTAACATGGGAACCTGAGCATTGAGAGGAACTACCGCCAATAAAACACTTTTCTTTCATCAAAATACAAAACGGCTGCTGCAACTAGCCTACATAGGAGACACAGTGCGGCAATTAATGAGAATGAATTTACAGAAAATGGAAAGGCAGGAAAACGCACGTGAATATATTTTATTCGAAGTACATTTCTCTTGCGTTAATACAAGAAGTAGAAAGATCAGCCAACGAAAGGAAAAACTTGCAGAGGTCATCTTTTGGTATGGAGTGAAGATGGAGTGTCACACTATGCCACAGTTCTTTGCATGTCTATAATGTCTTGAAAAACTTTTCCTTGACATTGAAGACATGTAAGAACTGTGACATAGGCAGCTTTAATTTAGGAATAAAAAGCAGTCACAAGGTGACAAATCTGGAAAATAGGGGCGATGCTGTTGCACACAGACTTGTTTTCGTGCCAGAAATTGCTGTGCGCTGACTGCTCTGTGTCGGGTGCGTTATCGTGAAGAAGGAACCCTTTTGGTACTCAGGCTTGGCATGAACAATCCTTTTTCACAATCGTTCCAAATAGATGCGTAAGCATTGCCAGCGACAGTCGTACCTTCAGGAATGAACCCGTGATGCAGAATTCTCTTGCTCTCGTAAAAGCACACAGCATTATCTTGATTTTGGATTTCTGTAATCTGATCTTCTCTCCTTTGGGTTACTGAGGCGACTTCCACGGAGCACTTCCACATTTCGTTTAGGATCGTAGCGAAAACACCCTGTGTCGTCACTTGCCATAACGCTTTGGAGAAAATTTTGCATTGCCTCTGCAGTCTCCAAGATGACTTTTGCGTATTCCACTCGTGCATGTGTCTGGTCGTCTGACAAAGCATGAGAAACAAAACGAGCACAAACTCCTCCCCCCCCCCCACCGCCCCCAATCTTGCACTAAAATGGTAATAATCATCTCCTTATTAACATCGAGCTCACATTCCAGCATCCTCCAGATCACACGACGATCATTTTTCATCCTTTCGCGAATTTTCTCAATGACTTTAAAAGTGCGTACTGCAACCGGGCGTCCAGGCCTTTTGCCATTTTCCAAATCTTCCCGCCCATTCTTGAAAAGTGTATACCAGAGGTTCCCAAACTGTGCTCAGCGAAGAGATTAGAAAGAAAAATAAATAAAACAAATGTTACAGGATCTCAAAACTGTGAATTTGTGCGGCCATAAACTGTGTATAGGTAAGTATTGGGTAGAAATTATTTAGCTCCTGCAACGTGCTTTGAAGCATTGTGGATAGCAAGAATTATAGACCGAAGCGCATGTCACGCTTTAACTCAGTCAGCTTTTGTTTATATATTTCAGTGAGTTCCTTATTTCTCTGAAATCAGTGGAGAAAATAGCAGTTCGAATGAAATAAAACTTGATGTTAAACATGCCCAAATGTTAAAAAATACCTTACATCGTCAATACTCCTGTCATTCGGTTTAGTACCTATGTAGGTGCTAGGTGAAAATACCGTCGTCTTTATGCCAAAGACACGAATGTGCAAAGTTTATGTTTTGAGAAAACGGTATTTAAAATTTCAATGTTTTACGACTTCCAATGGGGAAAATTAAGTTTAGATCAAAATTTAAGCTATTTAGAATTCGAAAAATAATTCATGCTCTCGCTATGACTATGAAATATCTATCAACTAACAACTTTAAAAATGCAGTTAGGTAAAAACAGCCAAAAATTCATCGTCGTTTTATGCCTTTGGCATAAGGGCGACTATAGTGCTCCGTGATGAATTTATCTCCTAAAAAGTACTCCGCGGCTGAAAATGTTTGGGAACCGCTGGTGTATACTATCGGTATACTCGCAATATTTCTGCACGAGATAGGCAATTAGCCCCATACACATCGTGCAACAATTCAACTGTTTCAGATGCAGTCTCACCAATTTTCAAACAGAACCGGATATTTGCTCTCTGCTCCATGACAGAGTTGTGACAATGTTCTTCCACCGAATGACGTCATGCACAGCGTAAATAATCATCTGCGCAATTCTCACGCAAACGCTGTTACCACCGCATAGCTGATAAATGACATAAAAAACATGCCTTCCTGAGCCGCGTGTTTTATCGGGATTCTTTAATAAAATCAGTCTCATTACTTAATTGCCGCACTCTGTGTATTTATCGACACTTAAACATTTTGAACAGCGACATGTCAAAAGGAAACTCTCTCTCTCTTTCTCTCTCTCTCAAACACACACACACACACACACACACACACACACACACACACTTCTTGCTTTCAAAAATAAACTCAAGGTTTGGAAGGAAAAAAAATAGGTTTCAAATGGAAATATTGAAATGTTTAAATGTTTGAGCTCTTGCTTCATGTTCAGGATCAGACAGGTGCTGAGAAAGTGATCCCATTAATTAGTCATTTCGAATCAATGACAAAAAACCTTGAACAACGCTTTGTAAACGAAAATTCTAAGTTGCCAGCAAACTCATAAAATTTACTCAGTATCTAAGAAAAACAACTATGTGAATTTCAGCACGCTGGAACTTTGTTGACAAAATTCAATGAAGTGTCACGTGATATGTTTTAGATTTCGATAAGAAAAGAGCATGCTGTAACCTGAGCAAATCAATGAAAATTTTACTTAAGCTTTGAACCTCTTACCTCTATGAACGGAGAAACATAAAAAGAAAAATTGCTTGTGTTCTTCTAGGGGAAAACTGGGAGTGCTTTGTAGAAAATAGGTCATTTGTGTAAAAGACAAAAAAACCCCAATAAAAAACCCAAGTGTCACACTACGGACGCAACCGTTATTTTGATGTTCAGGTAAACTGTATTTTGATGTGTGAATACGAGTGCATCTACTAACATCATGTCATGCACAGTGCTTTGTTTCGTTAGTTCACAGTGCTTTGTTTCGTCTTTCTGTGCGTCACGTAGACACATATGCGATTAAACCAACTTCTTGACAGCATTTGATGGCAGTTTTAATTACCCATGCCATCGAAACTCATAAATCACTGAGGCGATTCCAAAAATGCCTATATCGATTCTATTTTGTTACAGGCATTAAGAATTCTGATGATTTAATCCATTTTTCTTTAGTTTTTATGGGCGCTGACTCATAATGAAAAGTAGTCGCAAATACAAGAGAGAAGAGTGCAGCTCGTGTTACCGCAAAACTTTACACCAGATTCAAATTCATGCACACGAAAATCATTAGATGATTTAATAAGAAAGCAATTTCTTTCTAGTATGTGCTTTTAATATTTATATGAACAAAAACTATCATTCTTCTATTCGGTTTTTTCTTTTGAAGTTTCCAAAAACCTGAGAATACTTAACCCTATAAGAAGATTTTAGTACATAAGCTCTGAGATGCAGCACATAAGTTCTACACGGCCTCTGCAGTTCAGCACAGATGTTACAAAGAAACACCACAATAAATTCCTTGCAGCTTCGACAATCAAAGATCTAATAATCACTCTCTGTCCTACACTACACAAACGTTACATCAGACGTTCTTTTTCTTCTCTTTTAAAACAGGTAATAAAGCACGAAGAACAATTATACAACCCTGCTGCTGTTAATGATAAAGGTCGGAAAGTAGGTTTGCGGCCAGATGGGTAGATGAAAAGAATGACTACATGAAAGCTGCGTGTCACACACCCATTGCTGAAGTCATCGCTTAAGCTTTCTTTGTATTTTTCTCTATTTCCTTTTTTTTTCACATCTTTCAGTTCGTTGGCTATGAGACATGGTTTTCCTCTTGCGCTGTTGTTTACGTTCTCAGAGCAAGGCCAGCCTTTTCGGTGTGTACGTGTGTGCCAGGCGCACAGGGTAAACTGAAACGACCGATGAGAAAAGTCGTGTGATGATGAACGTTGCTGCGTGGCAACAATTATGCACTGTTCTCCATGTTGCCTACGGTCGTGATACATACCCATTGTCGGCGCTCACACACAGAGACTAAACCCGTTCGTCGATGCGATTAAGTTCCATTCTGCATCCTGTCATTGTTTAATGCAACGCAAGCAATTGTTTCTTTTTTTGCTCTATGTCTGTCCTACCTCGCCTGGAGCATGAGGTATACACATTAATTACGCAAAACGCAATTTTTTTACCCAAACCTTTCCGCTGACAATTCACCACCGTAGGCAAAGTAACTAGATATCACATTCGATCTTGTAAGCTTCAATAGAGCTGATCTGTTCGATCTCAGGTTGTAGAAATGTGACCAGTTCGCAAGCAATTTTGTAGCATGTCTGAATACTGATTCTATGCAATCTGCAGAAATTGCCATTGTTCCTCGAGTTTAATGCCCAGTTCGTCTTCACTCAGAATTACTAAAATGTGTTTGCCGGTTCAAGTAAATAGCTTGGAGTCGAAAAGCTGCGCTAAGCTACCTCAAAAACTCGCAGTCCTGTGTGAGTTCAAAAAATCCGGTTTTTCTTTTTCGCGCATGTTATTTCATTGCCTCTACTAACCGGAAGCATCTGAAATGATGATTCCACGCAGCACTCGTCCGTTGTTCGTGCTACGAATAGTTGAAAAATTGTAAAACAGCTAAACATAGTTTTATGCTCAATGTGAGCTATTAAACTCTTGCATTCCTAAAATCTAAAGAAACAAATATTTTTACAACAGTATATTTACGTGAAACTGATTTACCATAATGTCTGAAAGGCCCGGCGTAATTATTCACAGAATAGGGACACAAGTCATCAACCCCGGCTGGCACGCGCCAGCCTGAAACCAAAATGAAATACAGATATGTGGCAAGTCGTACTAAAAATAAAAATCCTAATGATGCGGCTTATTACAGTCCTTAACAGCCAACAACAACAACAACAAAAAAGCAGTTGGGAGTATTCGCTAGTTGTTTAGAGGGAATGCAAATCGAATGCCACAAAATATAGCTTAATGCTGACGGCGCCGACAGAATTTGTTTTCAGTGTTCTTTCTTTAATGTTTAATTTTTCTAATACTTCTTTCAAAATAAACATATGACTAACCCTTTCTTTTGGTAGATTGCTACAAATATCCTGGGACCAAGGAAGCACAGTATTTACTTAGCTATTCCCCTGACAGGAACTTAATCAATGATGAGTTCAGTGCTGCCAACTTCAGGGCAAAAGTGTGAAAAACACTTCAGAGATTCGTCTTTAATTTGTATATCTTGAAATGTTCTTAACTGTGCTATATGTCACGGAAAAATAACAGTTTACAAGGATTGTTTGATTCACTCTTGCACTGTGTCATGATTTCAAAAGTGTTTATTTTCTTCCCATAGATAAAACGCCTGAAATTCGCGACGAAATCAATTGAGGAAACTCCGAAAGCTTGGTCATTCTTGAATTACTGGTTAATGCAGCAATAAAATAATAATACCATTCGTAGCATTAAGAAGAAATAATAACAATTGTGTTTTCTGGGTTTGTTATTTACCATCATTTTGGTAAAATTACCTTTCAATTTCAGCTTCGTGCGGTACCAACAGGGTTGTTATGGAACTGGAAGATCTTTATCATTTATATTACTCGTAAAACAACCGTTTCACCCGAAATACTTTTAAACATATCAGAGCAGCTTCCAGAAAGGTCTTCAGCTCATGCCTAAAATATCGACTGAAAGACTGGATGAAGGTAAAACAAAATGGCAAAACAAGAAGGGTTTACAGTTCGTTTTCTTATTAGAATGTTGTTTACGTTTTTCTCATATACTAATCATTCATTCTTCGTTTTCTTATCAGCATATTTATCTTTATATAAGTGACACGTGCTGAGATGGACAAGAAATATCTTGACGTTAAGCGAATGTGGATTTGGCGTGTTTCGCAGTGACAAATTCATGCTGAAAGATCCTGCAATATTTGGGTTTCGAAAACACAGACTCTTTCACTCCAGAAAGTCGTCAACCTGACTTATTGCTTCTGAAGAAAACTAGATTGCAAGTGTGCTACTTTGGAAAGCATCATCATAGCTGATTTTGTTGTATCGTACGAAAGAATAAAAGAGTAGTTCCATAATGCCGATAAACTATTACCGAATACATGCTCTGCAAAATGAAACACAGTGGTCAAGCAGGGGCCACTGGGAAATTTGTAGAGATCGACAAGAGTAAACATGATAAAACGAAATACAATGTTAGTCGTATAGTTGGTGCCATGAATTGTGAATATCAGTGAAAGGGAATCGAAGCAGCTAGACTAGATACATAAGGGCAAGCAAGCATTGATTCCTATAACAAAGCTTAATTTTACACAAGACACAAACAACATTCACAGACTAGCGTAAAGCAGGCATCTTTTAAAATGAAGTCTGTAACCTTGCCACCATGTATAGTCAGTCACAGTAATGACATTGTACATCTAATTAGCGAAACATATACTCAAACCACTGAACGTTTTCGGAGGAATTTGAAAGAGTGTCATGAAACAAGGAATCCAGAAACTCCACGTGAACGGTTGGTTGCGTTCTTTTCTTGTGTCAGTTCAGTGCCGCTCACAAAAACGTTTTGAAAAAAATACGGGAGATAATTAAAAAGCATGAATGAAAGTGATCATGACATTTCGCGCGTGCCCCCCCCCCCCCCTTTTTCATTTTTTATGGTCTGTTTCTGCTGACCTGACGTGGTCATTGTGACAGAAAATATTTTAAATTTATTCGCATTCCAGTTGCAAATAAGAAGAATTTGTTTTTTAACTTTTATATTTGTGATAATCGTGTGAAGTCCAAATGACAATTTGAGGGAAAGGCAAAATTTGTGAAATTTGTGTGCCAATTTCCAAACACTCGTCTGATAAACGAGTCTGGGTGTGGAGGATGCCAAGTGAATGCTACCTGCCCGACAGCGGTGTGTCAACGGTGAAGTTTGGTGGAGGCGGCATCATGCCCAGGGGATGTTTTTCATGGTTTGGACTGGGAGCCTAGTTCCAGTGCCAGGAAATCTTAACGCTGTGACCTATGACGACATTCTCGACAATTCTGTGTTTCCAACATTATGGCAACAATTCGGTGAAGCCGCTTCCCTTTACCAATAGGACAGTGCCCCCCGTCCACAAAGCGAGGTCTGTGCAGGAATGGTTTGATGAGATGTGTTTGGAAGAACCTGACTGGTCTGCACAAAGCTCTGATCTCAACACATAGAACATCTTTGGGATGAACTGGAATGCCAAGTGCTGGCCAGGTCGAACCGCCCGACATTGGTGACCGACCTGACTAATGCTATTGTGGCAGAGTGGAAGGCAATTCTCGCATCTACTGGAAAGACTTCCCAGCAGAGAGAAGGCTATGATAACAGCAAAGGGCGTACCAACTCGATATTAATTTCTTTCCTACTACACGGAGTTTGTGGATTCGCAAGTGTCCAGATAATTTTGATCAGATAGTGTGCATCCGAACTGTAAACTGGGGTAACATTTTTTCATTTTTTTGCTCTTCAATGCAAGCTTTCTCTCTTAGAGTCTTTTCATTTCGAAGCGCTCGACAGGCAGCATGGTCTGGCAACTGATTCCACTGAGCAGCAAATCTGATTCATAATCCACAGCGGGGTTAAAGAAAAGTCGAATCCTTGTTTTCCCTGCCATTCACATGTTCCTGATGTTTCACTTCTGTGTTCTCCAGTTTCTGCAGATGTTTGAGTCTTTAATTTTGCAGTAAAAATTCCATCGGCAGTTCTTTATTCACTATAGCGTCCGCCCGTCCATCCTAGCGACAGAAATTCTGCCAGCAATTGTTTTTATACTCTAGTGTCTATATAACGAAGTAAATTTCTCCGTCATTTTTGGTCTACGCCGGGATTCGAACCCGAGTCCGCTTATTCCGGAACAAGTCGCTCTACCAACTGAGCTACGCAGACGTTCATTCTGATTACTATCTGCCTTTATGTCGTGTGCGTCCTGCTGGCAGGTACGTCACATCTACAATTTCTTAAGGTCGTGATCTTGTGGCAGAAGTTTAATCTATTGATTTTCTTCACTTCTTTAACTTTGGTTTCCATTGCTTCATTGCATCCTTTGCACTAATTTCCTCTTCCGTTCCAATTAAGTTCATCTTGTGATGGCATAAGGACTGTAAATAAATATTCAGAAAAAAAAAGTTAAACTACTACTCGTCAACCATACCTTTCGTGAAAACATGTAATTATAAATGTGTTGTGAAAAAGGACGGCCAGTACAAGAATATAGTGCTTTACGTATCAGTAATTTTTGTGACTGTCAGTACAATAGCAACTTGATCAAATTTTAAATTATAAGCCTTATTTCAAATTATAGAAACTGTCTGAAGAAAGCAAGATGAATTTTCCAATTCAAAAACTTCAAAATCTTTTCATAGGAACTGCTTGACAAATAAATCTTTTAGATTCTATCCAGTTCCCACGTTTGGAATTTCAATTAGAAACTGGTCACTCCAACTTGGACGATAATTAAAACTTTTTTCCCGAATTTCACATGTTTCAAGTTTACCATGGGTGATAATAACAGACAGTTATTATATTTCGTTATATAAAATATACGCTTATTTGATTTTCCCCTCTAGAGATAGAAGTCATGGAGTTTTAAGAGTGAAAATTTTATGTTCAGAAAGAGACTCCCAGGGATAAACGGTTATCAGCACCAAACAGTTTTATGGTTAGGAATTCTGCATACATTGAAGTTTTGGGTAGTTTGTTTTCGCTTCAGTATCGCTGCCTTTTTGTTTTGTTTACCTATACCATGTTTCTATACTAGAAAGTACATATACTAGGTTTATGTACTGGAATGCCATTGGCTGTTTTCCGGTCTTGTAGGAATCTTCTTAAATTCAATTGAGGGCTTAAACGTATCCTTTCCTTATATACCCTGGCGGCCAAAATTAATTTAACAAACACAAAATCATGAATAACGCAAAATCCACACAAAAGTTGCTATGGGCACACATATATTGATAACACAGAAATATACAACAGAAAAGGCATGCCATATCATCGCATGAGGAGGAAGCATGGCAGTCCAAAATGATGCAGCCGCCTCAGTGCGCAGTGGTCTAAGCGATGGCTTCTGATCACTCGTCCGAGATGGGTCCGGGTTCGAATCCCGGTGAGGCATGGATGTTGTGTTTGTCTTACGGCGCTGTTTCTCCCTCTTCCCTGGAACAAGTGACCCTAAATTAGGGACGGGCGACTGCTTATAGCCCACTGAGTTGCTCACGGTGGTCGTTAAACCTCAAAATAAAAAAAAATGATGCAGCAATTGGCGCAGATTTTGAGAGGCTAATAGGATGTGTTACTACCCCGAACATCAATACAGCTCGGACAAAGAGCCCTCGTGCTGTTTACAAGGCTGTGAATGAGAGCAATAAGTGCCATCCTCCACCGGGGTCTGCCGGCTGGCAATTTCTTTTCCAGGATAAACCAGACGGGCTCTATTGTCTATAAAAAGGAACTGGATGCCAACAGCTCCCTTAAAGATCCGTGCGTACTGCTTAACGTCATCCCTGTAGCATGAAGCAGTCAGAGTGCCACCTGTACGCACATGCAATGGGGTGGGTCCATCCAACATGACGCCAGCCCAAACCAGGAGTCCTTCACTACCGTAGTGATTAATTTCCCTAATGTTGGAGGGAAGATTGTACACACGTCCAGAATCCGTGTTTAGGCTGTGCTGCGACTCGTCACTATAGGGTACACAGGCCTATTGATCAGGGGTCCATGGGTGATGTTGTCGGGCCCAATTCAGGCGAACACATCTGAGCGTTACTGCTAGTGGTATACAGATCACTGACATTATTTCTCTCTTGGAGTCATCTGTAAACTGTTTGCCTAGATATTGCGGTTCCCGTAGCAGAGAAAACGCGATATCGAGACAAACAGTTTGCAGTAGCAACGTACGTTTATGAAGGTCGAGTGCCAGCCAGCTCGATGACGTACGGTCGTCATTTGCATATTTCCATAGCAGCTAGCACAATATTCCTTGGGTACGTCGACTTAGCGCTTCCCCTTGCACATATCTCTGAAAACTCTTTACAGTCGGTTCTCTTGTTTGGGGCATATTCTCGAATTTGTATTTGTCACGTCAATTTTGATCACCAGTGTATGTCAAAGTCGCATGCTTCGATTGGAAAGGGACATTGAACTGTGTTAATGTATGGATATTTTAAACATGACCCTCAAGTGTTTTAATTTTTATTTAATTAATGTTCTTAGAAATCTTGTTGAACATACGGGTTATATCTCACACTTCTGAAACACCCAAGTAAATAAAAGACGGTAAGATTGAAAGAATCAGCACTTATGTGGGGCGTCAACTTGTTTTTTATTTTCCACAAACTGGAAATTCAGATCACCAATACAATACAATCATCAAGTTGTAACTTATCCGCAGACACTGTTGTATAAACTCACATCTCAATCATTTAGCAACAATTCGTATTCGTTGATTCACGTAGATATCCAACAAGTTTCAATCCCTTTCGCTACATCAACTCTCCACTTTTTCGATATTCCTACCCTCCACATTCAACGTCATCTATTTAGTTCGTTCTGACTCACTGTTAGCGTTGCCAAAATGTACAAGCTGTTCGGGGAAGTAATGTGTCGTTGAGTGAGAAAATGGTTAACCAAGAAGAAGTAAATGCATTTACACAGGAAAACAGAAATATGTATGATCGGACCCCCCCCCCCCCCCGCCAGATTTTGAAACATGGTTACGAATGTCTAAGTTGCTGTTTAATCCCGAACCGTGAACAATAATACGTAACCATGTTTCAAAATCGGGTGGGGGTCCGATCATACATACACACATTATATGTATACATATATATACAATATTATATACATACTGTATAAGATAGAGTTTGGGACCTCTTTCCCTTACACACACACACACACACACACACACAGGAGCAAAGTAGTTGCTGAGGCGCGATCTAACGGCCGAATTGTGGAACTTAGCGAACACAACTGTAAAACTATGATAGATAGGGCAGAAATGTAAATTATAAAGTTGTAGAACGGACTTTGCTTATTAGGAATCGATTTCGCTATTTTATTAAGTGCACAATATACACGTGTTTGCAATCTACGAAAATTACAATCTTATACTATTAAATTTAGTTGGCTCACATCATAAAAATGTGTGCATTACATCATTGTATTCCCGAAAAATTTGGGGGGGGGGGGGTTACTTTGGAGATCCCCGACTCTAAAAATCGGGTCCTGACTCCCTGATTCCCCCAGTGGTTACGCCTATGTATACGTCACATTAGTCATACAGTAGTCGGAAAACCGCTCTCCGTTCAGAGTAGTTTAAAAAGCAGCCGAATATCCGTATACACGCGTAACAACGAGTTGCTTTTCGTTGGCCCAGGTCGTAACGAAGCTGTTCCACAGCAAGGTTGATTGCGCGTTCAAAACGTTTTCGATTGTGAAGTAACAATGGCATGACATAGTATCAAAGGAAAATTAATGATACAAAAGGTTTCTTCGTTCTTTTACTTTAAAAGTTATTGTTCACGGTTCGGGATTAAACAGCAACTTAGACATTCTTTAACGCTTCAATTAAACACTAAAAAAAATTTAAAAAAAGTAGAATGATGCGCCATCTCGGCTTATGAGTTCATGCGAAGGAACCGTGCTTCTATATTTTGCTTTTATGATTCCTAACGCAATTATGTCATTCATTTCAGCCACGGTCGCCGAGAGGTAATAACACTGTCCATTAATAACATATACACTTTTCTTAATGCTTTCACTACTTATTTTTCAGGTTGTTTACCTCAGTGGTTTTAGCGACAAGCTGTTTAATATGCATTCAGAAGTTCTAGTTTCTTTACTTTTCCTTTTTCGTTAAATAACTGTTTGGAAGAACGAAGCGCCTTTTCTCTCGTTCTCATCTTAGAAAAAAAAAAACGAATTAAAAAAAAAGAAAGAAAATATTTAAACGGTGCACGAAAGCAGCATTTTTCTTCTCATGGTATTGATGGGAAAGTCCTAGTGTTAAACCGGTTTGCACAGCTTTCTTTCTTTCTTTTTTTTTCTCTCTGTATATATATACATATGCATTTTCTTTTCAAATTACCTTTGGGAACCGGATCCATTAGTCTGATCTCATTTGGATGTACATTAACAGTTCGAAACGAAGTGATGTTTCATTAGCAACGTTCTATCAATGAAAGATTAAAAGTAAGAAAACAATGGAGCTCTGTTCAAGATGATTTTTCTCTTTTTTTAATGGAAAAAATATCTCTGTTTCCCCTTGATAGCGCTTAAATGTTTGTATGTATTCATTCACATTTTAGTAATTAGATGTCGAGCATGAAGTGCGTGAACAGGTCATATGAAAGTGTTAGGAATAATGAAGTTGTTACTAGAAAGGTCAAAGTATGAAATTACAGCTCTGAAAATCTCGTTAAACATCTTCAGCACGCTTTTTTTTTTTTTTTATTTGTTCGTTTGTTTATTGCATCGAATTTTCTGAAAAAGTGTTAAACCTGAAATTTAAAGCTTATTATAAGCGGAGGATCTGCGATTTACATCTAAATTATTATTGATTCTTAGACAGATTTGATGTCACTGATGCTTCGGGGAACACCTATTCTTCCTAATTTCCTGTTAACGTATTGAAAGTAAATGTAGAAAACATGCAAGTATGCCCCTCTCCGTATATACTACCAATTCTCTCTTTCCCAAGTATTCAGAAAGATTCAAAAGCTTCCTGATGTAAAACATACGGAGGATGATGCCGAAGCTCCGGGGTGAACCTACTGTTACTTTTTCCCTATCTAAATATTAAGGAAAAAGGAAAAGTTCCAAAATTTCAAAGTGTAATCTACCATTGCATGCCCGTTGTTTCTTAACATGTTTCCTGTCCATACAGTTTCCACAATCCCGTGAACACGGCACTGCAAAACTTCTTTGATAGTTTTCAAAAACTCTCCCTGCCTACAAACACTTTAAATTCCCGGAACTCCGATATGTCTTTCCTTTACAACTTAAAAATTCAGCATTTCAGCGAAATAAAAGCGCATCAAAATTTTAAAGTGTCATTTTTATATATATCGATATTCGGTAATTTTTAAATGCCCAAAATATCGAATATTCGTCACAAATATAAAATCATCGGTACATTTGGTCCAGATGCATATTACAACGTGGGCCAGAATCAATTTTCAACATGGAAAATTTGAAATGCACAAAGAGCTTCCATCGCATACTCACAAATGAATCACGCTCAATACCCACATAGCAAAATGTTTGATGACGGAGAGTTTGAAATGACGGCAATAACTATGGAAAACCTTTCATTAAATAATTAAATAAATGCGAACAGAAAGCCTAAGTCCGCTATTCTTCTATGAAATGCATTAGATAAATACTTCCATATGGAACATATCATCAGAATCATCATCAAGCGTCCTCAATCCACTGTTAGATGAAGGTCTCCCAAGTCTCTTTCACAACTCTATGTCTTGAGAAATTCTCTTCCATGTCACTATCCATGTCACAATGGCATGCTTTCGAATTTCCTCCTCCATCACCCACATGGGCTTCTTCTGGGTCTTTTCTTTTTCTTGGTATCCAGTCTAGAATTTCAGTTGTCCAACGGTAGTCTCATATGTCTTTACAGATCCAAGAAAACTCCCACACAGGAAAACTAATCTGGCGCGAGGTAGGCACCCGGTATCGCCCCGAAAACATCAATGAAAGGGATAGATATGGCGGCCGTGGTGCTCTCGTATGGGGAGGCATTCTGATCAATGGACGTACGGAGTTCCAGATACTGGAAGTCCCATTAACAATTGCTTACTGGAGACAACTTTTAAACTGTTCCAGCGAATATAAGGACTGGACAGCGGAACAGTGAGGGCACGGTACTTTTTACTGAGGAGAGTAGATTTAGTCTCTCTAGCTATTATGGACGTCAACTAATATGGCGCGAGGTAGGCACCCGGTATCGCCCCGAAAACATCAATGAAAGGGATAGATATGGCGGCCGTGGTGCTCTCGTATGGGGAGGCATTCTGATCAATGGACGTACGGAGTTCCAGATACTGGAAGTCCCATTAACAATTGCTCACTGGAGACAACTTTTAAACTGTTCCAGCGAATATAAGGACTGGACAGCGGAGCAGTGAGGGCACGGTACTTTTTACTGAGGAGAGTAGATTTAGTCTCTCTAGCTATTATGGACGTCAACTAATATGGCGCGAGGTAGGCACCCGGTATCGCCCCGAAAACATCAATGAAAGGGATAGATATGGCGGCCGTGGTGCTCTCGTATGGGGAAGCATTCTGATCAATGGACGTACGGAGTTCCAGATACTGGAAGTCTCATTAACAATTGCTCACTGGAGACAACTTTCAAAGTGTTCCAGTGAATATAAGGACTGGACAGCGGAACAGTGTGGGTAAGGTACTCTTTACTGAGGAGAGTAGATTTAGTCTATCTAGCTATTCTGGATGTCAATAATCTGGCGTGATGTAGGCACTCGGTATCGCTCCGAAAACATTAATGAAAGGGATATAGATATGGCGGCCGGATATATAGATACGGAGTTCCAGATACTGGAAGTCTCATTAACAATTGCTCACTGGAGACAACTTTCAAAGTGTTCCAGTGAATATAAGGACTGGACAGCGGAACAGTGTGGGTAAGGTACTCTTTACTGAGGAGAGTAGATTTAGTCTATCTAGCTATTCTGGACGTCAATAATCTGGCGTGATGTAGGCACTCGGTATCGCTCCGAAAACATTAATGAAAGGGATATAGATATGGCGGCCGCGGTGCTCTCGTATGGGGGGGGGGCATTCTGATCATGAGACGTCCTGATGTTTTGCACACCAGTGTGTATATATTGCGCTGAACAATGAACCATTTAGAGACATGGACATTTCTCTGTGGTTTGCAGAAGAAATGTTAGAGGTTGAAGTGTCACAACAACACGCAAGGGACATGCAATGCAAGGGATTTATTAACCACATAGCATAATGCTTAAGAGCTCATACACGGAAAACACTTGATTTGACTTGGTGGATTTTCATATGGTTAGCTGTTTGAAATTTCCCTTATGGACATTTCTCTTTGCTAATGAAGTAGATCTTAAATTTTGGTGTATGTATGCGATCTGCATACAGGGAGTCTAGCCAACTTCATTCAGCGTAGTTGCATTTGCATATAGAACCGATTTTTTGCTTGTTCATATAATTTTGAGTTACTTTTTGATGGAGACAGACCTCGTGCAGTTTTACAAACAAATGCAATAATTAAAGAATAATTTTGCTAAAAAAGACAATGAAGCTTTTACCCTAAATTTGTCAACTGAATTTTAGCTAAGATTATTTTGAACTGCTATTTGAAATGTAGGGTAACTGAAATTACTGAATGTGATTTAAAACTTTCTTTGATTTGGGTAAGAGACGACCCATATTACAGTAGAGTTAAAATAATTAGTTTTATCTTTCTTACCAACTTTCTGTCGAACACCCCCACCCATTTTAATTCAGAGAGTTGTCTGTTTCAAAAGGAATCAAAGGAATGCCATTGTGTCAAAACTGAGTATCATTATACTCAGTTCCGACACAATGACATCAAGGCAATTTTAAATCTAATTAGAATTTTGTGGTATTTGTTGTTTCCTCTTCTTGAATAATCACAACTCAGTGTTTACGTCAAATTAAAGTTGATTTCATTTTTCTAAATGCTCAAAATTGCTTATACGAAAATTGGCCTTTAAAACGAATTGTCTATTCATTGTGTCAGGTGTGGAAGTAATTCGTCTGCTGTCTTAGTCCTAGCCCACCAAACCACTGTGTCATCACCAATACCATTGTCACGGAAGTTGTACCCCCGGAACTGCATTATCTTTACATTAAAAATGAATTATGATAACACAGCAATCAGACATCTCTGAATTGACTATTTACTGTTTATCACGTAACATCAATCACATCAGAAAACTTGAAAATTTCATTGCCCTGGAACGGAAATCGAACCCGCATCTCCCGATTACCGTTCGAGCATGCCAGTAAACACAGACAGTTCAGAGATGTCTAATTGCTGTGTTAATTATCATGATATATTTTCCACGTATTATGAGAAGAGTATTTTTTCCACACTATAAAAATGAATTAGTAATATTACTTGAAAAATGCGTTTCGGTAAAGAGAAACCCACTCTTCACTTCAGCTTAAGTTTTGGGAAAAGCAAAAGGAATCGGAAAGAAGGAAAACTTTCAAATTTACCTGTAAATTACTTGAAATAAATAAAGATAACAGAAAATGCTTGTATTTATGTACATTTGCCAATATAAAGGTCCTCCCAGAAGAAAATAAAAGTAGAATTTTAAAGGATTTTGAGATAATCCTCATTACGGATTATGAGGGCAACACTGAATGCCATGAAATCAGTTGGATTGAGCCCCCAAGCCAATGGCCTTACTAAATGGCACTTTTTCAAATAAATTGCATACTTACATTGCTTGAATAGCAAATACCACACTAAGAAATATTTGTACGAGTGCCATGAAAATTAGTGGGTATGTGTCCACTTCCGGATTGCAATTGTAAGCCAATCACGTGATTGGTGTGGAAGATAAAAGGACAAAAGGCTCGACGTTCCTAAGTTTGGTTGTCCTCACTTGGGCATGTGGACCACTACATCGGAGTGGTATCGGTAGCGTGAGCACCTGCAAGGAATGAGAACGCCTGTTCGACGTCAATGGGAATTCTACCATCACTCACGACACTTTTACCAGTGGTTTCATCATAGCGATACGTACGGCTGGTTGGTGCCTGCCTCGCATCGCGTGGAAACGCATCGGGATGCTACAACTGTGACATTATGGGACTACAGTGTATAGAGGGTAATTTGTGTCCACCATAGTGGAACTGGTGCAGGTAAGCGGAACTCCAAACTCCTCGATCGCTCTTTCGACAGCAAGCCGTAGCAGACTCGCAATCTACAACGGGCAACATTCGACGAGGTGTACAGGCAGCTGTGAACACTCCCGTATAGACACGGACTGTGAATAGCAGATTGGCTGAGACATACTTACGCTCTCGCCAGCCATTGTGACGACTGTCACACACCCTAGCACATCGTTGCACAAGCTCACAGTGGCGCTGTACTGGGCATGCGTGGCGTAAGGAATAGAACCATGTCGTATTGAGAGACGAGACTTGCTTCTGCAACGATCACGATTGTCGATCGGGAGTCCGGAAACTACGCAGTTGCTGAGCTTATCTTTCTACCATCCGTGAGCGTCATGCGGCTCCTAAGCCAGGCATCAATTTCAGCACCGCTCGTACGTATAATGGGTACAATGACAGCAGGACGACACGTCGATGAGGTGCATAGACACGGACTGTGAATAGACACGGCCTGTTTTGTTGCCGTACTTCTGTGGTATTCCTGATGCCAAGTTTCAACGGCATACCGCCAGCCCGCACAGTGCCGACATCAGCAGAAAGTGGGTACAATATGTCCAGGTGCAGCCCGGCCCAGAGCGATTCCCAGACTTCTCCCTAGTAGAGAACGCGTGGGACATCATTCATAGACAACTTAACGCCTTTGCACGACCCCTCACAATGTTGATGAAATGTGACACAGGTCAACGACGCACTGGTCAGCGATACCTCGGGACATCATTCCGGGACTTTTTCACTCGATGCCCCGCAGTGTTATATATAGCCAGCATGGCAGTCATACGATCTACTAAATCACGACACATTATACTTTTTTCTCGTCCATTGTTTTTATGCAATTTCTCAGAAATTATATAACTCCTTTCCCACCTACTTGTCTGTATGTGTGATAAGTTTCGTCTCATTTCGTGCAATTTCTTCATGGCGTAGCGTTTTATATGTCGAACAGTGTATTTTATCATTGCTGCTGAAAAAGGCTTACACTGTGCTTTAAGAAACAAGATCCTATGTGGTAAAAGGAGGAAATTACGTACATTGGAGAGGGAAATCACTGATGTTGAGAAATGATTTCCATCAGAACAAAAATCAGTGCTACGTCGCTTTATCTACATAAATTGCGGATAATAATATTGAAAAATGGATGGACAAAAATCGAAATGTATGCTTCAAACTATCTTTCTTTTGTAAAGACCTTTAATTCTTTTTTACGAGGTCGTTAATAGAAGATGTTGAAAAGATGGCAGTCAATCAATGAAACTTCATTATGACACTGACCCAACTGCATTTGAAATATTTTTATTTGCGTTTAAAAATGTAACCACCATGATGATTTTCTATACATTTTCCAACTTTCCCTAAAGCAGTTTGCTTACACTAGATTGCATAGCTGCTGCTTATTCAGGCAATAAATTACGTCCCACAAAATTACATTACGGTAAAATAAATACAATCGAAACAAATACGAGCTACAGCGTTCATTATCTTTGGTATCACAAATGCCGAAGTTTTCGTCTAATGGCTATTTCTGCTAAGTAGACTTCTCCCTAGTAGAGAACGCGTGGATATGAATATGCTGAAGTCCTTGAACTCTGTGAATCACTCGTGGGGAGACCAACACGACCAATAGTCTCATTAGGTCACTGAGGAGGGTGGAGTACCATGTGAAATTAAGTCTGTCATTCGTTGGTTTGAACCTACCAAGTAAGGCAACCGTTGTCACACTTGAGGCGTGAGTGGTATATTTTGCCTCATGACATACTCTCTCCCTTCCCTGGAACTAGTGGCCACAAATTAAGGATGAACGACTGCTTACTGCCCTAATAACTTCTCACGGTGATCTTTAAACCCCGAAAAGAAAGAGAAACAATGAAACTGCATGCAGGCAACGATTTCAAGAAACCAATGTGCAGTAAAAACAGTAAGTAATGGCAAGAGTACTGATCTTAATAAAGTGAGGATGCAGCGGTTTCGACAAAGTCGAAGAGATGGTGTTCTCTCAATAATGGAACAAGATATATTTTTCATATAGCACTTGGATTAGAACATGACTATGCAACAGTGAAGGTTAGATTCAAAGATTTACGAATAACGACGGAATTCCACTTCATCAAATTTGTGAATAAAAGCGGTTAGCGACCAGAAAAGAGCTGCCAAATATATGCTGTAATCAGATATGGTGGTCTCAGATAAGCACCTAAGTTCAGAGCAGGTGCACTCGTATAATGCAGCGAAAAAACTGCATTGTGTTGACAATGCACACCTCGAAGAATATTAGCTATAGAAGAAGAAGAAGGAGGAGGAAAAGGAGGAGGAGGATGAGAAGAAAAATCGCTCATGGGACTGGGATCGAGTAGCAATCTCAGGATACTCAAACGCAACCTGGATAAAGAGATGTAATCTGCTGGTCTCTCTCATACGTAAAAGGAATTGCCCTAGATTTTTCAAAAGAGTAGAATTTGATATCGGGTGATAGATGTACCGTTGGATTATAGCAGAGAACGGTTGGATTACCACAGATCTTGACTTACTATATTGTGCAAATTAATTGGGACAAAGTAAAAAATCACTCTTTTTTCCAAAACTATGCCTTTATATCATTCTATACCTTGATATACACTGATAAATACCTGTATTAGTATGAGGTATGTCCTCCTTTAGCAGAAATTACCTCTTGAATTCGTTTTGGCATTGACTCCACTAATTGAGTGTACATATTTTTGACTTCATAATCGTGGAACCACACTTTTATAGCATTCGTTATCATGCGTTCTTTGGTTGTACAGTCCATTTTACCTAAACGTCTCTTCAAAATATTCCACAAGTTTTCTATGGGATTTAAGTCTGGTGAATTTCCAGGCAAATCAAGCAAATGAATTTGATTTTCTAGCATGAAATTCTTGACCAATTTTGAATTGTGACATGGGTCCAAGTCATGTTGAAATGTCCCGTCAAAAGTTTGCAAGAATGGAACAATCCTACGTTGTGATATTTCTACGTACTTGGCTGAATTCCTCATACCTTGAACAGGAACTAAGCTTCCAGTGCCATTTGATGTAAAAAAACCCAAAACATCTGTTTCAGAGGGTGTTTTACAGTTTGTTTTACATGCTCAGGTCTTAAGGGTTCACAGTTGCTTCGTCTAACGACATTTGCTTGGTAGCTCTGCACAAATAAATAAGTTTCATCACTGAAAATTACCTTCTTCCAGTCGTCAGCAGTCCATGATTTATATTTTTGGCCCATGCTAAACGTTTTATCTTCATTTTCGCATTCAAATATTGTTTTTTCGTTGGTCTTCTTGCCTTCCGGCCAACTTTTAGAAGCCTACGGCGTACAGTTGAATCACTAACATCACAACCACTAGCCAATACATCTCTTTGAAGGTCAGTGCTTGATGTTTTTTTTTTTTTTGGATTCATTTTACTATTTCTGATTAGATACTTATCGGTTCGTGGAGTTGTTTTTCGTTTTCTTCCTCATTTACCTCTTCTTTTTGGAGACGATGATCCAGATGCATTGTATCGCGTATGCAGTCTCGATACACTTGATTTGCCTACACCAACTGCAGAAACGATATCTCTCACTGTCATAGAAGTGTGATCCTTCAGAGCAATTATTTTTGCATGCTTCCTTGGGGAAATATCCATTTTTCAATACACGAAAGCAACACGTACTCACAGAGAGCAAAAACTAGCATCCACCTGTCACACACGACAGCTCCCAACTGAAGCTGAAGTGCCTATTTCCTGTTTAAAACCGGTAAAACCACATTCTTATTATCATGTTGTAACAGTCACATCACCTCACAGCTGATAAAACCGGTTTACGTGGGTTTCCGACATCAACTGGCGATGACATTACAATTCTGAGAATAAAATAGCTTGTCTCAATTAATTTGCACGATATAGTAGAATGGTTTGAACTGTGTTTCACATCTGGAGTTAAAGCACACTGTATATCTGAAGGCTGATTGGAGGACTGCAAAATACGTAATTCTCATTCTGAAGTTTTGCTCAGTTAACCCTGAGGCTAATGTATCAGTGTTTCCGATCGCACTTTAGAATTGCGATTCAGTTATCCAACAGCAAGACCATGCGCTGTCTTAAGGCTAAATATCTTTCTTGAGTCATGAAACGGATGCTAAGTGGGACAAATGATAACGAACCCAAAAAGGTATTTATTCATTAAAGAATTTAACATGAATTATGTGCTTTTGAAGAGGAATGTGTGAAACCTTAAAAATGGATGTCATAAATTGCAGCCTGCCTTAATGTTTGAAAATGATGTGATGAAACTAATGTGAACAATTCTATATGATTTTGTACGTCAAAAGGTAAAGACGTTGTATATGAGTTACTGAAATATATCATAAATGTCATAGAATTTATTGCTAAGGGTATAGAAACAAAAAGAAAATGTGGAGGAATAGATGTTGACAAATGTGCAGCAACTGTCAGTATCTGTACTGACTGTGGAAGTGAAAGAATGGTTGCACATCCACATAAAAACAATGAAACAAACAGCTGAAACACTCTTACAGTACAATTGATAAAAAGATTACAGCAGTGCTCTCTGAAGTTTTCCCGTACAGAAACCCCCAAATTGATGTCTATATCCCGAATCCAAACCTGTGAAAACATTTACAGGCTAATATCATGATTTATGGTTCGAAAGTACTCCAAAGGAACAACCATCAATAAATTGAATTATAACCAGGTCTTCGGAACCACTGGTTTATTCTTTGAGTAACAACAACTCGTAGTAGAGTAGAAGATTTAACATTCGTGCAAAATCATAGTAAAGTAGAAGATTGAATCACAGGACACAGAGCATAATTAATAGTAGTACACATGCACAGAGGGATTGAGCACTAGCATGAGCGAAGTTCCTAATCAGTACAGACATTCAAACTGCGTGGTCCCGGTACTTATATCAACTATCATGACTTGACTGATTGACAGTCATAGTCCAAAGAAGAAAAACTCATGGGAGTTTAGACGTGACGTTCAGTATTAAAACCAAACGAGAACCAAAATTTACATAAGTGAAAAGTCAACAAAAGCGGAAAGGCAGTAGTATACGTAACACTAGAAAAAGTTGATAGAGTGGAACACAATTCAGTTTCTACAAATTGCGGACTATAAGGGTTGTGATGGTTACAATATTAAGAAAAACAAAGTACTACTCATATATTTCATTTTTTGTATCGACCAGAGTTTCGTTGGGCTCTGGCTCAGCTTTTTCTGGACGAATTCAACCACCGAATTTGATATTTTGATAGCTTTCCATATGCATTAAAATTCTTCGCAACTTATCAACGACATGGCTCCACACCATTTCTATCACGCTCTTGGAAAACATGTGATTTGAATATTTACATGTCATTCGTCCTGAAGAAGTTGAGCCAGAGCTCGGCCAAATAATTCAGTTATTTCAAAATCATCGTCGAGAAAATTTATTTCTTAGTCTTAACAATGATATAACTTACGTGAGTATATGAGCCTTATAGTCTGCGCTGGCTGATATATAAATATAAGTCAGATTGCATCGTAAGAAATTAAAAGAAGACAAAAGAAAATTTTCCTGTGCTTTGTTGTTTTGTTTTTTCTAACATCATTCATTTTCAAACGTCAAAACACCAAATGAAAATAAAGTTTTCTGAAGCGCCAAATTAAAGTTCCCATTCGAAGTCTATATTATGTTTATTTTCAATGTCATACTTGGACTTATTTCTTCTGCCGCAAATGTTGAATTCTTGCCAGAATTTATGACAAACACACCTGCAGTTATTCCTCGACAGACAACAGACATTTTTTTCTTTTATTTTCTTTTAACGTTTTTCAAACCTAACGAAGCTTGTTCACGGAGGCAATAAGTTGAAAATAGTATTAAAGTGTTCACTGAAATCACAGGGTACTCTTATTGAAATCTGAACACATGAGGTGTCACTTTGTTGAATATCTTCGAAGTTCTTTTAACTTCAAAGTTCGATCGCACTGTAATTTCAGCCTGTTGTTGTTCTTGCAGACAGAACATTTGCTATACATTTAATGAGAACTCAAAAAAGGTTTCGAAACTAACTCACATTTCTGATGACATAGAAAGAAAGTACTAGTCAGGTTTCTGTCATTGATTCCGAATGACGGATGATGAACGGCATCACTTCTTTACAACCGGTCTTACCTTGAACCTAAAGTAGGAACTTAATATTTTCACTTTTGCATTGTTGTTTTTTTAAATCTTGAATTTGTTCTTGCAAGCAAGAAGTTTGTACGCGGGAGTTAGATTTCTTTTTTGGAAACCTACGTGCCGTGTTCAAGATGTTTAAGTGTTTATAAATGTAGGCTAGTCTCAGCAATTATTTTGCATTTTGAAGAAAGAAAAACTCATTATTATTTTTGACGAATATCGGTTAATTCCTCTCAAAGCTCAGATGTCGTTGTTAAATGTCATTACCGGCATAATTTTCCATGTAGCCACCTCTTAGGAAACTTAAAAATTACATCGCCCTGGAAGGGGAATCGAACCCACATTTCCCGATTTCTTTTCGAGCTTGCTACCGTTACACCACCAAGGACAACGAAGTTCCAAGCAACTGAAGATGAGCAGATGAAGCTTAGAAATCTGAATACAGTTCATATTTGCGCTGGTCGAAGCAATCCATGCTTCCTCATAGCATCAACGCGACCTTTTCTCACGTCCAGATACCGACCGACATCACATTGCTCGAACACGGAAATTGGGAAATGTGGGTGCGACTCATGCTGCAGGACGACGAAATGCTTAAGTTTTCTGAAGAAATTACTACATGGGAAACAGTGGACATGGCAACTTTGTGCCGATAATGACATTTGTATTACCTTCCATGAATTTGTGATGAAATTATTCCTTCAGAGGGATTCGATTCCCATTGGTATATAAGATCGTTATTAAAACTTTCAATGTTGAAAGCCATCTAACTGCGGTGTGTAGGAGAGACCCATGATCTTCTTGCATATTTTCACACAACTTGGCAAATATGTGTGATTTAAGAGAGCGCTACTTTATAAATTCTGCTATGTCCACAGCTACACCAAAAACGTGTTTTAAATCCTTCGTAATAGTTTTTGAAACAAGATCTTTTCGGCAAGGAAACAGAGGATCTATATGACAGTAGGGTATTTTTTATACTTTGGCAAGCGCACCTAAGCCTTTCATTGAGCTGATCATTGATTCGGCACATCAGTGCAAATTCCAAAGCACCAGCTCTTCGACAAACCATAGGATTTCGAATACAGAGACAGGGTGTTGAAAATGGCTTGTCCTTTGGCCTTTTCGGGTATTTCTTTAGAACAACAAAAATTTACCATTATTTCACCTTTTTTTTCAAATTGAACGAATGCCAACAACTTAGATGTGCTATTACGTCTACTGGCTCAAGAAGTTAGTACTTCTTAGTATTTCAGACAAGACATCTACAAATTTCTCGTAAATAGTACTTCTCTGAAGCCTCCTCCTCCTCCTGAAGCAAAGGGCAAACACATTGAACAAAATCAGTGCAGGAGGTTTTCAAAGTTCGTTAAAATGATTTTGACAGAGCACCCTGCCTAATAAATCATAAAAAACATACTACAAAGACCATTCACGCTTAGTTCCAGTAGTCTGAGTACGAGATGAGGTCCCACGCACCTCACTGAGTTTTATATTCTCACTCACGTGCCAACAATGAATTTTAAGCTTGGCTTACTTTAAACAAAAAATTTACGTGCCGTGCCAGTTCACTGCTCACTTAAATTTCTCATCGGCATCCATCTCATTGTTTAGTTTTGTCGTCATTTTTCAAATTTATCAAATATGAGGTGTTTTAGATGCAACCACTCGTCACATTTTAAATAATGCACGGTGGATGTGTACTCGTGGTTTTTAGAGTTCCAATGAAATTCAACGATTCAGGGCCTGCTTGACTGAACTGGAGATACTAAACTTCCAAGGACTGCCTTGGGTCGTCGAATTTTCATGTGATACGAAATACAAACTGGGAGAACAGCCTTTAAATTCCTCTCTCTCTCTCCCTCCTTCCCTCCCTCCCTTTCTTTCTGCTTTTTACCTAATTTCTATCAACATTTTCCAAGACTGAAAAACACTGAATAAAGTTTTGCTGAAACCAAGAGATCTACGAAACACTCATAGACAATTACTCTCAAGAATCAGCTATAGTGCAAACTAGGATGGAATCGAGTCGTATTTGACGTGAACTGGGCTTATTTTGAGTTACTAATATTATAAGTCAAATTACAACTATACATATTCATTCGGAAAGCATTTTCCCTACAAATCAGTCTAACAAGCATTCTAACTATATAACAGATTAGTGCTATTAATTTAGGTTATACAGTACAGGGGTTGCGCTGGCTCTTTAAAAGTTTTTGCCAATTTAGTAGCCAAATTCAATTTGTTTTCGCCTAAGTGTTATAACACTATGAAAAGGTCATCGCCAAAGCTTTTTTTTCATCGCCAAAACGCTTTCTTTTTCGCAAATTGCGAAGATGGGGATCGGCAGCGCAACTCCTGCAGTACATTAGGATAACTTCTTGAATATACACTGAGTGGACAGAAATCATGGGATATCTACTTTGCAACAGGTACGCCCACCTTTCACCCGGATAAGGGCAGTCAAGCAGCGTGGCATTGAGTCCACCGGATCACGAAAGCGTACCACAGGTATCTCTGAACAGCTGCACCCCTATTCACAATTCCGTTGCATTAATGTGTGGAGAATCCAAAGCTCGAAAGACCTTTCAAAAGAATCCCAGTTGCAAAGATTTCCCAGCGGGTTCATGTCCGGTGAACGGGGAGGCCATGCCAGAGTAGGAACTTCCTCTATGTTCTGCTCACCACAGCTTCCTGGGGAGGCGCGTTGTCCTGATGGAAGAGTCCATTACCATGTGGGTGCCTGATGACCATTGCACCTACATGATGACAATTGCAGTGCATGATGGCCATGAAGGAATGCAGATGGTCTGCAAGGAATGACACTTAGCATGGTGCGTTCAGAGACGCATTCAGACGTACCAGAGGTCCCAATATGGGGCACCTGACACGTCCCAAACCATAACCAAATCTCCACCAACCTGAACAGTTCCTGGTTAACATGCCGGCTCCACCACTTCGTGCGGCTTCCTCTAGACCCGTACCCTCCTATCAGCGGGAAATAACTGGAAATGGGATTCAACAGACTAGCGCATCTGCCTCCAATCATCCTAGGTCCAGTTCGGATGTTCTTTCTCTCAGTTGAGGTGGACAGTCCGGTGATGTGGCATTAACAATAGAACTCAGGTGAGTCGTCGACTCCCATAACATACTGCGACTAGTGATCTCTTGATAGTCCTGGTGGAGACGTTTCTGGCATCTATCTAGTTGAAATCAGCGGTGGTATTTGCCACTGTCGCTCTCCAGTTCGTTGCAACTATGCGAAAGAAACATCGACGGACACTTTATCACCACGTTCCTCCACCCACAGTGCTGTCCACAATGCGACATTATTCTGGAAATGGAGTATTACCGATACACTCTTGGGACTGTCGAACGGGGATACTGCAATTTCTGTACCACCTCCGAGATAGAATGACCCATGCGTTGGGCACCCACTTTCATCCGTCTTTCAAACTCTATTATAAACTCACGACATTTATCCACACTGACATCGAATTACCGTCTAAGTGAATGCAGTTATGTCCTCCTATCTATATATGATCTTGCCAAGCGGTGGATTCACCCACCAGAAAGAGGGGTACAGCGTCGTGTTGTCCAGGAATCAGGTCTCTCATGATTTCTGTTCTGTCAGTGTACACACGGAACTTCTGACGTTGTACACATACAGACACTATGTATGATTGTATAATTTGCAAATTCATCTAAGCACACAGTAAAATATCTCATGATTTGTATAGAATGGATTAACTATTTATAGTTCATACACGATACGTTAAACATCAAAAGAAGAGAAATTTACAAAAGTATGCTGATGAACACTGTTTTTATGATGTTGTCAATTAATGAAAACATCCCATACTCAAGAGGAGTGCTGGAAAAGGAGGACGAAAATTATTCACCTCTTAGATTTTAGAATACTGCCATCAGGGGTCGCGCTGGCTCTTTTAAAGTTTCCGCCAATTTATTCGCCAAATTCAATTTTTTATCTCCAAAGTGTTATAACAGTACAAAAAAAAAAAAACGATTTTGTTTTTCGCAAATTGCGAAGATGGTGATCGGCAACGCGACCCCTTACTACCAGTACAGTAAAGTACTGAGTACACTGTACAGTAAAATATTGACCATATTGCATAGCAAAATATTTAGTATACTGTACAGTAAAGAAATGAGTACACTGTAAAGTAAAATATTAAGAATGAATTTGTGTTTTCATTAAACACAGCAGCGATGCTTCACACCTTTGATAAACATTGTCATGTGGCCGCATGTATGGAAGTATTCATAAATAATTCCGTAACTTCGGTTGTTTAAAAGCTCAATAAAAAAATCGCAGCGTTTTTCACTTCGTGAGCTGTATTTATCCGTGTCCGACTGAGTCAACGAAACGCGTTAAATTATTCGAAAGAAGAAGGAGCAGGCGACTGAGAATCGGTCTCTAGATAAAAATTTCCATTATTTTTTAGGACTTCATTCTGCAATATGATTTCTGCTTTGACTATTTCTAGCAAGATCCCACATTACCTAAATACTCAAAACACAATTTTCAAGTGTAAAATTGCATTACTTATGACGCAGAAAACGTTATCATCAGCGAAGCAAGTAATTTCGAAGAACTTTCCACATCGTTTAAATATCATTAAATAACAAAGACATCTAATTTTCTTTGACGTCAATAATTCTAAGGAGAAAATAGCCTTATCAGCAAATTATGTTTACAGATATGAATTTCTTAATGAATTAAATTTCTTAATTACGAATAACAGTTTGCGCGACTTTTGTAACATCCTAATGACATTTTTCTTCTGTCATACAACTGTCTGAATTACTGGGGTTTGGAAGTGATAAAACTCTCTCCCCCTAGTGTAGTTTTGTATGCTACGTGAAGCATCAAAAACTTACATGCTCAGAAGGGCATTATTTCCAATGAAAGGATATTAATTTTAGACCCTGGCTACTTAACTTGGATTTTTCACCTTTTAATGTTTTAGTAAATATACTCCCATTCAGTGCAGCACAAAGAAAACGCAAATGGATGTTCCGCTGGCCGTGTGATCTGAGGCACTGGCTTCTGACAATTCGTCCGAGGTGGCTTGAGCCTCGGTTGAGGCATGAGGTTTTATGTCTCTGTAACACATCGAAGAAACAATAGTTATCCAGTTCTCTTCAAGATCCACTACTTTCTTGTTGCAGTCGTAAAAAAATCGCAGTAGATAGTGTCAGCACCAGTAATATTTTATTTCACTATTTTAATGGGAAAACATATTGTGCAGCAGCAGTACTGAGCCACGTCAGTAATAAACGTAATAGTGTCATTTTTTTTATAAACAGAAGGAAATGGGTAAGAGATTTTTTTTACTAGTCTTTTGTATATATACGTTGAAAAATCAATAATAACGAGGTATAGTATAGTATAGTACAATATCAACAATACCATATCATACACTCAGTAGACAAAGCGTTAGAGATCAGGGTGATGGGCAGTTGACGTGGGCAATTGGGCATCCGCTGTTCAGATTGGAACAAACTCAAACCGAACGCAGGCGATAAATAGGGGGATACGAGGGCTTCCCATCAGTGTATCGCAATCGACGAACATGGGCAAACGTGGTGATCTGAGCGACTTTGATCGTGGATGCATTGTCGCCGCAAGACACATGGATGATTCTATCGCCCAAGTGGTAAGAACCCCAGGGTTCCAGAGGGCAACCGTATCTAGGGTGTACCGCGAGTATACCATCGACGCACGTACCACAGAGAGTAAGCCGTGACCGATCATACGCGATTGATGACCGGGTGTCAATGAAGACTATCCAGGCTCGTGCAGACCGACCTCTTGGAAACGGCGGCACAAATCCCATCGAAGTGTAATGTCGGAGGCCTAAGCAGCGTCAGCGAACGAATGGTATGACGCACGTTGCATACCATGGGGTACGGGAGCCAACGCCCCACCCGTGTGCCATTGTTGACTGCTCGACATCGGAAATGACGCCTCGCCTGGTGCCGGGATCATCGAGACTGGACCTCTGTAGAGAGGCGTCGCCTCGTGTGGTCAGATGAATCCGGTTTTCAGCTCTACCGATATGACGGGAGGGTTTGAATGTGACGTCGACAGCATGAGGCCATGGCCCCGTCGTACCAGGTCGGCTTTGTTCAATGTGGTGGTGAGTCTGTGATGGTTTGGGGAACCTTCTCATGGGACACATTAGGCCCCTTAGGGCGTATGGAGAAGACCTTAACCGCTGCGCGCTACCAGCACGATCCCTTGCTGATCACTTACCCGCTTTCATGGCCATCGCGCATCCTGAGGATGATGGTCTGTTTCAGCAGGTCAATGCACCGCCCCACCGATCCGCAACCACCCAGGTATGGCTCCAGGAACACTCATTGGAGTTTGGACCCATCCATTGGCCCCCAAGGTTCCCTGATTTATACCCTGTGGAAGCTGTCTCGGATGCCGTGGAGCGTGACATTAGATCCATGGATCCTGGACGGCGGAACTGTGGATCCTGCACGCCGAGACATCAAATCCACCAGATGCCGGATAGCTTCCTGAGATTACCTCCGGGGAACTCTCCGACATCTCATGGAGTCGATGCCTCGGCGTGTACAGGCTTTTATTCGCGCTAGAGGAGACTAGGTAGGTATCTCTAATGTTTTGTCCATTGAACGTAGTATAGTATAATACGTCTAGTATTAATTTACGAAGCAAACAGCCACCACAGTGGCGCAGTCAATTCGTCCGAGAAGGGTCCGGGTTCGAATTCCGGTGAGGCATAGATGTTGTGTTTATTTTATGGCACTGGTTCTCTCCCTTCCCTGGAACCATTGGCCCTGAAATAGGGATGGATTTTTTTGGATTGGAGGTTTAACGACCACCGTGAGCAACTCAATGGGCTATAAGCAGTCGCCCGTCCCTAATTTAGGGTCACTGGTTCCAGGGAAGGGAGAGAGCCAGTGCCGTAAGACAAACACAACACCCATGCCTGACCGGGATTCGAACCCGGACCCCTTACGGACGAATGATCAGAGGCCAGCGCCTTAGATCACTGCGCCACCGGGGCGGCGAAATAGGGATGGGAGGCTGCTCATAGCCCAATAGCCCATCCAGTTGCTCACGGTAGTCGTTGAACCTTCAATAAAAAAAAAGCGAATATGTTATTTATTTTTTTACCTTTCACGAGTACACGCTGACCCCATTTTTACAGTTTAAAGCTGAGGCAGAGAAAGTCTGCCGCTTCAGTGGCCGAGTGATCAGAGGTGCTGACATCTGGTTAGTCATCCAAATTGGACCCGGGTTCGACTCCTAGATGAAGTATGGGTAGTGCACTTCTCGTACAGTGGCGACTACAAATTTGGGACGGGCGACACAGCTCATGGTGGTTGTTAAACTGCGAGACAAACGCCAAAAAAACAACAACAGGGACACGGCAATAAGCTCCTGCTCTACCCACCATATTCGAAGGTATATGATTACACTACGGCAAAATTTGTTTTTTAATAAACGTTTGCAAGATTAAAGCAGTTAATATTAACTGTTATGGGATGAGTGCACGTGCAAGAATTGTGAAGTTGTAGTATGTAAAGAAATAATTCCAGTGAGTACTGAAATACAACATTCTCGATTGCCCAAGCCAGTGGATTTAAACACACATAGGTTAAGTGACATGGACTTTACAATGTACGAGTGTGTACTTCCTATGAAACCATGAGTCATGTCCACATATCATGCTGGCAGTCTCAAAAGAGGGCAATAGATTCCTCTTAGATTTTAAAGTTAAAACACGGAGTTTGATGCACATGGAGAAACATAAAACGCCGAATCTACAGTAATCGTAGGAACAAAAAAGAAAAAAAAAAATCAAAAGAGCGCCATGCTATCATCCCGTAAGGTGCTGGACGGTTTCAATTTATAAATCTTTGTAATGTATCTGCTACTAATCTGTTTATTTATTAAAAGTTCTCAAAGTGCCAGTTACGATTTCCTCGAGACTGAGCTCCAGGTAATTTACAAATGAAATGAATTTAGGACAGTATCGGGAGCAATATCACTACTCTCATTTCGAACTGATGAAAATTTGTTTAGTGCCATTTGTAAAAGTATGAAACGTCTGACATTTTTGGCCATTTTAGTGCCAGTTTCTTAAGCAGATGATTCTTTGCAACTACAAAACGAACAAAATCGATCTGGCATAATGTTATGCTCTAAACCAGACCATCGATTCTGAAAATACTATCCGCTGAAAGGGAATTCATAACAGCGTGTGTACTGGACTTCCAGAATAAAGATACGGATACAGCTGCGCAACGAAACGATTGAAAAATAGAATTCACTTTCAAAACTTACTAATGCATTTACAGAACAACTGCCGTTTACTTAATATTTCTGTTTGTTTACAAAAGCCTAATTGCAGCTTCCATCTCATATCTTATGCAGTTAAATTTTGTGCGCATCGTGAAATGCTTCTAAAATATCATCAAGTGCCAGGGATTTCTTTCCTTTATATTATATAATTTCATTGGTTGAAAGTCTATCGAGCTGACATTTCCCTGGTTGAAACTTTATCCAGCTGAACATTTCCCTGGTTGAAAGTTTATCGAGTTATCATAAAAAGATGGCGGTGATTCTTATATACACGCTGTACGTATTGTATCCGTTGGGCTACAAACAAATGGATACTGGTGTGACGCGGTTACAGTGACGGATTATATGACGGAACATGTGTTCGCTTTAAAACTGAACAGCATCATAAGATTAAGATGGCAATTTGTTTTGGAATTCGTGTCTAACTGGCCGAAAGGCATCTAAAGTTTTTATCAAAAACCATTTCTGCAATCTTTTTAGGGACATGGGAATATGTGGAAACTTTGGACTATTGGACTAAGGTTCGCTAAAGCAAGAATTTAGTACAGATTCCCGGAACAACACTTTCAGTGCAGAAGTTGTGTCTGGCTAAACACTAGGCATGTTCTTGTCTCCATTTCCAGGAAAATTAATCCCGAGTTTTTGGTTTGTAATATACACTGCTGGCCACCCAAAATGCAACACCAAGAAGGAAGCATCCGATTGGCCTGAAATTCGCAGCATGCGTCGCCCGCGAGAGGACATGCAAACGATTAGCATTGCAAGGCATATGCAAATCATGTGCGCCCGGCTGGCTTCCGAGAAGCACTATATGAAGGGGGCACAGAAGGCGAGGTGCAAGTAGTGGAAGTGTGTTGCGCTGCCGAACCTGTGCGTGGGAAACTTCCTGATCCCTCGTCGCAGAATACGGCAGTCATTCCAGCACGTTTCGGGGTTCGACAGAGGACGAATAGTGGCTTATCGCGACAGCGGCTTATCGTACCAAGACATCGGCGCCCGTGTGGGACGACATCCAGCCACAGTGAGGCGAGTATGGATTCGGTAAGTGCAGGAGTGACGGACGGAACGACGTAAGCGATTGCCGCAGCCGCCGTAAACCATCGAACGAGAGGACCGGCATGTTGTGCGGCGGGCATTTACGGCTAGCACCGCCACATCACGAACGTTAGCGCAGGAATTAGGGTGTTGTGCGCAACAACCTGTGTCAACACGTACCGTTTGACGTCGTCTGCAGGAGCGGGGACTTGTCGCACAGCGCCAATTGCTCCGATTACCATTGACGTTACACCACCGGCGAGTGCGGCGGCAGTGGGCCGTTGAACGCCGCACCTGGACTACGGAATGGCAAGACATTGTCTTCTCCGACGAATCCCGCTTCTGCCTGCAACACAACGATGGTCGGATCTGCGTGTGGCGGCACCGCGGCGAGAGACTGTATGACGCCTGCATTATGCATCGCCATACCGATCCATCGCCTGGCGTTATGGTTTGGGGCTCAATTGGATATGACACCCGCACCCCTCTGGTACGCATCGCCGGTACACTCAACAGCCACCGCTACATCTCCGACGTTTTGGAGCCTGTAGTCCTCCCTTACCTGCAGGACCTGCCAGAGGCCACGTTTCAACAGGACAATGCACGCCAGCACGTGACACCCATCGTGCAACAATTCTTCACGGCCCACCAGGTGTCAATACTGCCGTGGTCCGCCTGTTCTCCCGTTATGTTGCTTATCGAACACGTCTGGTCGCTGATCGGCAACCGAGTGGCCCGGCAAGCACCACCCGCTGCTACGCCTGATGAACTGTGGCAACATGTGGAAGCAGCTCGGACAGACATACTCCAAACCCACATTAAAAGCCTCTTTTGTTCGATGCCGCGGCGTGTAGCGGCCGTTATTGTCAGCCATGGGGGCCACACGAACTATTGATGTCTGCGTGTTCCGCAAGTCGCACGAGCCTATAAGCTCAATCGTTTCATCTTTGTATCTGTTGTTATGTGTCCAGTAAATCTGGCATTGCTATCTTGTGTCCTTCTTGGTGTTGCATTTTGGGTGGCCAGCAGTGTAGAAAATACTTCTAATCACCATGTCTTGATTTCTTTTGCAGAAAGGAATAATTATTCGTCGAGTGCTGCACAGGAAATAGCACGGAGAGAATAGCGCAATTTTTTTTTTTTTTTCAAGCGGTGAAAATTTCGTTGGGCACAATGAATAAAGTTTAGCAATTTTAGTTTTGTCAGTTACGTTACGCTATTGACTACATGAAGAGTGGCCTACTACTGTGGGACGCTACTGTAGTGCTGTCGTACAGTGCTAGATTTAGACATGCAGAGGCCCTAAGTGCAGTTTGAAGTAGAGGCCCTTTCTAATAGTGATATCAAATTGGCTGGAATTCATGTCGGAGTGTGATAAAATAAACATCCTAGTAGTATGGTCGCATTTTTAAACTACTTTATTTCGCGCTTTCGTTTTTGGAAAAAATGCGGATTATGTCATCATAACTGAGAGAATTTGTTAAGTTTGATTCTATAAACATCATAGATAAATGAGACAACTTTTCTTGAGTAATGTTTTACCATCTTCAAAACTGAAATTGACCTTTCGCAGCTGGCATTCGTTACTGGCATTGTCAAAAAAATTTCCAATATCGTTCCGACATTTGGAAATGTAGATCACAGTCCATCGTTAAGGCATTGATACATATCATGGGATTGCTGACACCTTCTTCCTTAATGAATTTTAAAAACTGAAAAAAATTGTTTTGACATTACTAAAATCAATGTCCTCTTGGTATTTTTATTACTGAAGGTTAAACAACCACCGTGAGCACCTAAATGGGCCACAAGCAGTTGTCCGTCCCTAAGTTAGCTCCAGGGAAGGGACAGAACCGGTGCCGTAAGACAAGCACAACAATCATGCCTGACCGGGATTCGAACACGGACCCGTCTCGGAGAAATAATCACAAGCCATCGCTTAGACCACAGCGTCACCGTGGGGGTCTGTCTTCGTATGTCTTCATGAGTTTTAAACAGATACCCGCATTTAGGCACTTGTCATCTCAATTTTGAAAAAAAAACCAGCAAACCTGCCTAATAAGTCTTCATAGACTTCCAGTGTCATATAACTTCCGTGTCACATATAATGTAAGCGGTTTCTGTTATGAAATGTTTTCTGCCTTGTAAAACAATTTCGTTTTCTGAAGTCTCGTGAAAAAACGTTTTCGTTTTCTCCTGTAGACATTTTTCATCTTTAAATTCATGGTTGTCGGTCAAAGTTTTGGCTCTGCTTCCATGGATTGAAAATTAGTTCTCAAACTTACGATGAATGCTTTTAATGATTTTAGAGAATTCACAGTTTTCAAAAAATTCATTTTAGGATCCTGAAAATATTTGCTCGTTGCATTTAAACTTTGCAATACCGTATTCCAAAATATGGTTAATAGGGCTATTTCATACTCCTGGAATTCCAGGAAAAAAGCGTCTCCTAATCGTCATTCTGGTTTTTCATCTTCTCATAATTCAATTTCCGTCAACGCATTTTGTATATTCACAAAACTGTTCTTTAACGCCATTGTAGCATCAGCTCTAGCTGACCCCCTTGTATTACTTAACCTGTTCAATGATAAGGAGTCAGATGGCAAACAAGCATCTACAACGTTCCAGCGTGGTGTTGACTTTAAAAAGAAGGTATACAAGATGTCCACAAAGTAGAAATATCTCACTGCATTTAGGCAGGAATTAGCCGAACTACAGTAAAGTTTAGTGATTGACTTGCACAAGGAATGTAAAATGTGGTGGGACTATGGCTTCTTATTCTGGTCTGTAGACATATTTGCGGCGTTGTCGTACGCTTGTCCCCTACACTTTTCAGTGTCAAGAGATAAATTGTTTCATTCCTTTAGTACAATTTCTTTTAAGTATGCAACCTTATGCTCGCTGATTACAACAAATCCAAGAACATTTTCCTTGATTTATCCGCTTGCCGCAATTATAACTTAATATAAAAACAAGCTGATCCACGTGCGATATGCCCGGTATCGAATCTATTACAATCGAAAAGTATGTGGAATCTTTCACTTCTTCAGCAATTTGATGTCTCAATTTGTCTCCCAATGAGTGAATGAACTCATCACAGGTATGATGCGACAAATAATTAGTTTTCGCTTGCCCACAGTTTCCATGCGTTTGTAAACGACGCCTCAAAAAACAATCAAATTCACTCAGATATTCTAAGCAGGTTAAGAAGTTTCCCTTTCTTTCAGACTGAGTATTATCGCTCCTTCCCCTAAATACCGATCCTAATTTACTCAAAAATTCCACCGTTGCAATGATCCTTTTCAAAACTTCTTTCCAATACTTTTGTTCTGCACATATTTGCTTTGCCAATTTGGTATCGATGCGCCCCATTATTGAATATCTCTTTTTATATGAACACATGGCTTCGATATAGTGGCGGCTACGCTTATGCTCAGTTAACGTTTTAGAAATATTTCTCCAATCATTACATCCCGTTTCCATTTTATGACATACTATAGCTTTCGTGAAAACTTTGCAAACAAAGCAACATACAGATTTGCCTGTGTCCGAGAAAATTAACCACTCCCGTTTCTTTTTGGTTCCATTACTTTTGATGCAATAAAAGTGCGATTCATTAAAGCTTCTACCCCCGGTCGCGACTTTTACACACGATTTTCAAACATTCAATATTTCGGACATTTTGCGATTTATTAATCAAATAAAACTCAATCCTCTTGTTATTCGAACCTATATCATTTGGCCATAATGCAAAATCATTTGTGTATGCGACCGCACTTGCAGTATCAAATTCGTTGCTTAGAGTACCACTTATTTCGATTTCCATTTCGCTTGGGTTTGCACTGCAGTCGAGGCAGAAATTGTTTCTGAATTTTCTCTTTGACAATCTAATTTTGTTTTCTTCACTGGCTTCCACAAGTAGCTCCTCATGACATGCACTTGTAGTAAGTCCACCTCCGTTGCTGTTGACTCCGTTTCTTTCTCTTCCTGATGTGGGTGCATAGGTAGTCGCAAAAATGACTCAATAGAATTTGCTTGGGCTTGATGAGCTTTACTTCTAATTGTTTACGATTCGACCCACCGGATTCAAATTTTCTTCTCATCTAGTTATAAAAAATCAACGTCACCAAGCGAAGACAAAACACAAACTACGCATGCAACGAAAACACATTGGGATGATGGGATCGCGTAGTCGAGTCGATTATGAAAGGTTTTGACGGCTTACAGAAGGAGGGCAGTTGAGGACGCGACGTGTAGCCAATCAAACCGGCGGATTTTCTCTCATACCGGCCGCGCTGTATAGAATGTTATAACCCCAAAGTAATCTTTCCTATACCAGCCGGGAGCCCACCGCCGACATTCTGAGAAGGGGACTCGCGAAGAACACATTTAAACTTCAACTTGAGGCCCCCAGTTAGCGCTTATTGCGCCTAATGGGAGATCCGGCCCTGCTGTCGTAGCAACTTAGATTTCATTTATGAAGAAAAAATATCGAATAAATCTTGCAGTTAATTCTTCCTTGCTAAAATGCTCAGCCAAATAATTATTTTTATGTTCTAACAGATTTAAAGATGTAGAGGTCATAGGAAATACTGCATGGAAAACCATTAAAAACTCCAGCAGCGTTTCTTCAATAACTGATAACAAGTGTTAAACATTCTGAATTTCGAAAATTTTTGCTTTGAAAAAGCATATGTTTGTAATTAAATACAGTAGATGTTAGCCCTGCACATTGCCTACATGCAAGAGATATTTTTGTTTTATACTTTGGAAGTCAAAGTAATTAGATATGTGCAAATAGCAAGGGAAAAAGCTTGATTGAAAGGTTAAAAATCTTTTGTACATGTGGAAATTATTTCTCAAAACGAGTTTGCTTAATCCATTAGTTGACTTACAAGCGTAAATTTTGTGTTCGTTTCCCTAGAACAAAATCTCTACGAAATACTGTGGTAATGCTGTGCTAAATGCTCGAAAACATCCTTACAAAAAAAAAAAAAAAAACCAGGTAGGTGGCAATGGCAACAAATTGACCCGAGCTGAAATATCCTAAATTTCTATTTCAAAACTGCAAATTCATAAAAATTTGGTGTGTAATAAATTAAGAAAGACCTGAAGTAGTATAAAGAAAAAAGAAACAGCTGAAGGTGAAAACGGAACTGCTGAAGGCAAATGTGAGGTATTTGAAGAGTTTCAAATTTACTTTTTAGAAGTGAATCGGAATGTAATTTAGTAGAAACCTATCAGCAGCAAACAATGTACTCTTTTATTTTCTCTAAATGTTTCGAAATCAAAAGATTACTGTGAAATGGAATGTACGTGCGTGTGTGCAATGCATTATTTTCTTCTTCACATTTATTTAAAAATATCTGTGCGCTCACTTGTTGAACGCCGTTAGAGATAACCTTCGAAACTGAAATACAGAAGGAACGGAGAACTTATCCAGTTTTTTTAAAGATATGCTTACCTTGATTTAGTTAGCAGTTGCTCTCAATAATAGCACAGTTTGCAGTAATTGAGCAGAACGAACATCATGATGTATCCTTGAGGTTGAAATGCACAACGCACGGTAAAGATTCTCAAAGAGGCACTCCCGCGGAACTACGAAACCCGTATTCCAAATGCCGGGTAGTTTTCGTTCCATCTTTCCGCAACTTAGGAGCGAGAAAATGCCAAACGAACCTCCAGAAACACGTGGCTGTCTTGAACACTACCTCTACGACTCTAATCGGATTTCCGATTGGCCAGAAAAGTGGCACGAACAGTTTACGCTCCGAATGACAAGTCAACCGTTGGCCGCAAGGTGGCGTCTCAGATACGACATAAAGCGTCAGAGTTCGGCAAGGTAAAGGAAGACGTCACCCGCTTGTTTTAAAACCTCACAAGATCGCCTTGGATTGCTCAATATTGAATCTTCAAAGGATGTGATTAATTTGATATTTTTCCTGGAACTTCTTTACATGTTCCTGCGCATATCGCATTTCAAGAACATTTTAAATACGAGACAGACCGACAAAAGAAAAAAATACGCTACCTTTAATTTTGTTGTTGGTCTGTCTGTCAAGACACAGACCTCTCTCCTACTTTTTAGCACGTCTTTTGCAAAAAAAGTACGCGCTTATTTATGTTATCACTTTGTCTGTCCGTCAGTCTGTGGACACCATATCTCTGTAACTATTAGTCTGATGTGAAAAATTCTTTTTGCATTAGGAAGCTTGAAATGTGAGAACGATGATCTTTGGTTTCCGTTTTTCTTCGGCATAACTCCGCCGCTAGAGGGGCTAAATTCAGATGCAATCAAATTCAAATGCATTTTATTTCATGCCTTTGCTACTAAAATCCGATTGAAAAAATCTAAATTCCCTTCGATACCATTTATAACGAAGACTATTTTGAAAAAAAAAAGTACGCTACTTTTAATTTTGTTGTTGCTTATGTTATCGGGTTGTCCGTCCGTCTGTGGACACCATATCTCTGCAACTATTAGTCCGATTTGAAAAATTCTTTTTCATTGGGAAGCTTGAAATATCCGAATGATGATCCTTTATTTCGTATTTTTTTTTTACGATATACAGTTTAGCTGCTAGAGGGCGTAAATGTAGATGATATCGAATTCAAAATACATTTTATTCCATACATTTGCTTATAAACATCCGAATGAAAAATTCTTTTACCTTTCGATTTTATTTATGTCGAAGAGTATTTTCGGTGTAGTCACTTTTTCAAGTTACTTATAGATTTTCCGCTAGAGGGCGTAAGAGTAAATTCGTTTTCTTCGATATCTCTACTTCTAAAACTCCGATTTGAAATTTTTTTCTTTCAGCGGATACAGCACTTGATGGGAAATCTTTTGCATATAATTTCTAATTTTTGGTAAAGAACAGTTTGGCCACCAAGGGGCGTAAGTGTTAATTTCTACTTCTGACGTATTTGCCACAAAATCTGAGCTTCTAAAATCTCGATTGAAAATATTCGTTCGTGGACCGATGCCACTCATGTCGATAAACCTTTTCGGAATAATTTCTTCTTAAAATATTGCATGGTTTCTCCGCCAGGGGCATAGATGCATATCTTATTTTTGTCAATATCTCTGCTTCTAATTGTCCGATTTGAAAAATTCCTTCTTTATTTGATAGTTTCCACTGCGACACGTTTTTCATATAATTTCAAAAATTCCAAGTAATTTATAAACTTTTCGCTAAGGAGCGTAAAGGTAAATTGTGTTTCCTCCGATATATCTGCTTCTAAAACTCCGATTTGAAAAATTCTTTCTGCACTGGATACAGCTCCCGTTGGAAAATCTTTTGCATATATTTCTAATTTTTGGTAAAAATTGGTTTGGCTACCAGGGGGCGTAAGTCTTAACTTCCGCTTCTGATGTATTTGCAGCAAAATCTGAGCTTCAAAATCTCGATTGAAAAAAATTCGTTTGTGGACCGATGCTACTCACGACGATAAACCTATTCGGAATATTTTCTTCCTAAAATTATGCATGGTTTCTCCACCAGGGAGCGTAGTATACATTTTATTTTTGCCAATATCTCTACTTCTAAGAGTACGATTTGAAAAATGTTTTCTTTGTCGGATAGCATTCCCGGTACGAAATGTTTTTCATAAAATTTCAAAATATTCAAGTAACTCATAGACTTTCCGCTACGGGGCATTAAGATAAATTGCTTTTTCCCGATACTCCTGTTTCAAAAACTTCGATTTGAAAAATTCTTTCTTTGTTGGAGAGCGTTTCCGCTGCGAAGTTTCTTATATAATTTAAAATTTTTCTTAACACACAAGTCTGCAACCAGAGGGCGTAAGTTCACGATTCTGTTTGCAGCAATATCTGCGGGATTAAAAACCCGATTGAAAAACTTCCTTCTTCGGTCGGATACTACTGTTTCCCATACCGGTTCCAGTAGCTTTGATAAATTTAATTCGCCTCAGAACGGATTCAAAAGACGTACTCATTACACCCGAAAACTCGGTGTCATCTTTCTTGTTCAAGTAGCGCCCAGTTCTTCCGCTAGGAAGAGTAACGTTAAATTGCGATTTCCCCGATAACTCTGCTTCTGAAGGTCCGATTTGAAAAATTCTTTTTGCATCGAATAGAGCTTCTGGTCTGAAATGTTCTGCATATCAATTGCAGAACACTTCCGACCAGAAGCAAATGTGGAATTGTTCTGCATATAAATTTCAGATAAGAATGGTTTTGCCTCTAGGGGGAGTAAGTATATATTTTTATTTCTGATGTATTTGCAGCAATATCTGCGCTTCTGAAAACTGGATTTAAAATAAATTTTGTGCTCAGATACCGCTCACCCCAAAAATTCCTTTCAGAATACCTTCTGCTTAAAATAATGTATATTTTCCACCCAGGGTCATAATCCTATATAATATTTTTCTTGGTATCAGTGTTCCTAATAGTGCGATTTGAAAAATTCTTTCTTTGTCGGAGAACGTTTCTGGTGCGAAATGTTTTGCATATGATTTTAAATTTTTCTTAACGTACATGGTTGCCACTAGATGGCATAAATTCACGTTTCCGTTTACACCACATTTACACCAATACCTGAACGGATTTTCTACTTTTCCATTTTATTCGAAATTTTTCCGTCATGTTTCTATTTGAAAGAGTTAATTCGATTCTAAAATACCGTTCGAAAAATCTTTTTTTGGAAGGTAACTCTTCACTAGGAAGTATGTTTTGAACCTATTTCCGCCGCTCCGGTGACGCGGTGGTCTAAGCGATGGCTTCTGATCATTCGTCCGAGATGGGACCACGTTTGAATCCCAGTGAGGCATGGATGTTGTGTTTGTCTTATGGCATTGGCTCTCTCTCCCTTCACTGGAACCAGTCGCCCTAAATAGGGACTGGCGACTGCTTATAGCCGATTGAGTTGCTCACGGTTGTCGTTAAACCGCCAATCAAAAAAAAGAAAAAAGGAGCTATTTTCTTCTTTAAGTAACGCAAATTTTTTCAGCTAGGGAGAGTAAATTTACATCACGTTTCCCTTCTATGTTTCTCCTTTTTTTGCACAATTTGTTAGTTTGCATACTTTCAGCTGCTAGTGGGAGTAAGTACCGATTTCTATTTGTGTAAGTTTTATCGATTGTAGAAACTCGGTTGATTTTTGTAACAGATTCCATTGACTATGTCACATTACATATTTTAAACTATGCGCAGTTTTTTCCTAGGCGGTGTAAGGGTATTTTTTTGTTTCGATAAATTATAGATTTTCACAAAATCTGCTTTGATTATACACTTTTCGTGTCGAAAAGGATTCAAAAGACGTGCTCATTACGACAGAAAATTCAGGGTCATCTTTCTTGTTTTTTGTTGGTGTTGTTTGTTTGTTTTTACGGGATTTAAGAACACCAATGAAGAATTCTTAGGATTATAAACAGTCTTCCGTCCCTAATTTAAGGTCACTGATACTAGGGATTAGGGAAGGTACAGAAACAGGGCCATGAGACACACCACTCATGCCCCACGCGGGACTATCTCTGATGAATGGTCAAAAGCCAGAAAGCGACTCAAACCACTCGGCCCAGCTCTTTTAGTTTCTCTGGCACAAGTATTTAAAGCACATCTTTTGTAAAATAATAATAATATGAACGCGTTGATAGTATCGTAATGATAATAATATGAACGCGTTGATTGTACACATGGCATCTCGGCATCTATTAGTCAAATTCGAACACTCGTTTTCACTGGATAACAAATGGGAAGACGTGTGTACTTTCGCATTTCCGTGATTTACAGTTTGCCTTCTAGAAAGCGTAAACTAATTTTTATTGGAATTGTGGAAGATACATTCTTCACTTATACATGGAACAAGTGGAGGATTTTTATGGAACAAGAGGAGGATATTAGCCATCGCCTTGCTTTTACTGTTCAATATCTACAGTAAAACCAAGGCAATGGTTAATCTATTTGCTGCCTTAAACATTCTAATTCTTATGCTTGGCAAGATATCTGCACTTCTGAATGTCGGACTGGAAAATTCTGTTTACATTCCATCACTGGAACACTATAATCTTTATTGCTTTGCACTACTTACGATTTCACCGTTTAGCGCGGTAAATATAAATTTCTGCTATGTATCTGCATTTGGAACGATACCTCCAATTCGAAAAGGCACATGTGAAAGTTTGCCCCATTGGTATTTTCAATTGAAAATGAATTTTTCTTTTTTCGTATAGTTTTTCCGATGTAAAATGCTCCCACTGCGGTGTAGACTTAGAGTTTTGTTCAACGGTATTTCGATTTCTGTCAGACCGATAAAAAAAATCTTTAAATAATATCTGAGTTTGGCTACCGTCAATATAATCTAGACGATCAGAGGCGTTTTCACACAGGGGTTAGTTGGGGTTAGAACTTCTACCCCCTTTTTGCTCTCTGATTCGGCGTTTTTATTTAAAAAAATTAAAGTTTTAATGAAAAAAAGTGAAATTTAAATTTCAAAAAAGTTTTACTGTTTTGTAGAAGTATGAAGTACACACAAACTTTCACGAACGCAACTCAATTTAAACTAAAGTGAAAAATATAAAAAAAGAATTCAGTTTAATCCTTTTTTAATAGATGGAGTACCGGGTTAGGGGAGATCGACCACGACATCGCGTGTATGGCGACACCACATCACACAGTCAAAGGCACCGCACAAACAACTCACAAATCAAATTCACGGCCGACTACTCAAGCACAAAACAACTTTGTAAAGTTTTATGTGTCTTTTGCCAAATAAGACAGGTTTTACCTTCATAAAAAAAGAAAATAGCACCAAAAAGCTTTTTGGAAAATATGGACGTATTCTTGATTGTAGTATAGAGAAAGCTATTGGAGAACTAAAGCTGTGACGGCGGCATATTCTCAATATCGAAAATATTCCGAGAAATGGTACTGACGCATTTTTCTTATATGCCATCAAAATATACTTCCTACGGTAAAAAACTTCTTCAAATACTTGCAACTTTGCCAGTAATTAACGCAGTAAGTGAACGATCATTCTCAACGCTACGATGGCTCAAAACGTATCTTCGAAGCACAATTAATGAAAATCGATTAAACGGATTAGCAGTATTTGATATACATAGAGATATCACGCAACTATATACATATATATATATACACACTAGATGTCATACAAAATACACTGATGCAGTACTTGACGAACTATCAAAAACAGCACGTCGAATTGAGTTACGCTTGAATTAAATCAGGAAATAAATACCGTATTTCGTACTGTAATGGGAGCATTGTTTATTTTTAACATTTAACATTGCGTATACCGTGCATTGTTGGGGTGTGAATCGACTAAAACTTTAAACTGATCAATCAAAATTCCTTAATCGATTAATCGGTTGATTAATCGTCTCTTCAGGAAAAATTACCAGCAACATTATTTTTGGGAAGACATTTTTTTTTCGCTGAACCCTCTCCATACCAGCATTCTGTATACACCACTGTATACGATATCTAATTTTCCAGATGCACTGTTTTTCAATTAAGATACCAATAAATATGTGTATTTACACCATATCTGAGCTTGTCTAAATCCTGTTTTAAACGGTATTTTTACATTCGATTGGTATAATCATGATCCCGATTCTCCATGACTTTGTTTAACTTTTCTGATTTTTGCGCTAGATGGCGCATGATTTAATTCCTTGCTCAAAAACTGTTAGCTGCAGAGTTGAAATTCGAAAAAGCTTAATCTACTTTGAAACACTTTTATCCTATTAAGTTTGAGACTTGTGAAAAGGTATTGTATGCTCTCCACCAAGGGCAAGGTGACCAGATGTCTGGCTTTTGGAGGACATGTCCTCCTTTTCCTACAATGTTCTTTTGTCCTCCAGGCATTAAAGGAAATAGCCTAAATGTCCGACTTTTTTCAGTAAGGAATAATTCAAATACATTTTGATCAAATTCTTCTATTGCAGTCATATATCCTATCCAGTCACCACTAAAATATATTAATTCATTTGTGGATTCAGGGTCGCGCCCTCCCTCCGCCCCCGGTCAGTTTATTCTAGCAATCCTACAGCCGCCTGCTGCAGTGCGTCACTTGTGAGTCAACAGCGCAGAGAAAACCCGCCAGTGCGCCTTAGTCTGTCTGCATCCTCTTTTCTACCTCGCTTCAGTGTCACTTTCCTATCGGGCACTCTAGTCCAAATCTCCTAGCTTCCTATTTCTAAGGGTTGTTTAAGACCTGGGGTCAGACACTCCCTTCCTGAAATCCTCTACATATGATCTGATCTGATCTAGTCTGTCTGCCGTGCGGTATATTCACGTAAACAGTCGGAAATTAATTAATTAAATACTTTGAATGACAAGCCTATTTCGACTCGATTTTATGAAGCTAAGAAAGGAAGATAAACACCACATTTACATGTTAGATCGAAATCAAAAGAAAAAATCCAAAAATTCTAGTATAACTAAATATTCTTTGTTAGTTGTACATTCATTATATGTCGTATTTCTTTTTCCATGGTTATTTTGTTTGTCAGGGAAAATGGGCCGTGTTTGCATAGAGTTTGTACAACAAACACACTCTGAGAGAAAATGGGGGAATCATGAAAATTTCAGAAGGCATCTTCAAAATCTGGAGAGAAATCACCCTCTTAGACATGAAAGGATTGAGTATGCATTAGCTGAAGGCAAAGAACTTCAAGCTATAAAATACGACCAAATTGCTAAGGTAAATCGACTTGTTAACAGCTGCTGACAGAAGTTTTGTTTTTCCATGTAAAACAGGAATTTGCACTGTCTGGGAATTTTAAAATTGAGAATTTTGCCAACAAAAACTATTTTGAATTATTGGAGCTTTCATCGCAACAGGAAACATTTGTAACTTGATTCCATTTCGACTTTCATATGTGCATCTAGATACGAAACGAGTTCATCTTAGCTATAATAAATTTAGTGAATCAGAGAACAAAGCAAATGTTTTTATTTGTTTCAGTTCAAGATGACGAAACTTTACATGTCTGATGAAGATCACAGATGAGCGTTATTGTGAAATATTGTGTTGAAAGTGTAATTCATTGGACTTTTTGAAGGATAAAAAGACATGACTGCCGAGAGACTGACAAAGATAATCGTTGCGCTTTGAAAGAATGAGATGCAGTTGAAAACATTGTTTGTCAGACCAGGGGCGGCGGAAAGTGAAGTTCGTTGACCGGGCCCAAAATTTCGAATCATGGTGCACCCGCTCCTTTCCCGCTTCCCGGAACAAGCAGAAGAAAAACAATGTCTAAGGTGTTTTGTTAGGGATTAGGACCACCAGACCACTTACCTAGAGAAATTTTCTAAGACACATCACAACAATCGCGTATGTGCTAAGCAAAAAAGAAATAAATAAAAATCTTGGCTGAAATTATTGACCGGGCCCGGGCAGTCCCGCCGCCACTGTGTCAGACATACACGATGGGATTTCAATCACGGAGATGGTGTTCAGCTTTTTTAAGCAAATTTGCTCATTAAGTAAGATTTACATTGCACAAACTAAACTTACTGCAATTGATTTATTTAATTATTTAATAAATAAAATTAATTTGTAATAAAAAATAAATTTTATTAAATAAAATGAAATTTATTTTACTGTTTTTTTGTATTTTGTACTGTTCAAGTTAATCAAGACAGTGAGGCAGTTCATATATGAATTAAAAGCATTTCACAAAACCTTCAGTGCCCCGGGTAAAAAAGGACTCAGCTTAGTTAGCTCTGTTAGTTTAAGCTTTATTTTTGTAAGCTTTCCGTAATACAATGAAATCGTTAAAGGACATAAGATGAAAGTATGCAGAACATCTTTGGGCTGAAAGCTGCAGACAGATATTCCCAAACGTGCTTTTGTGCCAGCCGTAACACTAATGGCTGGCTCAAAACTGTAAGCAGATGCATATCCTCTAGCATAAAATGTCTTTTGGATAAAAAGTAATGAGTACACAAAAAAAGACGCTTACAACGTTCGAAAGAGAAGGGTGCAGTTTTATGTCACCACTATATGCTTCTTATTTATTGCATAAGAAGCATATACATATGTATACAGTATATGCTTCTTACGTATTGCTCCGCGGAATATGAAAATGAAAAGGGGTCACTTACTGACAAATGCTTTGCAACAAATGCAATCACATTGTTTTAAAGGTCTCTGCCTTCTAGTCTTCAGGTTGCGCAACTTAGTTTCCAGCAAAGGCGGAACACAAGCATGTTCCATCACGAAATTCTGCAGAAAAACCGAGAGAACAGAACTTGAAGTCCCGGGAGGACAAAAGTAGGTTCTCTCTATGGCTTAACCAATATGCCTGGAAAAACTGGCAATGTAATATTTTCACTTTTATCGATACTGCTTGCAACAATTACCAACGGTAATGCCAAAGCAAAAGAAGCTTTCGAAAAATTCTGCGCCCAGTTTTCAGTGGAACATTCAGTTCGCGTCTGTATAATACGTCTGTATTGAGTTCCTCGAACTACTGCCTTATGAATTTTGACCAGCATTACAATTGGGTAATTCCTCATGAAATAACCAGATATATATCATAATGAAATCATATATAAAACCATGAAAACTGCAGCTTCATGATTTTTGTTTTTGATTATTTTTGCATGCCATACATAAATGGACTATAAAAAACTTTATGGAACTGTACCTTTGATCCCTTCCTGTGGAGAAAGTGATTAATGTGCTACACATACACTGAAGTACCAGAAAAACTGGTACAGACGAGCTTATGCAAAATACATAGCAACGTCACCTATGCGCGTACTCGGTTGCGTCCACCAGTGAGTATATAAAGCGATAGACATCCTTGCCAGCTGTCAGAGCTGTTTACGCCATGGGAATGACAAGTAATAACGATTTAAGCGATTTTCAACGCGGTGTCATAGTTGGCGCTCGTGAGATGGGCCATAGTATTTCGGAGGTAGAAACAAAGTTCGGATTTTCACGGACGACCATTGCAAAAGTGTACCGTAACTACAAGAATTCCGGCAAAACCTCCAACCTACGGTACCAGTGAGGCCGTGAAAATACATTGGAAGAACGTGATCATCGTCGGCTGTCAAGAATCGTTTCACGCGATAGGCGTGCAACACTCTCGCAGGTATCATCGAAATTCATTGCTGGAGACTCAACAAGCATCAGCGTCCGGACTGCACAACGTACCCTGCACGATATGGGCTTTGGGAGCCGACGCCCAACTCGAGTCCCCTTGATGGGTGCACGACACAGAGCTATGCGCCTCGCTTGGGCACGGTAACACCGCTACTGGACACTTGATGACTGGAAACAAGTAGCCTGGTCTGACAAGTCGCGTTTCCAACTGTATCGGGCAGATGGAAGAATTCGTGTGTGGCGTAAACCCCATGAAGCCACGGATCCCGCCTGTCAACAGGGAACTGTACCGGCTGGTGGGGTGTCCGTAATGGTATTGGGTGTGTTTAGCTGGACTTCACTGGGACCCCTGGTACGTCTACAAACGTCTATGACCGGCCAACGCTATGTGCGCGTCCTTTCTGACGAGGTACACCCGTTCATGTCCTGCATTCATGCTGATGGGTTGGGCCTGTTCCAACAGGACAATGCACCTTCAAACAAGTGTCAGGACGCCACATTCTGGTTAGAGGAGCGTTCATCTGAGTTTGGGGTGTTGCCATTCCCACCCAAGTCCCCAGATCTGAACGTGATAGAACACATTTGGGATGCCATGCAACGCGCTATCGAACACAGGAATCCGAGACCTCGGAATACACCCGAATTGTGGAACTCTCTGCAGGAAGTATGGTGTGCATTGCCTACAGCATATTTCCAGAAGCAAGTGGAGTCCATGCCTCGTCGTATTTCTGCAGTCCTGCGTTCCCGTGGGGAGCCTACCAAGTATTACACTGGTGTACCAGTTTTTCTGGCACTTCAGTGTATATATACAGTATACTTCACTGGTGTGCAAAACTTAAGGACGAAGTCGAAACTGTAAAACAAAGCTGTAAATAGCAGCAGCACCCAAACGCAAACTATCTCAGGACCGTGTCTGGGAACAGGAGCAACAGCACATGCGTAATAATGGAGCATGACGTGTGGTTTGCGTGACGTGTGAACAAAATGCGATCATGCAGTCCAAGAGCATCAGTTGAACAGAAGTCATCGGACGGTGTACTTAAGTGTTACAGACGTTCGATTGTCTTTGTTGTGTGCTAGAGACGACGAAATGGTCCGCCGTAAACATCTTGATGATTTTACTTGTGGTCGAATAATTGAGAGGCTAGAGGAGTGGCCAACTGTAATGAGTGTGGTCCAAGAGTTCGGTATTTCCCATATATTCGTGCCGCGTGCGTGGTCAGCCTTCATCATTACAGATGCACCTGTGCGAATGACAAGTGCTGGTGATCCACCCAAATCCATCCCCAGTGAGGACTGCTATCTGTTCCTAAAGGCCAAGAGGCATCGATACCATACAGCAAGTAACCTTGTAAAAGACTGAACATGAGCACAGGAAGCACAATATCGTGGTTTACAGTAACCAAGCGACTACACGAAAGTGGACTGTTTGCCCGACTACCAGTACGCTGAGTCCCATTAACAATTGCTCACTGGAGAAAACTTTTAAAGCGTTCCAGCGAATATAAAGACTGCACAGCGGAACAGTGTGGGTACGGTACTCTTTACTGAGGAGAGTAGATTTAGTCTCTCTAGCTATTCTGGACGTCAACTAATATGGCGTGAGGTAGGCACCCGGTATCGTCCCGACCAATGAAAGGCATAGATATGGCGGCCGCGGTGCTCTCGTATGGGGAGGCATTCTGATCAGTGGACGTACGGAGTTCCAGATACTGGAAGTCCCATTAACAGTTGCTCACTGGAGACAACTTTTAAAGTGTTCCAGCGAATATAAGGACTGGACAGCGGAACAGTATGGGTACGGTACACTTTACTGAGGAGAGTAGATTTAGTCTCTCTAGCTATTCTGGACGTTAACTAATCTGGCGCGAGGTAGGCACCCGGTATCACCCCGAAAAGATCAATGAAAGGGATAGATATGGCGGCCGCGGTGCTCTTGTATGGGGAGGAATTCTGATCAATAGACGTACGGAGTTCCAGATACTGGAAGGAGGTGCTGTAACCGGTGCGTGCTACTGTAATGGAGTAATCCTTCCCGATGTTCGTCTTTTCCGAGATATCATTGGCCCACAGTTTGTTAATGGACGATAACGCAACATCCCACCGCACGGTGGCTGTTGACGAGCTGTTGGAAAGTGAAGACACTCAGCGGATGAATTGGTCAGCACATCTTGCGACTTAAATCCGATTGAATACGTGCGGGTACGCGTGAGACACGTCTACACACAAAAACCGAAACTGTCGAACAACTGAAAACGACGCTGAATGGGCAATGTCACAGCAAGAACTCATCAGCAACCTAGTGCATCAAGCACCGACGTTACGGGTGGTCATATCCCTTACTGAGGACCTCCTATGCCCTTCGTATTGTCTTTGCATTGATACATATATATGTACCATGGCACCCAGTGCTATGTAGCCAATTCTGAATAAAGGTCCACTATATCCTGTAGTACCTGCAGTTGTGTCGGGTGATCATATCCCCTACTGAGGACCACCTCTTCCCTTCGTACTGTCTTTGGCAGTGATATATATGTATGTATCATGGCTCCCAGTGCTATGTAGCCAATTCTGAATAAAGTTCCACTATATCATATCCTTTAGTATCTGCAGTTGTCTCGGGTGATCATATCCCCTACTGAGGACCTCCTCTTCCCTTCGTACTGTTTTTGGCATTGATATATATGTATGTATCATGGCTCCCAGTGCTATGTAGCCAATTCTGAATAAGGTTCCAATATATCCTTTAATATCTGGAATTGTGTCAGGTTTGTTTCCGTCGTCGTTTCGGTAAGTAATGGAGTTCCTATGGTTTGAATTTCTCGTATCCAAGCAGCTTCTGTGGACGCTACAGGTCAAAACGTGGCTCGTCCTTAGGGTTTGCACACCAGTGTACTTAAATTCACTAAGAAAAACGATGTTGAACGTAATACATAATTATCATACTGCTTTTATTGATTAAACAAGCTACAGATGAGTTCTTTAAGCTTAAAAACTAGTGGCGAAAAGCAGTTGAAATTGTCGAATTGTAAGTTAAAAAAGATTGTAACATCAACCGTATACACCAAAACAGTATGAAAAGTACAACATGTGAAAAGTTTTCGGGTGGGAAAGTTTGTACCCTTAGACCCCGCCGTTGATTACATTCTTGTCCCTAAACTTGTCAGGAATTATCTGATAACAAATAAATATGAAATCAGCTTAGACACATTTGACACTTTCTTTGGAAGAATAGTAGCTCAAAGTTTTCATTAGTACTGATCACTGCGTGACACTGGAAACTTCGCTTTCAACACATGTAACGTATACTCTAGATTTAGTTTCTTTTTGATTTTACTATCTCTTGTTATTTTATTTTCCTATGCAAATTATCTTCTCACTTAAGGAGATGTTGTTTCTCCCGCTGAATTATATGTGACAACGAGTGTGTCATGACGTGGTGGTATGCAGTATATATAGGCGCGCTCAAGTATACCGAAGAGCTTCGTTTTATATGTGATAGGTTCTTCCTGATTATTGATATGCGATTTACCTACTTTTCTACGATATTACGATAGTACGAAAGTTCGGGCTATCAGTAGTTGTGTTATTTTGGAGTGTGTATTTGAGTAATACCAGGAGCTCAACAATAAAAGGTTAAAAGTGAGTACGTTTACTTAGTTCATTTTATTGTCAGACCTCTTTCTGGCCGTTAAGTCTATTTCATTGAGTGTTTACGTTAAGTTCAGGGTATATTGTGTTTACCGCTCTAATAAGGAGCCTTCAAGGTACTAATGTACTAAAACTGAAGTTATATTACTGATATTCAAGATAATGAGGAACGCTGAGTAAAAATAAATTCCATATTCTTGGAATTTATTGCACGTGCGTGTCTTACCTAAACAAACTCTAGCACTTTGAAGATTAAGCACACTTTAGCTACGTCAAGTAACCTTTCAATAACCCTAACGTGACTTAACGTAAGCTTTCCTGCACTACACGTCCAGCCGGAGAATTTTATTCATTATACACATTTTCCCCCACAAATGCACTATGCTGTTAACATTTCCGTTTTCAGCACATTTTCTTTCATTTTAGTTTTTTCATCACATTTATTTTTCGCCACGTGCATTAACTTTTCACTTTATACTTAACAAGGTGTGATTTTTTATTCTGAAAATTACAATAACATTTATTCTGAATCACTAAGAGGTATCTGCAACAGAACTACGAGAACTGCATTTTTAAGGAATTTCGAAGGGACCTGAAAAATGTGAAAGACTTCAAGTAGTTGTAGTTAAATCAATATATTTGCCCATTACTTCTGAAAACAAAAGATCCGTGAAAAATTACTTCAAATTAATTTCATGTTTAAAGCAGTATTTAAAACGCTGATGAGAATTTTAAAAATAATAAAAATATTTATTAGAATTGGTACCATAATGCTGGCTCGAGGATAGCCATTTAGGGTAATCAAAACAGCATTTTTTTTCGAAGTTGTGTAATGGAATCTTCGTGTGAAAAATCTAGATCATGTAGGCCAACATTCAGTGGCTCCCCGGGGCCTAAGTCACGACTTCAGGGTGTTTCACTTTGGGGTGCGAGAGACCATTTAACCGGCCCCAAAAGTGAAAAAGTGGACCCTCTGTTTTTTTTATTATTGTTTCGTCGTATCTTGCGCCATTTATGAGCTATTATATTAGCACAACTGGATAGTTGAAAAATGGGCATAACAAAACAGTTCACCTAATGTCGCAAAGGTTATCTCAAAATTCAACCTCATTAGCTTGTTTCAGACTCTAATGTGACTAAATCAATTATTAAAACTTGCCACGACTGGCGTTTTCTTGTCCAACCCAATCATTTTATCATATGGGCATTGTAAGCTTATTTCTTCATTGGTTTGGTAGTAGACAAACCCTGTGTGGCAATGAGCGTTATTACCCACCCTGACATAAGAGTGCCTTTAGAAAGATTATCAGATCATACATGCCTTTTTCATATGGAAAAAGAAATCAGAATCTTACGTCTCTAAGTATCTGCAGAAAACCCCCCTAAAGTCCGTACGATTCTTTCTGAGTCTGTGGTGAAAGTGTTTGTTTAATGTGGCTCACAATTAAAACACGCCACGTTCTTGTGGATGGGTCTAATAACTTATGAATTGTAATTAGTGCTTCGCGGTAGAACTTAAGAACGATATGAAAGCCGTTGTTCATCCTGTGCTCGAGCGTAATGACGTCTTCTGTCACTCAGAAAATCTGCTAGCCATGATAGCTGATGATAGGAAAGAGGTGCAATGTCGCGAGGAAGGCCACACCAATTGGAATACGCATTCTTGGAGAGTCAAATTCCCAACATCATGCAACGAGGAGCTGCGCACGAAGAGCTGCACTGTTGTACCCGTGCCACGGGAAGGCGGTTAAGAGCACCATCAAGTTAATCACTGAGGTACTAAAGTTTTGTGCTGATACAAAAACCGGCACGTGTACATTCTTTTAATAACAAAATCATTTGCCCAGAGGGCTTCTCTCACTTTTTTTTTTTTTTTTTTTTTTTGCCAGTTAAGTGGTCTTACACATCCAAAGAGAAATACCGGAAGTCCTGACACTTTGGCCCCTGGGGAAGCCGGTCGTTGTTGATCCACATGACATAGATTTTTTATACGTTATAAAGATTACCTAAAGCCACTTTTTATCACTAGCGAGACACATCTTTCGATGAAGATGCTTTTCCCATCATTCCCAATAGCAGATTCTGTAGAACTGTCTGAAGCAATACTCTGGAGCTTTAAAGGAATAAATACTCCGAGAACTGTTTCTGGAGAACTGTCTTTAAATGCCTTGAGTATATAGGAACACTGATTTATCCTGTTGGATAAGTTAGTCTCCTTCCACGTACAGAGCGTAAAATGGCTCTAAATTATGCAAGGTCTTCATTACTACGTACAATTAACATGCTTCATTGATTATACTGAAACACGACGGCATATCTTACTTTAAATTAAATTTCATGAATGGACGTTAATGTTTACCTTAACCGTTTGGTTTGAGTGCAACTTTATTTTGATATCTCATTTAAAAAAAAATTATCCGGCAGAGTTCGGAAACCAAAGAGAGGTCTCCCAACAGATCATCTCTGAAGATTACCTGTATACCACCACATGCTAATACAGCGAATGCAGTTTTCACCTCTGCAGGTTTCCAGTGCATGCTAGAGAGAATATGAGCTTCGTTGCTGCAGGCTATTCATAGATGCTAGAAATAATTCTGGTTTCAACTCCCCAAGCTTTCCGATGATTATTCTGTGATTTTTTGTTGAAATCGGCATGAGACGCATAATCGAAGCTGCTTAAGAGGGACAAAAGGACAGACGATGTGTGGAGTCGCTCTTCTTTCTTTCTTTTTGTATACCACATTTAAATAAAGAAGTCGTTTGATGCTGCAAGTCTATCAGCTTTGTAAGCTTACTCATGTTATTTCTTTTTCTTCTTAATTTTTTGAACCCAAAGAAGTTTTATTTCTCTCGTTTTCTTCCCATTGAAAAGCACCGTGTATTTTCTGTTTGAAACCAAAGCTCAAGGTAATAGAAAGAAGGAAATATTTTCTTTTGCGTCAGAACACTGACAGCTCTTTTTCTTTATTCTGCCTGGGATTAGGGTTGCCGACTTCTGTATGAAAAGAAACCGGACTAATCTTGACCCACATCTTAAAAAGATATGAATGGAAAGAAGGAGAAATGGCTGAGCAATTCAGAGATACCTTAAGCTTTAAGTCTGACACTGTCACTGACATGCCTGATCTCATAGTAACGCGGACGGAAGCCCTTTATCGCATTTATTTTCGTATTTTATTTCTTTGTTTGTCTTCGTTTCGCACAACTTCAAAAAATAATTTTTGAATGTTTCTTATTTTTGTGTGCGTTTGTTTCGTCAGCTTTTCACTGTAACACAAGAGAGTAAATGAATAACATAAATATTACAACTGATGTGAAACGTGGTACCACTTCGATAAAAACTCATACCTGCCGTTCCCCATTTCTTGAGAGAAAGATAACATATCTAAGATGTTTTTTTTAGTTTTTGTTTTATGACCTAAAACTCTACTGTATATGTATGTATCGTATAACTGTCACGCAAGGGCCGCTGGAGAAAATCAAGATAAGTAGAAGGACTTCTCAACGACGAAACGAACAGGATACAGGAGCAGAATGCAAATGTCATACAAAGAATAGTGTAGAACAAGTCCTCCTGCAGTTTTCCGTAGAACTAAAGAAGCACCTGCATCTGTTTCGTGCATAAATCAGTTAGTTATGCACCAATCCCTTTGCCTACGCCTTCACTTCTGCTACGTAAAAAATTTGAATTTTTTAGCTAGTTGTATTACAACCGCAAGCTATTTTACTGCAGGGCAAAGTACTTTTTGGTACTAACATATCTATATATTAATTCTATAAGGTTTTTTACTGTAAGACCAGTTGTGAGAGAACGGTTGAATGTAAACATGTGGTTGAGGTATCAAAATAAAAGTCTTACCATGTAGATGTGCCAGTCGAAGAGAAAAATGAGATTGTGGCAACGGTTCGGGCGTTGTGTAGAGGAAAAGTTCCCATGTAAAGTCTATGGGAGAAGCGTGCGGTTGACATCCGATCGCCTGCGGTTGACTCACGCGCTGTTGAAGGCGAAAGTATCGAGGGATCCAGATAATCCGAAGTCTCTCTTCTCAGCGAACCTTTGTGCAAAACAACGCAAGCAGGAATCTGTTTGAAAGTTCTTATCGGAACAGCGAACACTCGAAGACCTGATCACGTTGTGCCATTGGACTGTTTGATGTATACATACAATTTAACATTCATCCGATCCAGTTTATTCACGTAGGTAAAGATGTAAATAAACTTTTCATATGATTTTATTCTCTTCAAAAAAATAAATAAATAAAAAAAAATACTGATCGTCGATTCCGACGGGTTTCATCTTTTCATCTACCGGGTTTGAATCCCGGTGAAGCATGGATATTGTGTTTGTCTTACGGCGCTGGCTTTCTCTCCCTTCCCTGAAACCAGTGACCCTAAATTAGGATAGGCGACTGCTTATAGCCCAAGCGTTGGCTTATGATCATTCGTTCGTGAAGGGTCTGGGTTCGAATCCCGGTGAGGCATGGATGTTGTGTTTGTCTTTTTTTTTTTTTTTTTTTTTTTTTTTGATTGGAGGTTTAACGACCGCCGTGAGCAACTCAATGGGCTATAAGCAGTCGCCCGTCCCTAATTCAGGGTCACTGGTTCCAGGGAAGGGAGAGAGCCAGTGCCGTAAGACAAACACAACATCCATGCCTGACCGGGATTCGGACCCGGACCCCTTACGGACGAATGATCAGAGGCCAACGCCTTAGACCACTGCGCCACCGGGGCGGCTGTGTTTGTCTTACGCCACTGGCTCTTTCCCTTCCCTGGAACCAGTGACCCTAAATTAAGGACGAGCGATTGCTTATAGCCGATTGAGTTGCTCACGGTGGTCGTTAAATCTTCAGTCACAAAAAAAAAAAAAAAAAAAAAAAAAAACGCGAACCTGGACTTACTGAAGTGGTTGAATGAATTTGTCAATCAAATAAAGTTTACATTTGTTGTTTCATATGAGTTTATTATTTTCAAAAAAAAAAACAAAAAAAGACTTACCGTTGATTCCGACGTGTTTTCTCTAGTTCTATTTAACACGACAAACAGACTTTAATCATGGTGATATGCAAACTAGAGGCATTGCCGTTGATACTTAACTAAAAGCATCATATATTTTTCACCATTACTCCTCGACTTCCCGAAGTGCCAAGATATATTTCGCGAAAAGCAAGGGTCGCATTATGAATTTTTAAAAAGGATCAATAAATTGACAGTTTATGAAGAAAAATTCCCTATCTTTTCTTTTATCCTGATTAGAGGAGTAAGTTTTACATTTATATGCTTTTATCTAAAAGAAATTCTTCTGTCCGGGAAAAAATTTAGGAGAATAATAGAGCACATTGACTGGAAAGCGCAACAGACGGGAAAATAAATTAGAGATCAGGGAATGTACAATTGCCAGTTAGCAAATGGTACAAAAATCTCCACCATGACTTCGCCGCCGCCTGAATATGACTGTTCGAAATTTAGATTAATTTTTATAGTAGTTTTAAGAATTTAAAAGTGTTAACTTTTCATATGAAATGCAATACATTTCTTTCTATTCATTGTTCAATTTCTGAGAGCCTACGGATTTTTCAACTGTTCATTAACGGCAAAGCTCAAAGCAGTGTGGAAGGCAAACAAAATCACTTAATGTTAGCTGCAGCACTGGCAACTATCGAATTGTGTTGGACTGGCGTGTGGTAAGAGTGTCTCGATTTTTTTTTTACACCGCTCCCCAGATATATCGCGAGTTTTCGGAGTTGGATCCGACCCGCGTTATAAGACAACCTCGCTATCACTGCCGGGTACAATAGCATAGCATCAGGCACAGGAAACAGGAAAAACCCGCTGTATATCCGAATCCGCGGTATTTCTGAGATTAACGACCAAATCTCAAGATTATGGGTGTGGCCCGTCGCTGAATTGGTGAACACCTGTTTCCTTTAATCCGTTTCCCCTAGTTCACGTTTGCCCTAAACACGTTTACCCCAATTGCGTTTCCCCGAAATCGCTTTTACCCGAATTCCCATTTCCCCTAATTTCGTTTGCCCTAATCTCGTTTCCCCTAAATCTCGTTTACCCCAATCGCATTTCCTCGAAATCTCTTTTACCCGAATTCCCATTTACCCTAATTTCGTTTGCCCTAAATCTCGTTTCCCCTCATTTCGTTTGCCCTAAATCTCGTTTCCCTTAGTTCAAGTTTATATTAAACATGTTTGTCGGTATCAAAGTTTCCCTAGAAACGTTCCCTGTATCAGCTTTGCTCCAATTCTCCTTTGCCTTGATTCGCGTTTTCCTAAATTTATGTTTTCCTTAATTCATGTTTTCCTAAATTTATGTTTTCCTTAATTCATGTTTGTCCTGATTCTCGTTAACGAAATAAAACGTTTCTTTCATCGTCCAATTAAGGAAAATATATGTATATTTAATCATCATCATCAACCATTATCAATCCACTGCTGGATGAAGATGTCACCAAGTTTCTTCCACAACGGTGTGTCTTGACCCAGTCTCTTCCAATATGAGTCCCGCATGCTTACGAATTTCTTCCATCCTTCTCCCTTGTGGTCTCTTGATACGGGCAAACGTGTTTAGGGCAAAAGTGATTAGGGGAAATGAGATTTAGCGGAAACCAGATTTAGGGAAAACGAAATTTAGGTGAAACGAGATTAGTGTAACCGAAATTAGGGAAAATGGGAATTCGGGTAAAAGCGATTTCGGGGAAACGCAATTGGGGTAAATGTGTTTAGGACAAACATGAATTAGGGGAAACGAAATTAGGGGAAACAAAATTAGGGGAAATGGGAATTCGGGTAAAAGCGATTTCGGGAAACGTGTTTAGGGCAAATATGAATAAGGGAAAACGAGATTTAGGGGTAACGAAATTAGGGGAAATGGGAATTCGGGTAAAAGCGATTTCGGGAAACGCGATTGGGGTAAACGTGTTTAGGGCAAACGGGAATTAGGGGAAACGAGATTAGGGCAGACGAAATTAGGCAAACGGATTAGGGGAAGTGAGGCTACGTGGCTGAAGTGGGGCCACGGGTTCCGGAGGGAAGGGACAGGCACACTACCAGTGCCTCATTATCCACGGATCGTGCCCGAGTTCTGCTCGGACAATTACCAATACAGCCTCTGAAAACACGGACAGGGGTTGGCAAGGAAGATAAACTTAGCAGAAGAGCTAACGTGACCCTGCTGTCTTCTAGGGGTTAAGAAAATATCTGGTTTGCAAGTTTTGTTAGCAAGTTTTGTTAGCCGCATCGGAGAAACGCAGTATTCGTATAGGAAGAAAATCCTTCCTTCTATATGGATACTATTAAACCTCTGCTTAAATATTATGTTTCTATGTGTACTACAGTTTAAGTATTTCCGTATAAAGAAACAAGGGGAGTCCCTCGCGTTCATTAAAAATGAGTGCTTTTCTCCGATAAGTATTGCTACTTATTCTCAAAGACGCTGTATTCATTCTGCTTACGCTAATAATATTCATGATTACCCACCGTCATGAGTTTTTTTTTGTTTTTTACCTTGCAAACTTTTACAGAGTGTTTGTTGTTATTAATATTAACGTCACGTGACTTTTAACATCTCAGCGAGCCATTTCACGAGATTTGACCCTTGTCCAACTTATTTAAAAGGTTCCTCCGTCCAGCTTTACAGGTCGTTCTACGGCAAGTGCTTTTGCTGTACATCTTTTCTTTAGGGTCCAAATTTCAGTAACAGTCAGTAATACTCACCCTATAAGTGTAATGAGCCCTCCTTCTGTAAAGCAGTTTTATGCCAAACATTTCGGCTTCCTTCCGAAAATCCCTTTTTTGTCATTTTTATTTAGCTTTTCGTTTTCTTCTGCTATTGCTTGCACAAAAACCTTGCCTTAAGTGGCGGTAACAATAAAAACTGTTTGCCCATATATCATCATCATCAACATTGTCAAAAATCATAAGTCCGCTGCTGGATGAAGGTCTCCACAAGTTTCTTCCACAACTGTCTATTTTGAGCCACTCTCCTCTGTATTACTCCGGCATGCTTTCGAATTATGCCCATATACGTATGTTACACATTTTTACCGGGGTATTACATAATCGTGTAATATTGTTCAATATTCTATTTCAGTTGTAGCCTGAGACAGAATAGCCGATTTTGTAAAAAGTCGTCTTCACTACCTGCTTCTTTGGGAGTATCTTGGTGTTGGTTGGTTGGTTGATTTTTATAGCGCAAGGGCCATGTTTGGCCAAAGAGCGCCAGACACAAGACAAGCATACAGTATTTAAAAAAAAAAAAAAACGTGCCATAAATCCCAAAATCTGGCTGACCAAGTAAAACCGAACCATGAGAATGATGGAAGGGCCAAAAAAGACAATGAAACAAGCAGTATTAAAAACATGGTACAATGGTTAGAAACTAGCTGATTAAGTAAAACTGAGGAATGAGAATGATAAAACACATCACGAAAACGAACACAACTACACATAAGATGAGTCACAGGAGAGGGACGAACTGTCACTCTCCTCCCCCTTATGTTCCTCTATAATGTTGGTTGAGGGTGGGGACCTCGCTGAGTCTGGGACAGTTGCCATGTTGGTCAGTTGGACCGCGACAGTTGGATGGTTTGGATGGACACTGCACACCTTTGTGGATTTAGGGCCAGCTCTTCCACACGTGCAAGCTTTCTACTGGGAACTGGAAGAGTCGGTCGTCGTCAAAAGAGAAGGCGCAGAGTCAGCTGGTCGAATAAGCCGGAGCTCGGAGAAAACCACCTGTGTCGCTTGTTCAGCTGTAGATCTCTTGGCAAGTCCGGCGAGAGCTACAGGGCGCGGGACAAAGGGCTGCACGGGTTGCGGCAGGGACTAAACTACTGCGGCAAAAGTACGCTGTCGGTTGTTGGGAATACCCAACTTGGCCTTGGCAGCAGGGTACGAGAGGCCTTCCAGGGTCTTGAGGCGCTGGATCGCCATCTCGTCCTTCCATTTCATACAGTTGCGGAAGTAAGCTGCATGGGCCTCACCACAGTTAACACAGCAGGCCGCAGAAGTGCAACCTTCCCCGTCATGCTCACTGGAGCCACAATTTGCGCAACGAGCGGAACTGTTACATGAACGCTGTGAATGCCCGTACCTCTGGCACCTGAAACAGCGCAGAGGACTGGGAATGTACGGGCGAACTCCACAGACCAAGTAGCCAGCCTTGATTTCGGTCGGAACTTTCGGGGAGTTAAAAGCCAAGATTACATTTTTAGACTTAATCAAAGAACCATCGCGCCGGAACATCATACGACGTGCAGCAATAACACCTTGATCTGCAAGTTCACTCACCAATTCGTCCTCACTGCATGGCAAGAGATCAAACTCCGAAATAACACCCCGAGAGGTGTTAAGAAACGGGTGAGGTGTCACTTTGACAGGAATGCCTTGAAGACTAGTGAGGTGCAGAAGAGTGTTACTCTGAGAAACACTGCAAGTTTGGACAAGCAGGTCCCCAGAGCGAAGCTTCCTCACAGACTTCAAGGAGCCAATCGCAGCGTCCAAAGCTTTAGAAATGAAAAAGGGAGATCTGGTGGGCAGTCTTTCATTCGGATCGATGGATTCTACAACTAAGTGTGTAGCATGCGTATTCACAGCAATCGAGGGGAGACGACGCTTCGGAGCGACTGGTACAGCTGCCGAAGAAGAAGTTCCACGTTCTTGGTCCAGGTCATGATCTAAAGATCGTTTAAGGTTATGGGACTTGGTATATTGAGAAGACGAAGGAGAGTCGTTGTCAACTATTATTTTCTCAGGTGACTTGAGTTTGGAGTTTTTGTTTCTACCCATGGAAAAAAGGAGGAGGATTCTTCTGCAGACTACTCCACCCACCACCGAGCCCTACAAGGGAGAACTGGAGGTCTGCAAGCCAAGAAAATGACGCTGGACAGAGTTCTGGAGCTTATACGCTGCAGATATAGTCCGTTGGATGTGATCACACGCACTCGGCGGACACTTCGGCCTCCGGGTACCGTCATGCCAACGCCTTTGGCATGATCCCACAGCCTCCGGGGTTACCCTGCCGTGCAATACGACAATAAAGCCGCTAAAACCCTGTACACAACTTGGTACAGGACTTCTGACTAGAGGTGGGTTAGTCTCTAACCTCCCGTTTACAGCGAAGCCGGGGTCGAAGAGGAGTGTTGGTACACAGGAGGCACTTCTCCGGTCTCCCGCGACCTCAGCCGCCAGACATCCCATTTCCGCCTCACGGGTCTCCGCACGCGGCAAACATGCAGGTAGGTCTAGCACCCAAACCAGCTAAAAGGGAAAAAGTAATCCAAGGAAGACAAAACCCTGGAGTGGAACCTAAACGGAATCTCAGCAACCTACGAACTGAGCGGTTAATATAAACAGTTAGTAGTGGAGGGTAACAAAACCACAAGACTGGGGTGTTAGTACATAGCGTGGTAGCGATTAGGTAGAGTATACAACACGGGCAACTGGCCAGTGCAGAAAATAAATAAAAACGAAAAAGCGAGACACAAGACCAGCTCGGGACCGTGGGGCCGCGACTCCCCAACAGCTGGATGAACAGCCGTCCCTGCAAACTCCAACAGCACCGAAAAAAAAACAAGCAGTGGCATGACATCAGATGTTGACCAGTCACAAGTTCAGCTCGGGCCGTGGGGGCGCCGCTCCCCAAATAACTGGAAAACCAGTTATCCCCGTGCAGGGGAGTATCTTGGTGTTTTTACCTTTATTGTGTTTTCTTAGTTCCTCATTCTTTCCTCCCCACAGAATCTGTCTTTTTTTATGCATACCATCAACAAGTACTGCTGTATTTTGTTTAATGATTTTGTAGTAGAAGTCACCGAATAAGGTAAAAATAAGATAAACTTGGTATTTTTTACTACAGAAATTGCAAATTATTTGAAAAAGAAATAGCTTTTATACAGTATTATCAAGTGACGTTTTCAGAAAGCTCTTGGCCACTGACCGAAAAAATGCCACAGTTCCTCACGTAGGATTTTGTTATGTTCAGAACTAGAACCGATGGGGAGGAAAGGTCATATTGATTATGGAACGGAAATTTGTGTGACGTCGTATGCTCAAATATATTTTAGCAATCATGAAATATTCAATCATCAAATATTTCTTAGCAATCATGCCAACAGCTCAGTCGACACTTATGTATTATGGTACCAAAGTACCACTGCACTTCACAATGAATCGAAAAGGAATAATAGAACAGTCGATTTTAAATAGAAATAGAATAGAGTGGTAGATAAAAGAGGAAAGTTTTGTGGTAGTGGATATCTATGGTAGCCCTCCACAGTTGTGCGGAGTCTTGAGTCGGCGTGGCCCGATAGAGGGTACTAATGATCAGGGACGTTCGCGGCGTTCGTGCATGGGAAGTTGTCGGCGCGGCTAGTAGGGGAGTTCAGGGCCTGATTACTGCACGGGCCTGCAGGACCCCCTGTTTAACGGAGCCCCTTTTAAATTGTTTCTAGAAAAATTACTTATAATAATTATTGAACTTATCATTATTGTGAAAGTAATATTTTACGGGGTTTCATTGATCGTTTGAGGTATGACTATCGTCTGTCGGTTTTCAGCAGTATGGAATTTATCGTGGGTCTTCTGAACGCAGTCACATATCCTTGTCGGTCAACAAACCAACCAATGATGAACAGTTAAATAAGATACATTTCTGCTTTGCAAATGTATCACGGCTTGCCACTGGTGAAAATTCGTTAAGGACCAGTCAGGTGATCTTGTGAGTAATGACTGTTTCATGCTATCATCTACAACCGTAGTTGCCAGATTTCAAATTGAACTCTGTTAAAGTTAAACCGCAAATGTAATCGTATTTCGTATGTGGTAGAGGATTCCGAGTTGTAACTTAAACTAAACGGATTTATCAGTTGAGAGTTTTGAGATATTAGTATTACAATGTCTTCACGAAAATATCTTTCAGGTGCTTGTAAAAGAAAAAGAAGTAACGATATTCGACTTCAGTTGCTATCCCATAAGGGACCCATTGGGAAGTTCACAAGTTCTTAAAAAGTTGTTCCCGTGGATGAACAGGGTAACTCTGCTAATGCTGAACTCGAGGTAGGAGAGCATTTTAGTAACAAACTGTTATGTATAAGCTTTTCCCAGACAGTCCAGACTCAAGAAAGGGGAAACGTAGAGCCTGAAGATGTGTTTTGCAATAGTTCTCCGTTCACAGAAAATGCAAACATAGCAGATTCGCAATGTCAGTCCCAGCAAAGTGCAAGTTTGCCACCACGTCGTGAGTTCAGTCGTCCAAGTATTGAAAACAAACATAGTCGTAATTATGATGATCAATCAAAATGTAAACCTGTATTTCCTGCTAATGTTGGTTTGTGGCCTAATTTTATTACAGATGAGTTTCGTGAGCATTTCATTTGTAACAGACCAAATCAAAATATTGGCCAAATTTCTGGTTGAAAACGTGTTATTTTGAAAAAGAACGCATGCTCACAGAACAAAACTTTTATCGCAAGAAGAAAAATAATGAGTTGGTGAACAGAGAGTGGTTAGTATATTCTCCAGCTAAACGTGCACTTTTTTGTTATGTGTGTAAACTGTTCAACTCCAGTGATCAAGCTTTATGTAATTATGAATTTTCTTACTGAAAAAATACTGCAGAGAGCAGGAACATGAAAACTCCATCATTCATAGAAATTCGGTGCTCTGTCTGTCACAGAGGGTTACACTCTCTTCACGTGTGGATAATTTGCTGACTGAGGAATATCAGCAGGAGTGTCAGTATTAAAGGAAAGTTTTGCTAGAGCTGTGGCTGTAATAAAGTTTCTTGCTTTACGTGGACTTGCTTTGTTTGGGGAAAATGAAACACTCCATTCCCTACAGAACGGCAGTTTCCTTGGAACTTTGGAGCTGGTAAGCCTTTTCGATCCATTCTTGGCAGATTATTTAGAAAAATACGGAAATATTGGTACTGGTAATGCAAATTACCTATCTTCTACTACTGTGACTGAATTAATTCAAATTATGGCACAAAAAATATTGAATGCAGTAGTTGCAGAAGTTTAGAAAGCCAGATATTTTGGTTTGATTGTGGATTCTGCTCCTGATGTTGCACATGTAAACCAATTGGCAGTGGCTGTACGTTATGTGACTGAAAACGGAGATCCTGTTGAACGTACAAGTATATTTTGAAATTTGTGTCAATCTATGGCCATAATTCCAGTCATCTAATTCATACTGTGATTTCCTTGCTTAAACAACTTGGCATATATATAATTAATTGCAGAGAACAGTCCTACGACAATGCCAGCAACATGTCTGGCAAATACTGAGGGTTACAGGCCAAGGTAAAGGAGCTGTGCCCATTAGCTGAATATGTGCCATGCGCAGGTCACTCGTTAAATTTACTTGGAGTTCATGCAGTTGAGTGCTGTCAACAAGTTATTTCGTTCTTTGGATTAGTGCAGAGCATATTTAAATTTTTTTCCAGTTCCCCTCGACGGTGGGAAACTCTTTCTTCAGAACTACCTGGTGGACTTCATGTAAAAACATTATCTGGAATTAGATGGTCTGCCGCTGCTGATGCATCTGAAGCTCTTCGGTAAGGTTATCAAAACATCATGAAAGCCTTGCTTAATGTATCCGATGATATCAATGAAAAAATGCCTACAAAGCGCGAAGCAGAAGTACTGCTGCACAAAATGGAGAAGTTTGAGAGTGTTGTTTTAGCAGTTGTATGGGATATAATTTTGCAACGTTTGAACAGTGTTACTGAGGTTATATCAGTCCTAGTCTGTTAGTGAGGATATATCAGTCCTAGTACTAATGTATACCTCATTAGTTATATTTGTACAGTCACTGCGTGATGAGTTCGACAAGTATGAACTTGAGGCGAAAAATTTAGTGGAAAACAAGTATTCAGTGAATCGTAAAAGTAAAGTGCCAAAGAGTAGAATGCTTGATGATAGTGCATCTGTTGAACTTCAGCAGTCTGATAGAGATTACTTTATTACACAGTGTCACTATGTCATATGTGATTCACTGATTTCGGAGCTTGAAAGGAGGAAACAAGCATATGTAACCATTAATGATCGATTTAGCTTTTTAATGAAAAAAGATGCATCTAAAGAAGTACTTCGAGAAGAAACGAACTGTTTTCGAAAGATATATAGTGATTACATAGATGACGAATTTGAACATGAAGTCTACCAGTTTTTTAATTTTAAAAGAAATGTGTCCTAAAGAAAAATTAAAATTCTTACGGGAAAAACAAATTGTTCATACGTTTCCCAATGTAGACATTGCCTTACACATTTTTTTAACAATGCCTATCTCGAACTGTACTATTGAGCGCTCATTTTCTGTTCTGAAAAGAGTGAAAAACGGGATGCGATCAACAATAGCCCAAGAAAAACTGACAGGGCTAAGTATTTTAACAACAGGAAGTGACCTTACATGCAAACTTGATTTTGATGACGTGATCACTAGTTTCGCAGCTCAGAAAGCAAGAAAGCGACCTATATAATTATGTGCCTAATTTCCATTTTGACTGAACTATTAAGAGTGAAACCACTTCACAAATGAAACATTTCGTAGTAGCCACCTGTCATTGATAATAAACGAATATATTTGTATTTAATATATATAAGTAATTTTGCAGTTTAGCTGTGCAGGGCCAGTTTTTCTAGAAATTTCATGGAAAGTATTTCTTTTCCAAAGTTGACCAACCAAGGAAACGGAAATATTGAGATTGATAAATAGAAATGACAATCACCCAACTGCAATAGAACAAGCCGAGGAAGAAGCTTCCGCCATTGCTAACGTAATTCAACGGTTTCTACTTTCGAAGGCTTTGTCGCATCCTTTGGAGGTTCGCCGATTGCATTCTAGTTTTACTTAACAGTGGAATTCAACATGTTTCTTGGTTTTTCCCTTTTCCATGTTTATCCCAGCTGTTCCTATATCAGGCGCTGCTCGATAGTTTTTCTTTTTAAGGTCGGGACTCTTGAACGGACTACTTGATGAGCTGGATACACTTCACTAGCTGAAGACCTGATATTTCCAATTGACACAGGTAACTGGACATTCAGTTTCACTTGGGTAAGTGTTTTTTTTTTTTTTTTTTGTCTTTCCCTCTTTCTTCTTTTATTATTTTCCATTGTTTCTTTTGGCGAAAAAACTTATTTTGGACTTATCGTTTACCTTAGGTTTAACGCTCCGTACGCCCCCGACGCTTAACTTTCCCGGCTTTTATTTTCTCCCCCAGCCACCCTAAATTTCTTCCCCCAAATGCCTTACTTTAACGATATTTAACCATTATATTTATAAACGAAAACCTTGTTATCACCTGCCTTGGGATATTTCCCGACACAGCATTTGTTTAGAAAAATAGTTGTTTGACTTAAGCCTTCGACCTTAAAAAATTCGATAAAAAAACCTACCGAGTTGCGCTTGATAGGAACAGGGGGTATAAACATGAAAAAGGGCAAGGAAAGGGGAAACACCAAGAAATATTTAGAATTCCACTGCTAAGTAAAATTAGAAAATTCCCAGTTCGCCAACACACTGAGCGGCAGCGCAAAGTAGTCCCTCCACCCAAAAAACGAATGGGCCCTTTTTAAAAATATCGGGAATCGTCCTCCAACAACAGAAAAAAAATTAAACCAAAAACCCTGCATAGATAAACTGAAACGAAACCATACATGTACACACGTCTTTCAAGACACCAACTCGAAAAGTCGTATAAACGAAAATTAAGTCAAGCATGCCAATTGATGGTAAAGACTTATAAATGCGAAACGTATTTACGGTGTTCCACTGTATATATATATGGTGTGTGTGTATCATATCTCCCGCGCTATTTATTAATGAAAATTTTTGTTTTGATGAGGAACCTCACGACTTACCTTGCCCTGGGCGCCCGGCCATCTTAATCGGGCCCTGGGCGAATGCTAATGTTATTGATCGAGAACATTCGGTAACTCGGATGGGGTCGACGTTTGCACATACTCCTTACGCAGTTTGCTACGCCGAGGCAAGAGATTTTTCTTAAGAAAAGCGGAAAGCGAACCAGGTGGGTCTCGAGCCTGTGAACCTTCCACCCGCAAGCGGGAACGCTACTAATTGCAACACGCTGGAGACAGACTGCTGTCCGATATCGTTTGTGGCACAATCGCATAGGATGGGCGTCTACACAGCCCAACAAACAAACCAACGAAAACAAAGCTGTCGCTTAGTTGCCAAGGATGTTGGAACGGAATTAGGATATTTTTAGGGTGCTGAATCCAAAAATGGCATTAGGTTTGTGCAATTGGCTCTAGTTTTTGAGATAAATTATGATTTTACCTTAATGACAAATTATCGTCCCTCAAATTATGATTTTACCCCAATACGACCTGTGGCTTCTCTGATATATGCAGCAGGGTTTGGTCTGCCTTTATACTCTTTTACATTGTCCTTATCTAATGTATTCTTTAATCTAATCTTATCTTTAACATTGTTTTTATCTAATAAAATATTAAATCTTACTTTTAACATTGTTTTTATTTAATGTAATATTTAATCTAATCTCATCTTTAACGTTGTTTTGCAAGTTTATCCGTTGCATATAATATCATATATTGATTATTATTATTATTCTTATTATTATTTGCATAGAAATATGAGTTTTTGACGAAGAGACTGCTTAAGCAATCCTAATGTATTCTGCTACATCTGTGGCGAATACGCGTTAGAAAAACAAAGGAAAACATCATTGACTTTGTAAGACAAGCATATCTTGTTTATTTTGGAGAGAAGCTTGGAAACCAAGATTAGTCTAAATCTAAGGCTTCCCATAAAATTTCCAAAACCTGTATAGAGTGCCTACGACAGTGGAAAAACGGAAAGGGAAAAGTTTAAACTTTGGTTGCCTATGGTGTGGAGAGAGCCACAAAACCACCACGATGACTGATATTTTTGTGTTGTGAATGTGAAAGGCTTCAAACGCCACAAGAAGCAAAAGTGGAAGTATCTTGATTTGGAATCAGCAAGGAGACCTGTGCCACACAGCGAAGTCGTTCTCATAGCAATGTTTACCTCACTGCCTGACCTTCCATTGTCAGATGTTGAAGAAATGCAGGACTTTGAATGTGGCACAGGTGGTAGCTAGCAGTGGAAGTGAATATGAAGGAAGCTTTTCAACACCTCAATAGTTCTCCCACAAAAAACTCAATGATCTTATACGAGACCTCAATCTGTCAAAGCAAGCACCTGAACTTTTATCACCCAGGCTAAAAGAAAAAAACTGTATAAAGCCGGAAGTTAAAATAACAGTTTATCGAACTAGAGTGGAGGAAATTCTTCCATACTTCAGCCATGATGAAAAACTCGTATATAGCAGTAACATTCCTGGACTTCTCCAAATGGGACTGCCGCCATATCGACCAGATTAGCGGCATTTTATAGACAGCTCTACCAGAAGTTTGAAATGTGTTTTATCGCACAATGGTAACCGCTATGCATCTCTAACAGTTGCTCATTCAAAAGAAAGAAAAATAGGAAAATATCAAAATGTTCTCGCAGAAGCTCTGCTATCGTGCGCATCAGTGGTCTATTTTTGTTGATCTGAAGACGGTGAACTTCTTGTTTGGACAGCAAAGTGGATACACAAACTATGCTAGTTTCATCTGCTTGTGGGATAGTAGGGCAAAGCAAGATCATTGGGAAAAAATGACATGACCATCAAGGAAAAACATGACTGTAGGTGCAGCGAACATAATTAATGAGCCATTGGTTGACAGAGAAAATTGGTTCTCCCATCATTCCACATCAAGTATGGACTGATGAAGCAATTTTTTGAGGCATTGGACAGAGATGGCGATTGTTTCAATATGTTTCTATATCGTTCCTTGGACTGAGTTTTGAAAAACTAAAATCAAGAACCTTTGATGGTCCTCAAATTCGTAAACTCACCAACGATTCGAATTTCTCGAAATTTATGAATGATCATGAAAGAAATACGGGATTACGCCAGATAATACAAATTTTGAAGATGGCAATCCGATTTTTGGCGTAAATGTGACAAGGATGGTAAGTCAGATAATATCCGAAAACTTGAAAATTTTCATCGTCCTGGAGCGGGACTCGAACCCGCGTCTCCCAGAAAACGCCCGGGTATGCTAACCACTACAGGTTAGCATACCCGGGCGTTTTCTGGGAGACGCGGGTTCGAGTCCCGCTCCAGGACGATGAAAATTTTCAAGTTTTCGGATATTATCTGACTTACCATCCTTGTCACATTTACGCCAAAAATCGGATTGCCATCTCCAAAATTTGTTTTATGAATGATGTTGAAGCTTCTGCCCGGTGCAGTTATGTTTAAATTGTCAAGAACTTTTTGGGTAACCACAAAGCAGGCAATTATGAAGACTTGGTGCAAAACATGCTCGCTAACTTTAAAAATGTTTATACTAATATGAGCATAAAGATACACTTTCTGAATAGCCACTTCGACAGATTTGTGGATAATCTTGGTGATTTTAGTGAAGAAATAGGGGAGAGGTTCCATCAGGTTATAAAGGAAACAGAGGAAAGGTATCAAGGCAGATGGGACAGACACTTGATGGCAGACTACTGCTGGAGCCTCCAACGTGATTGTCCTGATGACCGACGTAAAAGAAATTCATACAAACAGCGTTTTTCTATGCATTAATTGTAATTATCCGATTCAGCTTACTTGGTTTTATGTTACTGTACTGAATGCAATGCCATTAGGTATTTCATGTATTTACTTTTGTATGATTTGAAACAGTTTCCACATGATTTGTGGGTAGGGTACTCCTGACCATTAATTTTTTTTCATTTTTTATATTTTTTAATGGGGACATCCATTATCTCAAAAATTAGAGCCAATCTGGATAAAAATTGATTTGATCGTATACATTTGTTTGCAGACGTATTAATCATACTTGTCGTATCGTCCCATCGCAACGTTCAAGTCTTCAAGGCTGGACTGGTCAAACTCCTCCGCCACCTCCCCATTAATTATCAATCTTGTGCTAATACTTTAATTGAGGATTTTCTTCTTCTGCTACACACCTACACCCACCGTTTCCTGCTCTACCACAATAACCCACACTGTACAGCTCTCTGCGGATAGTTATGGTACTAACCGAGCCATTACAAGAATTTCCTACTTCAGCAGCGATGGAAATGGCAGAGGAAGAATGGAAACATTTCTTACCATGGCTCTTTTGCCACGTTCCGTCAGTTTGTGCGGCCTTCCTGAACATGTTTTTGCTGTAGTTGAGTCCTGCTTCCATCTCTTCACGACATTATTTACAGTCGTTTTGGTACGTTTGGTTTAGGTGCAATGCGGCGTACGGTAACGTTACTCAAATGACATCCTATGACCAGCCCACGCTGGAACTCCGAAAGTTCACGTCCACGCGACATATCCGCTTCAAAGTTACTCATAACACGACGGAACATCTCAACTTCATATACCTCCCCACTCAGAGCGCACTTTCCTGCGCAACCGTTCTTTGCACTTATGCAAATATTTGGTAGTGTTCGAATACTTTTGATAATGTAGTATATCTGGAACACTGTTTCTGGAATAATCTTGAGTTCCTTCGTATATTCTGTACCATATCTCTTAGACCATCTTCAGTTTCATCATTATTCTCCGGTATACTATGAATCTCTAATTTTTTACGGCGCGTATACAAGTAATTCAAGCCCCGAGACAGTCTTAAAATTTCGGATTCCTGAGCTGTTATTCTCTTCTCAAGCACCACAACCTTTTTACGAGATTCCTCTAGCATTGAATTTGGTTTATGCAATCTATCGAGAATATCATCATATTTTAAAGAGAACTCCACCGACTTCTTTAAATCAGAAATTTCCGACCTTAAATCAGTAATCGCGTCCAACTTCGCGTTAATGGACTCCATAAACTTCTCAGTAACACAATCATCTCCACTCGGAAAATCAAAATTGTCTCCAGAGGATCTCCCTGTCTTAGTAGTGTTATCAGAAACTCGCTGAACTCCACGTTTACAGCAACCGCACTGCCACCGCATACGCTTCTCTCTTGACATTCATCGATATGTACTTTCAGTAAGTGCGCAGCATGTGAAGTGAAAAAGACCACCACACTTTCCATAACACTGTACACCATCATCCACCATAAGTGTGATTGAACAACATCCACAAGGCCTTTGTGACATGATTGATATACAATTGAAATTGATGACCAACGTCGGTAATATTGCCACTAACTAATCAATGCAGAAGAAGCAACGAGAAGCCGAAGCAGACGACCACATGACGGAGACACAAGTGGGAGGAGTTAAGGTAATCATTACATTACGTCATAAACGACGAAGCTGAGCAACCACCGAGTAATGAAATTTTTAAACAGGTGGTATCTCAGGAATTATCGTAATGTAGGAACTCTTACCTCACAAGTGGACAGACGGAACACTTATAAACTCACAATATTAAAAGAATAAATACTACACAGAAAAATAGCACATAGTCACCAATTATTTTCACCACAGCACCACCTCGTAAATGTTACTATCGTGACTTGACCTCACCTTATATCACGCGCCTATGTTGCATTAACTTAAAACATACGAGGATAGATCCAAAAAAAGGTTACAAGGGTCATAAAAAATGATTGATTAACAATAGACAGAAAATTCAAAAGGTAATTATGAGGCATACTTGCCAATCACTTTTCCACATAATCACCAAATCTGTTCAGGCATTTATTGGAACGCATGACCAACTTGTTTAACCCGGCTCGGTAGAAATCACGTCCCTGCCCATTGATTCAGTTCTCGGCAGCTGTTTTCACATCACTGTCGGAAGAGAACCTTCTTCCAGATAAGTGTTCCTTCAATTTCGGAAAAAGGAAGTAGTCACTGGGTGCCAAATCTGGGCTGTATGGGGGGGGGCCTCCAGACTTCCCACTTGTACTTTTGCAGCAATTATTGAGTTTTGCGTGCAGTATGGGGCCTGGCATTGTCATGCAGGAAGATCACACCATCACTCAACATGCCAGGCCGTTTACGTCGGATGGCTTCACGTAACCTTGTCAAAGTGGCGCAATAACGATCGGCATTAACGGTATGGCCACGCTCCAGATACTCGATAAGGATAACACCGCGTGCATAACAGAATATGGTTTCCATAACTTTACCGGCGGAGGGTGTAACGTTAAACTTCTTTTTCGTTGGTGATCCAGCGTGTTTCCACTCCATACTGGCTCTCTTGGTTGTGGGGACGAAGTGATGAAGCCAAGTTTCGTCCCTAGTAACGATGTGATCAATGAACTGCTGGCCGTCGGCATGGTAACGCTGCAGAAACGTGAGGCTGCACATCATTCGTGTGGCTTTCTGCTCCTCGGATAACGCACGTGGTACCCAGCGGGCACAAACCTTGTAATATCCCAAAACATCAGAAACGATACGCTGAACGGTTCCATAGCTGAGTCCAAGCTCTGACACCATTGCACGCACAGTTACTCGTCGATCATTTTGAATCATTTCGTCAACTCGTGCCGTGTTGATTTCTGTAGTTGACGAACTTGGACGGCCGCTCGCTGCCCAGTTGCGGTTTTCCACACCCGCTCTGTCCGATTGAAAAGAGCGACACCATTTCGCTACATGTTGTCGGCTGATTGCTTCTTCACCATAAAATTCCACTATTTGACTGTGAATTGCAGATGTGGACACATCTTTTGCCCATAAGAACCGAAGTACGGCTCGCACCTCCAAGCGGGACCACTTTTGTAAACGTCTTGCCATTTCAATCGCTCTCACGCGTCTGCGAACTTGCACTAACTTCCCAAACAACCGCTGTCAGACAACTAGCGCCATCTGCCTCCACTCTGGGCAACAAATGTACCCTCCACACTAATTACTTTTCCAATGCTGCTGCTTGTAACCTTTTTTTTTTTTTTTTGGATCTATCCTCGTACATTATATTAATCAAAATTCAAGATGGCAGCCATTTCTCGAAAATGACCACTGGTCAAACATGTGACCATTGTTTTTCCGTTACTAAGGGGTGGAGAACGCATAGAAAAAAACAAATTTTCTGCACCTAAGTATTCCTCTACACCCCCCCCCATGCTATTTAATAAACAATCATTTAATAAGAATTTATAAACCAGTGACAATCCCTTAATTTTTATATCTTCACTTTCCAGGCGTGCATCCATAAACCACGTCCTATGAGGATAAGTATTTTATATTTCACGAAAACAAACTGGACCATGAGTATCTCGGCAAACTCTCACGTGGAGCTCTAGGATTTCTTCTCCATACCTGTGGATATTTAAAGTTGTTCTACGGAAAACAAGTAAATGGGTACGACCATCAGTCGTAATACCTGCCCACAGTATTAACTCCTCCGCCTCGAAAACTGTTCTTTTTCATTATTTTGGAAAGGTGGTTTCAGGTGCTTCCTACTCTAGAGACGTACTAATGTTGAGAATCACTGTTAGCAAATATATATATATCATCATTGTCAACCATTATCAATCCACTGCTGGACGAAGGTCTCCCCAAGTTTCCTCCACAACGGTCTGTCTTGTGCCAGTCTCCTCCATGTCACTCCCGCATACTTTCGAATTTCATCCACCCATCTTCCATGTGGTCTTCTTCTGGGTCTTTTCCTGTCCCTTGGAATCCAATCTAAAATTTCGGCTGTCGATCGATGGTCTGTCCTTCTGGCAGTATGTCCAGCCCATTGCCATTTCAGGGATTTAACTCTGATCATGATGTCTTCCACTCTTGTCATTTTTCGGATCCACGAGTTCCTCTTCTTATCTCTCCTGGTTACACCAAGCATGCACCTCTATATGCTTTTTTGAGTTGTCTGCAGTCTTTGTGTGTCTCTTTTAGTTAAGGTCCACGTCTCTGCCCCATACGTAAGCACTGGAAGGATGCATTGATCAAACACTTTTCTTTTAAGAAAAAATGGCATAGTGCTCTTGAAAATTATGCTGTTTCTTCCAAAAGCTCTCCAGGCAAGTTTTGTACGCCGATTAATTTCTTCGTCAATGTGACCTTCACTTGATATCTGCTGTCCAAGATAAACGTACGTGTCTGTTATCTCCAGCTTTTCTCCATCAATCAATAAATCTCCATTTCTTGTAAAAGCATTAAACATCACTTTTGTCTTCTGAAAGTTCATTTTTAATCCCACTTCTTTACTCTTGTCAGCAAGTTCCTGGATCATACTCTGCAGCTCTGATGGGGTAGTTGCAAAAATGACTACGTCATCAGCAAAACGAAGGTGGGTTAGATAATCTCCATTAATCTTTATTCCTTTGTTTTCCCAGTTCAGTGATTTAAAGACATTTTCCAATGTGGCATTAAAGAGCTTGGCAGATATGGTGTCACCTTGTCTCACTCCCTTTCCAATTTATATGTGTGTTATATTTTAAAACAGCCGAATCTTTGCACTTGCATTTTCATAGATGTTATTAATAATATTAATGTATGCATCTTCAATACCGTAAGATTTCAGAGTCATTGTAACTGCTGATGGTTTCACGGAATCAAAAGCTTTTTCATAATCGATAAAAGCCCTGCACAATGGAAGTTCATATTCCCTCGCTCTTTCAATTACTTCTCTCAGTACGTGGATATGATCTATTGTGCTGTAGCCACTCCTGAATCCAGCTTGTTCTCTCGGTTGAGCCATGTCCAGTGTTACCTTCAAGCGGTGTGAAAGAACTTTAGTGAAGATTTTATAAACCACTGTTAGGAGGCTGATAGGTCTGTAGTTCCTGAGATCCTCAATGCCACCTTTTTTATGTAGCAGGATCATTGTAGCATTTCTCCAATCCTCAGGAATCTTCCCTTCATTAAGGCATCGAGTGAAAGTTTGGGCGAGTACTGTTTCGATTTCTCCACTTGCTTCTTGTATGATGTCTACAGTAATTCCATCTTCTCCTGGAGCTTTTCCCCGCTTCATGTTCTTGATTGCATGTGCAACTTCTGCTGGGATGACTGGAAGAACTCTGGTACTGGTACCTTTTATGATGTCTGGAGTACATGTATCGTCCCTTTCATATAATTTGGAGTAGAAATCTTTCACTCTTGTCAAAATTTCGCCTCTATTTCTTGTTACAGAACCATCTTCTTTTCTCAGTGTCATAATTTGTTTTCTTCCCTTACTGAGATGTCGCTTTGCTATCTTTAGGCTTCGGTTGTTTTCAATTGCTTTCCTCACTAGTTCACAGTTGAATTTCCATACGTCTTCAGTGATACTTTTTCGTACTATCTTGCATAGCTCTATATATTCCACTTTGGAAGTCACATCTTCTTTAGTTGTCCTCATCTCTCTTCTTTTTTGCATCAACATTTTGGTTTTCCTGATAATTTGTTCACATGCAACTTGTTCTTAGACCCAGTTAATTTTGTTGCTGTTCCCATAAAAGCTTTGGTTACTTCTTTGTTAACTTCAGAAATATCCACTTCTTCCGATGTTAGGCCTTCTAAAGCAGAGAATCTGTTCTTCAGTTCCAACTTGAAGGTATTGTTGCTATCCCCCGGGTCGCCGGATTATCGAATAACAGAATATGCTTTTAGAATTTAGATGTCAGGATGTCGGGCAATGGCTGACGGCCCGGAGGTAGACATTAGAATTTAGAATAAATATTTGTGAGCTGTTTTTATCGCCAAAATCTTAGGTACTGGTGAAAAGAATTTATCCTGCAATTTAGCCAATTAAAACCAAGAAATTCTGACATTCATTAATTAGTCATGCAACTTCAGGACTGGCACGAGACAACAGACATTTAATCAATTAACAACAAAATATGAGGAAAATTATGAAGACGTCTATATACAGAGGATTGTGAAGGAGGGGCGTCAAGTAGACTCGCCCCTTTCGGGATAGCTCTGAGGCTGAATTTATCATTAAAGTCAATGATTATTTGTTGGTCTATACAGTCCGGCTTTAAAAACACAGTTCTCAGCCGACGAGAGTCTATTGGCTGAGCGGAGCCAATCTAATCACAACTGGCATGCATACATAAGTTATGTACTTACAGATATGCTGTTTCCTCGGGTTTTCATGTTTAGTGCATTCACTTCGATATGCACTCACTAACCTTTATGTATTTTGGCTTTTAAGCACATCTCTGTGGTGACACGCCCGTTTCAGAGCGCGCACTCTGCATTCACCTGCATGAAATCATGGACGCATTTATGTGCACCAATGTCGTGGTGGAACGAAGCCGCTGACGTGTAGAAGGATCCGTTTGTCTCTCCAAAAGTAATTCTCGCATACATCACCGGTCAGCATCTCCGTCATTCGGGGCTGTAATTCCATCACATCGTGTGACTTCCGGAATGCTGCTGGCTTTCTCTTACGTGCAGTCTAGCACCAGGAAAAGAGGTATCGTCCTATTTCTCCTATTTCCTCGCGGTAATATCAACCGCTCGGCCACTCTTTGTATAGCTGGCCGGCATCTTCGGACAGAAGCTTTTCTTTCCCCGTAAAAGTATCGCGCCGCAGGATCTCCTCTGGTCCTGCTGGGTCCGAGTCCAGTCCCTTCACGAGCTTTTTTCAGACTATTCTTTTTGTTTGTTTACATCGTTAACAGATCCGTTGCTCTCCTTCTTAGGGTTCTGTTTAAACTCTCTTGTCAGCCTCAAAGCATTTGGCGCGGTGAAGTGGTATGAAATACATGCCTCTGCATTCGGAATATGTGGTGGGTCCACTTCCCGAAAGTACGGAAAACACATAACTCAACTAACACTCCTTTGTCCTGCCAAGGTTCGGAGTAGCAAACGCCATAAGTTTCCTGGTCTGTTGACACTCTAATGGCCATCGGACTTGACCGACACGCACTAAGGGGTTGACGCATCGCGTTCCCCACACCAGGCTGAGATTTCTCCCTTCAAAGAATAGAGACCCTTATCTCTTCTCCTCTTTTGAAATGCGGGAAACCACTAGCTGTTACTTTTCACTCCATAATTAATGCTGTTCCAGCCTATTGCCAAACCTGCTAATCGAATTCATTTCCGTACCTAAAGGTCGTAACACTGTCCCCAACGAAACAAGCGAATGTCTCCATTTGGTCTATAAGTCTATCTCTGACCACTTAGGTGCTAACCAGTGGGTGCTACCTTGTGAAAATGTAGAGCCTGTTAATTCAATTCACACGGCTCGACCAATCCCTTCATTTTATTCCTCACACCACGTTATCACTTTCACTTTGGGCACATGCGGCTCCTCCCAAATTCGTTTCGTAATTTGGGGAACGCCCCTATAAATACTTTCCAAGACCATCAAGAATTATTCACAAATTCCCCCTTCAACTGACGTTGAAGTGGTACCACACCATAAAACACAGCACCATACAAGCACTACACTAGCACTACACAAACACTATACAAGCACTACACCAGCACTATACAAACTCTGAAAGCAAATACCACACTAGGCCAAGTTCCTATCACGTCACAGCCAAAGAAACGCTTTCCTTTTTGCTTGGGATCCCTCATCTCAACGCCCTCACTTCCGGAGCCATCAGGGAACAATTCAAACATTCGAGTCCCCCACAGTACATACACTGAACCACTGGCGCGACAGCAGCGTTTCCAACACCTGGGAAACCACATCGCCAACCCAAGGAAATCAACCCGATTTCCTTAACAGCCTAATACCAGGATGTTCCCCGACATCCAAAATTTACATAGGGCTCACTTCCTGAAAACCTTGTTAACACCCATGCACAAAAAGCACATTGCTAGGTACGTTTCAGACTCAACGTCTACGGCTGAACAAAATTTAGTTGTGCTTTAGATACGGCATCGATATCCGTTAACTTCGCTCGCATCGAAATTTCGACAGCTTACCGAGAACACCTGTCTCCTTTCGACCCAGCCACTGTACCACGCTCACGAGGGAAACCTCTACCTCATCCATCCGTGTACAGAATTTCCTTGCTGCAGGTCCAAGCGTCCACCATTCCGACACGGAAAAAAGTCTTAACCAATCCAGAATTGGCAGGATAGGTCGATGTCGATCAGGATTACACACGACGCAATTTCCAGCGCATGGAAATATCTTTCGTCCGAGCATTCCACAGTCGGCGTGTGCGCAGCACGTCGAAAATGGCTAACACCACAACTCAGAGACGAACACCTGTTGCGTCGAACAAGCCGAAACCATAACTCGCTATAAACGCTATGCCTGAACATACTTCGCAATACTCTTCGGGTTAAACTGGCCTATTCCCTCTTTACATAACTCATACACATTAGGCTTACAACACATTCTGATTCAGTACATCTGCTAGTACTACCCGGATTATATCCTGAAAACCTATAATCCTAGCCCCTGCGCCATCTTTTCCGAATTTAACCCTTTGCCTACGCTCCGTGACATACGTGAGATACTAGCCTACAACAGCAAACAAAATACAAATAACAAATATTTATAAAAGCAAATATTTACACACGAAGCCTAACACACAACGCTTCATTCGATGCAATTCGATATTCCAAAATCGTAATTCTTTTCCCGGTCCGCATCAGTTCCGAATGATAAACACTTTATCAGTCATTAGTTTCTTCGTTTGAAACATTTCTTCCGACGGACCCTCTTCACGTTCCATCGCATAAACTGATCGAACTCTAACCTCGTTACATCACTCTCGAGGTGTTTACTGACACCAACGCGACAAGAAAAACAGCCAACTGAATTTTTGTTTTTCCTTTTTCTTCTACCCCTCTCCCAAAAGTCACTTTCATTGGTTGGGGCTCCGCTGAAGTCACTACTACCGCCCATCTCATTTTCACAGATTGAATCCTTCAACCCGGGGAACACACCTTCAATTATGACTGCTTTCCTATTATCCCCCTTTATCCGGTTCTACGTCAATTCGTCGCGTGCGTCAATTCGTCGCCTACGTCAATTCGTCGTGCGTCAATTCGTCGACCACGACGATTCGTCGAGCGTCAATTCGTCGCGTTTACAGATTTTGGTTACATACAAAACGAATGCAGGAAAACGTACGATTTCGAACGTCTTGCTCCCTGATCAAATTTATAAAGTTTGGACACGCAGACAGGATAGGAATATTACGTTTTTCTTTGGCACTAAAAATTTTAGACGGTAGACGGTTTTTGGAACTGGGCAGGGCCCGGTTGGTCAGAGCCCCCCATATAAAATTTTTTCGTAAAATCTACAGTTTTCAATTCAGAATCACCAAATCTGGTATACTATCTCGTGGTATTCTAACTTAGACTGTAGACGGTTTTAAGAAGCGGTTGGAGACAGGGGGGATCACAGCCCCCCCCTACAGAATTGCCGTAAAATCTAGTTTTCAATTTAGAACTACCAAATTTGGTATATTATCTCATGGTACTCTAACTTAGACGGTAGACGGTTTTTGGAAGGGGTTAGAGCCCGCGGGGTCGGAGCCCGCCTCATAAAAAATTTCGTAAAATCTACAGTTTTCATCTTAGAATCACCAAATTTGGTATACTATCTTATGGTACTCTAACTTAGACGGCAGACCGTTTTTGGAACGGGTCAAGGCCCGGGGGGTCAGAGCTCCCCCACATACAAAATTTTCTTAAAAACTACAGTTTTCAATTCAGAACCACCTAATCTGGTATACTATCTCATGGTACTCTAACTTAGACGCTAGACAATTTTTTGAAGGGGTCGCACCCCGGGGGTAAGGGCCCCCCTCATAAAAATGCCGCGTAAAATCTACAATTTTCAATTTAGAACCACCAAATCTGGTATACTATCTCGTGGTATTCTAACTTATAACTTAGACTGTAGACGGTTTCGAGAAGCGGTTGGAGACGGGGGGGGGAGATCAGTGCCCCCACCCACCTACAGAATTGCCGTAAAATCTAGTTTTCAATTTAGAACTATCAAATTTGGTATCCTATCTCATGGTACTCTACCTTAGACGGTTGTCGGTTTTTGGAACGGGTCAAGGTCCGGGGAGTCAGAGCCCCCCCTCCACCTCCACCCCCCACATACATACAAAATGTTTGTAAAACCTAGTTTTCATTTCAGAACCATCAAATTTGGTACCATGAAACTCTAACTTAGACGCTAGACGCTTTTTGGAAGGGGTTGGAGCCCGCGGGGTCGAAGCCCCCCCCTCATAAAATTGTTTTCGTAAAATCTACAGTTTTCATCTTAGAACCACCAAATTTGGTATACTATCTTATGGTACTCTAACTTAGACGGCAGGCCGTTTTTGGAACGCGTCAAGGCCCGGGGGGTCAGAGCCCCCCCCCCCACACACACACATACAAAATTTTCTTAAAAACTACAGTTTTCAATTTAGAACCACCTAATCTGGTATACTATCTCATGGCACTCTAACTTAGACGCTAGACGGTTTTTGGAAGGGGTTGGAGCGCGGGGGGTTAGACCACCCCCGAATAAAAACTTTTTCGTAAAATCTACAGTTTTCAATTTAGAACCACCAAATTTGGTATACTATCTCATGGTACTCTAACTTAGACAGTAGACCTTTTTGGAACGGGTCAAGGCCCGGGGGAGGGGGTCAGATCCCCCACATACAAAATTTTCTTAAAAACTACAGTTTTCAATTCCGAACCACCAAATCTGGTATACTATCGCATGTACTCTAACTTAGACGCTAGACGGTTTTTGGAAGGGGTTGGAGCCCGGGGGTAAGAGCCCCCATAAAAATGCCGCATAAAATCTACAGTTTTCAATTTAGAACCACCAAATTTGGTATACTATCTCATGGTACTCTAACTTAGACGGCAGACCGTTTTTGGAACAGGTCAAGGCCCGGGGGTCAGAGCCCCCACATACAAAATTTTCTGAAAAATTACAGTTTTCAATTCAGAACCACCAGATCTGGTATACTATCTCATGGTACTCTAACACGCTAGACGATTTTGGAAGGGGTTGCAGATTTTTTTGTGACGATTTTGGAAGGGGTTGCGATTTTTTGTGACGATTTTGGAAGGGGTTGTGATTTTTTTATGAAAGGGGTTATGAAAGGGGTAAAGGACCCCTTTCATAAAAAAATCGCAAAATCTAGTTTTCAATTTAGAACCACCAAATTTGGTATACTATCTCATGGTACTTTAACTTAGACGGTCGACGGTTTTTGGGACGGGTCAAGGCCCGGGGGTTCAGAGCCCCCCCCCCCTCCCCACACACACACACATACAACATTTTCTTAAAAACTACAGTTTTCAATTCAGAACCACCAAATTTTTTATCATGAAACTCTAACTTAGACGCTAGACGGTTTTTGGAAGGGGTTGGAACCCGGGTGTGAGAGCCCTCCCCCTCCTCATAAAAATTTCGTAAAATCTACAGTTTTTAATTTAGAACAACCAGATTTGGTATACTACTCATGGTTATCTAACTTAGACGGTAGACGGTTTTGGGAAGGGGTCGGGGCCCGGGTCAAGGGAGCCCCATGCAAAATTTTCGTAAAAAGGTCCGTTTTTTACTCTTAAGAATACCCTATCTACGTTCTAAGGCGCTCTTTGGCCCTTTGAGGGCCTTGCACCATAAACCATCAACCAACCAACTAACCAACCTACGGTCTAAGTTAGGGACTGTAGATAACAATAAAGTGCAAAAATATGCGTTTAATGATGTATTAAAAACACAAATCAATATAGTTTAGCTTTCACTACCAACGAGCGTCTTATCAGAAAGAAATATAATGTAATGTAAATAGAGAGTTCCAGATATTCAAAATTCAAAACGGTAAGAAAAAGATGATCAATGCCAATGTGAAGTCGTAAGCATGCGACATCACATAGGTACATTGCATTTCTGTGTCGCGGGATTCACAGAAGCACACGCCAGATGTACGGCAGTTCTATAGATGTCTCCTAAAAGTTAAGTATTCCCATTCCTTTTTCTTTCTTTTTTGTTTCGCAAAATTAAATTAACTAAATCAAAAAATTTAAAATAAATTTACTGGAAAATTGCAGGAATATCTTTTTCATTCATTAACTTTCACCTGCTGAACTTGGTGATTCCACAAATAGTAATATGTACCTGGCAAATAACTGGTATCCCTGCTAGTACAAATTATATTAATGATTTATTTGCGTCCAGTTCAATCTAGTATGTCCATAAGAGCGTTTGGGGCCGTATGAAAAATACATTTCAACGTGTGCCGCTACGGCGGCGGAGTGATCTAGGCGCTGGCTTCTGACCACTTGTCGAGAAGGATCCTGGTTCAAATCCCGGTGAATCATGGACGTTGTGCTTGACTTCTGGCACTGGCTGTCCCCCATCCCAGGAACCAGAGGCCCAAAATTGGGAACGTCCGACTGCTTATAGCCCACTGAATTGATCACGGTGGTCGTTAACCCCCCCCCCCAAAAAAAAAAGATTGCGACGTGTCCATTGCTATTTGTTATGGACCGTACAAAAAGTATGTTTTTGATATCAACGTGTCCACTTCCATGTAGGCTGGCCATGAAATGTTAGGGGACCGTACAAAATTGCACTTTTGTTTTTACCTTGTCAGCGCTTCGGTATATGGTTGAAGTATACGTATATATAGTTGGGCCATTTCAGCACGTAGTTTGGTTTATATAGAAAATAAAGATAATGTTACATTTTTACTCAGCTACAACACATTAATCCCAGAGGCTATTTGTTGAAATCTTTAATCCGCCGTGCTCATATTCACAACGTTAACATAACATGTCAAGTTATTAATGTTGCAGTTTTACCCTGTCACAAAACTTTAGTTACAAGACTTTAGGCGTAAACGTTTTTTAGGAATTTTTAGTCCGACGTATTCATAAGGTTTCGATAACATGCCAAGGTTATGGTACTGCGTTTTGACTGAGGCACAAAAATTAATAAACAGGCCTTAAGCCTTTTTATCAGTGTTCAATCAACCGTGCTCATATACATAAAATTTTCAGAGAAAGTCAAGTTTATTGTGTTGCGCATTTACTCGAGTACAAAACTATAAACAGCCATTAACTTTCACCCGCTGAACTTGGTGATTCCTCAATTCATCCATTAACAAGTCTTTTAAGTGATTGTATGCTATGGTCATATTGATAATGTTTGATGACAAGTCAGGTTAATGATGTTGCACTTATTAAAAAGACTTAAAAAGGTGTAGAGGCTAGTAATTATTATTTGAAGTCTAAGTAAAAGCTCATTTTCAACTTGACTTGTCATGAAATCCTTATGAATATGGCATTTATTTTATTTTGTACATTTTACAAAGCGTATGCATTTTTTTTTTTTTTGGCACTCGTTTAATTTTGTGTTGTACTTGTTACATAGCGTTTCGCATTTTTGTAATGCTTGTGACTTGTGTTTGCATTTTGAATTTCTAATTGTTTCACATTTTGGATTACTTTTTGACATTTTATGTTTTTGACATGCTATTTTGAAAATTTTGTCTTTTTTAATTTTGCGTTGTGTTTTACATTCTTGCATCTTCGGCGGAATTACATTCTTGAAAAATTCAAATACAAGTTAGTAAAAGGTATAATTCAATTAGTGAGAATTACCAGCACATTTTAGTAAAGGGTAGAATTATATGAAATTCCTCTTAAAAAGTCCAGCATGTTAACATTGTCTCTGTGCGCTAAAGAAGTTCGAATTCCTTTTTATCTTGCCAGCGTTTCTTTTCTGGGTGGATTTGTTGGAATCTGTGCTATCACTCTTTCGATTTTAGCCATAGTTGTTCTCTGCTCTTTCGCAATTTCACTGATTATTTCGTACAGTCACAGTTTTTTCTCTCCCAGAATTGTATTCCAGCGTCTGTCTAATCTTTCAAGTTCGTTTTGTGTTCTGGGAAAGCCAAATAAATTGTTTTCACTTACTGACCAAATTGTTGGCGGGAACAGCGGAGGGCTTCTGCTCGGATTGTTTCTTCTGCTTCCACGAAATTTTCCAAGAACATAATTTTCCTCAAACCACTGAACTACAGAATCTGCATATTCTAGTAAAATTGATTTCACTTCTTCAAAAGCAGCTGGAATTTCATCAGATGAAAAAAATGCGAGTGCTTGCAAATGTCTGACTTTGAGAGCAAACTCACTGTTTTCCCTATATTCCAATTCTATGCCAGAGGATGGATATTCCTCAGCACATTTTTTTCCGAGATGAAATCAACAACATTTGTATGTGCTGCTTCCAAATTCCTTTTTAGCAGCATTATAACGGTAGCTATTTCAGAATCTATTATTATGCGTATATTGTGGTGCAAGCTGAATATCATAGTCTGATGCATAGTCTTGTAAATCCTACAAAAATACTGTATAATAGTATTATATTCTTTATATTTGGCTGGAAAGTAACCCATAAACTAGTGAGACAAATCTGTGCATCTCTGGATTCGTTTCAACCATAGCATGAATGGTACATAATTGCCTAAAAAGGGTTGGACAACTTTCAAATGTCCCATCCATAATCCAGAGGGGTGCTTCTTTAAGCTTTCGTAAATTATTCTCTGTGAAAAATAAAATAATTCTTTGATGTCCAAATGCGCTATCTCTGCCAAGAAATTTTGCACCATCTCCTCCTGTAAATTTATTGGGGCATCGATCCGTTCTGAAGTCGTAGGCTCCGCAGGCATGTCCTGGCATGTCTTCTCTTTTTTACAACTGGCCTTAGTGCATCCATATTAGGCATGTAAGCTGCATTTACTGTAGCCATTGACGTTGTCACGGTTTGAATAATTTGTGCAGGGGCTTCGTCCGTATTTCTCGCTCGTTCTTTTATTTGCGCTCTTGCAACAGCAACATCACTTTTCTCCGGTCTTGGAGCATGATTATGTGGTTTCTCATTGCGCATCCTGTGTTCATCTCCAATAAGAATAGTACTAGCAAAGCAGTGCAATTTCCATAATTTCTTTCAATACAGTGACAATACCGTAAATCACCTCGCACTCTGTTATGGCAAAATAAATACCCTTTCTATTTCAGCAAATCCTTTTCTTTTTGTGAGTTAACTATTTATGTTGCATTCTTCATCTGCATAGTGCCTTCGGAAAACAATGCACTTTCTCTTTCCAAAATATTTAGAATGATATATTTCCACTATTATCACTTGACAACGCACAACAAAGGTTTCAACAAGCACGTTCTCTGTTCTCCAGTCAACTACGAACTGATGAGCAACCATTCAATAAAACACTCAGAATACCGACAATCACGTGAAGCTTGTTCCTCCAGTTAGGGTTTAAGCGAAGTTCAAGATTTTCGTACCTGCGGTCACAAGAAGTGGTTAATTTTAAGGATCGGCATCTTATCATTTGTTTTTCCAAAACGCAGAGGTACGTGTATTTTACAGCTCGGCTGCTCCAGGCGGGGGATCAACAGATGCGAAGAACCCGGGAGCCAGGTTCCGGAGGCGGCAGCAGGCGCGGACTGGGCAGCTCTACTGTAGGCCGGTAGGCGTCATGCTAATTCTCAAAAATAAATTCAAATTTTTTCTGTGCTGCACTATGCGTATGAAAGAAAATTGTTATACTGAAAAGACAATTTGTTTACCCCGTAACGTATTAAACGAAACCTACGTCCCTACGTGCCAAATGATCTGTAAGCCAAACACAGTTTTTCATGCAACACCTTCCCCGACTTTCTAAGTTCAGATGTCTCGTTCGACTTATTTCCTGTACCGCCCCTCTCTTTCGCTAATTGCAGTTAAATGCCGTGAAATTGGTGTTTTACGTTGGGGTGTATTGCCGTGTGCCCTGAAGACTATACTGAAAGCGGTGAACCCCAGGGGAAAAGTATTCCATCAAAAGCAACAGAAATCCAATGCGAGAGCAAAACTTTGTTCGTTGGCATTACATCCAAGCAATTTAGGCGAAGTAGGAAGTGTGTTTTTCTACTACGACACCAGAAGATTGTCGCGAATGCTCAGGCAATTATGATACAGATGTGTCCTTAAGACTTCTTTTTCAAGACGTCCAATGGCCGGCACTATGGGATGGGGAGGGATACAGTGCGGATGATCTTTTTTATTGCTGTTAGAAATTCCTAAGCTCATTCTTCCTTAAAACTTTGCCTGGTTACCAGTAAGTACTGTCTCATGCCTCAACCATTGCACAGATTTGTTGTTTTTGTTTGCATTCTTTGAGTTAACAGCGGGAAAATATCTGAACTGCGTTGTTTCAGTTGGAAATATTTTTTTTACTTCAGCAACAGGGCTTCACGTATAATTGCAAAATACTTCGATAGAATAAACATACCTTACATGAAAAGTTTGCATGAGAAAATAGATTAATAATAAGGAAAATATTCTAAAACCAAAAAAAGAAATTGCGGAGCCGAAAAAGCTAGGTAGAGGAAACAAAAGGCTCTAAGAAAAAGTTCATATTTAAAGAAACCTGTAGTCGCTTAATGAGTAAGTGGTATAAATCAATACAAAATCATGTGCTGTATTTGAAAAAAAAAATTATAAGCAAGTAGGCATCGTGACTGTCCACAGTTTCCCCTTTTCATCCTGTCGACATTACAACCACCACAGAAAAGAAAATAACAAAAACATAACAAAAACACCCATGCAAAGTAAAATGCCCAAAACATAAAAACAAGTAACCACACAAAATGAAATGCCCAAAACATTAAAAAAACTGCAACCACACAAAACAAAATACCCAAAACATGGTAAGAAATTCTGTTGAAAGCACAATGAAGGTAAACGATAGGAGAAATATATGTTTTTAAAATTTAATACAAGTGTCAAAACTGAAATAAAAAGAAAGAAAAAAGAAATATTCCAAATTTCATTGTTACTTTAGATATTTTGACCTGTTGACATTTCGTAAATTGTACTTGCACTCGGTCAAAAACTGACCTGTTGACATTTCGCAAATTGTACTTGCACTCGGTCAAAAAACAAGGACTCTTGTTATGTTTTTGTTATTTTGTTAACAAGGTTTTTGTTATGTTTTTGTTATTTTGGGGTGTATTGCCGTGTGCCCTGAAGACTATACTGAAAGCGGTGAACCCCAGGGGAAAAGTATTCCATCAAAAGCAACAGAAATCCAATGCGAGAGCAAAACTTTGTTCGTTGGCATTACATCCAAGCAATTTAGGCGAAGTAGGAAGTGTGTTTTTCTACTACGACACCAGAAGATTGTCGCGAATGCTCAGGCAATTATGATACAGATGTGTCCTTAAGACTTCTTTTTCAAGACGTCCAATGGCCGGCACTATGGGATGGGGAGGGATACAGTGCGGATGATCTTTTTTATTGCTGTTAGAAATTCCTAAGCTCATTCTTCCTTAAAACTTTGCCTGGTTACCAGTAAGTACTGTCTCATGCCTCAACCATTGCACAGATTTGTTGTTTTTGTTTGCATTCTTTGAGTTAACAGCGGGAAAATATCTGAACTGCGTTGTTTCAGTTGGAAATATTTTTTTTTACTTCAGCAACAGGGCTTCACGTATAATTGCAAAATACTTCGATAGAATAAACATACCTTACATGAAAAGTTTGCATGAGAAAATAGATTAATAATAAGGAAAATATTCTAAAACCAAAAAAAGAAATTGCGGAGCCGAAAAAGCTAGGTAGAGGAAACAAAAGGCTCTAAGAAAAAGTTCATATTTAAAGAAACCTGTAGTCGCTTAATGAGTAAGTGGTATAAATCAATACAAAATCATGTGCTGTATTTGAAAAAAAAAATTATAAGCAAGTAGGCATCGTGACTGTCCACAGTTTCCCCTTTTCATCCTGTCGACATTACAACCACCACAGAAAAGAAAATAACAAAAACATAACAAAAACACCCATGCAAAGTAAAATGCCCAAAACATAAAAACAAGTAACCACACAAAATGAAATGCCCAAAACATTAAAAAAACTGCAACCACACAAAACAAAATACCCAAAACATGGTAAGAAATTCTGTTGAAAGCACAATGAAGGTAAACGATAGGAGAAATATATGTTTTTAAAATTTAATACAAGTGTCAAAACTGAAATAAAAAGAAAGAAAAAGAAATATTCCAAATTTCATTGTTACTTTAGATATTTTGACCTGTTGACATTTCGTAAATTGTACTTGCACTCGGTCAAAAAATGACCTGTTGACATTTCGCAAATTGTACTTGCACTCGGTCAAAAAACAAGGACTCTTGTTATGTTTTTGTTATTTTGTTAACAAGGTTTTTGTTATGTTTTTGTTATTTTGGGGTGTATTGCCGTGTGCCCTGAAGACTATACTGAAAGCGGTGAACCCCAGGGGAAAAGTATTCCATCAAAAGCAACAGAAATCCAATGCGAGAGCAAAACTTTGTTCGTTGGCATTACATCCAAGCAATTTAGGCGAAGTAGGAAGTGTGTTTTTCTACTACGACACCAGAAGATTGTCGCGAATGCTCAGGCAATTATGATACAGATGTGTCCTTAAGACTTCTTTTTCAAGACGTCCAATGGCCGGCACTATGGGATGGGGAGGGATACAGTGCGGATGATCTTTTTTATTGCTGTTAGAAATTCCTAAGCTCATTCTTCCTTAAAACTTTGCCTGGTTACCAGTAAGTACTGTCTCATGCCTCAACCATTGCACAGATTTGTTGTTTTTGTTTGCATTCTTTGAGTTAACAGCGGGAAAATATCTGAACTGCGTTGTTTCAGTTGGAAATATTTTTTTACTTCAGCAACAGGGCTTCACGTATAATTGCAAAATACTTCGATAGAATAAACATACCTTACATGAAAAGTTTGCATGAGAAAATAGATTAATAATAAGGAAAATATTCTAAAACCAAAAAAGAAATTGCGGAGCCGAAAAAGCTAGGTAGAGGAAACAAAAGGCTCTAAGAAAAAGTTCATATTTAAAGAAACCTGTAGTCGCTTAATGAGTAAGTGGTATAAATCAATACAAAATCATGTGCTGTATTTGAAAAAAAAATTATAAGCAAGTAGGCATCGTGACTGTCCACAGTTTCCCCTTTTCATCCTGTCGACATTACAACCACCACAGAAAAGAAAATAACAAAAACATAACAAAAACACCCATGCAAAGTAAAATGCCCAAAACATAAAAACAAGTAACCACACAAAATGAAATGCCCAAAACATTAAAAAAACTGCAACCACACAAAACAAAATACCCAAAACATGGTAAGAAATTCTGTTGAAAGCACAATGAAGGTAAACGATAGGAGAAATATATGTTTTTAAAATTTAATACAAGTGTCAAAACTGAAATAAAAAGAAAGAAAAAAGAAATATTCCAAATTTCATTGTTACTTTAGATATTTTGACCTGTTGACATTTCGTAAATTGTACTTGCACTCGGTCAAAAAATGACCTGTTGACATTTCGCAAATTGTACTTGCACTCGGTCAAAAAACAAGGACTCTTTAGTAACTTTTAATCGCTGTGGTCGTATTTATAAGGTTTGCATAACAAATCAAGTTAATAATGTTGCGCTTTCACTTAGGCACCAAATGCTAATTATTAGCCGCTAGGCCTAGGCCTTTTAAATAATTTTTGATAAGCGTAACACTCTTAAATTGATTTGTCATGCAAACCTCATATGATCACAGCATTATAAAAATTACTATAAATGCATATGCCTAGGTCTCGGGCGTATCTATTAATGCTTTGTGCTCGAGTAACATTTAAACAGAATTCATTTTATTTTCTATGAAAACTACATAAATATCAGCTCGGAGGACTGAAAACTATCAAAAAGCACTAGGCCTAGGGTCTGCTTAATAGTTCCAACCACAGAAAAGCGCATTGCTAAAATCTTGGACTTCTATGAAAACCTAATGAAAATTAGCACAGTAGACTGAAAATTGCTAAACAGGCCCAGTCCTAGGGCTTTCTAATTATTGTTTTGTACCTGACTAAAAGTGTAACATTATCTTTAGTTCTTACTAGCAGGGGTACCCGGTATTTCCCAGGTAAATATTAGTATTTCTAAAATCACCAAGTTCAGCGGGTGAAAGTTAATTAATGAAAAAGGTATTTCCGTAAATTTCCAGGAAACTTAATTTAAATTTTTTGATTTAGTTAATTTAATTATACGAAGCAAAAAAGAATTTACATTATTTACATTACATTGTATTTCTGCCTGATAAGGCAACCGTTGGTGGTGAAAGCTAACGTTTATTAATTTGTGTTTTTAATACACCATGAACCGGATATTTTTTTACTTTATTGTTATCTACGGCCTCTAACCTAGACCGTAGGTGGGGTAATGGAGTGCTGTATTGGGATGCAGTTCTTAAGAGTAAAAATTGTAATTTTTACGAAAATTTTGAATAGGCCCCCTTCACACCGGGCACCGACTCTTTCCGTCTGCGGTCTAAGTTACAATACAATGAGGTAGTGTACCAAATTTGGTCGATCTAAATTCGAAACTGTAGGTTTTACAAAAATTGGCATGGGGGCTCTGACCCCTGGCTCCAACCGTTTCCAAAAACAGTCTGCATTCTCAGTTAGAGTACCATGACATAGTATACCAAATTTGGTGGTTCTAAATTGAAAACTGTAGATTTTATGAAATTTTTTTATGGGGGGCTCTTACCCCGTGCCCGACCCGTTCCAAAAACCGTCTACCGTCTCAGTCAGAGTACCATAAGATAGTATACCAAATTTGGTGGTTCTAAGTTAAAAACGGTATATTTTACAAAAATTCTGTTAGGGGGGGGAGGCTCTTACCGCCCGGGCCCCGATCCGTTCCAAAAACCGTCTCCCGTCTAAGTTACAGTTTCATGATAACAAATTTGGTGGTTCTAATGTGAAAACTATAGATTTTACGAAAATTTTGTATGTGGGGGCTCTTATCCCCCGCGCCTTGACTTATTCCAAAAACCGTCTACCGTCTAAGTTAGAGTACCATGAGATAGTATACCAAATTTGGTGGTTCTAAATTGAAAACTGTAGATTTTACGAGAATTTTGTCGGGGAGGGGATTCTAACCCCCGTGCCCCGACGTGTTCTGAAAACCGTCTACCGTCTAAGTTAGAGTACCATGTTATAGTATACCAAATTTGGTGGTTCTAAATTGAAAACTGTAGATTTCACGAATTCTTTGATGAGGGGGGGGGGGGGCTCTGAACCACGGGCTCCGACCCTTTACAAAAAACCGTCAACAGTCTAAGTTAGAACATCATGAAATAGTATACCAAATTTGGTGGTTCTAAATTGAAAACGGTGTATTTTACGAAAATTTTGTACGGGGGGGGGGGGCTCTAACTCCTCGGGCCCCGACCAGTTATAAAAACCGTCTACCGTCTACGTTAGAGTGCCATGATATAGTATACCGAATTTGGTGGTTCTAAATTGAAAACTAGATTTTACCAAATTTCGTATGTGGGGGTCTGAACCCCGGGCTCCGACCCTTTCCAAAAACCGTCTACAGTCTAAGTTAGAATACCATGAAATAGTATTCCAAATTTGGTGGTTCTAAATTGAAAAGTGCAGATTTTACGAAAATTTAAAATTTTGTACGGGGTGGGGGGGTTGCTCCGACCCCCGAGCCCCGACCCGTTCCAAAAACCGTCTCCCAAAAATTTGGTGGCTCTGAATTGAAAAATATAGATTTTAAGAAAATTTTGTATGGGGGGGCGGTCTTACCCCCGGGCCTTGACCCGTTCCAAAAACCATCTACCGTCTAAGTTAGAGTACCATGAGATTGTATACAAAATTTGGTGGTTCTAAATTGAAAACTATAGATTTTACGAAAGTTCTGTGTGTAGGGGGGTTAACCCCCTTACCCCGACCCGTTCTGAAAACCGTCTACCGTCTAAGTTAGAGTACCATGATATAGTATACCAAATTTGGTAGTTCTAAATTGAAAACTCTAGTTTTTACGAAAAAAAATTATGGGGGGGGGGTTCTGACCCCGTGCCTGTCCCGTTCCAAAAACCGTCTACCGTCTAAGTTAGAGTACCATGAGAGAGTATACCAAATTTGGTGGTTCTATATTGAAAACTGTAGATTTTACGAACATTTTGTATGGGGGCTCTAAACCCCCGAGGCCCCGACCCGTTCCAAAAACCGTCTACCGTCTAAGTTAGAGTACCATGAGATAATATACCAAGTTTGGTGGTTTTAAATTGAAAACTAGATTTTACGGCAATTTTGTAGGGGGGGGCTCTGACACCTTGGGCCCTAACCGCTACCAAAAGCCGTCTACAGTTTAAGTTAGAATACCACGAGGTGTAAGTTAGAATACCAGATTTGGTGGTTCTGAATTGAAAACTGTAGATTTTACGAAAATTTTGACGGAGGGGGGGGGGTTCTAATCCCCCGTGCCCGACGCGTTCTGAAAACCGTCTACCGTCTAAGTTAGAGTACCATGATATAGTATACCAAATTTGGTGGTTCTAAATTGAAAACTATAGATTTTACGAAGATTTTGTATGTGGGGGGCTCTTACCTCCCGCACCTTGACCTATTCCAAAAACCATCTATCGTCTAAGTTAGAATACCATGAGATAGTATACCAAATTTGGTGGTTCTGAATTGAAAACTGTAGAATTTACGAAAATTTTGTATAGGGGGTGGCTCTGACCCCTGGCTCCAACCGCTTCCAAAAACCGTCTACAGTCTAAGTTAGAATTTCGTGAGATAGTATTGTAAAGTACGACTTCCACGCACAAAAGCGCGGAAGGATACATTGACATTTAATGACTTGAGCGTATGGTGAGTGATGAAGAGAGTTGCGAGAGAGATAACGAAGGAGGAGGACATGGCGAGCTTTGGCTAAGACAACAAGTTCAGTTTAATTCGCGGAGTGTATTCCAGTTGATGTTTTTGTGTAAAGTAATAAATGTTTTGTGTCGTGATCGAGTGTCTGTGATGTTACAGTGTACCAAATTCGGTGGTTTTAAATTGAAAACTCTAGTTTTTACGAAAAAATTTATAGGTGGATGGCTCTGTCCAAAACCGTCTACCGTCTAAGTTAGAGTACCATGAGATAATATACCAAATTTGGTAGTTCTAAATTGAAAACTAGATTTTACGGCAATTCTGTAGGGGGGGGGCTCTGATCCCCGTCTCCAACCGCTTCTCAAAACCGTCTACAGTCTAAGTTAGAATACCACGAGATAGTATACCAGATTTGGTGGTTCTGAATTGAAAACTGTAGATTTTACGAAAATTTTGTATATGGGGGCTCTGACCAACCGGGCCCTGCCCAGTTCCAAAAACCGTCTACCGTCTAATATTTTTAGTGCCAAAGAAAAACGTAATATTCCTATCCTGTCTGCGTGTCCAAACTTTATAAATTTGATCAGGGAGCAAGACGTTCGAAATCGTACGTTTTCCTGCATTCGTTTTGTATGTAAGCAAAATCTGTAAACGCGACGAATTGACGCTCGACGAATCGTCGTGGTCGGCGAATTGACGCGCGACGAATTGACGCAGTCGACGAATTGACGCGCGACGAATTGTCGTAGTCGACGAATTGACGCGCGACGAATTGACGCAGGCGACGAATTGACGTAGTCGACGAATTGACGCACGCGACGAATTGACGTGACACCCCTTTATCCACGGGATAATTTCCCCACAGCTGAGTTCAGAAACTCCCTCACAGATAACTTTCCCATTACTCTGTGGACCTCCCAATCGGGATTCTAACCCTGCGCCCGTCAGTAAGATTGCATTCTCATACCCTTCCAAACTCTTATCTTGAGTGAATTCTCTTTTCGCTATGGATCCCTGCACCGCAAATTCCTCTCGCAGAGTGTGACATGCATCGTGCATTTCAGCATTTAATTTAACTTCATTACCATTGGCATATTTATTACCTACACTGAGCTCAGAATTTGCTTCTTCTCTGGCCTGCAATATCTCTTTAGTGAGCTCAACCTGCTGTATCTCTTGTGACGCTTCAACATTTTCAGTCTGTGTCTCCGTCTGAAGTGCCAAGTCCAGTTTCATAGCCGAAATTACTTTGCCCGTGGCATCAAAGGCATCACGCAATTCGCTCATCATGAATTTCAGTTCTTCAATTTCTGATTCTGTAAGTTCTGCCATTATTCTTTATTTTTTCTCTTCGATTGCGGTTAAAATACAGTGTCAGGAATTTAAACTCATAAATTTTGTAACCAAACAAATGATTCTTTCACCTAAAATTTCTATCGGCGTTGCTACCAAATTAATTTTGAATAAGCCTAGCGATATCCAAATGTTAACAATCAATTAATGTAGCACACGCCTAGCGATATCCCACTTCTGGACACCAATTGTTGCTACCCCCAGGGTCGCCGGAGTATCGAATAACAGAATAAGCTTTAAGAATTTAGATGTCAGTATGTCAGGCAATGGCTGACGGCCCGGAGGTAGACATTAGAATTTAGAATAAATATTTGTGAGCTGTTTTTATCGCCGAAATCTTAGTTACTGGTGAAAAGAATTTATCCTGCAATTTAGCCCATTAAAAGCAAGAAATTCTGACACATTAATTAGTCATGCAACTTCAGGACTGGCACGAGACAACAGACATTTAATCAATTAACAACAAAATATGAGGATAATGATGAAGACGTCTATATGCAGAGGATTGTGAAGGAGGGGCGTCAAGTAGACTCGCCCCTTTCGGGATAGCTCAGAGGTTGAATTTATCATTAAAGTCAATGATTACTTGTTGGCCTATACAGTCCGGCTTTAAAAACAGTTCTCAGCCGACGAGAGTCTATTGGCTGACCGGAGCCAATCTAATCACAACTGGCATGCATACATAAGTTATGTACTTACAGATTTGCTGTTTCCTCGGGTATCCATGTTTAGTGCACTCACTTCGATATGCACTCACTTTGTTATGCACTAACTAACATTTTATGTATTTTGGCTTTTAAGCACATCTCTGTGGTGACACGCCCGTTTCAGAGCGCGCACTATAACCAATGGAGAGGGAGTCGAACCCCCATCTCCCACTTTCTCTCGTGCACTGCATTCACCTGCATGAAATCATGGACGCATTTATGCGCACCAATGTCGTGGTGGAACGAAGCCGCTGACGTGTAGAAGGATCCGTTCGTCTCTCCAAAGGTAATTCTCGCATACATCACCGGTCGGCATCTCCATCATTCGGGGCTGTAATGCCATCACATCGTGTGACTTCCGGAATGCTGCTGGCTTTCTCTTACGTGCAGTCTAGCACCAGGAAAAGAGGTATCGTCCTATCTCTCCTATTTCCTCGCGGTAATATCAACCGCTCGGCCGCTCTTTGTATAGCTGGCCGGCATCTTCGGACAGAAGCTTTCCTTTCCTCGTAAAAGTATCGCGCCGCAGGATCTCCTCTGGTCCTGCTGGGTCCGAGTCCAGTCTCTTCACGAGCTTCTTTCAGACTATTCTTTTTCGCTTGTTTACATCGTTAACAGATCCGTTGCTCTCCTTCTTAGGGTTCTGTTTAAACTCTCTTGTCAGCCTCAAAGCATTTGGCGCGGTGAAGTGGTATGAAATACATGCCTCTGCATTCGGAATATGTGGTGGGTCCACTTCCCGAAAGTACGGAAAACACATAACTTAACTAACACTCCTTTGTCCTGCCAAGGTTCGGAGTAGTAAACGCCATAAGTTTCCTGGTCTGTTGACACTCTAATGGCCATCCGACTTGACCGACACACACTAAGGAGTCGACGCATCGCGTTCCCCACACCAGGCTAAGATTTCTCCCTTCCAAGAATAGGGACCCTTATCTCTTCTCCTCTTTTGAAATGCGGGAAACCACTAGCTGTTACTTTTCACCCCATAATTAATGCTGTTCCCGCCTATTGCCAAACCTGCTAATCGGATTCATTTCCGTACCTAAAAGTCGTAACAGGATTATGGTGTTTTTTAAGGTTGGTTATGTCAATACATTTTGTTTGTCTTATGAGCTTCCACGTTCGAGTTTAGTGTTGAGGTGCATCTTACATCTCACCAATATATGGTCACTACCTGTGTTGAACTTGTTTAGCACACTGCAGTCTTCTATGACGAATTTTCTGTTACACATAATAAAATCAATTTCACTAGTCGTCCCATTTGGATGTCTCCATGTTCATTTCCTTTGCGGCTTTTTCTTGAAAAAGGAGTTCAAGATGAAAAACCCTTCTGCCTCTGCAAACTCAACGAGAGTATTTCCACGCTGGTTTCTGTTCCCGTAACCGAATTTACCAACCGAAGTTTCATTCTATTTGCTGTTGCCCTACTTTTGCATTGAAATCACCCATAATGATCTTCAAGTGCTGTTTGCCTTTCTTATTTAGATTCCGAATTTCCTCGTAAAATTCTTCAATTTCTTCTTCAGGGTGACTTGTGGTGGGTGCATAAGCTTGAATAATCTGCGCCTGCTATCTTCTCAAGAGTTGGATAACGAGTCGTGCAGCTCTTTCAGAGGAAGTTTCAACTTCTACAACTTTATCCTTCAGTTTCTTGTTTATTATAAATCCAACACCACTAGTTCTGCCAGTATCTGTCCAACGTAAGTAGAAGAGATGTCCACTTTTAAGTTCAATGAGATATTCTCCTTTTCTCCTCACCTCACTTAGCCAAACGATGTTCCACTTGATCCTTTGTAGTTCCTCTTCCAATTCAAGAAGCCTTGAATCAGAAGATAGAGGCGTCCGTTGTAAGTAGCTAAGATCAGCATCAAATGGCAGCCTAGTCGGGTCCTCTGGGGATTCTTAGCACCTCCTGCCTTCATGTCGCACTGGCCGCTGTGTATATACACTGCTGGCCACCCAAAATGCAACACCAAGAAGGAAGCATCCGATTGGCATGAAATTCGTAGAATGCGTCGCCCGCGAGAGGACATGCAAACGATTAACATTGCAGGGCATATGCAAATCATATGCGCCCGGCACGCCACCAAGAAGCACTATAAGAAGGGTGTACAGAAGGCGGGGTATAAGTAGTGGAAGTGTGTTGTGCTTCCGGACCTGTGCGTGGGAAGCTTCCTGATGCCTCGTCGCAGAATACGGCAGTCATTCCAGCACGTTTCGGAGTTCAACAGTGGACGAATAGTGGCTTATCGCGACAGCGGTTTATCGTACTGAGACATCGGCGCCGGTGTGGAACGACATCCGGCCACAGTGAGGTGAGTATGGATTCGGTGGGTGCAGGAGGGACGGACGGACCGACGAGAGCGATTGCCGCAACCGCGGCACACCACCAAACTAGAGGACCGGCATGTTGTGCGGCGGGCATTGACGGCTCGCACCGCCACATCACGAACGTTAGCGCAGGAATCAGGGTGTGTTGCGCAACAACCTGTGTCAGCACGTACCGTTCGACGTCGTTTGCAAGAGCGGGGACTTGTCGCACGGCGCCCATTGCTCCGATTACCATTGACGTTACACCACTGGCGAGTGCGGCGGCAATGGCCCATTGAACGCCGCACCTGGTCTACGGAATGACACGACATTGTCTTCTCCGACGAATCCCGCTTCTGCCGCAACATCACGATGGTCGGATCCGCATGTGGCGGCACTGCGGCGAGAGACTGTATGACGCCTGCATTATGCATCGCCATACCGGTCCATCGCCTGGCGTTATGGCTTGGGGCACAATTGGATATGACACTCGCACCCCTCTGGTACGCATCGCTGGTACACTCAACAGCCAGTGCTACATCTGCAACGTTTTGGAGCCTGTAGTCCTTCCTTACCTGCAGGACCTGCCAGCGGCCACGTTTCAACAGGACAATGTGCGCCCGCACGTGGCACGCATCGTGCAACAATTCCTCACGGTTCACCAGGTGTCACTGCTGCCGTGGCTCGCCTGTTCTCCCGATATGTCGCCCATCGAACACGTCTGGTCGCTGATCGGCAACCGAGTGGTCCAGCAAGCACCACCTGCGGCTGTGCCTGATGAACTGTGGCAACGTGTAGGAACAGCCTGGACCGACATACCCCAAGCCCACATCCAAAGCCTCTTTCGTTCGATGCCGCGGCGTGTACCGGCCGTTATTGCCAACCATGGGGGCCACACGAACTGTTGATATCTGCGTGTTCCGCAAGTCGCACGGGCCTGTAAGCTCAATCATTTCATCTTTGTATCTGTTGTTATGTGTCCAGTAAATCTGTCTTTGCTATCTCGTGTCCTTCTTGCTGTTGCATTTTGGGTGGCCAGCAGTGTATATATATATACACGATCAAATCACATTATTGTGACCACCAGCTAATACCAAATCAACCGCCGTGTGCAGCACGGGCAGCAGCTAGACAGGCTGGAAGTGACTCAAAAAGGTGTTAGAAGGTGTTCACAGGTATGTGGAGCCATGCTGACTGCAGTGCATCTTACAGGTGGTGGAGGATCCATAGAGCCAACAACACGATCGAGGTGGTCCCACAGCTGCTCAATTGGGTTTACGTCTGGGAAATTAGGGGCCCAGGGAAGTAGTTTGAAGTATTCATCGTGCTCTTCTCTCGGACATTTCTAGCTGTGTCACACGTCGCATTGTCGTGCTAGAAGATCCCATTCACCCCAGGGAAGACAATCAGCATGTATGGGTGTACGTGGTCTGCAAGGATGGATTCATAGCGAATTTGGTCCATAGTGCCTTAAAAAAGGTATGAGTGGACCCAATGAATTCCACGAAAACATTCCCCAGACCATAACGCTGCCTCCACCAGCTTGTGTTCTTCCGGCAATGGCAGAAGAGCGTTTTTCTCTGATGCTTCTTGCCTTATACGACAACGTCCATCCGTTCAATGAAGCAGAAAACATGACTCATCGGAGAAGGCAATCCTTTGCCAATCAGCGGAGGTACAATTCCGATACTGCCGCGCAAATGTAAGCCTTTTCTGCCGATGCACCTTTGTTAGCATAGGTGCAGTGACCACCCGTCTGCATCGGAGCCCCATACGCAGCAGGGTTTGCTGAACTGTCGTTTTAAACACATTTTCGGTAGCACCCTGGTTCATTCGGCCAATGCGTTGCTACACTGTAGCGTGCCAATCAGCCCTCGCGCACCTTCAAAGTCGACGTTCACTGCTCACATCAATGGCACATGGTGCTCCGCAGTTTCCACATTGCTTATTCGCAATGGTACCATTTCTCCAAGCACGATACACTTTAACCACAGCTACATGCGAACAGTTCACAAACTGCGCTGTTTCAGAAATATTGCCACCCTTGGCCCGAAAGCCCATAATCATACCTTTTTGCAAATACCTTCCAAGCCAGCTCACGACACGTGCCTTCTTTCATTGGATACGCGCTGGTGACGTCAAAAGTAGGAGGTGGTCACAATAATGTGACTTGATTGTGAATATATATAATTGCAAGATCAGGCGATGCGCAAACAAATCCTTGACAAATGCCAACCCCACCTTCTCGCCGTGCGTCCTGTTTCCATTAAAAAGGCTCTGACGACCGACAAATAGCGGTATAACTATACCACCAAAATTAGAGGAAATGCTATCCTACACTCACCAACCCGTTTGGCCAGCGTGGTGAGTTATGGGCGCCCCTTCAACAGATAACCACAAAGTAAATTTTGGCCCCCAGTTTCCGGCAGGTGGAATATTCCTGGCCAGGGCAGCTGCCAGCACGACATGAAAGCAGAGGGTGCTAAGAATCACCGGAAAACCTGACTAGGCTACCATTCGATGATGATCTTGGCTACGTTAAACGGACGACTTTTATCTTCTGATTCAAGGCTCCCTGAATTGGACGAAGAACTCCAAAGAATCAGGTGGGACATCGCCGGGCTAAGTGATATAACCAGAAAAGGAGATCTCATTGAATTGAAAAGGGGACACCTCTTCTGCTATTGTGAGACAGATACTGGCAGTACTAGTGGTGTTGGATTTACGTATAATAAACAAGAAAATGAAGGGCAATGTTCTAGAAGTTGAAAGTTCCTCGGACAGAGCTGCGTGACTCGTTATCCAACTCTCAAAAGCATGCCAGGCTCAGATTATAAAAGCTTATGCGCGCACCGCAAGTCATCCTTAGGAAGAAGTTGAAGAATTTTACGAAGAAATTCGGCATGTAAATAATAAAGGTAAGCATGAAACGCAAGACAGTACAAAAAAAGTATCACTGAAGACGTAAGAAAATTCAGCTGTGAACTAGTGAGAAAAGCAATTGGAAACAACCAAAACCTGAAAACCGCAAAGGAGCATCTCAGTAAGAGAAGAAAACAGATTATGGCACTGAGAAAAGAAGGTTGCACTGTAACAAGAAATAGAGACGAAATTTTGGCAGAAGTGAAAGATTTCTACTCAAAGCTGATGATACATCTACTCTAGACATTACGAAAGTAATCCGTACCAAAGTCCCTCCAGCCCTCCTGGCAGAAGTTGCACATGCAATTAAGAACATGAAAGAGGAAAAAGCTCCAGCAGAAGATGGAATTATCATGGATATTATAGAAGAAGCAAGTGGAGAAATTGAAACTACACTCGCCCAAGTTTTCATTGGATGTCTCAATGAAGGGAAGGTTTCTGAAGATTGGAACAATGCTACAATGATCCTGCTACATAAAAAAGCTGACATTGAGAATCTCAGGAACTACAGACCCATTACCTCCTATCAGTGGTTTATAAAATCTTCACTAAGGTTCTTACACATCGCTTGAAGGCAACACTGGACATGGCTTAACCGAGAGAACAAGCTGGATTCAGGAGTGGCTACAGCACTATGTACACTCATGGACAATGAAATTTGCGCACCAAGAAGGAAGCATCCGATTGAACTGAAATTTTATGGACGTAATGATACAGATGAATGATAAACATGATGGTAAAAACAGAGCTGCAGGACAATTACTGAGGGATCTGTGGCACCCAGTCCGGTTATATTCAATAGCGCGTCGTACCACTTCGTGCGGCGATACATGCTGCAATACTGTCGGGCATGGAGGCAGACAGACACCTGATATTGTCCTGCGACAGACTGGCACACACGCGTTGGACAGTGTGCTCCAAATCCAGAATAATGCAGCACGGCGGCAGCTGGCGTTTCAACTGGTCCCACACATGCTCGATAGGGGACATATCCGGAAAGCGGGCATGCCATGGAAGTGTCTAGACATTGCGTAGGCAGTCCAGAGCAACCCAAGCCGTGTGCTGGGGGCATTATCCTGCTGGTATAGCGCACCTGGAATTCCTGCCAGGAATGGGAACGCATGGGGCAGTAGGATCTCATCCACATACCGCTGGCCCGTCAATGATCCACGTACCACTACTAGAGCTGATTGGCTATCGTAGGCAATGGCTCCCCAGACCTTAATGCCTGCAGTCGGGGAGGTATGGCGCTTGATAGCGAGGTTGGGATTGCGCCGTTGTCCCTGAGACCTCCACACCCGGACACGATGATCATCTGTCCCCAAAACGAAGCGGCTCTCATCGCTAAACACCACATGTCGCCAGTCTGTGGCGTTCCACGTCGCTCTGGCCTGGCAGCAGTGCACACGGAGCCGAAGATGTTCCTGTGTTAATGCCAGCACACGTAAGGGGAGCTGGAATTGCAGATTCGCATCCGCGAGGCGTCGGGCAATGGTTCGTGGGCACACAGGAGGCGCTACATCTGCCTTTATAGTGGACTGGGTGCCATGGGATCCGTTAGTGCTTGGCGTACGATCCGTCGATCCTCTCTTCCCATGGTTCTCCTGGTCCTTCCGAAGTCGCTCCGCCGTGCGGCAGTGCCGTCACGTGTTCACTGTTCCCAACACAGTCGGACGGTATGGTCAGAACGATCCACGTGGCGGGCTATACGGCGCGCCGACCACCCAGCGGTTTAAAGCCCGATGATCAGGTCTCACTCAAAGTCCGTACGTTGCGTAAATCGACGTCTCTGACGTCTACCGGCATTCTTGTCACTCTGTACTCTTGCTTGCGTCGGCCGGTGCTTTTCGCTTTCATAGGGCATCGACTACACGCAGGTTTATAAGGCTTCTGGTTCGTGCTTGCAGCGCCACCACAGGGTGTGCGCTCATGCACAATCGCACCAAACGTGGATCATTTGCATACCAGCGCGCACTCTTTGCAAATAGAGTACATACCAGCACGTACTCTATTTGCAAATTTTCCGGTTGTAGCATGTTTTCTTCTAAGTGCGCAAATTTGATTGTCCGTGAGTGTATATCATATCCATGTGCTGAGAGAACTAATTGAAAGATCGAGGGAATATGAACTCCTATTATGTGTGGCTTTTATTGATTACGAAAAGGCCTTGATTCCGTGAAATCCTGCGGTAGTGAAGATGCATACATTAGTATTATTAGTAATATCTATGAAAATGCAAGTGCAAAGGTTCGGCTATTTGAGGATACAGCACCAATACCCAGCAAAACCACAAGTGTTAGGAAACTGCCGGCCACCAGTGGGCGTGATGGGTCACTGCTGGCTGAAATCTGCCGCTCACGGTACTGTAGCGATCCGTTGGTGGTAGCGCCATCAGTTAGCAGCTATTGATAGCCCTACAGTCATATGTAGAGAGGTAGGGAGACGAATTAATTCCCTAATGAAATGCCGCGTCGGCGAAGATTACCGTCGGAGGAAAATTATGTAAATAATTAATGAAATGCAAGAAATAGTCAATTACTCTCATGTATTTATAGAAACTCATTTCGTAACAAAATTCCTGCACTTACACATGAAGAATGGAGAATATAAACAGCTATGAAACACACCCACTCCATTCCCAGGAATAACAAGAAAATCCGGACTTCAAACAGAAGACCCGGAAAGACATTGAAAATCGTTATTTTGGAAAAAAAATATGAAATATTACTCGTACAAAATGTGTATTTTCGTTACAAAATGATCAGGTATTAGGAAAAAAAAAAGCAACTCAAAAATATCTTTCCTATTTAGAACAAATGTAGCTTCGGACCAGGGAAAAAAAAGATACAAAGTTAAAAATGTAACAGAATGTGACATGAACGGGTAAATATATTAATTAAACAATCGGCTTTCAAGACCACAAAGACAGCACAAAACTTTGGAAAACGTCTTTAAGTTGGTACACTCATTGAAAGTGAGCGAAATTCCTAAGGTAAATAAAAAAAATCGTTACGTGGAAAAAATAAATTTATGAATTATATGAAACGGTTATTTACGAAAACTAACTCGCAATACAGTAAAATTAGAGCCCTTAGTTTCAGATCGCGCAGGAAAAAGGCTCACCTTCAAGCCAGCCTGCGCACGTGGCAAGCTAGTGTAGTGGCTAGAGCGTCCGCTTCAAAAAGATGTCGTTGGTTCGATGCCAGCCTCATCCACCGGGTATTTTTGTGGACTTGTTAGGGAAATTTCCGCAGCTCCGTGATATCATGTAGATATGTTTCGTTGGGAAAGAAAGAAAAGTTGTGCCTTAGGGGATCTGTGGATGTCTTTTTTTTTCTTACTGCTGCTGGGAAACTGGCGGACAAGATTCGGCAAGCCATAAGCTACGTCACGTGATTGCCGGCTGACACTGCCGGGAAACTGGCGAGCCACATTAGGCTAGCCATCATTTGTGGCACGTGCTTGTCGGACCGCTTAAGGGCCGCTTGTGGCAGCCATTGCCTGTGATGGATTACTGGTGGTCCTGTTCTGGCATATGGCAGCTGATGGGGAGCCAACTGTTGGCCGACTGCTGGCCTGAACTGTTGGCGCATGTGGTGGCCGCCGAGTCATTTTATTGACGCTTGGGCAGCGGCAACATAGTGCTGGGCCACTTCTGGCTACCAGTGCTGTCTTGAATGCTGGCCCAGTAGCACTGTTTTTGCTGTGTAAAAATTGGAAAGGGAGTGAGACAAGGTGATACCATATCTCCCAAGCTCTTTAATGCTACATTGCAAAATGTCTTTCAATCATTGAACTGGGGAAAACAAAGGGATAAAGATTAATGGAGATTATTCACCTCACCTTCGTTTTGTTGATGACGTCTTCAAAGCTGCAGAGTATGATCCAGAAACTTACTTACAAGAGTAAAGAAGTGGGATTAAAAATGAACTTTCAGAAGACGTTGCTTTTGGAAGAAATGAAGATTTATCAATTGATGGAGAAAAGTTGGAGATCACCGAGATCTACATTTATTACCTTGTAGAGTAGATACAGTTGAACCCTCATATAACGAGCTCGGATATAAGGAAGGTTTATATATAACGATGTCTTTGCAGTTCCCTGAATTTTCAATGCCATCGTAATGTTATTTCAACTGGATATTACGAAAGCAGTTTTGTCCAAAATCATATATAACGAAGTTTTTGCCTTTTTCCCATTCAACATTCCTCCTGCGGGAGAGTAGCCATTTTCTTTTTTCTTCTTCAGGATATCTTGAGACCTCTGACTCAATGAAATGCCCGAAGACTAGCCAGGTGGTGTCGGAATTTCCCACTTTTCCTTAATCCTCCTTCACTGGAGGGACCCCCACTTCATCACCCCAAGAGCTTAGAGGGTAAATGATCTGTTTCCCAGCTTGAGAACAGAAGGAGGAATGCGACAAAGGATCAGGGGGTGGGGTGTTGGAAATGCCAGGGGTGTCCAATGTCAGCGTCTTCGTTTTGGGGCCGTATGTTAAATTGTTCGGATGGACTAGATAGGCAGATGTTTGTCTTAATCGCACTTCTGCAATTTCTAAGTGGGCGCATCTGATGGTTTAAAGCTTTGGAAGCAGCAATTTTTCTCACAAATTCGTTCGTTAGAGCGCATCAACACAAACTGGCAAATCATGTCAGTTGTTAAACGAAAAACACTGAGTTTAAGTGAAAAAATTGAAGCCATCAATTTGGTGGAAAAAGGGAAAAAGAAGTGCGACGTAGCCAAAACATTTGGCATTCCGGCAAATTCACTATCCACAATTTTAAAAAATAAGGATGGTTTGAAGCGAAAGTTCTCGGAAGGTTCTTTTAGCCATGATAGAAAACGATTTCGTGAAGATCTTTATACAGATGTGGAAGCAGCGCTGTTAAAGTGGTTCCAAGAAGTGAGAAGCAAAAATGTTGCAGTCTCTGGCCCTTTGCTGAAGGAAAAAGCATTAGATTTCGCCCGACTTGTAGGAAAACCTGATTTTCAGCCAAGCAATGGTTGGCTTCAAAGATTTAAAGAGCGTCATGGAATCATATTTAAGTCCATTTGCGGAGAGAGTGGTGCTTCCGTGGATGATGAAACAACCCAAAAGTGGGTGGAATCAAGTGAAACCTTAATTTCGCAGTATAAAGCTTGCGATGTTTACAATGTTGATGAAACTGGTGTTTTTTTAATCAGTTATTGCCAGAAAAAACCTTAGCTTTCAAAGGTGAAAAATGTTCTGGTGGGGAAAACTCAAAACTCCGTTTAACTGTATTGCTGTGCGCAAATATGGATGGATCCGATAAAAGGGAACTTTTCATTATCGGGAAATCAAAAAATCCCAGATGCTTCAAGAAAGGGGAAAATTTACCAGTAAGTTACAGAGCTAATAAGAAAGCGTGGATGACATCGGAACTCTTTACAGAATGGTTGAAACAATGTGACAAAGAAAAATAGGAAAGTTCTGCTGCTTATCGATAATTGTGCAGGACATTCGTCCAACATAGTGTTAACGTCTACAAATGTACATCGGTTTCCACCAAACACTACATCAAAACTTCAGCCCATAGATCAGGGTGTTATAAAAAACTTAAAACTTCATTACCGCAAAATTTTACTCAGAAAAATTTTTATTAACGTGGAAACGAGGCAACCAACTGTCATCGATGTTCGAATGGCATGTGATATGTATGCTATCTAATGCTTGGACTACCGTAACTGATGTAACCATAAAAAATTGTTGGAAACGTGCTGGTTTTGGTATTTCAGTAGTAAATGAAGACACAGTGGTTACAACTAAAGACGAAACATGGAATCACCTGAGTGCAAAAGGGCTCATTTCATCGGATTTATCTTTTCCAGATTATCTGCTGGCTGACGATGACATCTCAACGGAATCTCAAAATACAGATCAGGACATCGTTGATGGCGTGTTGAACTCTCAGTATGACGCGTCCACTGATGAGGAGGAAGAACACGCAGAAGTTAAAAAAATATCAAATGCGGTGGCAATTGAAAGTCTTGATAATTTGCGTGCTTTTTTTGCGTCAAAAAATCTGTTTTGTTCAGCATTGTTGGATCAAATAGAAAAACAGCTGTCTACAGCAATTGTTCAATCCCCAAAACAGGCAACTCTGGATAGTTACTTCCAGAAGTGTGAATGAAAAATTAAAGGTAAATGTGTCAATTATTGTACTTCTGCTTTCTAATGCATACGTACTATAGTAGTATACTGTATGTGATTTTTTACATAACTTTTGCTCGTTTGCTGATACATTTAAGGCAAAATCGGATAAAACGAAGTTTGCGTATAACGAACTTTTTCTTAACTCCCTTCAACTTCCTTATAAACGGTTTCGACTGTATCAAGCAAATGTCACATTGATGAAGAAATTAATCTGCGTACAAAACTTGCTTGGAGATCTTTTGGAAGGAACAGCATAATTTTCAAGAGCAATATGCCATTATGTCTTAAAAGAAAAGTGTTTGATCAATGCATCCTTCCAGTGCTTACGTATGGTGCAGAGACGTGGACCTTAACTAAAAGAGACATACAAAGGCTGCAGACAACTCAAAGAAGCATGGAGAGGTGCATGCTTGGTGTAACCAGGAGAGATAAGAAGAGGAACTCGTGGATCCGAAAAATGACAAGAGTGAAAGACATCATGATCAGAGTAAAATCCCTGAAATGGCAATGGGCTGGACATACTGCAAGAAGGACAGCCCAAATTTTAGATTGGATTCCAAGGGACAGGAAAAGACCCAGAAGAAGACCACATGGAAGATGGGTGGATGAAATTCGAAAGTATGCGGAAGTGACATGGAGGAGACTGGCACAAGACAGACCGTTGTGGAGGAAACTTGGGGAGACCTTCGTCCAGCAGTGGATTGATAATGGTTGACAATGATGTTGATGATATATATACATACATATATACAAATCGTAGTCAAATTATTTACATCTAATTAATTAAGTACTTACATCTGCTGAATTTTGTAACTTTTGTCCTTAGTCCAAGTTGGTAAGATAGCTTTATTCCTTCAGGCATTTTTTAAGGTCTTTAAATTTCCAAATTTGACGTGTGATGCACAAACAACAATTAAAAGTATTAAGAGAACTTGGTCCAAACAGGATGAAATTGTGTATACAAGTAGAAGAACGCATTCGTAATATAATGGCGGAATTTGGAAATTCTAAAGACCTTAAAAAATACCTGAAAGCATTAAGTTATCAAAATTCAGAAGATATAAGTACTTAAAAAATGCCTGTACGCATCAAAATTCAGGAGATGTAAGTACTTAATTAATTAAGTGTAAACAGTTTTACTACGATTTGTATATATATATGTATATATATGTAAAAAAAAAAAAAAAATGGGATGTAAGGTCAGGTGATGCGTAACATCACAGCCTCTCCTTGACAAATGTCAACCCCGCCTTCTCGTGGTGCATCCTGTTCCCACTAAAGGGGCTCTGACGACCGCCAATAGCGGTATAACTATACCATCGGGATTAGAGGAAATTCTATCCCACACTCACCAACCCGCTTGGCCAGCGTGGTGAGTTATGGCCAAACCCCTCCAAAATGATTCCACAACTTAAATCTTGGCCCTCAGTCTCCGGCAGCTGGAATGTACCTGGCCAAGGCAGCGGCCAGTGCGACATGAAGGCAGAGGGTGCTAAGAATCCCCGGAGGACCGGACTAGGCTGCCATCTGATGCTGACCTTGGCTACTTACAATGGACGCTCCCTATCTTCTGATTCAAGGCTTCTTGAATTGGAAGAGGAATTACAAAGGATCAAGTGGGACATCGTGGGGCTAAGTGAGGTAAGGAGAAAAGGAGAAGATCTCATTGAACTGAAAAGTGGACATCTCTTCTACTATCGTGGGACAGATACTGGCAGAACTAGTGGTGTTGGATTTATAATAAACAAGAAACTGAAGGATAAAGTTGTAGAAGTTGAAAGTTCCTCTGACAGAGCAGCACGACTTGTTATCCAACTCTCGAAAAGATACCAGGCTCAGATTATTCAAACTTATGCACCCACCACAAGTCATCCTGAAGAAGAAATTGAAGAATTTTATGAGGAAATTTGTCATCTAAATAATAAAGGTAAGCAGCACTTGAAAATAATTATGGGAGATTTCAATGCAAAAATAGGGCAACGGCAACAGAATGAAACTTCAGTAGGTAAATTCGGTCACGGCAACAGAAACCAGCGTGGAAATACTCTCGTTGAGTTTGCAGAGGCAGAAGGGTTTTTCATCTTGAACTCCTTCTTCAAGAAAAAGCCACACAGGAAATGGACATGGAGACATCCAAATGGGACGACAAGTGAAATTGATTTTATTATGTGTAACAAAAAATTCGTCATAGAAGACTGCAGTGTGCTAAACAAGTTCAACACAGGTAGTGACCATAGATTGGTGAGATGTAAGATGCACCTCAACACTAAACTTGAACGTGGCAAGCTCATAAGACAAACAAAACCTATTGACATAACCAACCTTAAAAAACACCATAATACCTTCAAGTTGGAACTGAAGAACAGGTTCTCTGCTTTGGAAGGCCTAACATCGGAAGAAGTGGACATCTCTGAAGTTAACAGAAAAGTAACCAAAGCTCTTATGGAAACAGCAACAAAATTAGCTGAATCTAAGAACAAGTTGCATGTAAACAAATTATCAGGAAAAACGAAAATGTTGATGCAAAAAAGAAGAGAGATGAGGACAACTAAAGAAGATGTGACTTCCAAAGTGGAATATATAGAGCTATGCAAGACAGTAAGAAAAAGTATCACTGAAGACGTAAGAAAATTCAACTGTGAACTAGTGAGGAAAGCAATTGAAAACAACCAAAGCCTAAAGATAGCAAAGGGACATCTCAGTAAGGGAAGAAAACAGATTATGGCACTGAGAAAAGAAGATGGTTCTGTAACAAGAAATAGAGGCGAAATTTTGACAAGGGTGAAAGATTTCTACTCCAAATTATATGAAAGGGATGATACATGCACTCCAGACATCATGAAAGATACCAGTACCAGAGTTCCTCCAGTCCTTCCAGCAGAAGTTGCACATGCAATCAAGAACATGAAGCGGGGAAAAGCTCCAGGAGAAGATGGAATTACTGTAGACATCATACAAGAAGCAAGTGGAGAAATCGAAACAGTACTCGCCCAAATTTTCACTCGATGCCTTAATGAAGGAAAGATTCCTGAGGATTGGAACACCGCTACAATGATCCTGCTACATAAGAAAGGTGACATTGAGGATCTCGGAAACTACAGACCTATCAGCCTCCTATCAGTAGTTTATAAAATCTTCACTAAAGTTCTTTCACACCGCTTGAAGGTAACACTGGACATGGCTCAACCGAGAGAACAAGCTGGATTCAGGAGTGGCTACAGCACAATAGATCATATCCACGTACTGAGAGAACTAATTGAAAGAGCGAGGGAATATGAACTTCCATTGTGCATGGCTTTTATCGATTATGAAAAAGCCTTTGATTCGGTGAAACCATCAGCAGTTACAATGGCTCTGAAAACCTGCGGTATTGAAGATGCATTCATTAATATTATTAATAACATCTATGAAAATGCAAGTGCAAAGATTCGGCTGTTTGAAAACACAACACACATAAAAATTGGAAAGGGAGTGAGACAAGGTGACACCATATCTCCGAAGCTCTTTAATGCCACATTGGAGGGTGTTTTTCAGTCGCTGAGCTGGGAAAACAAAGGGATAAAGATTAATGGAGATTATCTAACCCACCTTCGTTTTGCTGATGACGTAGTCATTTTTGCAACTACCCCATCAGAGCTGCAGAGTATGATCCAGGAACTTGCTGACAAGAGTAAAGAAGTGGGATTAAAAATGAACTTTCAGAAGACAAAAGTGATGTTCAATGCTTTTACAAGAAATGAAGATTTATCGATTGATGGAGAAAAGCTGGAGATAACAGACACGTACATTTATCTTGGACAGCAGATATCAAGTGAGGGTCACATTGATGAAGAAATTAATCGGCGTACAAAACTTGCCTGGAGAGCTTTTGGAAGAAACAGCATAATTTTCAAGAGCAATATGCCATTATGTCTTAAAAGAAAAGTGTTTGATCAATGCATCCTTCCAGTGCTTACGTATGGTGCAGAGACGTGGACCTTAACTAAAAGAGACATACAAAGGCTGCAGACAACTCAAAGAAGCATGGAGAGGTGCATGCTTGGTGTAACCAGGAGAGATAAGAAGAGGAACTCGTGGATCCGAAAAATGACAAGAGTGGAAGACATCATGATCAGAGTTAAATCCCTGAAATGGCAATGGGCTGGACATACTGCCAGAAGGACAGATCATCGATGGACAGCTGAAATTTTAGATTGGATTCCAAGGGACAGGAAAAGACCCAGAAGAAGACCACATGGGAGATGGGTGGATGAAATTCGAAAGTATGCAGGGGTGACATGGAGGAAACTGGCACAAGACAGACCGTTGTGGAGGAAACTTGGAGAGACCTTCGTCCAGCAGTGGATTGATAATGGTTGACAATGATGATGATGATGATGTAAAATGATATTAAAAACTGGTATTTAGTATGAAAAACTTGGCGTAAGTAATTAATTAATTAGATGTAAATAATTTGACTACGATTTGCATATATATATATATATATATATATATATATATATATAAGTAAAATTATTCGATTAGCAGGGTCGCTTCGCGCACGATTTTCCACTGGGTCGCTTGGCGCACGGTCGCTTCCCGCTCGTAATCATATATATATATATAAGTAAAATGGTTCGATTAGCTGGGTCGCTTCGTCCACGGTAAAATATTGCAGGGTCGCTTCGCGCACGATTTCCAGAGGGTCGCTTGGCGCACGGTCGCTTCGCGCGCGACACCGCTGAGTACAGAAAGACGATGCACAAGTCGGTCGGTCTAGCGCTGCGTCTCTGTGTACTCCACGCACGCCACTGCATTCACCGCGCTGCTAACGACAGCCATTCTGAATAAAAGTTTCTTTTCTTATTACGACTTTGGGTTTCTCAAATTCATTTCTTACCAAGTTTTCTCAAAATTAATTTTCTTCAACAAACAAACAGGAAACATACACAATTTCTTTCGGATTTTTTGCGCCCCCCTAACATTGGCGCCCAGGTCACGTGCCCTACTAACCCCACCCCAGATACGACAAAGACTGCAGATAACAGAAAGAAGCCTGGAGAAATGCATGCTTGGTGTAGCCAGGAGAGATAAGAAGAGGAACTCGTGGATAAGGAAAATGACAAGAGTGGAAGACATCATGATCAGAGTAAAATCCCTGAAATGGCAATGGGCTGGACATGTTACCAGAAGAACGGACCACCGATGGACAACGAAAATTCTAGACTGGATTCCAAGGGGCAGGAAAAGACCCAGAAGAAGACCACATGGGAGATGGGTGGATGAAATTCGAAAGCATGCTGAAGTGATATGGAGGAGACTAGCTCAAGACAGACCGTTGTGGAGGAAGCTTGAGTAGATCTTCATCCAGCAGTGGATTGATAAAGGTTGACAATGAATGATGATATCGTGTTCGTTCTGACAGAAGGAGTGTTTTCTTCCCTGAAAGCAGCAGCGCTGAATTACTCCTCGTAGCGTGAGATGCACACAGTAGTCGTTCTAGCTCCAACCGCCGTCCAGGAAGAAAAGCAATTCAAAAACTAGAGTCAGCAGTACACACACCCACAGACATCTTAAGCGAAACAGTACCGATAAGCGAAATTATTTTCCCCGACACAAGTACGTCAGTGACTTGATACTTTATGTTCCCTGCAATTGACATGCGCGGGGCCAAAGAATTTTTTTACTGTAGTGCTCCTCCTTACAGGTAATAGATCGCTTTGTTCACATTTTTTGAACAAGGTTTCCTCTTTGTTTGTTTATTCATTTGGGACTACCACCGAGAGCAACTCAATAGACTATAAGCAATCTCCCTTCCTTAATTTAAGGACGCTGGTTCCAGGGAAAGGAGAGAGCCAGTGCCGTAAGACAAACACAGTATCCATGCCTCACCGGGATTCGAATCCTGGCCTATCAGAAGAGACCAATGGTCAGAAGCTACCGCTCAGACCACTGCACTCCCTGGACGGCGGAACAAAGTTTGGCCAAGAGTTCTTTTGCTTCACCCTTGCACATGAAAAAATTTCTCACAAGGATTCGGAAACCATCACTTCGAAACACAAGTATCGTTCCAACTTTACTGAGGTTTATTGTGATTAAAAGCGGTGTCGTAATGTAGGAATAAATGTAGTTTCTGTTTCTATATCTATCTGCTGTAGAGAAGAGAAGATTCCGCAATATTTCCAACAGTTACGACGAGCCAGACGTGTTAAGAATGTTAATTAAGTTCTCCGAAACATATGGCGCGAGTTTTCACCACTTGTATGCCTCTCCCCCTTCCCCCTCCCCGCACCCAAACCGAGTTACTTATTTCATTACACGCGCAGGTGAGTTGAAGGTATTCGCACACATCGCGGTCATTTGCATGGCCAGTGAGCGCTGCTGGTTTGCTTTTGCCCTTCAGTTTCAAAGCCAAGGTCGTGGCAAACGACCAATAATTACCCGAACATGTGCGCCAAGAGACAAACTCATCCGTAAAATGACTACGGTGGTCGGGCCGCTATACACAGTGCGCCCCACCGCGTACGATCGTTCGAGAAAGAACGGAGAACACGCAAAGCAAAGACTGCGAACATCTCATAAGCATTCCAATTCGCGACGCATGCCCGCGTTTCGCCACAATGTCAAAATTCACAAGATGAATATATTTTTAAGGAATGGGAGAAAAAAAAACGATTAATGGCTCCACCTTCCTTTCATTGCAGTAATCTGCGCATAAAATTAAAATCACTTTTCGAAACGAAAACGAGTTCTCGCGTTGTTTTGATATGATGCACCAGCCAAGAGGATTTACTCTAACGAATGACAGGCGTGATATTTGACACACATGCCTTCATTTTTCCTTCTTCATTTTTCCTTTCTTTTTCCACAGTTTCTTATTGATAGATTATTTTTATTCCGTTTTTTTTTTTTTTTTGGATTACGCCTACCATCATCAGCTGGAGCCTTTCTATTCTAATTTAGGGTCACTGTTTCCGGGAACGGTAAAGAAACAGTTCCTTTAGAACCTGCACTATATCCTCATACACAGCACTAACAGAAGTCCTGAAGCATGAATAGTTACACTTAGTGAGATGCAGTGAAACGAACATGCAAATGAGTTCTATTATAGATCATGGGTGACATACATAACCTATTAGTACATCTGTTGAAGTGCACATGAAAACTGATGTTCTTATGTTGCTACTCTTTTGTCTGTCTTTCAGCCTGTTAATGAGACTCGATCAAAAACAGACTGAAAAACTCTTCCTATTGGGCCGATACAAGAATAAGCAAGAATTTCTGTGTACTTTTCGCTTTTCTTGATGAACCATTTTTCGGTAAGCAGCGTATTAATACTATGAGCGCCCTTTAATGTGATTAAGGATAATGTTATCGGAAGGGATAATCATCGTTTATTGTAAACAGTTCTTCACTTTCTTGACCTGGGTATAATTAAAATATAAAAAGGTGTTTCTCTAAGAAAGTTAAACAAAATAATAACTTCTCGACACCCCTCAGTTAAAGTTATTCCTTGTCGACATTCCTCAGAGTGGTTTCCGAAATCAGCTGATACTCAGGAACGGTAAAGAAAGATTCAAGTCTTAATAAAAATACGGTTTATTTTAGAACTACGATAACTGGCCAAAAAATGAGCTAAAATAATATGGTTATGCAAGTAAGAATTTCTTCAACTATTTTGTGCAAAATTAAGAAAAAATCGTGGTTACATTGAAAGACGAGCATGCAGCAGTGTATGAAAAATATTGGTCTAGATCCTAAACCCTGCTTTACTAATGCTCGTCTGAGAGATACTGGTTCTAATGGTCTTATTATGCCACAGAAAGCAAAACATCCAGTAACGAAGCTAGAGAGAAAAAAATTCTTGCAATTTATCGTTGAAGAAAACGTGAAAGCATGTAAATATTATACTAAAAATGCTAATTTCTCAGAAGCCAAGAGGTGGATTGAAGAGATATGGCCCGAAATTATCGCGACATGTTCTCCCGTTAATATTCATAAAGTTGTTGGAACTGAATTTGAACCAAATAACATTTATTTGTTTGAAAATGGAGTACTAGAAGCTGTAAACCAATGGCTGTACATATCTGGAAATAAAAACAAGGATTTGAGCTCACTACTGTACTCCCAGTTTTCCCTGTTTTCAAGTTTACTCTGGTTACAAATCGAACTCTGTTCTCGCCTTCCCTGCTTTTATATTATTTCGCTTAAGGTCCGTCAAATAAAAGCACGAAACTGCTAATAGCTGTTCACTAAAAGCGCACTCGATTTTTCTTCTCATTCTTCAGCAGTGCAACGTCACATGGAGAAACAAGCACGGTATTTCCGAGTTTAGAATTTTTTGTCAAAAACTGAGTTCATAACATTTTGAGCACTCGTGGCTATCGGTCTGAGGTTTCTCACAACATTACATCTCTGATTTTGAAAGCTTCAAACAGCATCGTTAGCATGGCCTCTCCTGTCTGTTTCTATAAGCTATCAATCTAATAATACAAAGGTATGTTGCAGCAAATTTTTTTCCAATTTCGGGCACATTGCTTTAAGGTCATAAATGACCAAATTCGGGATTTAATTATTTAATTAATAATTTGAATTATCAATATTGGTTTAATTATTTCAATGAGAGTAATTCCTTACTGGGTTTGTGGGGAAATTATCCCTCCGCTGTCCGTGTTAAAATTTTGTTTCTTTTTATCTTTGACCTAACTCTCCCCCTTCGCGCAGGAATGTAGGATTAGAACGTAGACAGACGCCTGGCCAGGTGCAAATTTTTGAAACCAAATAAAAGATAAAACTATTTTCATGCCTGGCATTTGCAAAGAAGAACAAGACCGACGGTGGAATTGAAGTATTAGCTGCGACAGCCTTAGCTAACAATAGGGCAGAGCGTCAGCAATCGATGCCCTATGTAGGTTCAGTCAAAGAGTAAAAGAGTAGTCATAATAACAATAATGTAGTCCCTGTGTCGGGGAATATAACTCATGGAGCTAGCGCGTTAGCATAGGCGACAGGAAAGCTTAAAAGCCATACTCCAGAATACCCAGATAACAGAACCCCGAAACAGGGTGACATTGGCCAAATAAGCTCTCAAAGTGCTTAACCCGGCAGATGTTAAGCTAGACAGAAGAACATTTGCTCGAAGTGATCAAAGTCCGCCGAGAGGACAAATCATCAGTGATCAAGTACACCTCCAGGAGGTGACGACAGACTGCCAGGACTCACTGGTAAAGCGAAAACGATGATGGAGAAAGTGAAAACTTCAGAAATATGAGCTGACGAGGTCTTTTTCGGCTTAGTGTGCCGAGTGGTCTTATTTCATCCTATTTGGTCTTGTGGTCAAAATGATCTATCGCAATCTATTGGGCAGGCAATAGACGCAGAGAACGTACCTAAAAAGTGAAGACGGTCGTTGGATGAATTTTATTCTTTTAGGATGCCAGCCAGAAGGGGTGGATGAAGGCATCGAAAGCAGCCGAGTAATCGACACACCTGCATCCTTGAACGCCACCACGGGAGACAAAATCAACGGACAGAGGAAATTAGAAGCAGGAGGTTAAGGGTAAGACATTCTCCAAATATTTTAATCCCTTGCCTGTTTAAATAATATCAATAACGTGGAAATTGAGAACAAAGTAAGATTGCTCACCTCGTACGAGTAGGTTGGTAGGTAATCAATGAACCATATACTGGAAGCAAGGTGGACATCATGGGCGTCGCTGGCGGGGGTATGGGGGTGGATATGTCCCCTACAATATTTCTATGTACCCTCCATATTTCTGACATTGCATGTATTCAAATATGCGTTTATTCAATATACTTAGAAGATTTGCTGTTCCCAGTACATTTTGAAAAACTTTTTAAAAAACAAAGAAATTGGCTATTAGTACTGCACGCTTGCATCCCCTCTCCCTCCCCGATTCCTACTTTCCAGCGACGCCCATGTTTAACTTAAAAGTACTTGAAGCGATGTGCTTTAATAGAACTTGTCCGGTCCCACCATTAAATAGTAAGCAGGTTAAGAAATATGCGAGAATAAATTTTTAACTTGAATTTAACAAATTGTCTTTTTTTCACTTGCAGCTTCGCGAATTTGTATTCAGTGTCTGATGCATATTGAATTTTAAGGTAAACAGTATTTTTTTTTCAAAAGGTACTAAGATAAAACAAATATGATTCAGGGATATTTATTTAAATTTAACTTCATTGCGGCATGTGAGTTCTTGCGACAACCTCGTACGAGCTCGTATGAAAACACAACGCGTAAATGTCCCAACGAGACTGGGTCACCAAACCTAGGAAACCCAGTGTCATTGTGGCCACTTTAGACTACCTAATTTGATTAGTAAATTGATTAGTAAATTGATGCCAAACCGGGCTTGACGAGATAATAGGTAAGATCGCTTACAGCTTTTCATCTGAAGTAGGAAAATTGTTTTTATATACGAAAATCTTATTTTTGTTTCAACTAGAACATACAACAATCAAATTATGTGCGAAAAATGTGAGTTTGTTTGGTTTGGGTTAGAAATATATATACTGAAGCAGTTCATAAGTTATTGGTAATATGCTTGTTACTTTATGTCAGTCCGAGATGCTATCGAGAACCTGTGAATGAAATAAATGCACTATTTGGACCAGAGATCCGCCATCAACCAGATGCAGCATCTGTGGAAAACGGTGAAGCCGACGGAGACCAGTATTCTTGTGGCACACTTTTGATACGCCATTCAGTCCATGCCCACCCTCGACGAATTCATGGTGCTCTGAGACGAAAAGGAGGGAATTGTTCACTAATAAGCAAGTACACCAAATAAAAGGCCACTAACGTGTCCGACAATGGACACAAGCCGCTCTGCTAGTTTGTGTTGTGCAGAGTCTACAATGCATGTGACAATGTCGACTTTACCAGGATCCAATGAATCCTGGTATCCAATGCTCACGATGTCCCCAGCGCTAGGCTTACTTGTCCGTTTAAGTTGGACAACGCCCATAATGTGTCATGAGATTGTTTATATTGTGAATGGTAATATTAAGGTGTTTAAAACTGAATAAGAAATAAGAAATTAAATGAGAATTAGAGCACCAAACTGGCTATAATTTCTCAATAAGCCACTAAAATAAAGCAAATTAAGACTCGAGAAACCTTAAGTTAATGGAAAATTGTGTGACAACTGTAATTGTTGTATAAATGTTTGTGTAAGTTCCTGTCCCAACAGATGGCTATTGTTTTTAGCTTCGGAAATTATCGTTTTAAAAAAAGGTGTCACAGACCTAGAATTAGGTAATCCAATAAACGAAGATAATTTTAGTGACATGTAAATATACTGTTGCTACAAGAACACGCGTACATAATGACAAAAGTAGTAAAAGCGATTTTTCTGTGTACTGAATTGGATAAACACGATACATCAACTAGTGCAGCTTGCGAATAATCCGCAGCGTGGGAACAGAGTTCGCACACAGGTAGTGTTAGAGCTTGGTTTATTTTGATCTTTGAGTTTCACGTTTTTGTGACGTCATATCAGCAGCAGCAACGAGCAATGTTTTCCTGCTAAGCCATGCCTTTCGTAGCAGTTGAGCTTTCCTGTTCCTTAATGGCGGTTTTTTTTATTGGAGATTTAACGACCACCATGAGCAACTCAATTAGCTATAACAGTCGTCCGTCCTTAATTTAGGGTCACTGGTTCCAGGGAAGGGAGAGAGCCAGTGGCGTAAGACAAACACACAAACACAACATCCATGCCTCACCGGGATTCGAAGCCGGACCCCCTTTAGGACGAATGATCAGAGGTCATCGCTTAGACCACTGCGCCACCGGGGCAGCAATAGCGGTTGTGATTGACAGCCGATCGTAAAATGATCAAGAAGACTCTAGGTGTGTGTTTGCTCTTGGAATATTAGCGAACTCCTGTGAAATGGCCACAAAGTCGTAGTGTCTGTCATTGCAACGAATTCAAATGTGTTATTTTTTGTTGTTGTTTTCTTTCAGGTCACTGGATGGTGTTTAACATATTGTTTGTACCATATATTTTCTTCGAGAATATAGTTTGTTCTTTTTATACATAATGCGTAATGACTCATTTCTATTATGTCCGACTAACAATTTGATTACAACACGCAGGAGCAAAAAAATCAGGTGACCTCGTGTCCGCTCTTATCGCTGAGTATTCAAGTCTGAAAGTAAAACTATTCTGCGATGCACCTCTGTACCTCCCGATTGAATTACCTGTTCGTTGACGAAACGACGGCCTCTTAAAACACATTTCAGCGGCACTGTGCACTTTTTTAGAATGGCTTAACTCTAACCATAACAGTCCAACCTTCGGTCTTTCAGCACTAGTGGGGTAAAAGTCACAAAACGCATTACGTTATTCGCTTTGCATGGGTTGAAGGTGCACAAAAAGTGGTAATATTGTGTAAGGCTATCATCACGACACCAGGGTGACTGGTGCTTAGCCGCAGGGAAGCGAATGGACAAATATATATCTGTTTAGTTAAAAAAGTGATATCTCTTTGGCTCAAATAGAACCGAACAGATGTCACTAACTGAAGGAAACGGTGACCATGTCAGTGCATTAACTTCGGCAACATTAGTACAAATCCCGATACATTGGCAAATATCTCATTTATTTCTTTTTGTTCGCTGAGTAGGTTCGGTCTGCGTATTAAATCATCCATTACTGACTTCATTTCAGTAACGTTTACGCAGGAAGGTCGGAAGAGACACTCTTTACCCTTCGAAATTGTGCCGCTTTTAAACAGGTATTGCCAGGAAGCTGATGCCCTTTTTTCAGTTCGCATTCTCACTGGCATATCACTGATACTATCGGAAAGGAAACAAATATTAAAGTATCAAAGGACTGACAGAAAAGTTATGCACACAGTTTTTTAGTGTTACAAAGGGGTACTTTTGAATTTATAAAGTCAGAGATAATTTGTTCTAGAGAATTCGAGTGAGGACAAAAAGGGCACTCGTTTCAACAAAATGTGTTTGCAGAGCGAAAGTTCCCCCTACAGAGGCCCACGGCTTCACACAGCGTCGGGAGCTCTCCTTGATAAAACGGAATGCGTCTGAGATCTGTTAAAACTGTTACAGACGTAAACGAAGTGGGTTTGGTGTCGGAGTGAGTGAAATAGCAGAAATGTTGGCCGGGCCAAAGGGTCAAATGTCTGAGGAGAGGAACAAGGAATGTTGAAGGCTTCACTGGTGGCGAGCAATACATTAATCTCAAGTTGCTGATGGTATCCAGATACTGAATTCTGCACGAAATGGGTGCTATCGAATGAATTCGAGGAAGGAGGTCAAAAAGAAAGTTACAGACAGTGGCGTGCGTGACGTCCTGAGGAACGGATGTATTGAAGGGGCCTCCCTTGTAGAAATCGCAAACTCAAGCTGCGGTCTAGGCACAGAAGAAACGAAAAGGTTGTGCAAAGTTACTGAATTATCCAAGATTCCGAGAAAGTGCCGACTCTTAGAAGAACCGGTAGAAGTTTGTTGGAATCGACCACTGAGAGCACGGAGGGAACTTTTCCCTGGGCTCCATCACCAGGGGAGCTTAGCGGTCAGAGCGAACATCACGCTCTCTCCCGCTCTCTCTCTCTGTCTTCAGATTGAGAAGGTAGACAACCTACTCTCCACCCGCAACTAGGGATGGGCGATATTTGTAAAAGTATCGATACCGAAATCATTTGATATTTCTGAGACCGATATATATATATTGAATCGAAAATATCAGTATTAAAAAATCCATATATCGGATCGAGTTTTGATATTTTTTCAATACTTCTGATCTCAACACGTCTGATATTCCGGTTTATTCACTGCCTCAGGGTGATCACTGAATCCGATCCAATGTTGTGCCAAGTATTGGCTGTTGGCTAACTTGGCTTGTTCGCACAAATCTCAGCCAGGCACTAAAGCTTCTGGGCGATGCCATTTGCAAATCTGCATTGTGTTTATTAAATAGAGTGCCAAAGTGTGTATAAATAAATACACATAAACTATTCCTTACAGAGTTATCCGAAAATGATAGAAATCACGCGGTTTTATATCCACATAAAATAATTTTATAACTTATGTCACAAGGAATTTTCTTCGTAATTTTTTTCTTTCTAAAACACAAATGTAGTTCCAGGGTTCTTAAAACCATTTAAGAGTGTAAAAATATCCTGCAGCCTGAAAATATAGTTGCAATCAAGTTTGTTAACACCATTAAAATAGTGATATCTCAGAAACATATATTGTTAACTTCGTACCTTTTACAAGACGGACGCTGTACTTGGAAATAAACGTAGTGCGTTTATTTTGCCATTTTACGTCGTTTTGTTGTGTAAATAATTATTTCCGATAGTGGAATTGTCATTTAACCTTTTTTTACAAGACGGGCGCCATGGTTTTTTACAACTTTAAAACTCGTTAAAAACTGAAAAACGTAGGGCGTTTATTTTGCCGTTTTACGTCGTTTTGTTATATAAATAAATATTTTCGATAGCGGAATTAACATTTCACTTTTTTATAATTCATAAAAATTCGCTAAAAATATATCTTGCATGCTGGGCTGGAAAGCCAACATCAGGATTGTTTACATCATAGCCATGGTAATGTAAATAGGTGCGCCCAGGGGCGTATTTATAAGGCAGTTAAGAGTCCTTACCCTCTCTCCCCAAAAGTGTTTAAATGTATTTTTTGTTGTTGTTGTTGTTGTTTTTTGTTAAAATGTGCCTTACATTAGAAAAAAACGCTTAATTTATTAAAAATTCCTTAATTTACGTTAGAAAAAATGCCTTAATTTCTTTCTATTCTGATTCTTTTATTTTGTCCTGGTGGATTTAAAAATTTCATTTTATTGGAACCCCTAAAGAAAAAAATTCATATATGCCAATGCCCCTGGTTGCCCTTCCTAATGAAGGGGGAAGATCACTGATGGGATGAAAGTGGCCAAATGGGAGGAAGTTATCATATAAATTTACAGGGAAAAATGGGAGCACTGTGCTTTTTTTCACAAAACATGTTATCATGACTCCTTGTACTTAACATTGCTACCTATGCAAGATTGTTGATACAGCGAGACAAAATTAGTCAAAAAAATCATAAACGTTTTGTGTTTATATAATATCTGCACTTCCCTTACTCTAATGGGTGGGGAGGGGTGGCTGTGTGGTTGTGGATAGTAACTGTCACTAACGATATTTGAAGGTTTTGATTATCGTTTGAAAGTAAACAAACTGGATGTCAGCTAAGCACACTCAACATCTTTTTAAAGAAGATGTATGAATAAAAAAAACACTTGAAATGGAATTTGAGTAAGAAATATTCTGTTACATGGAAGACCAGTAAATCACAGGCAATGGATAAATAATTCTCATTGATTTCAATATTCTACACATGTAATGTTTTTTCCCATTATTCGAAATGCCTAAACAAAATCACTGTGTTACTTCTGTCTGAAATATTACTTCCTTAGCCTGCAATCACAGCATATTATTGCAATTTCTAATACAGAATGTACTGCAAAGTCATAATGCCGTTGAGAGGTAAATGGCTAGAGTTTTGTAATGCAATTTTGAAGAACTTTACAAACATACATGAAAATATATTATTTCAAAGTTAGTGTGTGTGTATATATATATATATATATATATACTTAAGAGCAAAACTGAAGACTAAGGAAAAACTTTAGAATTTAAAACGAAGGTTGCAAAATAACCTGAAGATCAAAACGCGCAACGCAGCAGTTATGAAAATTCAGAATTCATTCTATTAAGAAGAGACTGAAGCAAAAAATTTTTTTGACTCATACCAAGTACAACATAGAAAAGGTTATGTATTGACCGGTGTGAAAGAAAAGAGAAAAAAAGAACAACTGAATGCAGAAAGTGTCGAGAATACTGAGCCCTGGCTTTATCAAGGACCAGCAAAAACTCTGCACTTTCTCACTTCCACAAAGACCCATTTGGAAATGGGCCCCTGCAAAGCCACGGATGCAAGCAATAAGCCCACCAAAAAAAAATCTTTTAAAAATATATATACACGTCACGACCCCCGCAGAGCCCCATGACCAAGCCCTAGTTAACAATCCAGCTTGCATCCACAACCCTCCCGGCCCGACCCACGCTCCCCATCTGTCACTACTAAACAGAAAGAAGATGACCATAGAAAACTCAAGGTATAAGAGTGACATAATGAACCAGCAATAATGTTCAGTAATAACAAATTGCCAAGTTCGCCTGAGAGAGAATTTAAACCTGAATAGCAATACAAAAGTATTACAAGTTCTTAACATTGCAATAAAAAAGGAAATATTAATTTTTTTCTAAAGCACAGATTCTTGAAAGAACACTGGGTTATAAAAATCCCCTACTCCACTACTTCTGACAACACAAAAACGAAAATAAAATAAAGACAATAATAAACTAAAGAAATGCTTTGTGAAGGTTATGTGACATAAACAATTAGTTGCAATATGTACAAAGTATTTCAGAAGTGCTTTAAGTGCATAATTAAGTAGTTATTAAGACCTTAACTGCATTGAAAACACAGCGCAGACTACAAGAACAATGAAACGGCCTGCTGCTTGACCTTAGTTCCCTAAAACACGTGCAAAAATACCAAGAAAAGAAAGAGTTAAAATACGCAAAAAAGTTAATAGACTTGCTAGTGCCTAAATGCTTAAAGCAAAAAAAGAAAAAATGTTTAAGAAGTTCAAATATTGAACCTGGAAAACCTAAAACCCAAAGACAAAGGAGAGAGCTTACCTCTTATGCAACTTAACTTCTTCCACTCTTGAGGAAACATGGCCGACCTTTCAACCCAAACTTCCAAACACCCCTGCCACTCCCTAGTCGCTGGGGGCAGTGTGGGTGGGGCTGAAGGCCTCCACACACTGAAAAAATCCTACTCGCGGAGATTTTAACTGGAGAAAAATATAATTAAGATTGTGGACCTGTATGATCAGAAAGAGCAGAATAAACTCTCCAGAATACATGAGAAATATTATTAAATACACAAGTAGTGTATTTAATAATCTTTGCATGTATTTAATCACCTTAGTGAGCTTCTGTAGACTATTCAGAATCCTATTGATTTTAATGTTAGTTTTACTATTTTTAGTATAGCTATTCTAGCGAGTGAATAACTAGTTTTCTTTTATATTTATTTTCATTTTCTTTTATAAACAGGTTTTTAAGTTTTTTTTGTGATTTTATCTATATTATTTATTTTTTTATTTTTAATAGGACCTTCTTATCCATAGCACTAAGGTTTCTTTTTGTAGTTAATATCACAAAAAAAACTTAAAAACCTGTTTATAAAAGAAAATGAAAATAAATATAAAAGAAAACTAGTTATTCACTCGCTAGAATAGCTATACTAAAAATAGTAAAACTAACATTAAAATTAATAGGATTCTGAATAGTCTACAGAAGCTCACTAAGGTGATTAAATACATGCAAAGATTATTAAATACACTACTTGTGTATTTAATAATATTTCTCATGTATTCTGGAGAGTTTATTCTGCTCTTTCTGATCATACAGGTCCACAATCTTAATTATATTTTTTCTCCAGTTAAAATCTCCGCGAGTAGGATTTTTCAGTGTGTGGAGGCCTTCAGCCCCACCCACACTGCCCCCAGCGACTAGGGAGTGGCAGGGGTGTTTGGAAGTTTGGGTTGAAAGGTCGGCCATGTTTCCTCAAGAGTGGAAGAAGTTAAGTTGCATAAGAGGTAAGCTCTCTCCTTTGTCTTTGGGTTTTAGGTTTTCCAGGTTCAATATTTGAACTTCTTAAACATTTTTTCTTTTTTTGCTTTAAGCATTTAGGCACTAGCAAGTCTATTAACTTTTTTGCGTATTTTAACTCTTTCTTTTCTTGGTATTTTTGCACGTGTTTTAGGGAACTAAGGTCAAGCAGCAGGCCGTTTCATTGTTCTTGTAGTCTGCGCTGTGTTTTCAATGCAGTTAAGGTCTTAATAACTACTTAATTATGCACTTAAAGCACTTCTGAAATACTTTGTACATATTGCAACTAATTGTTTATGTCACATAACCTTCACAAAGCATTTCTTTAGTTTATTATTGTCTTTATTTTATTTTCGTTTTTGTGTTGTCAGAAGTAGTGGAGTAGGGGATTTTTATAACCCAGTGTTCTTTCAAGAATCTGTGCTTTAGAAAAAATTAATATTTCCTTTTTTATTGCAATGTTAAGAACTTGTAATACTTTTGTATTGCTATTCAGGTTTAAATTCTCTCTCAGGCGAACTTGGCAATTTGTTATTACTGAACATTATTGCTGGTTCATTATGTCACTCTTATACCTTGAGTTTTCTATGGTCATCTTCTTTCTGTTTAGTAGTGACAGATGGGGAGCGTGGGTCGGGCCGGGAGGGTTGTGGATGCAAGCTGGATTGTTAACTAGGGCTTGGTCATGGGGCTCTGCGGGGGTCGTGACGTGTATATATATTTTTAAAAGATTTTTTTTTGGTGGGCTTATTGCTTGCATCCGTGGCTTTGCAGGGGCCCATTTCCAAATGGGTCTTTGTGGAAGTGAGAAAGTGCAGAGTTTTTGCTGGTCCTTGATAAAGCCAGGGCTCAGTATTCTCGACACTTTCTGCATTCAGTTGTTCTTTTTTCTCTTTTCTTTCACACCGGTCAATACATAACCTTTTCTATGTTGTACTTGGTATGAGTCAAAAAAATTTTTTTGCTTCAGTCTCTTCTTAATAGAATGTGGATTCTGAATTTTCATAACTGCTGCGTTGCGCGTTTTGATCTTCAGGTTATTTTGCAACTTTCGTTTTAAATTCTAAAGGTTTTCTTATGTTTTCGGCTTTGCTCTTTAGTATATATATATATATATATATATATATATATATATATATATATATATATATATATATACACTGCTGGCCACCCAAAATGCAACACCAAGAAGGAAGCATCCGATTGGCCTGAAATTCGCAGCATGCGTCGCCCGCGAGAGGACATGCAAACGATTAGCATTGCAGGGCATATGCAAATCATGTGTGCCTTGCACGCCACCGAGAAGCACTATAAGAAGGGTGCACGGAAGGCTGGGTGTAAGTAGTAGAAGTGTGTTGTGCTGCCGGACCTGTGCGTGGGAAGCTTCCTGATGCCTCGTCGCAGAATACGGCAGACATTCCAGCACGTTTCGGAGTTCGACAGAGGACGAATGGTGGCTTACCGCGACAGCGGTTTATCGTACCGAGACATCGGCGCCCGTGTGGAACGACATCCAGCCACAGTGAGGCGAGTATGTATTCGGTGGTTGCAGGAGAGACGCACGGACTGACGTCAGCGATTGCCATAGCCGCGGCACACCACCGAACGAGAGGACCGGCATGTTGTGCGGCGGGAATTGACGGCTCGCTCCGCCACATTACGATCGTTAGCGCAGGAATTAGGGTGAGTTGCGCAACAACCTGTGCCAGCACGTACCGTTCGACGTCGTCTGCTGGAGCGGGGACTTGTCGCACGGCGCCCATTGCTCCGACTACCACTGACGGTACACCACCGGCGAGTGCAGCGGCAGTGGGCCGTTGAACGCCCCACCTGGACTACGGAATGGCACGACATTGTCTTTTCCGACGAATCCCGCTTCTACCTGCAACACCACGATGGTCGTATCTGCGTGTGGCGGCACCGCGGCGAGAGACTGTATGACGCCTGCATTATGTATCGCCATACCGGTCCGTCGCCTGGCGTTATGGTTTGGGGCGCAATTGGATATGACACCGTTATATCCGTTATGGTTTGGGGCGCAATTGGATATGACACCGTTATATCCGTTATGGTTTGGGGCGCAATTGGATATGACACCCGCACCCCTCTGGTACGCATCGCCGGTACACTCAACAGCCACCGCACCATCTCCGACGTTTTGGAGCCTGTAGTCCTCCCTGACCTGCAGAACCTGCCAGCGGCCACGTTTCTACAGGACAATGCGCGCCCGCACGTGGCACGCATCGTGCAACAATTTTTCACGGCTCACCAGGTGTCACTGCTCCCATGGCCCACCTGTTCTCCCTATATGTCGCCCATCGAACACGTCTGGTCGCTGATCGGCAACCGAGTGGCTCTGCAAGCACCACCGGCGGCTACGCCTGATGAACCGTGGCGTGGCAACATGTGGAAGCAGCCTGGACCGACATACCGCAAGTCCACACCCAAAGCCTCTTTCGTTGGATGCCGCGGCGTGTAGCGGCCGTTATTACCAGCCATGGGTGTCACACGAACTATTGATGTCTGCGTGTTCTGAAAGTCGCACGGGCCTGTAAGCTTAATCGTTTCATCTATGTATCTGTTGTTATGTGTCCAGTAAATCTGGCTTTGCTATCTCGTGTCCTTCATGGTGTTGCATTTTGGGTGGCCAGCAGTGTAGAAATTTTATTTCTCCAAAAAAACAACAACAACTGAAAATACAATAGACCTTTTGTGGGTTTGGGTTTAAATTTAGAGATCCAGTGTTGTCCATTTTGCCATTATGTGTATTTCTCACTTGGCAGAAACTGTGAATGTTTAATTTTTTTGTGAACACTATTCTTGAACATAAGGTTTTAACAAAATTCTGTTGTCCAGAAAAGTTTTAATGTGCAGTGCCCTTCTTCATTTGATTTCTCTAGTGTTCAGTGGCGTAACCATGTTTCAAAATCTGGGGGTTCGATCACACATACACACACTATATATATATATATATATATATATATATATGAAGATACCAGATTCTGAAAATCTGGGGAGGGGTCCTGATACCCCAGTGGTTACGTCTATGCTAGTGTTTCTTTGCAGCGTACAAAATTTCTTTTTTCAAAAGTCTTTTTCCGCTTAAATCTAATAAATGTGCAATGTAAAAATTGCATTTGTGCTCATAAGTATGGGTTCTTCGTTTAATTAAAATCCAATACATTGTGCCAAATGTTTTTTGACACTAGCTGTAGGAAGAGGACTTTTTAGACAACTATTAAAGCCTATATTAATATATTAGCTGAAACAATGTTCTGATTACATGAATACCTTGCATTGTGCCCATTGGTTTTACATTTGATCATCAAGTTTGCAAAAATTGTATATGATTTTATATCTGCTACAACTGATTTAGCATCAATATCAGAAAAATTCTCATTCAAAAAGATTACTTCTTCCTCAGAAACTGCTAGAAAACAGTCAAATTTTCAAAATAAGAAGCACTGTTCATTAAATATCATGAAATCTATTCAGTCAAGAAATCTATTTATTGAATGTCATGAATAAAATCTATTCAATCATGAAATGTTCATTGAATGTCATGAAATCTATTCCGTATCTGAATAATGATGGAAAATGTGCCTATCAAGTGGTAAAATGCATAGGGAAGTTGTTCCTGTCTTGTCTTTCCTGGAACCACTGGTCCTAAATTAGGGACATGTGTCTGCTTATAGTGAATCAAGCTTCTACGCATTTAGGAACAACTTTAGATATGGGTAACACAAAAACTCTGGGACAAAGCAGCAACATATCATTTGTGTTTTCTGTTATGTGGTCTTTCAGAATACTTGTTCGATTTTTTCTTTCCCGTATATTTTTTCTTGATCAATTTTTTCTTTTGTTATGTGGTATTTCAGAATACTTGTTTGACTTTTTTTGTATCCTTGCCCGATAAAGCTGTTGCATCATCTGATTCATCTCACTTTAAATGTGATTTGAGTTGTTCAAGATTCAGTAATTAAAGTAATACATACCGTCAGTAAAAGCAACCACGCAAATATTTCACATTTCCAAAACTTATGTAAAGGTACTGTTGTTTCACAGATTTTTCATCTTATTAGTCCTAGTGGGGTTTTGTTCTTGTCTCATGACTTTTGTAATGTAATTAAGTGTCTGCATAATCAACTGGTATCCTTCAGAAAAAAGCTCTCTGCCATGATAGTGAACTTAAAACAAGTTTCATAGAAAAGATCCAAAACTCTGGGTAATAAAATCTATGTCATATTACAGAAAACACATCTGCATCTAAAACATATGCAGACAATGAATATAACATTGGCAGCAGTTATTTCCTATTGAGGTGATTTAAATTAAGTTTTATTATTATTAATTTTTGTTATACGCATGGTCCAATATATGGTATGAATGGTTTTAAAATTTGTGGAAAGACCCTATATTATTTCTAGAAAAATATACACAAATGGTCTCCATGCACATTGCAAAAAATATCACTCCCCATGTTTGAAAGAGAAACACTGTGATGGCAAACTTTTATCTGTTGAAGATGAACGGCTGCTATTGTTTGAAAATGATTTCCTTCATTAACCATTTGTAACCACATCAGTTCCTCACTAATAATGCCATTGTTTGCACCGCAAAGTCTACATTGAAATATCTGCTTCAGGAAGGTCACAATTATCTATAAGGATGCCAAAAACATTCTTTCAAAGTAGCTCGGATTCTGTTACGTGAACCAAATTTAGATCACAATTACCTATAAGGATGTCAAAAGCATCCTTATAGGTCATTGTAACAGTACGTATTGGTAACAAGCGGTGTTGGTAAGTATTGGTATCTGTAACAAGTATTTATGAAAAATTGATTAAAAAAAGAGTTTGCTAAAAAAAAAAGAGGGGGGGGGGGTATTTAAAATAATGTTAACAATTAGCCCTCTGTTAAAAATCGATTTTAAAAATAAGAACATAAAAAATATCATAATCCGTTTTTTAGCTGAATAAATATCATCGTGCAACAAGACGGATTTCTTTTAATACTACTATCATAATCCAAATTGATCAAGTATGTATTTACTAATTAATGTATGAAAGCCACACTAATTAATGTATGAAAAACAGAAAAAAATATCATAATCCAAATTGATAAAGTATATATTTACTAATTAATGTACGAAGTAAGTCTCTCTCTCTCCCAGATAATATAAAAAAGAATGGACAGTCGGAGGAAATAACATGCTGTAAGTGTGGGAAAATCAATAGATCAAGAAGAAAGTTAGTTATGCTCATATTTTTACGATTATTTAATTATTCAGGAAGTTTCACTATGTATTAACAAGATACTTATCAAAGGATGATAAGCCTCTGATAACTATGGTGGCGCAGTGGTCTAAGCGATGGCCTCTGATCATTCGTCCGAAAGGGGTCCGGGTTCGAATCCCAATGAGGCATGGATGTTGTGTATGTCTTACGGTACCGGCTCTCTCCCTTCCCTGGAACCAGTGACCCTAAATTAGGGACGGGCGACTGCTTATAGCCCATTGAGTTGTTCATGGTGGTCGTTAAACCTCCAATTAAAAAAAAACAAAAAAAACTTTATACTACATAACTTGTAAAACATCAAGAAAACTCTCGAAAAGCTGTTTTGCATTTCCTTAGCCAGCTGTTTACATCTACGTACTTGATCACTAAAAAAAATGCTTATCATAAAATTGTGTGTCATTGGTATGGAATGTATTTAATTTTGGTCAAAGTGCCAGTTTACTTAACTTCAAACATAGTATTCATAGGCAAAGAACAATCTGCTATCTGCCGTTCTTTACATTTCCTTTCTGGGTGCCTACCGTCAACTAATACAGTAGTTAAATTTTTCAACACAGAAGACATTTTTCCTTGTAGAGTTTTAGAAATCGGAAGGCCACATAATATCATGTGAATCTCGATAATAAGATCGCAGTTTGATCATCCTCAAGCAGCGTAATTTTCGTGACATGCCAGAGGAAAGAACACAGATTCCATTCCACAAGTGAAATCACATCGTCCATACGCTGATCAATGCGCTGATATATTGAATAGCAAACCAAATACCAATATATTGAATACTGCACCGATATATTGAAAATCGATATATTTATTTTCTGATATATCGAAACTTTGATATCAATACTAAATATCGAAATATCGGGCGAAAATATCGATATTTCGACGTATTGATAAATATCGCCCATCCCTACCCGCAACCACAAGCACCTACAGGGAAGCTGAATCTTCGTTCTTCGTAAGTTGCGGAGTGGGGCCTCACTCTTCTTTTTTACGCTTTCCAACCGTAGCTTGAAGAAGCGTATATGCTCGAGCTTTGTCCGTCCGTCTGTCCGCCCGTCCGTCAGCACGATAGCTCACGTGAAAATGGTTCGATTTCGACGAAATTTTAGAATGTGGTAGGGGACCACCTTAGGACGAACCCTATTGAAAATGGGCGAAACGGGGTCAAAGGTCAGGACATAGGTGCGGGATCCATTTCATTGCTCTTATGCGTCATAACTTGCGTTAAAATTCTTCGATTTCGATGAAATACTAGTATGTGGTAGGGAACCACCTGGGGACAAACCCTATTGAAAATGGTTGAAATAGGGTCAAAGGTCAGGACATAGGAGCGGGATCCATTCCATTGCCTTTATGCATCATAACTTGCGTAAAAAAGGTCCGATTTCGATGACATTTTAGTACGTGGTAAGGAACCACTGGGAAAGAACCCTATTGAAAATGGGCGGAATGGGGTCAAAGGTCAGGACATAAAAGCGGGATCCATTCCATTGCCTTTATGCGTCATAACATACGTAAATATGGTTCGATTTCGATGAAATTTTAGTATGTGGTAGGGAACCAGCTGAGCACGAAAGATTTTGAAAATGGGCAAAATGGGGTCAAAGGTCAGGCAGGGCATAAGAGCGGGATTTATTCCGTTGTCCTTATGCGTCATAACTTGCGTAAAAATGGTTCGATTTCGATGAAATTTTAGTATGTGGTAGAGAGCCACGTGGGCACGAACTCTATTGAAAATGGGCGAAATGGGGTCAAAGGTCAGGCAGGGCATAAGAGTGGGATTTATTCCATTGCCCTTATGCGTCATAACTTGCGTAAAAATGTTTCGATTTCGATGAAATTTTAGTATGTGGTAGGGAGCCACTGGGGACGAACCTTACTGAAAATGGGCGGAATGGGGTCAAAGGCCAGAACATAAAAGCGGGATCCATTCCATTGCCTTAATGCGTCATAACATGCGTAAATATGGTTCGATTTCGATGAAATTTTAGTATGTGGTAGGGAACTACCTGGGCACGAACCTATTGAAAATGGGCGAAATGGGGTCAAAGGTCAGGCTGGACATAGCGGGATTTATTCCATTGCCCTTATGCGTCATAACTTGCGTAAAAATGGTTCGATATCGGTGAAATTTTAGTATGTGGCAGGGAGCCACTGGGGACGAACCCTATTGAAAATGGGTGAAATGGGGTCAAAGGTCAGGACACTGGAGTGGGATCCATTCCATTGCCCTTGTTCATCATAACTTACCTAAAAATGCTTCTATTGCGACAAAACTTTAGTATGTTATTCCCGAGGTATAGTGAACTGGTTCTGTTGAATATCATCGAAATGGGGTCAAAGATCATCGCACAAAAGCAAGATTTATTCCACAGCCATTATTCTCATAACTTGCGTAAAACTGCTTCTATTGCGACAAAATTCCTCTGCAAGTGTGTGGACAGTACGAATAACCTTTTCTACATATGTGGAGAGGTCACGTTTGCTCCAAGGAAGTGTGATTTAAACCCGGTGATAAGAAAACGCTACTTGATGTACTTTCGAAGGCGACTGGGATAAGAACTAGGCTACGCACGTGCTGCGCATCAAAGTTTAAGGCGTGGGAATCGAAAAGAGACGTTCCACGTTCCATGCCTTTTGGAATGCGTAGAGCTGGATTTAGACATGCTGAGATGAGGCCCTAAGTACAGTTTCAAGTAGAGACCCTTTCTAATAGTGATATCAAATTGGCTGGAATTCATGTCGAAACATCTTAGTAGTATGGTCGCATTTTTAAACTACTTCATTTGGTGCTTTCGTTTTGGAAAAAGTGTCGATTATGTCATCATAATTGAGAGAATTTGTTAAGTTTGATTCCATAAACATCATAGATAAATGAGACAACTTTTCTTGAGTAATCTTTTACCATCTTCAAAACTGAAATAGACCTTTTGCCGCTGGCATCCGTTACTGGCACTGTCAAAAAAATTTCAATATTGTTTCGGCATTTGAAAATGTTGATCACAGTCCATCGTTAAGGCATTGATGCATATCGTGGGATGAATTTTAAAAACTGAAAAATTTCGTTTCGAAACTTGTCAAATCAGTGTCCTCCTTGTAGTTTTTTCTTATTGAAGGTTTAACCCTTCAAGAAGAAAAAACTATCGTCCCTAATTTAGGGCCACTCGTTCCAGGGAAGGGAGAGGGCCAGTGCCGTAAGACAAACACAACATCCATGGTTAACCAGGATTCGAAACCGGACACTTCTTGAAGGAAAGGTCATAAGTCATAGCTTAGACCACTGCGCCACCGTGGGGTCCTCCCTTTGTATGTCTTCATCAGATACCCCCACTTCGTCACTTGTCATCTGAATGTTGAAAGAAAGCCCAGCAAAGATGCCTAATAAGTCTTCATAGGCTTCTACTCTACTGTGAATTTCAGATGTTAACGTGTCACGTATAATGTAAGCGGTTTCTGTGATGAAATGTTCTCTGCCTTGTAAAACAACTTCGTCTTCTGTAGTCTCATCAAAAACGTTTTCTTCTGTCGACATTTTTCATCATTGAATTTATGGTTGTCGGTCAAAATTTTGGCTCGGTTTCTATGGACTGAAAATTAGTTCTCAAACTTGTCATGAATACAGAGGGTGATTAACTCGGGACTGAACACTTATGTGGAATATACGTGATGGAGTATGTACGATGAGCGTAAAATCCTAACTGGGCCGGTCCTTTATTCCCCGACGAAGCAGTCAACATGCATTGTCTGTGAATAAAATGTCTCCCCGGCAGCTGTGTGGCGCCGCACTGACGCGCCGTCTGTCTAGTAGTGGTAGGGGAATAGCGTGTCTCCACAGACAGTTTAAGCGAGGTAGTCGAATGAATATGGTGTACTCAAGTGAAGAGCGTGTGTTTACTGTGCATCAGTACTGGGTAACCGGTTCCTTCAAGCAATGTCAGAAGGAGTTTCAGAAGAAAATTAGTGGGGGTAAACCACCCACTTGAACCACCATTTCGAAATTGGCGAAGAAGCTAGAGACAACAGGAAGCTTGGGGGACCAGCATAAGGGCGGACGACCTCAGATGGCAGAGGACACAATAAAGGATGTGAAGCAGCGCTTATTGGCATCCCCACAAAAATCTATTCGGCGGTTGTCCCAAGAGACTGAACGATCGTATTCGACATGTTAAAGAGCAGCCAAACAGGCAAAGATTAACCGCTGTTTCACAGTAATTAGGGGTGTCAGGTCGGGAGACCTGTGGCCGCCTAGGTTTCCCGACCTGACATCCCCAAATTTCTTTCTCTCGGGCCTTTACAAAAGCAAGGTTTTTGCCAACAAGCCAAGGTCCATTCAGGAACTGAAAGACATCACAGGAGAAATTGCTGCCATCGACGTTGCTACGCTACATCGTACATTCGCCAATATGAAGCGTCGATTGGATATCCGTCTGGACGCTGACGGTGGGCACTTCCAGCATTTTCTGTGAGACATTCCTTTTTGTCATGGATCAAGGTATGTTTTACATTAATTACATTCAAATGTCCCTTTGCATTCGTGAGTTAATTAAAAAAATAAGTATTCAGTCCCGAGTGACCCTGAACTTTTAAAGCTTTTTTGCGAATTCACAGCTTTCAAAATATTCATTTTAGGATCCTGCAAATAGTTGCTCGAAGCATTTAATCTTTGCAATACCGTATTCCAAAATATGATTAATAGAGCTGTTTCATACTCCTGGAATTGTTTTAGCAGCCCTTTCGCTTCTAATCGACATTTTAGTTTTTTCATCTTCGCATGATTCAGTTTCCGTCAACGCATTTTGTATGTTCGCAAAACTGCTCTTTAATGCCATTGTAGCATCAGCTCTAGCTGACCACCTTGTGTTACTTGACTTTTTCAATGTAAAGGAGTCAGAGGCCAAACAAGCATCTCGAATGTTCCAGCGTCGTGTTGACTTTCAGAAGAAGGTATACAAGATGTCCACAAAGCAGAAATATCTCACTACATTTAGGCAGGAATTAGCCGAACTACAATAAAGTTTAGTGAGTGACTTGCACAAGGAATGTAAAATGCGGTGGGACTATGGCTTCTTATTCTGGTCTGTAGCCCTGTATGTTTGCCTGACATATTTGCGGCGTTGTCGTACGCTTGTCCCCTACACTTTTCAGTGTCAAGAGATAAATTGTTTCATTCCTTTAGTACAATTTCTTCAAAGCATACAGCCTTATGCTCGCCGATTGCAACAAATCCAAGATTTTTTTTTTAGTTTATCCGCTTGCCGCGATATACCATAATATAAAAATAATATAAAAACAGGTTTATCCACGTGGGATATGCCCGGTGTTGAATCTATTACAATCGAAAATTACATGGAATCTTTCACTTCTTGAGCAATTTGATGTGCAAATTTGTCTCCCGTTAAGTGAATGTACTCATCACAGGTATGATGCAACAAATAATTAGCTTTCCCTTGCTCACAGTTTTTGTGCATTTGTAAATGACGCCTCAAAGAATCATCTAATTCACTCAAATAGCCTATTCTAAGTAGGTTAAGAAGTTTCCCTTTTTTTACAGACTGAATATTATCGCTCTTTCCCCTAAATGCCTATCTTAATTTACTCAATAATTCCACCGTTGCAGTGATTCTTTTCAAAACTTCTTTCAAATAGTTTTGCGGGAGGCCTCGATATTCCTTTGCCAATTCGGTGTCGATGCGTGCCATTATTGAACATCTATTTTTATATGAACACATGACTTCCATATTAACCACTCCCGTTTCTTTTTGGGTCCATTACTTTTGGTGCAATAGAAGTGCCATCCATTAAAGTTTCTACAATATTCCCGGTCGCAAACTTTATACACGACTTTCAAACATTCGATATTAACGACATTTTGCGATTTATTAATCAAATAAATCCAGTCCTCTTGTTATTTCAACCTGTATCATATACCCATAACGCAAAAGCATTTGTGTATACGATCGCACTTGCGGTATCAAATTCGATGCTTATATTTTTATTGGAGGTGTGTAAAAGTTCTACCCGTTTTTGTGACGGATGCAAATTGCTATCGGAGTAGTTACGTCACAGATGACGCTGCGATGCCAAATTTTCGGCCAATAAAGCGTGGTGCAGTAGAGCGTATAGAGGCACTAGGTTTGTCCGAGTTAGTCATTCGCAACGGAAATCACGGACGGTGTAACATAGCATGCGATAATGAGCACATTAGACATTGTTAACTGTACGATTTCAATAAAAGTAGTACTGCAGCCGCGGCTTGCCGCAACATCTGTCAAGTGTATGGGGAGGATGCAGTTGATGATAGCACATGTCGCCGTTGGTTTCGGAAATTCCGGGACGGAGATAGAAGCCGTTAAGATCAACCACGTCCTGGTCGTCCATCCGTGGTTTCTGACGAGGATGTGCACCAAGTCATAACAAATGACCCATATCCAACCGTTCAGGAATTAGCAGAAACGTTGTCGGTACACAGAAAAACAGTCGAAAGACGGATGCATGAGCTTGGGTTCATCACGAAGTTCGACAACTGATTTCCGCACCAGCTTTCTGCAAAGCAATGAGAGGAGAGAATCCGTACATGTGTTTCTTTACTTTATCATCACAGAAATGAATCGTTTTGGGGACGAATTGTAACTGGTGATGAGAAATTAGTAGTGTACCGTAATGTAAAGCGTCGACGGACTGTGTGCCAAGGTGCGGAGCCTGCTCCATCGACCTAAAAAGAGGACTGCATCCCAGAAAGGTTTTGTTGAGTGTTTGGTGGGATATCCGGGGAATAATCCACTGGGAGGTGTTGGCACTTAACCGAACGATAAATGCTGACCTCTTCTGCCAACAGTTGGACAGATTGCGAGTAAAACTGACATCGAAGCGGCCAGCACTCGTCAATCGCAAAGGAGTGTTCTTTCATCATAAAAACGCCAGACCTCAGGCTGCTTAATCACTCGGCAAAAATTACTGGACTTTGGGTGGGAAGTGTTACCTCACCCATCATATTTCCCTGACCTGGCACCTACCGACTACCATCTTTTTTTATCATTACAGAACGCTTTCGCTCTCCAAACCTTCGATGATGTGGACGATGTGAAAACGGCATTGTATGACTTTTTTATTCTAAAACATAGTAGTTTTTCCGGCATGGGATTCAGATGGCAAGAGGTCATACAGAATGATGGCAATTGTGTGAAATCCTAGGTACGTTATTTGTTGTGTTCTCCTCCTTTCTTTGTGGCCTACAAAAACGGGTAGAACTTATGCACACACCCAATACTTAATCCGATTTAAATTTTCCTTGGGTTTGCAGGTACAGTTGCGGCACAAATTGTTTCTTCATTTTCTCTTTGAAATCTAATTTTGTTTTCTTCACTGCCTGCCTTAGTTCTCATGCACTTGTAATAAATCTACCTCCGTTGCTGTTGATTCCACTTCTTTCTCCTCTTGATGTGGGTGCATAGGTCGTCGCAAAAATGAGCCAATAGAATTTTCTTGGGCTTGATGAGCTTTTACTTCTAATTATTTACGTTTTGTTGTTGTTGCTGTTGATTGAAGTTTAACGATCACCGTGAGAAACTCAATGGGCTATAGGCAGTCGCCCGTCCCTAATTTAGGATCACTGGTACCAGGGAAGGGTGAGAGCCAGTGCCGTAAGACAAGCACAACATCCATGCCTCACCGGGATTCGAACCCGGACATTTCTGGCGCCACCGGGGCGGCCGTTTACGTTTCCATACACCGGATTCAAATTTTCTTTTCATTATTTTGGTTACAAAAAAACAACGTCACCAAACGAAGACACAACACAAACTGTTGCGTATGCAACGAACACACTCTGAGATGATGGGATCGCATAATCGAGTCGATTAAGGAAGGCTTTAACAGCGTGGAGAAGGAAGGCATTTGACGACGTGACGTGTTGGCCAATCAAAACGGCGGATTTTCTGCCATACCAGCCGCGCGGTATGTAATTCTGTAATCCGAAAGTAATCTTTCCTATACCAGCCGGAAGCCAACCGCCGACATTCTAAGAAGGGGACTCGCAAAGAACAGATTTGTACTTCAGCTTGTGGCCCCCAGCTAGAGATTATTGAGCCTAATGGGAGATCCGGTCCTGGGAATGCCTATGACAGGGAGGGAGCCAGCAGATCACGTCACATACTGTTCCTTCTTATGGTACTATCTAGAAGAAACTTTGGACCGTGGTGTACCCAAATATACCGTCTGATGTGCACCCAGTGCTCCTCGGTGGAGTACTGCCCATTCCCGAATTCCTCCGACAGTTTTTCCATAGGCTGCTATGAGGAACAGCACGATGTACCCGAAGAGACACCGCAGCCACCTGCTTTAAAGATCCAAATTCCATCCGAATGTGATGTCTGCAGAACCACACAACATCAAAGAGAATAAACATAATGATCTCATCAGGGATCTTGAACTGACAAAGAATAAGGCAGAACCATAGGTCTCAAGGTTGCAGCAATGGAATTTTCCTGATCACTTACTCCTGAAAGTGCATTTTGCGTCCGACAAAAAGGCATGCGAAACAGAAGGTAAGCTCACTGTTCGTGAGGATGTCCATAGAGAATGAATAGTGGCAACAATGAATATAAGGAACAATCCGGAAGTTTGGCTACTATATTATAGACTCTTCTAAGGTTAGTCTAAAAGCTGTGCGGTTACACAACGGAAATGGTCTTCAATGCTTGTTGCCCACGCCGATGAATAAACATACATGAAAAATTCTTCCGTCATAAAATTGCATTGTTTCACTGTGATGTTGCGTCTGAAAATTTTCGTCTTGAAAAGATATATCTTGTAAAGTGAACTGTGATGGAGAGAGCATACTCAACAAAAGAGAAATATTTTACGTTAGATACACGAGCTGAAATAAAAGCAAGCAGCGTAATTCTTACATTTCTCTGAAGAATCAACTGCATGGAGAATGTTCTCATTTTGTAAAAGTTTTGGGCGGAACTCAGAACAAGTACAGTAAAAATTTGTTTCTACCAATAAGCATGTTGGCAGGTGGGTATAACGGAAGTTTTTTAAGCGCATTTTTCTTTAGGAACGTAACATGTTTTTGATAAAGTTTAAATTTTGAGGACATTTGAGGACAAAAATCAAAATTCGAGGACAATTTCCTTAAAGACAACAGATGTTTTCTCATGGAAGGTGATACACTATGAGATCTGCTATTCGGCGCCCGGGTATCCGAACGCCCCGAAAACATGAAACCTTCCAGAACTAATAAATTTAAAATCAGTGTCGCCGTCCCGGTGGCGCAGTGGTCTAAGCGATGGCCTCTGATCATTCATCCAAACGGGGTCCGGGTTCGAATCCCGTGAGGCATGGATGTTGTGTTTGTCTTACGGCACTGGCTCTCTCCCTTCCCTGGAACCAGTGACCCTAAATTAGGGACGGGCGACTGCTTATAGCCCATTGAGTTGCTCACGGTGGTCGTTAAACCTCCAATCAAAAAAAAAAAAAAAAAAAAAAAAAAATCAGTGTCACGCAACGCCAGGGCCGTAATCCTCAGATTTCATGTCCTACATTATGAAACCCAAATCCGTGGTGCTCAATTATTTAGTTTCAAATGCAAATTTTTTGTAGGAGAAAGGAAAAATAGTTTAATAATACACTGACGGAAAAAAATCCCAACACCACGAAAAAATAGTTGTAGAGGAATGAAATGGCGGCAATACATTCGTATAAGTAACATATTTAATCGATTAAGGTTTCAAGATCACAGCTTAATGTAAGCGCGAGAAGACCCACTTTAAATGTGAAATGCTGGTACATTAATAACCGGTGTAACCGCCAGAATGTTGAATGCAAGCACGCAAACGTTCATGCATTGTGTCGTACAGGTGCTGGATGTCAGTTTGTGGGATGGAGTTCCCTGCCTGTTGCGCTTGGTCGGTCAATACAGGGACGGTTAATGCTGGTTGGGGGTGACGCTGGGGTGGTCGTCCAATGATGTCCCATACGTGCTCGATTGGTGAAAGATCTGGTGATCTAGCAGGCCATGGCAACATGTCGACACTCTCTAGATCATGTTGGGTTACAACAGCGGTATGCGGGCGAGCGTTATCCTGTTGGAAAACACCCCCTGGAATGCTGTTCATGAATGGCAGCACAACAGGTTGAATCACCAGACCGACGTATAACTGTGCCGTCAGGGTGCGAGGGATAACCACGAGAGTGCTCCTGCGGTCATAGGAAATTGCTCCCCAGACCATAACTCCAGGTGTAGGTCCAGTGTGTCTCGGCCGCAGACAGGTTGGTTGCAGGCGCTCACCTGGCCTCCTTCTAATAAACACACGGCCATCACTGGCACCCAGGCAGAACCGGCTTTCATCAGAAAACACAACAGATCTCCACTCCGTCCTCCAATGAGCTCTAGCTTGACACCACTGACATCGCAAACGGCAGTGGTTTGGAGTAAGTGGAATGCACGCTACAGGGCGTCTGGCTCGGAGCTGTCCTTCAAGTAACCGATTTGTAACAGTTCGTTGTGTCACTGTGGTGGCAACTGCAGCTCGAATTGCTGCCGCAGACGCGGTACGATGCGCCACGGCCATACGCCGTACACGGCGGTCTTCCCTCTCAGTAGTGCCACGTGGCCGGCCGGAACCCGATCTTCTTGAGGCAGTACCTTCCCTTGACCACAGCTGCCAACAATCATGCACAGTGGCTACATTCCTGCCAAGTCGTTCAGCAATATTGCGGAAAGAAATTCCAATTTCTCGGAGCCCTATTACACGACCTCGTTCAAACTCCGTGAGCTGTTGATAATGGCTTCTTCGTCTTCTTAAAGGCATTCTTGACTAACATCAACACCCTACGTCGAATCTCAACGATAACTAACGCTCACGAACGTTACAGCACGTATTTACAGCAAACCTGCTTTGCATGTTCCGAGGGGCGCTACTAGCGCCACACGTATGCGCCGAGCGCGAAATTTGCAGAGACGTCATCTTACAGATGTACTCTCACCGCCTATCAACTGTCGTTTATCTAACACAAAACCTTCTTGGTGTTGGGATTTTTTTCCGTCAGTGTATGTCTTTTTTTAAGATTTTTACCGTCAAAATGTCAAAAGCCAATCTTTCCTTAGCAAAAGTAGAAACACTAAGGAGTATCGCGTTTGTTTTCTAACCTCGTTTTTCTCTATTTGTTTGTTTGTTTGAGAGTATAACCATAAGCAAATCTGAGAGATATAAGCAGTCGCCCGTCCCTAATTTAGCGCCTCTGGTTCCACGGAAGAGGGAGAGCCTGTGCCGTAAGACAAACACAACATCGATGCCGCACCGGGATTCGAACCAGGATTCCCTCGGACGAATGGCCAGAGGCCATCTCTTAGACCCCTACCGGAGCAGCCTCCGTTGCCGTTCGCCAAATATGTGCAAAAGTGTTAGCCAGTTCGCTTCTTTCTTTGACGATATTTTTTATTTCGAACGGTTCTTGTCAAGGTTTCGATTGCCGCCCCGGTGGCGCAGTGTTCTAAGGGATGGTTTCTGATCATTCGCCTAACGGAAGGGGTCTGGGTTCGAATCCTAGGTAAGGCATGGTTGTTTGTGTTTGTCTTTCGGGTGTGTTCCTTGTTCACCAGGCGTACTGTATTCAATGTTCACTATGTAAAATGCTGACGTCGAAACACGAAATGTCTATAGTGTATGTGTCAATGTATCTGTCAACCAGACTCAATAAATAATTGCTTTAAATTAGCTTTAGATAAAAAGAAGAAAACCGATTCCCCATTCCCAGGAATTGTTAGTACGCCACAGAATGCCGACAGTGTTTGACCAAGTCCATTTTACTTTGACAAATGAGTCATAGGGCGAGGATGAAGCACCAACGAAGGCCATATTCTGCGTGAAGGCGTGATATTGCAGGCAAATCCTGCAACGCATGTGCGCCATTGCCTGATGCATTGAGTTGCCTTTCCCTACGTTGTTTTTCATCAACGGTATCGCACATTGCTAATTTCGAAAATCGCAAGAATTCAATGATTCATAAGCTCTTGTTTTCAAGCATAAAATTCAAATTTTTTCTTAATAAAAAAATTCTGAAATGCCTTTTTTTTTTCTCAAAAAATTAAGGGTGCGTCTTATATTCTGAAATATACGCTAATTAAGAATTTCACAAATCCAAACTTTTTTCATACATCCGGGAGAAGTTACGATCCCAAAATAGAAACATTTCCGACGGAAGAATGCGTTTCGGCTAAAAAAAATGCATTGCAATAGCCTTGAAAACTACCAGCTTCCCCACATTTTAATGGCCGCCACTGTTTCACGCATAGACCACGCAAAGTGATAATAGGCTTCACGCAAAGAGATACTGCTCTAATGATGAGGGCATCTCCAGATATCGTATTCTAGCCTCTTTCGTTATAAGCAGTCGCCCGTTCCTAATTTAGGGCCACTGGTTCCAGAGAAGGGAGAGAGCCAGCGCCGTAAGACAAACACGACATCCATGCCTCACCGGGATTCGAACCAGGACCCTTCTCGGACGAACGGTCGTAAGCCAGTGCTTACACCATTGCGCCCCTGGAGGGGGCCGACATGTTTCGACTGCTTTTCTAGGAAATAAAAATGCCGACAATTTTAGGGAGCTTGTGGAGAATTTTATAGTTTCGTATGAAAAATTGGGCTCCAACATGTCATTGAAGAAGCATTTCCACTGTTCACACTTGAATTTATTTCCGGGTAACTGTGATGCCGTAGGCGATGGCAAGGTGTGCATTTCCACCAAGATATTTCAGCGATGGAGCAGAAATACAAAGCCAAATGGAGTTCTGCCATGTAATACAGTTCTTGGTGTGTTAAAAAAGGATACTTCAGAAGTTTATTACAAGTGAATAGGCGTCATGTTCAACGGAGGCCGTTCATAGCTACAGTATGTTCTGCTCCCATATTACAATGCCATAAAAATGTAAAAGTGGGGAAGAGACATTTTTTTGGAAAACCAGAGCCAGATAGTCGATTTAATCTTTGTTTTCGTGTCCCGCATCCCAAAATCTATAAAGTCAAGTTATTTTCGTTGTCATAACTGAATACAACCCAAAATTTACTGAACAGAGTTACAAACGAGAAAAATGGCCGCGCGAATCACGGGGTTTAATGAGCACATCATTTCACAAAAGACTAATGTCATAAAGATGTTTCCAGTTTTATTTTAATTTCTGAAACTTTAAACTGATTTTAGAGCAAAACGATCGAATTTTACACTCCGTACGTGAAAGTTTGCAGTGTGAAACAGATGGAATTCATAATCGGGGTTACAGCAGTCGTCTGGAAAACGAATTTTAGAAACTTGGTGGAATAACTGTGCAAATCAAAAGTGCAAAACGCATCTGAAATGGTTATTGAAGTGAAAACTAGCCGATGAAATAAGAATTTTTAAGCAGTCTGAGAATGAGACAATCTGAAATCGAAAAAAATAATTTACAACGCTAATGGAAAAATTCGGTGTCGTGAAAATTCAGTTAATATAAGAAAAATGTTCGCCTTGAAAAAATAATTTTTTGAGTCTTATGTGTGCAGATAGAGATCTCTTCTCAAACAGAAATACACACTTACTCCTTCTAGCTGTAGAACTCTGCGTGACGAAGGAGAAAAAAAGATGCGTAGATGTTCCACACTGCAGAAGCTATATCGTACGTTTTCCCAAAAGACTTTCAATGGCTGAGAGAGCGAAACAAAAGAATATATGCTGCTCGACCAAGAAAATGCCACCACAGGAAGTATTTGTCAGCGTCCCATGCAAATTGCTGGGTACGTCTCAAAGTTCGGTCAATTTAAATTATTGTAGTTGCGAATCAATCACGTGATAGGTTAGGGAGATAAAATTACAAAGCGGCTCGTCGTTGCTATGTTTAATCGTCCTGACTTAGGCATGTAGATTACTACATCGGGGGAGTGTTGATGCCTGTTCGACGTCATTGAGAATCCTAGCATCAGACGCACACCTTTACCAGAAGCTTCATAATACGGCTACGTACGGCTGATTAGACTTTGCGTCCTATCGCGGCGGAAACGCATCGGAACGCAACAACTGTCGACCAAATGAGGCGACAGTTGTTGGAGGAAGATAATGGTTGTCCCTCTAGCGGGACTGATGCACGAAGGCAGACGTCCGGCCGCCTAGATAGCTACATTCCATAGCAAGACGAAGCAACCCCCCCCCCCCAATCCACAGAGGACTATATCTGCGAAGGTGTACAGTAAGCTATGGACATTCCCATATCGACACGGAATGTGAACCGCAGATTGGCTGAGGCAGGTTTGCGCTCTCGCCCTGCAACTTTGCGTGACGATGTGCTGTGGTGAATTGAACGACTGCCATTCACCGCATTACATCGTCGCGCGAGGTTGAAGTGGTGCCGTACCAGACATGCGTGGAGGGACTAATGTAATAATGTCGTATTCAGCAACGTGTCTCGCTTCTGTCTCAGTGCCGATGATCATTGATTCAGAATCTGCAGATGACGTGGCCACCGGGTCGATCTTTTCGCCATCAGTGAGCTTCATATGGCTCTCAGCCTTCGTGTCATGTTTTGGGTCACTATCGGTTTCAACAACGGTTCACCGCTCGTAATCATAGTGATTACAATGGCAGCACGACGATATGATGATGAGGTGTTTCAGCTCATTCTGTTGCCTTATCTCCGTGGTACCAGTTTCATCAAGACAACGCCCGTCAACACACTGCCAACATCAGCAGACAGTTCCTACAAAATAGTCAATGCGATCCCCATACTTTTCAACAATATTTCTGTTGGGGTGAAGACATTAGCAAACGGCTTAACGCCGTGCATGATCTCCTCACAACGACGAAGAATTGTGGAACTGTGAGCACATGTCAACGACGCATAGTCAGCGATGCCTCAGGTCATTATCAGGGGACTTCTCTACTCGATGCCGCATGTTGCCGAAATTAAAGCCAGAATGTACAGCCCAGCGATGGAAGTCATACGACCCACTGACTCCGACCATATTATGCAATGTTTCCGCCCATCGCATTCACGTAATCTCTGAAAAATGAAATAACTTCTTTCCCACTTGTCTACATGTGTGGTTATGGTGTACCATTTTCTATATCGAGCAGTGTATATTTGCGCCCCATTCTTGGAAACCGTGGATCGAGGGAACATAAAAAAGAAAGCAAAATATATATATATATTTTTTTTGGATTGCAGGTTTAACGACCACCATGAGCAACTCAATGGGCTATAAGCAGTCGCCTGTCCTTAATTTAGGGTCACTGGTTCCAGGGAAGGGAGAGAGCCAGTGCCGTAAGACAAACACAACATCCATGCCTCACCGGGATTCGAACCCGGACCCCGTTCGGACGAATGATCAGAGGCCGTCGCTTAGACCAATGCGCCACCGGGGCGGCCGCAAAATATCAGTCATACAGAATGGAGTTCGATGCAAAGACAATTTTCCTGGTCTGTCAGTAGAAACGAGAAAATAGACGCAAAGATAAATGCGCATTAGCTCCACCCAAAGGAAAACTGTACATTAAATATAGAAAATACACGCAAAATGTTTGTCACAGGAAAAAGTTTCCGATAAACATGTCATGTAATTGGAGGAGTTTTAGGAACATTATATGAAATATATGACATACAGAAGGAAATATCAATGTGTATTTACGCTCCCTAACGGCATGACTGTTCATAGAGAAAAGAACAAAAGCTATGGAACACCATTCTCATATTTCAAGCTTACTTTTACTTGCACCTTGGAGATTTATTAAAATATATGTTCCCGTAAAATCCCGAAATCCGTTTATGACCGAAATTACTAGTAAGAACGCGAAGTGTCCACGAGCATTGGTAACTTCGGGTTTTTACTAGTAACGTCTAGAAATGACCAACATTCTCAGTAAAATGCAGAATAAAAAGTTAACATCGGGTATTTACTTCATTTTTTAGTCAAAACCCGTTCTCACTAGAAACGGAACAGTAAAAATCCGAACTGCTGCGTTGTATACAAAAGGCGCGTTCCATTTGGTTAATGCGATCATGTGTCATCGATCATACGAGCATCACGCGATGCAATTGCATCGTATTAAACCAACTGGAGCCGTGTGTCACAGAGTGAAGTCGTGAGTTTTATAACACGTGTTGAAAACCTTTTACAGTTTAAAATCTGTGTTAGTGTTTCAAAATGAATCATTCATTTCTTTTGTTGTGTGGAAAGAGAAATTTATAAACGATTTATAAACCAAAAGGTTCATTATGAAAAATTATATCTGGTTTTTTTATGAAAACTGAAGACATGTATCAATTAGGTACAAAAGAAGGTGTCATAAATCATATGTATGCTAGATCAGAATTTGATATTTGTAAACAAAAGTTCATTGATATCACTGAAGTGAAAAAAGATAAGCAATTATCTTTGCCTAACGCAGCTTCTTTTTCTGAAACAGGTTCCGGCTAAGGTTTTTCAATGTGCAAGTGTAGAAAGAAATGTACAACAAAATTATGCAAATGTAAAAAGAATAATGTTTTGTGCAACTCTAAAATACCACAAAGGTGGGCCATGTAATAACAAGCAAATTGTAATATTCTTATTTTATGATTTTCCAAAAATTAATTTTTCTGTATTTTATTGAGTGATCTTATTTTGTGATTGTCGAATAAATAATTTTAAGTATTTTACTCAGTGCACTTTATTTTTACCATACGAGCCCATATCGATTGTCATCATTTCGGATTTTTACTGTTCCGCGTCTAGTGAGAACGGGTTTTGACTAAAAAATGAAGTAAATGCCTGATGTAAACTTTTTATTCTGCACTGAGGATGTTACTAGTAAAAACCCGAAGTTACCAATGATCGTGGACACTTCGCGTTCTTACTAGTAATTTCGTGAAATAACGGATTTCAGGTTTTTACGGTAACATATACACTCAGAACAAACAGATAGAGTGGCGACGAATAGGGGTTGGACAGAATAATTTCAGCACCACGCTCAGATTCTAATGCAGCTACGTACGTAGCAATACGCAAAGTTATCCACCCCTTTTTGGTTGTAATAGCTTTGTTTAGAACCTCAAGGTCTTGTTCAAGTGCATTTAAAGTGTCTTGTTGCAAATTACTTTCAGGGTGACGAAGAAACGAGCGACCTAACGGACTTCGTAAAAGGGCTAATTGTTGGTGACCGGCTAGTTGGTGCCTTCCTGACAACAGTCGCCAGGGTAGTGGGGGTAATGACAGCTACTGCGTCTAGTGTCATGACAGCATACTGTGTTCGTCGCAAAACTTTGTCTGTGACACACAAGAGCGGCCGGAAAACGACCCTAACTGATAGTGACAGGAGGGCATTAAAGAGGATTGTTACCCGTAATAAGAAGACCGCGGCGCCGAAAATTACTGCGGAGCTCAATCTGCATCTCCAGGCCCCAGTATCAACGAAAACAGTGGGCAGGGAATTGCATAAACAAGATATTCATGGCAGAGCTGCTCTTGTAAAACCTCTGGTGACCTGGGTGAATGCACAACGGGGACGGCCGTGGTGCCAGGAGCATACAACGTGGACTGCCGATGCACGGCAGCCTGTAATGTGGTCGAATGAATCTACATTCACACTATTCTCCTCCGCAGGAAGTGTTTACGTGTAGAGAACATAGTCAGAAGCGTACAACCCAGACTGTCTGCTCCCAACAGTGCTGCAGCATAGTGGTGGTTCTGTCATGTTCTGGGCGGTCATATCGTGGTTTTCAGTAGGTCCCATGATCACTTTGAAAGGACGGATGACTGGCAGGGCGTATGGAACCGTTTTGACCAACCAAGTCCATCCAATGGCTCAGTCATTGTTTCCTTCAGGAGATGCCATCTATCAAGATGATAACGCCCCAATTCACAGAGCTCGGAATGTCCAGTCATGGTTTGAGGAAGATGAGGACGAACTTTCACACCTTCCTTGGCCTCCCCAATCACCAGACTTAAACATCATCGAGCCACTGTGGTTTGTGTTGGAAAACAGAGTAAGGTCCCGTTATTCTCCTGTTGCATCTCTCAGAGACTTGGAGGAGTTTCTGCATGTAGAATGGCGTAACATCCCGCTAACCACCATCCAGGATTTGTATAAGCCCATTCCAAGGAGAATTCATGTGGTTTTGAATGCCAACGGTGGTTCCACACCCTACTAGGTGCGTAAAACCTTCTTTTCATATGTGTTCATATTATTCTGTCCAACCCCTGTACGTGTATATGAGTGTGAAGGGGGGGGCTTCAAATGAAACTGTTAAGAGATGCAAGGAAGTGGTCATTTGTTGAAGTTGAAATTCTTGATTCTGGTGTAAGCTCAAGACAAAGGCGCTGGAGATGTTATGGGGGAGGGAGGGGAGCCAATTTTAAACTCCATCGTAATCAACCCCCAATCTTTTACGATACAAGAATACAGGTATATGCTCATGCGTCTTTTTCTTCTCTTTTAAGAACAGCCTTACTAAAACTCACCGCAGAACAAAACAGTAGCTTAGAAAGGGATTTGCTACTATTGCCAAAGTGGTCTGTGTGAATGATTCAAGTAAGAGTGGCAGAAAGGTCGCTAAAAAGGATGTGAGGATGGGCTCTGAAATTTCTCTTGCCCATCCTGCCGTCCACCCAGTTCAAGATGTGCCAATTTGTAATTTTTTAACTTTAAAATATAATCTGTACTTTTATAAATAATAATGGGTCCCATGATCTTCGTCGTGTAGCCCTGCATGTTTACTCCTATAAATGCGTTGTTTACTTCTTCGTAGAAAGGAAATCAAAAGTAAAATAGAAGGCAAAAATAATAATAATGAGGTGGAAGAGAACAAAAAAACCTTTTTAATGATTGTGTAAAAAAAATGCATTTGCTACGATGAGCGAAATCCGTAGAAAAGATATTATGTTTTACAATGGATTCTGCTCGCTTCCACGCTTTTTTTAATGAGCTTTGAAATATAAGAATTGTGAAACTAAAATAAATCGATGAATTCATGCTCCGCAATAAATCACCGAAGCAGTTAAAAAGGACGAGTAGGTCAGTGGAAAATTTATTAAAATATTCATCTGGTATGGGAACTCCAACAGCGCGTACTTCCTCCCAAGTCAAACATGTGTATCGCTGGAGTAAAACGCCCTCACATGCCCTCCAACAATGATAGAAAAAAATAATAATAATAAAAAATAAATGCGCTACTGCTTCAGTGAGCCTTCGGCAAATTACTCTTAGTTTTCTTTCTTTTTCTCTTTTTCTGGCGCAGGAAGTACACCACGCAAAATTTCAGGACGTCGGAAAGGGGTTGCTGAATGCGTGTGTTGGGATTAAGTGTTGAAACAGCTGACGATAGAATTTCGAACACTGATCAAATTTCCATGATTTGCCTGCGCTTACTGTCTGTCATCTACGGTTCACTCACAAAACTGATATCCAGACGTAAAGCTGAATTCCCTGCTGGTTGATGCGCGTTCGCAATTATAAACTTATTATTTCTGAAATATTTTCGTCATTAAATACAACTTTTTGTATATATCACGATATACTTTCCTGGTATATATTTAATCCGCTGCTGGATAAAGTTCTCCCCAAGTCTCTTCCATAACTCTCTATTTTGAAACAGTTTCCTCCATCTCCGACATGCTTTCGAGTTTCATGCACCCATCTCCCATGTGCTCTCTTCTTCTGGGTCTTTTCCTGTCCATTGGCATCTATTCTAGTATTTCAATTTTCCAGTTCTACAATATATCCAGCCAGTTGCCATTTGAGAATATTTATTTTGATCGTGATGTCATCAACTCTCTCGTCAGTTTTCTGATCCATTAGCTCCTCTTCTCATCTTTCCTCATAACACCAGGTATGCATTTCTACCTGCTTCTTTGAGTTGACCGCACCCGTTGTATGCCTTTTTTCGTTAAGATCCATGTAAAGATGCATTGATTAAACACTCTTCTTTTGAGATATAACGGAAAAATACTCTTGAAATTTACACTGTTTTGTTCCAGTACTCTCCAACCAAGCTTTATACGCCTTTCAATTTCTTCTTTATATGGCCCTGGCTTGACATCTGGTGTCTAGGTAAATTTAATCATCAGTTACTTCTACATATGCCCCATCAACCGCTAAATCTTAGTTCTTGTAAAAACCTTTTACATCAGTTTTGTTTTCTGTAAATTACTTTTTAATTCCACTTCTTTACTCTTGTCAGCGATTTTATGAATCATACTGTCAACCTCTGAGAGAGAACTTGCAAAAATGATTATGCTGTTAGGAAAACGAAGGCGGGTTAAATAATCTACATTAACTAATTTTTATCTCTATGTAAGTTAAAATGAAATGGTTGGCAACATAATATAGCAGCACTCATAAAGTTGTTTTTCCTGTTCTTTAGGTGAGCGCTACTGCTGAATAAAAGGAGCATTTCGTCGATAGTGGCTTCCATGCAAGAAAAAGCGGCGGGCGTGTTGTCGTTCCATAAGACCAAACAGACGGTAACTGTCCAGCGTCATTTCAGAAAACCTTACAGACAATCACTACTGGACCAAAAAAGCATAAAAGCTTGGTATGAAAAGTTTAAATTGACGGGTAGAGTTGGCGATCTTCCCAGAGCGGGCCGACCACCGGTTACACAAGAAACACCTGCAGCTGTTCAGAAGACACTTCTGCGAAGCCCCAGGAAATTCATTTGTTGCGCTTCACTGGAAACTGGGACTCCCCGTGCCACGGTCCACAAAATATTACACAGACGTCTTTATCTGTATGCTTATAAGGTACAGACCGTTCAAGTTCTTCAACCTGATGACCGCCCTCACCGTTCTGCATTTGCGACGGAGATGTTGCAGCGCATAGCTCATGATAATGATTATCTGCACCGTGCCTGTTTCTCAGATGAAGCCACATTCCACGTCTCTGGAACAGTAAATAGGCACAATGTGCGAATCTAGGGATCAGAAAATTTCCATTATGCCATCGAACAACAGAGTGCTAGTCTGAAAGCGAACGTATGGTGCGGTCTGATGCATGACAGAATCATCGGAACCTTCTTTTTTACAGAACCCAGAAAAAAATTTATGGACACCTTGTATATAGTGTATAACATTCTCTTTCTATTTCCAATCTTTATACGTGATGTACCATTTACACTGAAGAACAATTGAATTAGAGACAGCTGGCGTTATGCAAATGTGGTGCTGTCGGCGGCCCTGTAAACGAAAACGACATGACGTATGCAGCGATCCGACAATATAAGGAGTGATGCGACGGGAATCAGTAAGAGTCGGACGCAGTATGGGTAAGACAAAGGATCTAAGACCATTTGATCGTGGGCAAATTGTCGGGGTCCGACGAATGGGTTACTCCATCTCGGAAGTCGTGCAGGCACTGGGATTTTCACGAGCCACTGTGTCACGGGTGCACCGTGAGTACATCGAATCTAGTAAAACCATTCCTGCAAGGGCCAACTGCCGTGGACAACAGCGTGTGGATGAGCTGGGTCATCGTCGGCTAGTTCGCATTGTAACAGCGGATAGACAGGCCACAGTTCAAGAAATCACTCGACAATTTCACGCTGATGCACAAAAACGTGTAAGCAGCCACACCATCCAGAATCATCTCCTCGCTATGGGGTACAGAAGCCGTCGTCCCACGAGGGTACCGCTGCTGACCGCACATCACAGGGTGCAAATATTAGCATGGGCGCGGGAACATCGCCTTTGGACCCTAGTCATGTGGGAAAATGTTGCCTGGACTGATGAGTCGAGATTCACGTTGGTACATGCGGATGGCAGGATACGAGTACGGCGCAAACCACAATGAAGCGATGGATCCTTCTTGCCAGCAGGGTACTCTTCAAGCTGGTGGGGGTGGCATTCTCGTCTGGGGACTGTTTACGTGGACTAAAATGGGACCCCTGGTACATGTGACATTGGCCCCCACAGGTCAACGTTACGGGAATATACTGGACGACCATTTGCTCCCGTTTGTGCGTCTTCAACATCCCACTGGGGACCTCGTCCTGCAAGAAGACAATGCACAGTGTCATCGCTCCCGAATTGTATCCGAATGGTTGGATGAACACTCCACCGACGTGACCTCGCTTTCATGGCCAGCTAGGTCACCTGACCTTAATCCCATCGAGCACATCTGGGATGCCATCAAGAGAAATGTTCGAGGCTTTAACCCCCTCATCAAATCTTCGTGAACTGTGGGAGCTTTTTCAGGGGTCGTGGATCCGTATAGCATCCCAACGCTTCCGGTGTTTCGTCGAGTCCATGCCGAGACGAATAACCGCCGTCATCAGGGCAAAAGGTGGTGCTACACGTTACCAGACAGGTATCTCTAATTCAATTGCTCTTCAGTGTATAGACACTGCTATCCAAAACTTTAAGAATGTAAGTGAAACCTATCACTTACAGAGCGTCATGGGGCAACGAGCTTGCTAACATATGCGCATGAGTCCGCTGCGACGTATTAAAACATTCCATAATACCCATCTCGTACGAAAATTTGTTGTGAGCACATGGCTGCTGCCCAGGGTGTGTGTGTGTGTGTGTGTGTGTGTGTGTGTGTGTGTGTGTGTCTGTGTGTGGTCAGGAGGCCAAGTCCTTCTCATATGAGTTCATTTTGTTTTCCATGTATCCCAGAACTGCCTGCCTGAGATAACAAAGGGATGTCTCGTAGACATCATGTGGATGATTTCACCTGAGGCCGAATTATCTGCAAGCTCAAAGAAGGCTGGACTCTGACCGTTGTCGCCAGATAATTTGCAGTAACACACAGCATAGTGTTGCTGCTGTGGGCAGCGCTCAGGAGAAACAGAATCGCTCCTAGATATTTTACTGAAGGTCATCCCCTCTGTACGAGCCAGCGGAATGAACTTTACTTGGCCATAATGGCAAAACGGATCCGGAAAAGTACTGCGAGGTAGTTGACTACTTGTATTCAAGGAAGCATAAGTGTGGTAATTTCGCGCCGCCAAACCGTGTGACGAGGCCAAAACGCAGCAGGACTTCAAGTCCCGAAACCCATACGCTGTTTACGATTATCCAGAGCGCAACATACAGTCGCCTATCAGTGGTGTCTATCTCACGTTGATTGGTCTTCAGATCAATGGGCCAAAGTAATGTTCACAGATCAAAGTCGCTTTAGTCTTTCGTCATTCCAAGTGGCAATTGATCTGTAGGGAACATGGAGCTGCGTATGATTGTAGGACATCGTTGAACGGGACAGATATGGTAGTTGTGGCGTCATGGTTTGGGCCAGTATCATGATCAATGGACGCACCGAGTTGCAGGTGATGGAACAAGATATAATTACCGGGTAGGTAGTGGTGCAACAACAAGGATATTTTCTCACCATTTGACTGTTCCGTGGTGCTGTAGCGCAGATTTCCTTTTTATAGACGATGACGCCCGTCAGGTAATGGAACAAGAGATAATTACCGGGTATGTAGTGGTGCAACAATAAGGACATTTTCTCACCATTTGACTGTTCCGTGGTGCTGTAGCACAGATTTCCTTTTTATAGAAGATGACGCCCGTCAGGTGATGGAACAAGAGATAATTACTGGGGAGGTAGTGGTGCAACAATAAGGACATTTTCTCTACATTTGACTGTTCCGTGGTGCTGTAGCACAGATTTCCTTTTTGTAGAAGATGACGCCCGTCAGGTGATGGAACAAGAGATAATTACTGGGGAGGTAGTGGTGCAACAATAAGGACATTTTCTCTACATTTGACTGTTCCGTGGTGCTGTAGCGCAGATTTCCTTTTTTACGCTTTCCAACCAAAGGTTCAAAAAGCGTATATGCTCCAGCTTTTTCCGTCCGTCTGTCCGTCTGTTGGCACGATAACTCACGTAAAAATGGTTCGATTTCAATTAAATTTTAGTATGTGGTAGGGGACCACCTGGGACGAACCCTATAGAAAATGGGACAAATGGGGTTCAAGGTTACGACATACGATCGGGATGCATTCCATTGCCTTTATCCCATACTATTGAGGTGGACGTCAAGTAATTTTGCTTCTTATATTTCCAATGGAAACATTTTTTTCCTACACATTTCCTTCACAATTAGTGTGTTCCCAAGGATGGAAATTTGAACATCGATTAAAATAACTTCATATTATAACTTGGAATACTTAACATTTTTTAAAACATATCCATAATTATATTAAAACACAATGACGTTTCCTTTGGTGGTGTTGAAACGAGAAAAAAGATGGCGCGACCTGTACTTTGACGACGTCAGTAGACAAATAAATGTGGGATTGCATAATTATGGTTATGTTTTAGAAAATGTTAAGTATTCCAAATTATAAAATGAAGCTATTTAAATCGATGTTCAAATTTTCATCCTTGGCAACGCATTAATTGTGAAGAAAATGTGTACAGAAGTTTTTCCATTGGAAGTATAGGAAGCAAAATTACTTGACGTCCACCTTAAAGGAGCAATTCTTGTATGTATGTAAATTTTATTTTGAAAACGGCTCTAAGAATTTTGATGAAAGTCGTTAACCTACCGTTTTCTGATGCTAGAAATCGATTTAGCTTGATCTCGACTTTAGGAAAATTCGTTTAGTGGGTTAAATAACCACCATGAATTACCAGGTTTTCAGTGTCATTAATGTTACCAATGCTTAGAAATCTTATGACGTCACAAGCTCACGATTAAGATGTTGACGCGCAGTCACGCCATCTGTCTCATTACGTCAAGCGTTGTGTTTAGATCCTTTTAAAGTTTTATGACGTCACACTATTTCGAGCAGATGGTCGCGATTCCCATCTGCCGCATGACGTCCCGCGTTGTGTGCGTATGCCCGTCCGCACGATAACTCGCGTAACAATCGTTCAATTATGATGAAATTTTAGTATGTCGTAGGGGACCACGTGGGAAGGAACCCTATTAAAAGTGAACGAAAGGGGGTCAAAGGTCAGGACATAGGAGCGGGATCCATTCCACTGCTCTTATGCGTCATAACTAACGTAAAAATGGTTCGATTTCGATGAAATTTTAGTATGTGGTAAGGGACCACCTGGGGACAAACCCTTTTGAAAATGGGCAAAATGGGGTCAAAGGTCAGGACATAGGAAAGGAATCACTTCCATCGCCATTATGCCTCATAACTTACGTAAAAATGCTTCGATTTGGATGAAATGTTAGTATGTTGTAGGGGCCTGCCTGGGGACGTTTGAGAATGGGCGAAATGGGGTCAAAGGTTAGGACACAGGAGCGAAATCTATTCCATAGCCGTATGCATCGTAACTTACGTAAAAATGCTTCTATTGCGACAAAACTTAATCATGTTATTTCGGAGGTATACTGAACGAGTTCTGTTGAATATCATCGAAATGGGATCAAAGGTCAGGGCACAGGAGCGAGATTTATTCCACAGCCATTATCCTCATAACTTGAGTAATAGCTTGAGTAATGATTTCTGGTATGTTGGAATGCGTATTTTAATCAATGCATTGCATGATTTTACTAGCTTGTTATAGACGATGACGCCCGTCAGGTGATGGAGCAAGAGATAAATAGTTACCGGGTAGGTAGTGGTGCAACAATAAGGACATTTTCTCAATATTTGACTGCTCCGTGGTGCTGTAGAACAGATTTCCTTTTTATAGACGATGACGCCCGTCAGGTGATGGAACAAGATATAATTACCGGGTAGGTAGTGGTGCAACAAACAATAAGGACATTTTCTCACCATTTGATTGTTTCGTGATGCTGTAGCGCAGATTTCCTTTTTTACGCTTTCCAACCGTAGGTTGAAGAAGCGTATATGCTCCAGCTTTTTCCGTCCGTCCGTCTGTCCGCACGATAACTGGCGTGAAAATGGTTCGATTTCGATGAAATTTTAGTATGTGGTAGGGGACCACCTGGGGACGAACCCTATTGAACATGGACGAAATGGGGTTAAAGGTCAGGACATAGGATTGGGATCAATTCCATCGCCCTTATCCCATATTACTGTATTAAGGCGGACGTCAAATAATTTTGCTTCCTATACTTCCAATGGAAAAACTTTTGTATACATTTCCTTCACAATTAATGTGTTCCCAAGGATGAAAATTTGAACATCGATTAAAATAACTTCATATTATAACTTGGAATACTTAATATTTTCTAAAACATAACTATAATTATATTAAAAATCAATAACTTTTCCTTCGGTGATGTTGAAACCAGAAAAAGGATGGTGCGACTTGTTCTTTGATGACGTCAGTAGACAAGTAAATGTTGGACGGCGTAATTATGGTTATGTTTTAGAAAATATTAAGTATTCCAAGTTATAAAATGAAGATATTTTAATCGATGTTCAAATTTCCATCCTTGGGAACGCATTAATTGGGAAGAAATTATGTACGGAAATTTTTCCATTCGAAGTACAGGAAGCAAAATTACTTGACGTTTACCTTAAAGGAGCAATGTATGTACGTAAATTTTATTTTGGAAATGGCTCTAAGGATTTTGATGAAAGTTTTTAACCTACCGTTTTCTGGTACTAGAAATCAATTGAGCTTGATCTGGACTTTAGGAAAATTTGTTTAGTGGGTTAACTAACCACCACGAATTACCAAGTCTTTAGTATTATGGCGTCGTCCCATTAATGTTATCCATGCTTGGAAATCTTATGACGTCACACTCTCGCAATTCAGATGTTGGCGAGCGGTCACGCCATCTGTCTCATTACGACACGCGTCGTGTGTGGATCCTATTAAAGTTTTATGACGTCACACTCTTTCGAGCAGATGGTCGCGATTCCCGTCTGCCTCATTACGTCACGCGTTGTGTGCGTATGCCCGTCCGTACGATAACTCGCGTAACAATCGTTCGATTTCGATGAAATTTTAGTATGTGGTAGGGGACCACGTGGGAAGGAACCCTATTGAAAGTGAACGAAATGGGGTCAAAGGTCAGGACTTAGGAGCGGGATCCATTCCACTGCTCTTATGAGTCAGAACTTCTGTAAATAAGGTTCGATGTCGATGAAATTTTTGTATGTAGTAGGGGAGCACCTGGAAAGAAACCCTATTGACAATAGGTGAATTTGGGTCAAAGGTCAGGACGTAGGAGTGGGATCCATTCCATTGTCCTTATGCGTCCTAACTAACGTAAAAATACTCCGATTTGGATGAAATGTTAGTATGTTGTAGGGGCCTGCCTGGGGACGAATCCTATTGAAACTTGGACGAAATGGGATCAAAGGTTAGGACACAAGAGCGAGATCTATTCCGTAGCCCTTATGCATCATAACTTACTTAAAAATGCTTCGATTGCGACAAAACTTTATCATGTTATTTTAGAGGTATACTGAACCGGTTCTGTTGAATATCATCGAAATGGGATCAAAGGTCAGGGCACAGGACCGAGATTTATTCCGCAGCCATTATTGAGTGATAACTTGAGTAATGATTTCTGCTATGTTGGAAAGCGTATTATAATCAATGCATTGCGTGATTTTACTAACTTGTTATAGACTTGCCCGTCAGGTGATGGAACAAGAGATAATTACCGGGTAGGTAGTGGTGCAATAATAAGGACATTTTCTGACCATTTCACTGTTCCGTGGTGCTGTAGCACAGATTTCCTTTTTATAAAGAATGACAAAATTAATTATATATATATCACTGCATTATAACCATCTACTTAATACTTCGTAGGGCGTACTTTTACCCTCAGTACAGCAGCTGTCTGACATGGAATGAATTGAATAAGATGCCGGAAGCAGTTGAGAGGTATGCCCAACCAAACTGTGAGTAATGCGGCCTTCAGTGCAGGTATGGAGGTGATTGGAGTGTCCAGACGCCTGATATACCGTTCCATAATGTTTCACAAGTACTGTATGGGGTTGGTATCGGGGAAGTTCCGAAGCCAATCGGTATTGTAGAAGTCTGAACTGTGTTCCTCAAACCATTCCTGCACAATATTGGACCTGTGGTTTGGCTCATTGTCATCGCCATTCGAAAAAAGTGCCACATTGCTGGGAGTTCAGAGTCAGGAAACAATTAACGATGGTGAGCACCAGTGATAAGTTGATCCACATGCACCAGGGGTCCAAGTTCCTGCCAAGTAAATACTTTATGCCCCACACCATACATCCGCCTCCGCCGGCTTGCACTGTACAGACCATGCAAAGTTTCATTCAATTGTACACGCATAGTTGCGTGTACCGCAAATCCCCTATAAAATTTCATATCCCTATAACTTTTCATTTTTTCGATAAATGTTGGACTAATTTCCGCTTTGGGTCCCACTGGGATTTTGTGCGCGCGTGCCACATGCTGTCAGGCAGAAGACCGGAGGTTGTGCATGTCTGCTTTTGCCATTACTTAAATCCAGTAGGGAATAGTGCTGCACAATCCTGTCAACTTGCAACAAAATACTTTGATTTTGCCGAAATGTTTGGCAGGGTCTACGCATAGGTGGAACACTCTTGCAATACACTTTAAAATAATTTTTACAGTGAAAAAGATGTCTGACACACAATGGTCTGCGAGGGCTGATGTTGTTTTAGCCTTAAGAACTGGGTATAATGAAGTGAAAAGAAAATTCCTTAGTATAGCTGAAACAGATCGGGAAAACCCTATAAACAAATTGGAAGCAAAAGAATTGGCGAAAAGATTTGAAAAATATGAGAATGTCGTGCTGACCACTCTCTGGAATCGAATACTTCGGGGATGCATTTGTTCGCAAATCGCTTCAAGCAAAGGATGGAAATTTACTGATGGCTTCAACTCTTATGTCCTCTCTGAAGGATTTCGTTTCTCAAGTGAGAAATGACAACTCATCTATTGAAGAGGAGGAAATCTTGCTGGCAGAAAATATAATTGATCTTGGCGTTGAACAGGTAAAAGGAAGTCAACGGGAACGAAAAAGGAAAAACATTTTGGAGGTAAACAAAAACTTGCTGAAACATTAACGTAATATGCGGCAAATTCATGGTAGAGTTAGCAAAAAGAGAAAATGCGTACGAAGAAGTCTTCAACTTATTTCGTCGTTTCATGGATATGACGGATCAGCAAACGCTAAACGAAAGCAGTCAGACTGATATGTATGCACTTAACACTGATAAAACTATTTTCGCAAATGAAGTTAGACAACTTTTGCATTTTGCAAAGAATGAAAATTTGGGTCAGATATCGCCGAAAGAACTATACAAACTGGTCTGTGATGGTTTTCAGCTACTTTTCCAAATGTTGAGACAATCTTAAAAATATTTCTAATATCCCAATTTCAAATGTCGGTGGTGAAAGAACGCTCTAGTGCTTTACAGGGAGTAAAAAACTACCTGCCTTCCACAATGACGCAAGAACATCTCACCAGTGTTGCTATACTCTAAAATGAAATTAAGCTCTAAAACGTGTGAGCTATGATTTGTTAATCGATGATCTTGTTTTAAAAAAGTACAGGAAAAAGAACATCTAACAGCCATCGAGAATGGATTTTTACCTTAAAAATTCGTCTTTCTGTAATGGGTATTTTCTTCTATGATGTTCTGTCGAAACATGGCAAATTGCTATATATTTATTTTATAAACAAATAGTTTTTAGTTCAAATACTACATGTATTAATGAAGAGTGAACTTCCACATCTAAACATTGATGTTCCTGTGATTAGTATTTTTTCCATGTCGTGTGTGTGTGTGTGTGTGTGTGTGTGTGTATGATGTGGTTACTTCTACTTCTGGAGTTCGGGCAAAACACAACGAGCTTTTTTCATATTATTATTTCAGGCATGAAGCAGTCGCCTACTACATGTACTAAAGAATTATTCCCTTATAAGGGTCATGATGCTTGATTGCAGTTACTCTAAAATCAAAATTACTGATTACTGGTAAAGTCTTGTTTAATGCTCGCTGTGAATCTATTGCAAACAAATTATGGAACGGTGATCTTGTAGAGTGAAGAAGGATTCTGAAAACATTTTCTTGTGCACGAGGCCCCTCAGCAGGTAAATTCACCTCTTATCTCAAAGCAGAAAATGTGAAGCGGGCAAGTACACTGCTGGCCACACAAAATGCAACACCAAGAAGGACACGAGATAGCAAAGCCAGATTTACTGGACACAAAACAACAGATACAAATATGAAACGATTGAGCTTACAGGCCCGTGCGACTTGCGGAACACGCAGACATCAATAGTTCGTGTGTCCCTCATGGCTGGCAATAACGGCCGCTACACGCCGCGGCATTGAACGAAAAAGGCTTAGGATGTGGGCTTGGGGTATGTCGGTCCAGGCTGCTTCCACATGTTGCCACAGTTCATCAGGCGTAGCCGCGGATGGTGCTTGCCGGGCCACTCGGTTGCCGATCAGCAACCAGACGTGTTCACATTTTTGGTATCCTCCAACCACCAATCCGTATCACTGCGCAAACCTGCCTTTCCTAACACAAAGCATAGTTGATGTACCACCACTTGCAAGCTGTGTGGGACTTCTCTTTTCGTTTTTACGGACCATGATTCGAGTGTGGCAAACCTTGATGCTAAAGACACTGATTCAATCAAAATGTGAATCAGAGCGTTCTAACCTTAAGAAGATTCCTTGAAGCAAACTTCCACGATGGCTATATCTCAAATGCACTTGCTAAATTAGATTGTACTCTGAAGTAATTACATTGAAATCTAAAACACATATGAAAATCGAGAATGTTTTTAAAATAAACTAAGGTGTGTGAAATGATTTTGTGTAATACAATTAATTTTCGCTGAATAAAGTTCTAGTAACGTAAGATAGTTTTTCATTCATTTCCTTATAATTAAAATGTTAACTTTGTCTTCCTACTATGCAAAGTAAATTTCTGCATTTAATGCATACGAGAAGCTTCCGAGAGGGAACGGACACTTCAAACTACAGTGCGCACTACTAAAAACACAACATATAAGTGCGTTTTTCTGATTGACATATTTTTAATTTAATGCAAATTATGATTTTCGAGGAACCGTAATTAACAAAATTTCGTTACTCAGAATTATTGGCAAATTTTATACAACGCCACTCTTGTAACGCGACAGTGTTATGAAACAAATGGTGGCGGGATTTTCTCCGTACTTCTACATAATCTGCGCCAGCGGGGTGCAACATACTAAAATCTAGTTCTTCAGTCAGTGCGACTATTTGACAGAGAAGGACAAAATAAGCGATACAGTTAAAAAACTGAACAGATGAAACAGTTTAACAAATATAAAAAATAGAAAAATAAATTTAGCGATTTTCAAAAAATTTAAAAGCGGATGAAGTCCCATATCACTTATGAACGAGCCGCCACTAAATTCATCAAACACTGGAACAGAGGTTCCTAAAATGTGCTCCACGAAGAGATTGGAAAGAAAAATATAATAAATGTGACAAGATCTCACAAATGTGAATTTGTGCGGCCGTGAACTGTGTATAGGTTAGTATTTGGTAGAAATTATTTAGCTCCAGCAACGTGCTGTTAGGCAATGTAGATAGCAAATACTATAGACCAAAGTGTATCTCATGTGTCACCTCAGTCAACTTTGGGTGTATTTCATTTAAGTTTTTTATTGTAAACTATTATTGTACTTTAATATAACTTTTCGGATCTTCTGTCTTGAGGACGAAACACCTGCCCGTTGCAATTTTGTTGGAGCACCAACGTGAAAATATCATCGACTTTCTTTCAACGTATCGCTGTCCGAAGTCTGGATCCTCAAAAAAACTGTCGAAACCTCCGTCACAGTAGCTGTGGAAGCATCAACAGCTAACAGGCATATCTAACATTTATGTTATTTTTTCATTTTTTACCCGATCTGATTATTATTATTATTATTTACCCAGCTGATACGAATATTATTTTTCAATTTTAGTGTGGAAGATAGTGGAGCAGTTGCTAGTGTTAGAATTGTTGAAAGGATGAAGGGTTTTTGGACAAATCAGCGACAACGGGTTCTCCAGAACCTCCTGAAGTGTTGAACCTACATCCTAGTTCTTCGGAGACCAATGGGAAAACAATAATAAAAAGGAAGTACCACGATTCTTACTTGGATATTGGGTTCGTTGAGACCAGTGACAACAAACCACAGTGCGTAATTTGCGGTAACGTATTGTCAAAGTGTGCGTAATATACGGCAACGTATTGCCAAACAGTGCGATGTTCCCATCAAAAGTGCGCCGTCATTTTGAGGAGTGCATTCAGAATGCAAGGGCAAACCGACTGATTTCTTCAAAAGGAAGTACGGTGAACTTACACAAACCCGGTAAGTTAGATCCTATCGCCTAAAAACAGTTAACGAGAAGGTTTTGATGGCGTTCTACATAATAAGTTACCGAGTTGCTCAAGCTGACGAAGCCCATACCATCGCTGAAAACTTCATAAAGAGGAGTAAAGGACATATTTGAATGTATGCTGGATAGAAAGCCACGAAACTAGTAGGCACAGTTCCTTTGTCAAATAACACAATCTCGCGACGAATCGGGGACTTAGCAAAGGACGTGAAAGCTACCTTTCTTTCACGAATCAAATGCACTAAGACTAAATTTTCGTTCTAAATTGATGAATCAACGGATGTAGCCGGGTTGGCAATTTTAATAGTATTCGTGCGCTACCAATACTTGGAGTCTTTTCAAGAGGATCTGCTTCTCCGTAAGCGGTATCAACTAACACGAGTGGCGATGAAATTTTCAAATTGATAGACGAATTTTTCACAGTGAGTGGCATCCCATTGGATAACTGTGTTGAGGTATGCACAGACGGCGCGAAGGCCATGACTGGAAAGACGTCCGGTGTTAACTCAAGAATAAAACAAAAAGTCAATGAGTGTAGCCACTGCGTCCTCCACCGCCATGCCCTTGCTGTGAAAAAAATGCCGCCCTTCCTAAAAGAAGTCTTGGACGAAAGCGTGAAAATAATTAATTTTATCATATCACGACTAAGAATACAAGGCTATTCAAAATGTTGTGTGATGACATGGGGAGTTTACGTACGTCTTTACTTCTTCACCCAGAAGTAAGGTGGCTTTCTCGCGGCAAAACTTTGACTCGGCTCTTCGAAATGAGGGCTAAAGTCAGAACCTTCCTGATTGACAACGACTTTGCTTTGGGAGACAGGTTGTGTGATGAGCGTTGGCTCATGAAATTGGCGTATTTAGCAAAAAATCTTTAGAAAAAAGTAAATGACTTAAGTCTCTCACTTCAAGGAAAAGCAGAAACTGTTTTTGACGCCAGCGATAAAGTGCAAGTGTTTAAAAAGAAAATCAAGTTTTGGGCGGAATTAATGAAAAAACGAAATCTAGACAGCTTCTTAACGGTAAAAGAATTTTGACATACCTGGAGATATCTTAAACGAGTTTCACGTTCACCTGCAAAGTTTGCTTGATTGTTTCAACTGTTATTTTCCGAAAGAATTCTACGAAAAAAATTAAAGGAAACTTTTGGATTGTAAACCCATGCTCTGATGTGTTGGAAAAGCCAGCCTGTTTGACATCGCAGCAGTATGAGTGCTTAATTGATTCGACATCAGATTCTGCGATAAAAAAGAATTTTGGTGTCAACTAAAACATGAATTTAAAGTTTTGTCAAATAAAGCGAAAATCGTCCATCTGCCCTTTGCGACAACTTACTTATGTGAATCAGGATTCTCTGCCAATGTGGCTACAAAAACAACATATAGATCCCGCCTCAATGCAGAGCCAGATATTCGGTTGCAGCTGTCTCAAATTCAACCAGATATAGCCACATTGTGCAAATCAAAACAGTTCCATGCCTCTCATTAGAATCTAAGTACCCGGGCTATGCTTTATCGTTCTTTTTCGATGGCAAGTGACATTTTTGGTTTTGCAACTGCAAAAATGGTTTTAAATACCATATTTATGTAGGTACCATATTGTGTATTTACAATACCTGCTTTGAATTCATCCTCGAATGTGTTACCTTACTTTGTTTTTTGTAGTTATTTTCCGTTGATGTACGTAAGTTAAGTTCCTTATTTCTCTGAAATTAGTGGGGAAATTAACATTTCGAGTGAAATAAAACTTGATGTTTAACATGCCCAAATGCTTAAAAATACCTTCCATCGTCAATACTGCTGTCATTTGGTTAGGTGAAAATATCGGGACCTTTATGCCTAATATGCAAAATGGATGTTTTGAGAAAACGATATTTAAAGTTCCAATTTTTAATGACTTTATATCGACTGCCAACTTGAAAATTGCAGTTATGTAAAAACAGCCAAAACAGTCACAAACGTGCCCTTTGGCTTAAGGACGACGATAGTACTCCGTGACGAATTTCTTGCCTGAAAAGTGCTCCGCTACTCAAAAAGTTTGGAACCGCTGCACTAGAATAACAAAATATGTATATCGAAAGGATCACATTAACCGGAAGTTTGTAGCCTTTCAAGAAGCTGAAAGTTTACCTGCCTTCCAGATCACTCAAGCTGTTTGGTTTTATTACTTATAGGAACAAGTGTTCTCTGTCGAGGGTTAACGAGCACACAATTAACGAACCCATCCGCCATAAACCGGCAGCACAGATTCGATTTCTTCTTGTTGAGGATTTCATCACATTTGAGTCAGGGTTTGAAAAACCCCACCCCACTTGGTTTTTTTCTGGTTTTATTGGAGTTTTTTCTTGGGAAAGTTAGGGGTTATCGGGCTTTTTCGGGTTTTATTGGGCTTTTTCTTGTAGTGTTGTAAAAACAAAGAAGCAACAATCAATGAGTAAATTTTGCCTAAAAACCACAAAAGGGCAAAAGGAATCTCTTCATAAAACAGTGGCTGATTTATTTTTTATGCTGCTAACATACCATTCAATGCAGCAGAATTGGATCAGTTTAAAATTATGATTGAAACACTGAGACCTGGACATCAACCACCCTCAGTGAAAGTCATTGGCGGAAAACTAGATGGCTGGTGCAGTGTGAAGAATGAACCAGTCCAAGCTATTATTGTCCATACTGGAACAGAAAATTGTTTGCTGAATGCTGATGATACTGGATCAGAAAAGAAAACAGCAAAATATTGTGCTTCTAAATTAGAGGCGGCCATAAAGGAATAAGAAGAAAAATTCGTAAAAACTGTTTTTGCTGTTGTAAATAACTGATAGCAAAAACAAAATGATAAAAATGTGGAAAATGTTAAATGAAAAATATCAAACATTCATAACATATGAATGCTCAGCACATCTGTTGAATTTGGTAGAAAAAGATGTTTCCCCAAAGACTGCTTTAAAGCAGATTGTAGAGGTGCAAAATTTTTTCGTAACGTACATCAACTGCATGGACGGTTCAAAGAAAAGTCTGGCTTAATGCCAAGACTACCTAACAAAACAAGGTGGAAATCTCAACCTGGCTGTGTTAAAGCACTTGTGACCAAGTATCACAAATACAGAGAAATATCTTTAGAGCAGATTGAGGAATTTGATCAATCTATTTAAAAAATCTTGGATAACATGGGCATTTACCGTGAAGCCATGAATCTGAAAAAGCAGTCATCTGTTGTTGCTTGCACGCTGGACACACAGAGACACAACGTCTTTTTCAGTTGCTGTTGAAATATGGCTGTAGACGACGCTGTGTCAAGGCGCCCATGTTAACCCAGGTCCATTGGCAACGACGCCTGCAGTTCGGTGGGACTACCGTCATTCAACAGTGGAAGAATGGGAAATGGTTGCCTTCACTGACAAATCAAGGTTTCTATCGAAGCGATGGCTGGTGGTGGATATGACGTCACACACACGAGAACCAACACCCGGACGCTCTTGTCAGTCAAGTGCAGGCCAGCAGTGGTAGTGTGTATGTCTGGGGGATGTTTTCCTGGTATGACCTGGGACCGCTGGTACCACTGGATGGGCCCGGAACGACAGTGTCTACCTGTCCCTCCTCGCTGACCACATGCATCCCTTTACATTGGACGTTTACCCTGGTGATGATGGTATCTACCAACAGGACAATGCGCCGTCTCACCTTGCTAAGGGGGTGCGTGATTGGTTCCAGGAACATGACAGCAATGTCTATGTTCTATCTTGGCAGGCGAAATCTCCCGACCTCAATCCCATAGAGCCCTTGTGGGACTATTTGGATCGACAAGTCCGGCGTGCCGCACAACCACGCCGTCTCCGAGACCTTGGTGCTCTGCTGCAGCCCGAATGGGCACGTGTGCCTCGGGCAACCTTCCAGGGCCTCATTGCGTCCATGTCATCTCGTCGCCGTCATCCGGGTGGGCAAGGGTGGTTATTCCCATTATTAGGTAGGTGGCCATATTATTCTGATACGAACGTGCATTTGCCTGGCGTAATAACTTTCAAAATTAATGACACAGACTGTTGCCTAACATCAATGATGAAAGAAAGTGTCATCAGCCAGTTTTCTTCCATAAAATGGTGGCAAATCATGGCAAAAAAGTCTGTCCAAATTAAAAATTGCCTGCAGGATTTTGTGACTTTTTTTGTATGCCTACATTTCGCACCAGCTTCATCTACATCGATTGAAGGAATTTTCTGTATGTTTCAACTATTTTGGAATAAGTTACAAAGTAGGCTTGAGGTAGAAAAAGCCACAAAACTTTTTCACTTTATACATTTTTAAGATCACAGCATGGATCAAAATTTTCTGTAGATCGGGAGTTTTGTTTCTGGCTAAAACCCCTGTGATTACATTAATTATTTTAAATGTGGCTGTTTCGCAGAAAAACTAGAGTTTTGAAAATGTTTTAAAATTGTGTGGATCGCGAAACTATGATAATTTCAGCCTGCTTTTGAAGTTCTGGTAAAAAACAAAAAAGTACTTATTATCTGTACCGTTGTTTAATTTTTAGGCGATCTTTGTAAATAGTCAAAAACCATTGCAGTTTACATGCCGCACACAAACAATATCTCAGGCAAATTTTATTTAAAGATAATATTTCAGTTAGAAGCTAAGTACGTTATATTCTGTTCCTCTATTATTATTTTTTATACTATGAATAGATGATATTGGGCTATTCTATAGTTTTATTTATAAGTGGAAAACTATTTATATGCAACCATTTATTATTTTCAGGATTATTGTTAAATCTTCTTATTTCAGATCAGTTGCTTTGTCAGCTGATCCGAAAGGTTTGTTTTGCGTTGCTAAATAATAAAATCGGTAAACCATCACCTTTGAGAAGGTAAGAAAGAGAATCTAGTCACTATTCCTTTTGTTATAAATTATAAAAGAAAATATTTTATTGCGTACTGATTAAATTTAGAATATTGTAGAAGCAAAAATAGAATCTAATTTTGTAAAAAACTATGTGGGTTTTTTGGTGGGTTTTTTCAACTGGGCCCAGCCCCAAAAAACCCGGTGGGTTTTTTCGAACTGGGGGCACCCTGGCGAACCCTGATTTGAGTTTCTCTCGCTGGAGATAAGAAGTCAAATCTCTGCATTATCGGCTGCAAGATAATTCAGGGAATATGAATTTTAGATTTTGCAATTGAATATTTCTCAGATGCAATATTTTCAGCTGCGAAGATGATAAAATCAAAGACATTTTATGATATCTAGTCTCATTCTGCTTCTCGCAGTCTTCTATGTAGCTTAACAAGTAAAAAAAGCAGTGAAAAAAGAGGGGGGGGGCAACCATCACACAAATCATTTTCAATATTTGTTATTTATATACAGTATCTTTAGTTATTTATATACAGTATCTATTTGTGTGCGACTCTCTTCAATTACAATTTCTTCAGGTAGATTTTTGCCTTACTTCAGCATAAAAAGAAACGATTCAAAAGCTATGAATTGAATCGTTTTTATTCATTTGCTTACTTAGATCTTTAATATACGAGTTCACCTGCACTGCGTAATTGTAATTCAGATATTTTACAGAATTCCGGGAAAGAAGTTAGGTTAGACATTTTGCTGGACCGCAGTATGTTTATCTTAAACTGCTCTTGGGTGCTTCCTCTAATGCAACCTTTAAAAGAGGCGCACAATCAGACCTGTTACTGTTCCTTGCATTACACGAACTGAAGAAAATTTCTGGTTGATTCCACGAAGAGGAAAATGCTGCTTTCCGCACAACATCAAGAAGTTTTGAAAGTAATTTTGGTGCGTCTTTTAAAATGTGAGAACAATACTGCAGAGCTGGACAGTGAATACAAAACCATACAGAGCAGTAAATTATTTGGAGAGGAAAAACTCGCCCAGTTAAAGATTCTGGCTCTTTGGTGCAGATATTATAGTCGGTCGTAACAAGTTGAAAGAATAGACACACTACACAATAACAGGATAAACTGAAGATTCCTTTTATCACGTGACCCAAAACATTCAGTTATTTTTTAATTTCAATTCAACAACATTATCGTCCCCCATCATCACAGCAGATATTAAGAATCAACGTTATCGTTGATCCTTAATACCTGCTGTGATGATGTGAACAGCCATCGTTAAAAAAAGAGAGAGATAACTTGTGCGTCATGTAAACAACCACCCAGCGGCGTAGAATTAAGCAAAGTGATAAAAGCTGGTTGCCATTAAGTCAAGTGCCGTCTAATCCAGCATGTCAGAGGCACTGGAGTTTCTTTAGATTTCTGCGGACACGTGCGAACGAATGGTGAACTGGAAACCAAGAAGCGGTTAAAGAGAGGGGGTGGGAGGAGTTGACTTAAATGAAGACGACGCGACCAGACTGATGTTGCTTGGCGATTATTCAAAGCTGTTATTCTCGCCTAAGAGGAGGAAGCAGCATATTGTAATTTTAAATGTTTCTATCTATCTTTTATAGTCCTTGTGTCCGTGTGGTTTTATTAAAAACCATTTAATTTCCTGCATTTCATTCAAATAATGCTTCATGTTCATTTGCGCCGACCTGCGATGATAATGATTGGCTGGTCATGATAAGTGCCAAATCTGTTTGGCCAACGCTACCACATAAAATACTATGTGTGAATGGACTCAAAACCATCACATGTATTAAAACGTTATTGACAAGCAGTGGGACTTACCACCATCAAGTCATAACAACGCATAACATCTGCAATCAAGCAGGAGTCTGTTTTTGTTGTCATTCGTCAGAATCATTGAAACAATCCAGGCCGCAATATTTTTTACATGATTCTCAGTTTAAGACAAAAATAGATTTTATGTTTCATAGTTTGTTGAAAACGCTTAAGTCTCACAGAGCTCATCGTTGCATTGGCTACTTAACAAAAGAAGCACTGAAATTCAGCAACTTAAAAAAATTTCAATTTTAGGCATGGAAAATGTTTTTTTTTTTTTTTTTTTTTTTGGGTCTTTCTCTGTTCTTTTACTAACACATCATCATTAATTATGTATTGCAATGACCATGAGTGTTTAACTGTGGTGTCATAAATTTCTCACAGCAGCGCTGAAAATTATAATTATGTTGCCAAAAAAAGTTCATTTGAACTTGATGAATGAAACACTCGGAATAATGGAAAACTGCTTACACGTTAGAAATTTCAGTGACATAAGTCGTATTAATGAGATCAAATGTTAGTTTACCATTTCAGGGAGATCACCGTACTAATGCACTAATAATGTTGATACACGAACGAGTGCGATTTTTTAATGGCCAACCACGCGACGGTACTGAAAACATTTTGCTCAACGATTGTTAATGGTTGACGATATTGCCGGATGAGCTATAATTTAACGGAGGAGAGTCGGCTCCAAGTTTCTGGTTGCTGACCTAATACAGGAAAATTCCTAACAGTGTATATGATATGCGAGCAATGAAATCAACCGGTGGTTGTGTAATCAAGGGTTCCGGAGTTTCGTCCGGCGGAATTTGGGTTGAAATTCCAGTAAGCCACTGATTCTCCATAGGCGGCCCACGGGCCAAATGAGGTCTGGGAATGGTGTCAATTTGGCCTGAGATAAAAAAAATTAAACCGAAAAGAAGTGCATAAAATCCACAGGCGAAAAACAAAAAGAATGTTTATCGATATTTATATTTAATATAAAACAGTATAAATAGAAGCGAAATTTTGACAAGGGTGAAAGATTTCTATTCAAAACTACACTGGCGTGCAAAAATTAAGGACAAGACGGTTTTTCGAATGTAACGTCGTGCAGAAGTGCTCCACATTGACTCAAATCATACCATAAGATCCCCAAGATGTAAGAATATGGGACAAGTGAGCAAAACCGTCCAAACAAGGAATCCAAAGCATACAAAGGCACTTTATTGAAAAGGTAGCTTCGAGCACAACTGGACACAAGACAGAAACGTCCATGTGACAGGCGGCTGCGAAGAAAAATCCAATCTTTAGTAGGCGATATGATCACCCCTGACTGCGTTGCAGGATTTACAACGTCTGTCCATGCTGAGGGCGAGGTTGTCAAGAAGCTGTCAGCCACTGTACGATGAGGTGTAGCGTTGTTGTCCATGAAGAAGAACTCAGGACCCACAGCACCTCTAAACAGACGCACGTGAGGCAGGAGAACCTCGGTACAATAGCGGACACCAGTGACTGAACCTCCTTGGAAAATGTGGAGGTCAGTACCACTACCAAGCATGATGCCGCCCCAAACGAGAACTCCGCCACCTCCAAACCGGTCCCTTTCGATGATGTTGGAGGTGTGATTGCGTGTTCCCTGCTCTCTCCAGATGTGTATACGTCCAGAATCGCTCGTCAGACTAAATCGGCTCTCATCCGTAAAGAGAACTCGACCCCATTGCTGATCAATGCATTCTTGTGTTCCGGGCACCACAGAAACCGACGTCTCCGATGAGCAGGCGTTAAAGGATCACACCATACTGGTCGTCGTGCAAATAGACCACCTTTGCGCAGCCTCCTGGCCACGTTAAAACGCGATAATGGAAGTCCAGTTGTCTGTTCCATGTGCCTTGCAATTTCTCCTGCTGTCTGCCGTCTGTCTCTTCTCACCTGTAGGACAATATACCGGTCGTCCGCCGCCGTGGTTGCTCGTGGACGACCACTGCAAAACTCTCGGACAGCTGTTCTGTCGTTTAAAATGCTCTCCAAGCTCGTGAAACGATGCTGTGAGCGATCCCGAACTCCTGGGCCACACTAGTCACACTTCGACCTTCTTCCAACTTCCCAATGACGCGACCTCAGAAAGTCATCCAGATGTCGTCTACTGGATTGTCTGTTGGCCATATCACACGGTGGCAGCAACTCGACGTCGTTCAAACCGATGTACACCGTGCAATAGCTTTCACCGAATTGCTGAGCGTACACCACCCGTGTGCTTTATACCCTTCCGACACTCCCCTTCCCCCCCGTCATGCTGCATATATGTGCATGCCCTACCGTACTGGACCCTAGTATATCTCCTGAGTGGTCTTTCGGTCCGTTCTGCCAGCTCGTTCCGCTTTTATGCTACTTTCTCCTCTTCGTTCTTAATTTTTGTACACCAGTGTATATGAAAGGGATGATACATCTATTCCAGACATTACAACAGGTACCAGTGCCAAAGACCCTCCAATCCTCCCTGCAGAAGTTCCATATGCAATTAAGAACATGAAACTGGGAAGAGCTCCAAGAGAAGATGGAATTACCGTGGACATTATACAAGAAGCAAGTGGAGAAATTGAAACTACACTCGCCGAAGTTTTTAGCAGATGTCTTAATGAAGGGAAGATTCCTGAAGATTGGAACAATGCTACAATGATCTTGCTCCATAAAAAAAGGTGACGTGGAGGATCTCAGGAACTACAGACCTATCAGCCAGCTTTCAGTGGTTTATAAAATCTTCACTAAGGTTCTTTCACATCGCTTGAAGGTAACACTAGGCATGGCCCAAACAAGAGAACAAGCTGGATTCAGGAGTGGATACAGCACTATAGATCATATCCATGCAGTGAGAGAACTAATTGAAAGAACAAGAGAATATGAACTCCCATTATGAATGGCTTTTATTGAATATGAAAAGGCCTTCGATTCCGTGAAACCATCAGCAGTAACAATGGCTTTGAAATCCTGCGGTATTGAAAATGCATTCATTAGCATTATTAATACATCTATGAAAATTCAAGTGCAAAGATTTGGCTATTTGAGGATACAGCACAAATAAGAATTGGAAAGGGGTGAGACAAGGTGACACCATATCTCCCAAGCTCTTTAACGCCACATTGCAAAATGTCTTTCAATCATTGAACTGGGAAAATAAAGGGATAAAGATTAATGAAGATTACTTAACTCACCTTCGTTTTGCTGATGACGTAGTCAGTTTTGCAACTACCCGTTCTGAGCTGCAGAGTATGATCCAGGAACTTGCTGACAACAGTGAAGAAGTGTGATTAAAAATGAACTTTCAGAAGACAAAAGTGATGTACATTGCTTTTACAAGAAACGAAGATTTATCGATTGATGGAGAAAAGCTTGAGACAACCGGTTTCTACATTTATCTTGGGCAGCAGATATATAGTGAGGGTCACATTGATGAAGAAATTAATCGGCGTATAAAACATGGATAGAGAGTTTTGGAAGAAACAGTACAATTTTTAAGAGCAGTATGCCATTATGTCTCAAAAGAAAAGTGTTTAATCAATGCATTCTGCCAGTGCTTACGTATGGAGCAAAGACATGGTCCTTAACTAAAAAAGACATACAAAGACTGCAGACAACTCAAAGTTAAGCATGGAGAGATGCATGCTTGGTGTAACCAGGAAAGTTAAGAAGAGGAACTTGTGGATAAGGAAAATGACAGGAGTGGACGACATCACGACCTGAGTGAAATCACTGAAATGGCAATGGGCTGGACATGTTGCCAGAAGAACGGACCACCGATGGACAACCGAAATTTTAGATTGGATTCCAAGGGACAGGAAAAGACCCAGAAGAAGACCACATGGGAGATGGGTGGATGAAATTCGAAAGCATGCGGGAGTGACATGAAGGAGACAGGCCCAAGACAGACAATTGTGGAAGAAATTTGGGGAGACCTACATCCAGCAGTGGATTGATAATGGTTGATGATGATGAAACATTTTTGTTTGATTTATTTTCGTTGACTACACTCTATACTCCAGATTTTAAACATGTTGAAAAAGGACATCACCCCCATTATTCTCGTCAATTTCTTGATGACTAAATTTAAATTTAAAATATTGTATTTCCAATTTTACGTTAATACAAGTAATTAATTTTTGAACTTTGTTTTATTTTTTTTCATTTGCCCGGTAAGCGAGGTTCATTTTATAATTTTCACATTACCTTTAATTAATCTTAAAACGGAAATAATGTTTATATGAATATATCAGTATGATATGTAACTTACACTTACCAAATTGAATGTTCACACCCTCTGGCCCGGTTCCATGAAAAAAAAATGTGGCCCTTGGTGAATCAGTGAACTTGCCATGACTGGCATGTTCATATTTGAACTGTGTTTCTACCAATGTGTACACCGCAGAGCCGGAGTTAGACGTGCTAAGGCCCAAAGCGCAGTTTGAAGTAGAGGCTCCTTTTAATAGTGTTATCAAATTGGCTGGAATTCATGTCGTAGTGTGGTAAAATAAACATCTTAGTAGTATGATTGCATTTTTAAACTTCTTTATTTCGCTCTTTCGTTTCGAAAAGTGTCGATTATGTCATCAAAATTGAAAAAAATCGTCAAGTTTGATTCTATAAACTTCATAAATATTAGGGGTATGCAAAAGTTTCCGCCGTTTTAAGGAGAAAGGAGACAGGAACAATCAGGAAACCAGTACACATTGATTCAACGAAATATTGGCCGTTAGCATCAATGACTTTTCGTCATTTTTGGCCCCTATGATAGAAGGACTAGCGGTTTTGAGCTGAAGAAAGCAGTGATGAAATTTTCCACCTCTGGAACTGTGGTGAACCGCTGTTGGGCTAGGGCATGTTGCATAGGGCGAAACAGATGGAAGTCTGAGAGTGCAATGTCCGGGGAGTAAGCCGAGTGCGGTAAAACCTCCCAGTGTAACTGTTCAAGGGTTGATTTCGTAGTGGCAGCGACATGTGGTCTGGCATTATCGTGTAACAGGATGACTGGGCTGCGTCCTTTACCTGTCCATGGGCGGTTTTGCTCGATTGCAGCGTTCAGTTTCATCAACTGAGCGCTATATCGTTGTGCAGTGATTGTTTCGCCCGGTTTCAGCAGTTCGAAGTACACAGAACTCCATGCATATCCCAATACACTCACACAACAGCACCTTTTTCCCGTGGATTTTTTGTTTTTCAGTGGATGTTGATGGCTGGCATGACCCGACCCAGGATCGCTTGCATACGGGGTTGCCTCAATAGACCCATTTTTCATCCCAGGTGACAACCTTCAACAAGAAATTCTTCCCTTGAAACCTCTTCAGTAACGACATGCAGATACCTAACCGTTGACCAATATTACGCTCCGTTAAATTATGCGGAACCCACTTACCAATCTTTTGGATCTTCCCCAAGGTCTGTAGACGCAATACCACCGCCGATTGAGCCACTTTCAAACGTTTCGCCAGTTGCGTGGTCGATTGTGTGGCTTCCTCTTGCAACAGAGATTCCAGCTCCTCTTCTGCGAATTCCTGCGGTTTACCTGCACGTGGCTTGTCTTCCAAGCTTAGATCACCTTTCTTAAACCTGGCAAACCATTCTCGACACGTCAGCTCACCCATAACAGTTTCGCCATACACTCGCACTTTTCCCTAAATTAAACATGAATAACAAATAGTGCCGCAAATGAACTTTATCGAATGCCATGCTTGGCTTCATGTACGAACTGACAGCACGGGTCGTCGGCTGCCAATTAGACCCCTACAGTCCTTGCTAGCGGGGGCAGCGGAAAGTTCTGCATACCCCTTATAGACAAGACAATGTTTCCTGCCCTAATGAATTTCTTGAGTAATTTTTACCCTCTTCAAAACTGAAATGGACCTTTCGCCGCTGACATTCGTTACTGGCATTCACAAATTTTTTTTCAATATTGTTTTGACATTTGAAAACTTTGAACGCAGTCCATCGTTAAGGCATTGATACACATCTCGGGATTGCTGACACCTTCTTTCTCAATGAATTTTGAAAACTGGAAAATTTCGTGTTGAAACTAGTTAAATCAATGTCCTCTTTGTATTTTTTTATTGAAGGTTTAACAACCACCGTGAGCAACTGAATGGGCTGTAGGCAATCGTCCGTCCCTAATTGAGGGCCACTGGATCCAGGGAAGGGAGAGAGCCAGTGCCATAAGACAAACACAACATCCAAACCTGACCAGGATTCGAAACCGGACCATTTTCGAAGGAATTGTCATAAACCATAGCTTAGACCAATGCGCCGCCGTGGGGGCCTCTCTTTGTATGTCTTCATCAGATACCCGCACTTCGTCACTTGCTTTCAGGACTTTTTGGCCGGGGGGCAAATGGAGCCTTAGAAGGGGCAAGTTTTTTATTTGCTATATATATATATATATATACACTGCTGGCCACCCAAAATGCAAGATCAAGAAGGACACGAGATAGCAAAGCCAGATTCACTGGATACATAACAACATATACAAAGACGAAACGTTTGAGCTTAGTTCGTGTGGTCCCCATGGCTGGCAATAACGGCCGCTACACGCCGCGGCATCGAACGAAAGAGGCTTTGGATGTGGACTTGGGGTATGTCGGTCCAGGCTGCTTCCACACGTTGCCACAGTTCATCAGGCGTAGCCGCGGGTGGTGTTTGCCGGACCACTCGGTGTCCGATCAGCGACCAGACGTGTTCGATGGGCGACATATCGGAAGAACAGGCGGGCCACGGCAGCAGTGACACCTGGTGGGCCGTGAAGAATTGTTGTCCGATGCGTGCCACGTGCGAGCGCACATTGTCCTGTTGAAACGTGGCCGCTGGCAGGTCCTGCGGTAAGGGAGCACTACAGGCTCCAAAACGTCGGAGATGTAGCGGTGGCTGTTGAGTGTACCGGCGATGCGTACCAGAGGGGTGCGGGTGTCATATCCAATTGCGCCCCAAACATAACGCCAGGCGACGGACCGGTATGGCGATGTATAATGCGGGCGTCATACAGTCTCTCGCCGCGGTGCCGCCACACGGGGATCCGACCATCGTGGTGTTGCAGGCAGAAGCGGGATTCGTCGGAGAAGACAATGTCGTGCCATTCCGTAGTCCAGGTGCGGCGTTCAACGGCCCACTGCCGCCGCACTCGCCGGTGGTATAACGTCAATGATAATCGGAGCAATGGGCGCCGTGCGACAAGTCCCCGCTCCTGCAGACGACGTCGAACGGTACGTGCTGGCACATGATGTTGCGCAACACACCCTAATTCCTGCGCTAACGTTCGTGATGTGGCGGGGCGAGCCGTCAATGCCCGCCGCAGAATATGCCGGTCCTCTCGTTCGGTGGTGTGCCGCGGCTGTGGCAACCGCTCACGTCCGTCCGTCCCTCCTGCACCCACCGAATCCATACTGTCCTCACTGTGGCTGGATGTCATCCCACACGGGCGCCGATGTCACGGTTCGATAAACCGCTGTCGCGATAAGCCACTATTCGTCCTCTGTCGAACTCCGAAACGTGCTGGAATGACTGCCGTATTCTGCGACGAGGCATCAGGAAGCTTCCCACGCACAGGTCCGGCAGCACAACACACTTCCACTACTTACAGCCCGCCTTCTGTGCACCCTTCTTGTAGTGCTTCTCGGTGGCGTGCCGGGCGCACATGATTTGCATATGCCCTGCAATGCTAATCGTTTGCATATCCTCTCGCGGGTGACGCGTGCTGCGAATTTCAGACCAATCGGATGCTTCCTTCTTGGTGGTGCATATTGGGCGGCCAGCAGTGTATATAATTTTAATTGCTATATTTATATATATAAAAGTTTTTACTATATGTCTAGTACAGGGGCGCATTTAGAGGGGACTTTATCCCCCGCCGGGGAAAGCGCCAAGCTTTTTTTTTTTTTTTTTTGGTTAAAATGCGACTTACATTTCAAATGCCTTAATGTAATAAAAATGTATCAACGATTTCAAAAATTCCCTTTTTTCGCCTCCCCCTTCCCGAAGAAATTTTATATACATCCCTGATATAGTAATTACTTCTTCAAACATTTCAGTAATAACAAACTTTTTTCAGCTGAAGGAGGGGGATGGGTAACGGGAGGGGGGGTCCGTAGGCTTGAAATATTTATCTATTAAAATGCATTCAACACACTTTTGATCCTGAATCACGATTCCCAGACAATTAGGTATGATTAGTCCACTTATTAGATTTTGAAGAATACCATGCGCACTTTTTAATAAAATAAACTATAATATTTGAACAAATGTTTAAAAAAATATAATTGGAGAAATATTTGTAGCATAAAAAGAAATGAAACTTCCTTTTTCATCAAAGCCTGAATTTATTAATATTTGGCTCCGTAACCTAAAATGTCTCCGGGGGCGCGAATGGTCGTTTCCGGAGGGCCCTCTTGGATGTATGCCTGAAAGAAACGCTGGTCACTTGTCGTCTGAATGTTGAAAAAACCCCCAGCAAAGGTGCCTAATAAGTCTTCATAGGCTTCTACGCTAAGGTGAATTTCAGATGTGAACGTGTCACGTATAATGTAAGCGATTTCTGTGATGAAATGTTCTCTGCCTTGCAAAACAACTTCGTTTTCTGCAGTCTCGTCAAGAACTTTAAATTTATATTTATCGGTAAAAGTTTTTCCTCGGTTTCTATGGATTGAAAATTAGTTCTCAAACTTATGATGAATGCTTTTAACGCTTTTAGCGAATTCGCAGCTTTCAAAATATTCACTTTAGGATCCTTCAAATATTTGCTCGTGGCATTTAATCTTTGCAATATCGTATTCCAAAATATGGTTAATATAGCTGTTTCATACTATTGGAATTGTTTTAGCAGCCCTTTCGCTTCTAATCGACATTTCAGTTTTTTCATCTTCGCATGTTCACAAAACTATTCTTAATGTCATTGGGCAAGGATTTTGTATGTTCACAAAACTATTCTTTAATGTCATTGTATAATAGCATCAGCTCTAGCTGACCACCTTTTGTTACTTAGAATTTTCAAAGTAAAGGAGTCAGATGCCAAACAAGCATCTAGAATGTTCCAGCGTCGGGTTGACTTTCAAAAGAAGGTATACAAGATGTCCACAAAGTAGAAATATCTCGCTACATTTAGGCACGAACTTCCAATTAAGTTTAGTGAGTGACTTGCACAAGGAATGTAAAATGCGGTGGGACTATGGCTTCTTATTCTGGTTGGTAGCCCTGTATATTTGCCTGACATATTTGCTGCATTGTCGTACGCTTGTCCCCTACACTTTTTCATGTCAAGAGATAAAATTGTTTAATTCGTTTAGTACAATTTCTTCTAAGCATACAGCCTTATGCTCGCCGATTGCAACAAATCCAAGAACATTTTCTTTGATTTATCCACTTGCCGCGATATACCTTAATATAAAAATAATATAAAAACACGTTGATGTGCAAATTTGTCTCCCATTAAGTGAATGAACTCATCACAGGTATGATGCAACAAATAATTAGTTTTCGCTTGCCCACAGTCTCCGTGCATTTGTCAATGACGTCTCAAAAAATCATCAAATTCACTCAAATATTCTAAGCAGATTAAGAAGTTTCCCTTTCTTTCAGACTGAATATTATCGCCCCTTCCCTTAAACGCCGAACCTAATTTACTCAATAATTCCACCGTTGCAATGATCCTTTTCAAAACTTCTTTCCAATACTTTTGTTCTGCACATATTTGCTTTGTCAATTTGCCCCATTATATAAAAAGTGATGTTCAATAATGCGCCCCATTATTGAACATCACTTTTTATATGAACACATGGCTTTGATATGGTGGCGACTACGCTCATGCTCAGTTAACGTTTTAGAAAGATTTCTCCAGTCATCACATTCAGTTTTTATTTTATTCCGTTTCTCTTTCGTTCCATTACTTTTGATGCAATAAAAGTGCGATTCATTAAAGCTTCTACAATATTCCCGATCGCGACTTTTTTAAACACGACTTTCAAAGATTCAATAATACGGACTTTTTGCGATTTATTAATCAAATAAAACTCAATCCTCTTGTTATTCGAACCTATATAATTTGGCCGTAATGCAAAATCATTTGTGTATGCGACCGCACTTGCAGTATCAAATTCGGTGCTTAGAGTACCACTTATTTCGATTGCCATTTCGCTTGGGTTTGCAGTGCAGTCGAGGCAGAAATTGTTTCTGAATTTTCTCTTTGACAATATAATTTTGTTTCCTTCACTGCCTTCCAAAAGTAGCTCTTCATGCAGTTGTAATCACCTCCGTTGCTGTTGACTCAGTTTCTTTCTGTTCCTGATGTGGGTGCATCGGTCGTCACAAAAATGACTCAATAGAATTTACTTGGACTTGATGAGCTTTTACTTCTAGTTGTTTATGTTTCGACGCACCGGATTCAAATTTTCTTCTCATCATGTTACGAAAAATCAACGTCACCAAGCGAAGACAAAACACAAACTGTTACGTATGCAACGAACACACACGGGGATGGTGGGATCGCATAATCGAGTCGATTAAGGAAGGCTTTAAACTGCATGGAGAAGGAAGGCAGTTGACGGCGTGACGTGGTAGCCAATCAAAACGGCGGATTTTCTCTCATACCAGCCGCACAGTATAGAATGTTGTAATCCGAAAGTAATCTTTCCTATACCAGCCGGGAGCCCACCGCTGACATTTTGAGAAGGGGACTCGCGAAGAACACATCTGAACTTCAGCTTGAGGCCCCCAGCTAGCGCTTATTGCGCCTAATGGGAGATCCGGCCTTTGTACAGAGGTATTTCATGTTTCGTCGTTGAATTTTCATTATGATTTTACATTACTGAATATATCGAAGACATCATAATAACATTACCTATTATAACACAAGTCTTAGATGAGTCTAAAAATTTTCTTTAATAGCGTAAACACAAATTCGCCATGCTTTCGCACTCCGTTGGGAGGTTTCGTCTGGCCTTGTTTTTTCAAATCATAGAACAATAGTAGCCAACGCTGAAACGATTCAAAAATCATCATACGTTGAAACAATCAGTCGTCGAAACGGGTGTTCACATTCCGTTCACGTGAAAATCCGTGATTGAGATATACATGTTCACGTAGTACGGGAAACACTGTTGATTGTTTCTTCGGTGTTTGTTCAGAAGGTTTCGCTTGGCATCTCATCGGTCCAAGTACAGACGTTTTTTGCACGAGTGCTGGTAATTTACGTACGGAAACAAAATTGTTTTTTATTCGTTTTATTTGGTGCTTAGATACTGATTCGGGTGCAGTCCTATTTCCATATGCAATATTATTATTATTATTGGTAGTCGTAATACTATTATTATCGTTATTATTTTGCTATTATTATTTTCTAATGTGTACCCTCATTTGAAAAAAGAAAGAAAAAGTGAAAAAATAATTAAGCTTTACGAGATGCGCCTATTTGATTCATATTCTGTCAACAACTCCTTTCATAAAGATTCGCTACCATGTCTATTCTTCCTTCCATTTGTCATTCCTCACGCTTCAAACTTTTCCTGTTTTTTTTTTGTTTTTTTTTGTGTGTTTTTTTTGTTTTTGTTTGTGTGTGTGTGTGTGTGTGTGTGTGTGTGTGTGTGTGTGCGTGTGTGTGTGTTTTTTTAGAATTTCAGCAATACATTTTGTAGCTAATAGTACCCCAAAAGCAAGATAAAAATCATAATTTGCTGCGTCAAGTATTTGTCGCATCAGGATTTTAGACATAGTTCATACATTTCCTGCTAGGGATTCTGAAAAGCCGAGTTTCGCAAATTTGAGGTACACTATAAAGAGGCTATTTCAGTTAGAGCAAAACTTCTGTGCGTCTCATCGCCAACAACATCATTGCGGTTATTCATTTCAGAGCGATTGAAACTTCAACAACGCGATGGTCAAAATCATACAAGTAAAAGGTGAACAGAAAAGTCATACCTAGATGAAGTTTTGTTCATACTAAATAATCTTCGAAGTTAGAGCTTGTACTAACTTCGAAGATTATTACAATCTCCCTCTCTCTCTCTAAGTTACATTTATCATAGAATAATGCGAGTGATTTTTTTTCTCTCCTTGAAGAAGCTGTTATTATTAGAATCGTCCTTAAATGGAATGAAAACTTTATTTCTCAATATCGTCACAATCTGTGCTTACTATAATTTTGAGATTGTGACGTACGAGTTACATGGACAATGAAACAGCAACACGCCTGCCGGCGTAGTTCTAATGGGAGCACAGCCTCTCCGAAATGCGACGATGTGGGTTCGAATCCCACTATCGGCAAATAAGGGTTATATTTGCGCCAGAAAGAAAAACTACCTGACTGAAAGGATAGAAAGAAAAAAATGTGTGATGGTTCTTCCACACAACGCGCGCAAATAATAAGTCAGTACTTTTGCAATGAAATGGTTAGTGAGTGTTGCTGTCGGTTGACCCGAAACCTGCTGAACGGTTTGGTTCCCCCGCCCATCTCAAGGTATGTGACGTTTGAGTCCAATGGCCAATGACGAAGCCTGATGGCCTAGTTCAATTGCGGTAACAGCCACTCAGGAGGAGGAAGAAGATTCAGAGAGTTTGAACCCCACTGTCTGCAAAAGAAAAGTTAGAAAGGGCTGTTTTATTCTTTCAGAGTTCCTCTTCTGAAAGTGCGTGTAAGTACTCTATGAGAATCTTCATGTCTATGAGAACCTTCGGTCCATTGCTAGTTGAAATGCCATAAAATATTTGAAGAATAAACCTTTTATCATTGTGTTTTGAACAGTATATATGTTTTTTGCATTGTCTTTTTATGTGACAACTGTGACACTGTCAATGAACATAAAACAATTCCTAATGATGTATTTTGATAAATTACGTACATGATACCGGCGGGCTTGTTACAGATCGGTTAAATAGATTTGCAGCAAAGACCAGTTGCGCTCTTACAATATTTAACAAAGAGTAAATCTTCGGAACGACAGTATTCATACGTCAGGCAGGACGAGCCTGATAACATTGTTTACCCAAGACAGCCTATCTCTTTCATCAGAACATGCTTTTCAGTCTGTAATAGTTTACATTTTTCACATTTGATTCCTTTGAATGAGTCAGTCTTCCATTAACTGTCACGAACCACTTTAAGACACCCACCAGGTGATGCGTAGTCTTCTCAGAATTGAGAATTGTTTCATGACAGAAAGATAGGTCACTTGGTGGAAAAAAAGAAAATACACTCACGCACGCACGGACAGAAAAGCGTTATGATGACCACGATGATGGTGCTAACTTCATTAAGCGAAAGCCAAAGATGCAAATAGAAATGATTGTGAATAAAACACTTAGAGATTGTGTAATTGAAATTGAAACACCCCGAAGAAGTTAGACATCTTAGTGGAAACTCATGGGCATCTTAGGAGATGAGGACGACATGATGACATTCTCGAGGTAATGAACATTTTTATTGAAAACGAGGAACAGTACACCAATTAAGTAGTAAATAGTAACACTGTACTAGTGATCCGATTTATTGGCGTTGAAAGTAGACACATTAGCGTTCCCAAACTTTCGCACATCAACCAGATGGCTTTTATCAAGGAAGATAGACAGAAACTGCAACTGAAAAATAGAACGCATTAACAATTTGAACGTGAAAACTTGACTTGACAACAACAGATACGACGTTATACTCATTTAAAGATATAATGCATCACGTTGGTTGCACGCGCGGTATCCTGGTAGGCAGAAGGCTTTACTTGAAGAATTGGTTCCAAATTCGTGGCAAATTGAGTGAGACGCAATCATTGCAAGTATCGCTGTTGGTAATGATCTCCAAGGTTTCCCGAATAGCCCGTTCCTTTAGGGGTAGAGTAGGTAGCTAATTTCTTTATATCGTCCCACATAGGAGTAGCGGACTTGAATTTCACTTCTCTGGATAGAGCCGTGGCTACTTTACCGTATTTTGTTTCTCTTTTATGTTCGTTGACTCTGATTTCAAACGAACGCTTGGTCATTCCAATGTAGTATCGTTTAGAGCCGTCCGGATACTGTAGGGGTATCACATAAACACCTGCTTCGCAGGAGGGAGGTGGTTTTTCACTACACCCTTTAGCATAGTATATGAAGATGCAGGAGACCTTATGCCGACGCCGTAGTTCATCTACTTCATACTTTAGGGCGTTTTTGAGTTTGTAAGACACATTTGGTATGTAGGGAATTGAGCCTAAATAACGTATCTGCGGTACAGGAAGATTAGAATGTTTGGCCCTGGCTTTTTGGATAAAGTTACGTATCTGATTCGACGAATATCCTGCATCAGTGGCTAACATGATGACGCTTTTAATTTCGTGTTGTCTAGAATGGTTATCGGAGGAAACGGCGAAATCTCTTCGAATTCGAGAACGGAAGATAGCTGTTTAGTATTCTGCGGGACAGAAAGAGCTGCGGAGCATCAGGTTGGGGACGGACGTGGGTTTGTAGTAGACTTGTGTACCGAGGCGGTTGTCAGGCGATTTTTTCGATAGAACATCGAGATAATGTAAAGCGTTGTTGTGTTCAAGCTCCATCGTGAAATTGATCGTAGGATGTATATAATTCATTTTATCAAGGAGCATCGGAAGAATCTCTTTTCCGTGAGGCCATACAAAAAATACGTCCTCTGCATAATGCAACCAAGTGGTAGGTCGTGGGGTAATGCTGGAAAATATATTCCGTTCGATTGGGCGAAGTATTGCTTCTGCAAGGACGCGTGAAAGTGAGGATCCCATCGGAGCTCCATAATTCTGTTTATATACTTGTCCTTGGAAACTGTAGAAACTTGTATTAACGACCAAGTCAATTAATTTGAAGATGCTGAGGCATGACTCCTGCATATAAAATGCTGAATTTGATATGGCCTCCTTTAATGTTCCGATGGCTTCCAGAACGGGGATTGAAGGGTAAAGGGAAACCACGTCGAAGCTGCCAATAATGTCGCCTGGTAGAACAGTGAGTTGCTTGGCTTTCGTTATAAATTCCAGAGTGGAATGTATTACAAAGTCCGATTCAGGAAGAAAACTATGCAGAAATTTGGATAGTGCTTTCTCTAAATGGTACGTTGGTGCAGACTTCCTGGATACGATGGGTCTCATTGGGTTACCGGAATTATGGTGTTTGAGTCTTCCGAAGAGCTTTGGGATCTGAGGTCCTGGTGGTAGTCTGGCCGCTTTCCTGAGATCGTCTGGAATAGCGGGCAACCGCGCCGCTCTTTGTACCTGCGTAATCCAAGAATTTAGAGGGTTCTTTTGAAGGGCTATAGAACCAGAGTCAGTCATAAAATCTTCGAGTTTTTGATTGTAGTCCGCTGCGTCCATAACTGCTATCTGGTCAGATTTGTCCGTTAGAGTCAACATTATGGACGGGTGATTTCTAAGGATCGAAACTGGACTCGGAATTATAAATTTATTAGGCATTTTAGTAGGATCGTACCAAGATCGTAATTTAGAAGAACATAGCTCGTGTAGTTCATCTTTTGAGTCGTTTGGAACTAGGGATATTATGCTTTCGAATTCGGATCACTAGTACAGTGTTACTATTTACTGCTTCATTGGTGTACTTTTCCTCGTTATCAATTTGTTTTTGCCATTCTCCGAGCAATGTAGAACACCTTCAAACTTTTTAGATGTCTTCGACTTAAACTAGAGAAGGAATGCTCCCACATCGACTTTTTAACCGCCTGCAAAACATCGGGCCTAATCCCAAAGTTCCTCAACTTTAAATCTACGGTTAAGAGATCCTGGTTTGATAATAAAAAGGATAAATTTCTTCGTCGGATCCTGTCACGTATAGTGAACCTGAAAAGGAAGGACGTCATGTCATTGGAGACCAAGTGCTACACCCTGTATATGAAATTACACGGATTGTGCGACCCGATCACCTTCAACATCTTGACCCTCCGTGTAGATATATTAGTTGAGAAAATCCAATCTTCCTTATCCTCCACACACAAGGAAAAACTGGATTACTTGAGATCTTCCCAGACTCCGAAAGCTAAAGATTTCACCATTCCATTCATCAATACTTCCAGCCGGACCCTTTCCCAAGATGAAACAAAAGTTTTGGAGCTTGGACTAAAATTCTGCTTCCAAACCAGATCGAGCCCAACAAGCGTCGTTTCCGAATTCGAAAGCGTAATATCACGAGTTCGAAACGACTCAAAAGCTGAACTACGTCAGCTATGCTCTTCTAAATTACGATCTTGGTGCGCTCCTACTAAAATGCCTAATAAATTTATAATCCGAGGCCAGTTTCGATCCTTAGAAATGACTCGTCCACAATGTTGACTCTAACGGACAAATCTGGCCAGATAGCAGTTATGGACGCAGCGGACTACAATAAAATGCTTGAAAGTCTTATCAGTAACTCTGGTTCTATAGCCCTTCAAAGGAACCCTCTAAATTCTTGGATTGCGCAGGTACAAAGAGCGGCCCGGTTACCCGCTATTGCAGAAGACTCAGAAAAGCCGCCAGACTACCACCACGACCTCAGATCCCAAAGCTCTTCGGAAGACTCAAGCACCTAAGCCTGGAAACATACTGAGACAAACCGTATCCATCTACCATTTGCACCAATGTACCATTTAGAGTCGGCACCAATGTATCATTTAGAGAAAGAACTATCCAAATTCCTGCGTAGTTTTCTTCCTGAATCGGACTTTGTAATACATTCCACTCTGGATTTTATAACGAAAGCCAAGCAACTCACTGCTCTACCAGGCGACATTATCGGCAGCTTCGACGTGGTTTCCCTTTACCCTTCACTCCTAGTTCCGGAAGCCATCAGAACATAAAATAAGGCCATATCAAATTCAGCATTTTATACGCAGGAGTCATGCCTCAACATCTTCAAATTAATAGACTTGGTCGCTAATACAAGTTTCTACATTTTCCAAGGACAAGTATGTAAACAGAATAATGGCGCTCTGATGGGATCCTCATTTTCACTCGTCCTTGCAGAAGCAATACGTCGCCTAATGGAACGGAATATATTCTCCAACATTACCCCACGACCTACCACTTGGTTGCATTATGCAGACGACGTATTTTTTGTATGGCCTCACGGAAAAGAGACTCTTCCGATGTTCCTTGATAAAATCAATGATATGCATCCTACGATCAATTTCACGATGGAGCTTGAACACAACAACGCTTTACCTTATCTGGATGTTCTATTGAGAAAATCGCCTGACAACCGCCTCGGTACACAAGTCTACTACAAACCCACGTCCGTCCCCAATATGATGTAACGTACCCGGAGATGTGACGTACCTGCCAGAAGGACGCACACGACATAAAGGCAGATAGGAATCAGAATAAAACGTCCGCGTAGCTCAATTGGTAGAGCAACTTATTCCGGAATGAGGGGACCCGGGTTCGAACCCCGGCGCGGATAAAAATGACGGAGAAATTTACTTCGTTATAATGGCGCCCGAACTATCCGGATGACCCGACCGTTCAAAATCTCGCAATGGTGTGATGTTATTTCCACACAGCGAGATAGGAAAAATAAGAGAATCCCTTCTCCAGCACTTCAGAAAAAAATAAAATAAGGGGGAGATGATGTAACGTACTAGGAGATGTGACGTACCTGCCAGAAGGACGCACACGACATAAAGGCAGATAGGAATCAGAATAAAACGTCCGCGTAGCTCAATTGGTAGAGCAACTTTTTCCGGAATGAGGGGACCCGAGTTCGAACCCCGGCGCGGATAAAAATGACGGAGAAATTTACTTCGTTATACTGATGCTCCGCAGCTCTTTCTGTCCCGCAGAATAAAAAACAGCTATCGTCCGTTCTGGAATTCGAAGAGATTTCGCCGTTTCCTCCAATACCCATTCTAGACAACACGAAAATGAAAGCGTCATCAAGTTAGCCACTGATGCAGGATATTCGTTGAATCAGATACGTAGCTTTATCCAAAAAGCCAGGGCCAAACATTCTAATCTTCCTGCACCGCAGATACGTTATTTAGGCTCAATTCCCTACATACCAAATGTGTCTTACAAACTCAAAAACGCCCTAAAGTATGAAGTAGATGAACTACGGCGTCGGCATAAGGTCTCCTGCATCTTTCTATACTATGCTAAAGGGTGTAGTGAAAAACCACCTCTCTCCTCCGAAGCAGGTGTTTATGCGATCCCCCTACAGTATCCGGACGGCTCTAAACGATACTACTTTGGAATGACCAAGCGTTCGTTTGAAATCAGAGTCAACAAACATAAAAGAGAAATAAAATACGGTAAAGTAGCCACGGCTCTATCCAGAGAAGTGAAATTCAAGTCCGCTACTCCTATGTGGGACGATATAAAGAAATTAGCTACCTACTCTACCCCTAAAGGTACAGCCATTCGGGAAACCTTGGAGATCATTACCAACAGCGATACGTGCAATAATTGCGTCTCACTCAAGTTGCCACGAATTTGGAACCAATTCTTCAAGTAAAGCCTTCTGCCTACCAGGATACTGCGCGTGCAACCAACGTGATGCATTATATCTTTAAATGAGTATAACGTCGTATCTGTTGTTGTCAAGTCGAGTTTTCACGTTCAAATTGTTAATGCGTTCTATTTTTCAGTTGCAGTTTTTGTCTAACTTCCTTGAAAAAGCCATCTGGATGCTGTGCGAAAACTTGGAAACGCTAATGTGTCTACTTCCTACGCCAATAAATCGGATCATTAGTATAGTGGTACTATGAACAATTTTAATGAAAAGGACTCATGGTGACATGGCACACATCAGTATAACATAAAAATTCCTCTAAAGAATCTGAGGAGCTGAGGAAGATGATATAAATTTTTGAGAGCAAATGAACAAATTTAACCCAACAAGGAGATGGCAACACGAAGCACATCAATTCCAAATAAAATCGCCTGTGCTGGCGATGTATTAGTTTATTCTCTAGAGTCAACAGGAAGTAGGTAACATGGAACTACAAATTTTGCGGTACTTTAAATGATAAATTTTGTATTTGATTTGAGGCTACTTTCTCCAGTAATTCTTTTACATACTGTTATTATTGATTTAGAATTTGTCCCGGATCTTTTGTTAGTGCATTCAGTAACAGCCTTTTTTTACGCTTTCCAACCGTAGGTTGAAGAAGCTTATATGCTCCAGCTTTGTCCGTCCGTCTGTCCTCACGATAACTGGCGTAAAAATGGGTCGATTTCGATGAAATTTCAGTATGTGGTAGGGGACCACCTGGGGACGAACCCTATTGAAAATGGACGAAATGTAGTCAAAGGTCAGGACATAGGATTGCGATCCATTCCATTGTCCTTATCCCATATTATTAAGGTGGACGTAAAGTAATTTTGCTTCCTATACTTCCAATGGAAAAACTTTTGTACACATTTCCTTCACAATTAATGCTTTCCAAAGGATGAAAATTTGAACATCGATTAAAATAACTTCATACTATAACTTGGAAAACTTAATATTTTCTAAAACATAACCATAATTATATTAAAAATCAATAACTTTTCCTTTGGTGGTGTTGAAACCAGAGAAAAGATGGCGCGACATGTACTTTGATGACGCCAGTGGACAAAAAAATGTTGGATTGCATAATTACGGTTATGGTTTAGAAAATAGTAAGTATTCCAAGTTATGAAATGAAGCTATTTTAATCGAAGCTAAAATTTTCATCCTTGTGAACGCATTAATTGTCCAGAAAAAAGATGTCGCGACCTGTATTTTCATGACGTCAGTAGACAAACAAATGTTGAATTGCATAATTATGGTTATGTTTTAGAAAATATTAAGTATTGCAAGTTATAAAATGAAGATATTTTAATCGATGTTCAAATTTTCATCCCTGGGAACGCATCAATTGGGAAGAAAATGTGTACGAAAGTTTTTCCATTGGAAGTATAGGAAGCAAAGTTACTTGACGTCCCCCTTAAAGTAGCAATTCTTGTATGTATGTATGGACATTTTATTTTGAAAACGGCTCTAAGAATTTTGATGAAAGTCGTTAACCTACCGTTTTCTGGTACTAGAAATCGATTTAGCTTGATCTCGACTTTAGAAGAATTCGTTTAGTGGGTTAAATAACCACCCCGAATTATAACGTTTTTAGTGATGGCGTTGTTCCATTAATGTTACCAATGCTTAGAAAACTTATGACGTCACAACTCGCGTTTGATAATGTTGGCGCGCGGTCACGCCATCTGTATCTTTACGTCACGCGTTGTGTGTGGATCCTATTAAAGATTTATGACGTCACACTCTTGCGGCGGGCAGATGGTCGCAATTCCCATCTGACTCATTACGTCACGCGTTGTGTGCGCATGTCCGTCAGCACGATAACTCGCGTAACAACCGTTGGATTTCGATGAAATTTTAGTATCTGGTAGGGGATCACCTGGGAAGGAACCCTATTTAAAGTGAAAGAAATGGGGTCAAAGGTCAGTACAAAGGAGAGGGATCCCTTCCAATGCTGTTATGCGCCATAACTAACGTAAAAAAGGTTCGATTTCGATGAAATTTTAGTATGTGGTAGGGGACCACCTGGCGACAAACCATATTGAAAATGGGCGAAATGGGGTCAAAGGTTAGGACACAGGAGCGGGATCTATTCCGTAGCCCTTATGCATCATAACTTACGTAAAAATGCTTCGATTGCGACAAAACTTTATCATGTTATTTCGGAGGTATACCAAACCGGTTCTGTTGAATATCATTGAAATGGGATTAAAGGTCAGGGCACAGGACTCAGATTTGTTCCACATATATTATTCTCATAACTTGAGTAATGATTTCTGTAATGTTGGAAAGCGTATTATAATCAATGCATTGCATGATTTTACTAACTTGTTTACGCTTTCCCACCGCAGGTTGAAGAAGCGTATATGCTCCAGCTTTGTCCGTTCGTCCGTCCGTCTGTCCGCACGATAACTGGCGTAAAAATGGTCCAATTTCGATGAAATTTTAGTATGTGGTAGGGGACCACCCGGGGACGAACCCTACTGAAAATGGGACAAATGGGGTCACAGGTCACGACGTAGGAGTGGGATACATTCCATTGCACTCATACGTCATAACTCGCGTAAATATGGTTCGATTTCAATGAAATTTGACTATGTGGTAAGGGACCGCCTGGAGACGAACCCTATTCAAAATGGGTGAATTGGGGTCAAAGGTCAGGACGTAAGAGCGGGATGCAATCCATTCCCTTTATGCATCATAACGTGTGAAAAAATGGTTCGATTTCGATGAAATTTCAATATGTGGTAGGGGACCACCTGGGGACGAACCCTATTGAAACTGGACTAAATGGGGTCAAAGGTCAGGACATAGAATTGCGATCCATTCCATCGCCCTTATCCCATATTATTAAGGTGGACGTCAAGTAATTTTGCTTCCTATACTTCCAATGGAAAAACTTTCGTGCACATTTCCTTCACAATTAATGTGTCCCAAGGATGAAAATTTGAACATCGATTAAAATAACTTCATACTATAACTTGGAAAACTTAATATTTTCTAAAACATAACCATAATTATATTAAAAATCAATAACTTTTCCTTTGGTGGTGTCGAACCCAGAAAAACAGATGGCGCGACCTGTACTTTGATGACGTCAGTAGACAAACAAATATTGGGTTGCATATTTATGGTTATGTTTTAGAAAATATTAGGTATTCCAAGTTATAAAATGAAGCTATTTTAATCGATGTTCAAATTTTCATCCTTGTGAACGCATTAATTGTCCAGAAAAATGATGGCGCGACCTGTACTTTGATGACGTCAGTAGACAAACAAATGTTGGATTGCATAATAATGGTTATGTTTTAGAAAATATTAAGTATTGCAAGTTATAAAATGAAGATGTTTTAATCGATGTTCAAATTTTCATCCTTGGGTACGCATTAATTGTGAAAAAAATGTGTACAAAGGTTTTTCCATTGGAAGTACAGGAAGCAAAGTTACTTGACGTCCACCTTAAAGTAGCAATTCTTGTATGTATGTATGTACATTTTATTTTGAAAACGGCTCTAAGGATTTTGATGAAAGTCGTTAACCTACCGTTTTCTGGTAATAGAAATCGATTTAGCTTGATCTCAACTTTAGGAAAATTTGTATATTGGGTTAATAACCACCCCGAATTACCACGTTTCTAGTGTAATGTCATGGCGTCGTCCGATTAGATGTTGGCGCGCGATCACGCCATCGGTCTCATTACGTCACGCGTTGTGTGCTGATCCTATTAAAGTTTTATGACGTCACAGTCTTGCCAGCAGATGGTCGCGATTGCCATCTGCTTCATTACGTCACGCGTTGTGTGCGTATGTTCGTCCGCACGATAACTCGTGTAAAAATCGTTCGATTTCGATGAAATTTTAGTATGTGATAGGGGAACACCTGGGAAGGAACCCTATTGAAAGTGAACGAAATGGGGTCAAAGGTCAGGACATAGGAGCGGGATCCATTCCACTGCTCGTATGCGTCATAACTAAAGTAAAAAATGTTCGATTTCGATTAAATATTAGTATGTGGTAGGGGATCACCTGGGGACAAATCCTGTTGAAAACTGGCGAAATGGAAGTCAAAGGTCAGGACATAGGAGCGGAATCACTTCCATCGCCATTATGCGTCATAACTTACGTAAAAATGTTTCGATTTGGATGAAATGTTAGTATGTTGTAAGGACCTGCCTGGGGACGAATCCTATTGAAAATGGGCGAAATGGCTCAAAGGTTAGGACGCAGAAGCGGGATCTATTCCATAGTCCTTATGCATCATAACCTACGTAAAATTGCTTCGATTGCGACAAAACTTTATCATGTTATTTCGGAGGTATACTGAACCAGTTCTGTTGAATATCATCGAAATGGGATCAAAGGTCAGGGCACAGGAGTGAGATTTATTCCACAGCCAGTTTACTCATACAGTAACTTGAGTAATGATTTCTATTATGTTGGAAAGCGTATCATAATCAATGCATTGCATGATTTTACTAACTTGTTAAATTTTATTTCAAACTGGCAGATAGCAAAAACTGAAATTTACAAATTTGCGGCAAAATATTAGTGCACGCAAAATCGTTTTATGTGAGGGAACCATCGTGATATTGAATGTACTTCCAAAGTGTAGGCATGTCAAGGGCACTTAAATTACTGTAAATCCTTCATTGCCTAAGTTTTTAAAGCGAAAAGTGCCTACGCCTTCCATGAAATACTTCCGCAAACTCTGGACGACAACACTTTTGATTTTAAGATAAATTACCTTTGACAGTTTTCGTACATCTGCCACAGACAGACGCACGATTCTGAGAAACTCCCCGAAAAGGGGAAGGGGCGCACGTGTGACCTCTCTTGTTGACCCAATATATCTACGTGACCTCTACTTTTGATTAATATCTGTACATCCATGAGGCGTATTTTTGAATTTCAGCGCGCACTGGGGTGTAAACATTTTTGTAAGGATCACTGAAAAGTCGGACTGAAAAAATTATCTTTGAATTCGATGGCAGGAACTGAGCTAAACTTTAAATTCTGCTTTGCACGGTGCAAAGTTTTAAGGCTCAGCGTCGCAAATATATATTTCTGGGAGGTGACACAAACGTTTCCGTTTGGAATGATATTTCCTCATTTAAAAGCCCGATTTACAGAATTATATTTGTGTGCACTACCTGTAATTAGAAACAAACTTTTTCCGCCCAGGTTTTAGCTTTAACGGATACAAAATATCCATCCAAAGTAGCGTCCGTTTAGATTTTTGATTTGTAGTATTTCAGCTACACTGGCCCGACTGGAAAATCTTGAGCTGTATGTAAGCATGCTCTTCAATTAAAAAAAATAATTTTCCGGATGCAATGAATTTCCCCGGGAGACGCTATATTTACATGAGGTTTTCGTGTATGTGTGGTTCTAAAAATGCTCTTTGAAAAATAATACATATGTATCCAGTGGCTATTGTCACAGTAGATTTGTTTAGTCTGTCCCAACTTCTGTGATGTTAAATGTTTCACAACTAAGTTGTGACGAAGCGTAACTTCGTCGTTCTTCTGTTTCACACGTTAACTTTACAAACTGTACTGTACTAACAAGGAATAGTTTGTTGTTTTACTCCCCGTGGAGAAAATCATTTGCAAAGCACTTCAATAGACATTTTCATTTAAGGTGAACTAATATAACTGAAGAACAACAACAATTATCCGAGAAGGACTCACCTACTAGCCTCCGTGGTTTTGTGGCAGGTGAACAAACCGAATTCCACTTGCACATGGGAAGACTGAGCTGTATACACTAAGCGGATTGAAGTATTTTTAAAACACTTGAACTAATTTAAATATACAGGTTGATAGCTGAAATCTTAATGATGAATAATGACGACACTATATAATCCTAAAAACCGCTGGGGGGGATAGCAAGTTGTCCCCAGATCCTGGTTGTCCCCAGATACGGTAACACTTGACATGGACAAAATTAGATTGGCGATTTCAAAAAACACTTGGACAGTTCACTAATATACACTGAAGAGCAATTGAATTAGAGATACCTGTCTAGTAACGTGTAGCACCACCTTTCTCCCTGAAGACGGCGGCGATTCGTCTCGGCATGGATTCGACAAGACACCGAAAGCGTTGGGAAGCCATACGGATCCACGATCTCTGAACAAGCTCCCACAGTTCACGAAGATTTGAGGGAGAGGGGACAGAGCCTCGAACATCTCTCTCGATCCCAGATGTGCACGATGGGATTGAGATCATGTCGGTGGAGTGATCATCCAACCATTCGGATACACTTCGGGAGCGATGGCACGGTGCATTGTCTTGTTGCAGGATGAGGTCCCCAGTGGGATGTTGAAGACGCACAAACGGGAGCAAATGGTCGTTCAGGATATCCCGGTAACGTTGACCTGTGAGGGACAATGTCACACGTACCAGGGGTCCCATTTCAGTCTACGTAAACAGTCCCCACCGAGAATGCCACCCCCACCAGCTTGAAGAGTACCCTGCTGGCAAGAAGGATCCATCGCTTCATGTGGTTTGTGCCGTACTCGTATTCTGCCATCCGCATGTACCAAAGTGAATCTCGACTCATCAGTCCAGGCAACATTTTTCCACATGTCAAGGGTCCAGTGGCGATGTTCCCGCGCCCATGCTAATCTTTGCACCCTGTGATGTGCGGTCAGCAGCGGTACAATCGTGGAACGATGGCTTCTGTACCCCATAGCAAGGAGATGGTTCTGGATGATGTGGCTGTTTACACGATTTTGTGCGCCAGCGTTAAATTGCCGAGTGATTTCTTGCATTGTGGCCCGTCTATCCGCTGTTACAATGCGAGCTAGCCGACGATGATCAGCTCATCCATACGCTGTTGTTCACGGCAGTTGGCCTTTGCAGGGATGGTTTCACCGGATTCGATGTACTCACGGTGTACCCGTGACACGGTAGCTCGTGAAACTCCCAGTGCCTGCCACGACTTCCGAGATGGAGTGACGCATTCGTCGGGCCCCTACAATTTGTCCACGATCAAATGCTCTTAGGTCCTTCGTCTTACCCATACTGTATCCGACTCTTACTGATTTCCGTCGCATCACTCCTTATATTGTCGGATCGCTGCATACGTCATGTCGTTTCCTTTTACAGGGCCGCCCACAGCGCCACATTTGCATAACGCCAGCTGTCTCTAATTCAATTGCTCTTCAGTGTATGTCCCATGTTAGCTGTCATTGCTCACGGGAAGAATGAGCTATACATTAAGATGATTGAAGATTTTTAAAAATACTTGAAGTAGTTAAAATAAATCAACCTTAAGCTATCAACCTGTGTGTTTTAACTACTTCAAGTATTTTTTTAAATCTTCAATCAGATTAATGTATAGTTCATTCTTCCGTGTGCAATGACAGCTAACATGGAATATATATTAGTGAACAGTTCAAGTGTTTTCAAAATTGCCAATCTAAATTCGTCCATGTCAAGTGTTACCGTTTGCACTGTTTTTTGGAAGACCACAGCTACCAGGATCTGGGGGCAACTTGCTACACCCCGCCCACTTTTTAGGATTGAAATAGTGTCGTCGTTGCTCATCATTAAGTTTTCAGCTTTCAACCTGTATGTTTAAGTTAGTTCAAGTGTTTTTAAAATTGTCGTGCCACTAGGAGCTTGTCCTAACGCTACTTGATATTTTGCTGCAAGCCTTCAGTCTGTGATATGCGTACAATTGTGAAACCCTTTAATCTTCACGCTGCCTAAATTTTCAGCAGACTTGAGAAATTGTTAATCTATTTTGCACCAAAAAGCCTGGGACGTAATCAGTGGCGCGCACAGTGGGGGTGGGCCTGGCCCTCCTCAGGTAGTATCACTTGATCCGTCGCTCTATGTTATTAGCTGCCAACTTTTAACTATATTTGTATATGCTTTCAAATATATATTTTACGAATAATTGGAAACGCACTTTAATATGGTGGAGATATTTTTATCGCTTCCCAATATTTGGGGAGATATTTCTTCCGGGGTGTTTTCATTTGCATCTTCAAAATTTTGGGCGACCTTGATAACGAAATCCTGGATGCGCTACTGAACGAAATGCAGAATTTCCAAACAAAATATTTTAATAATCTCAGTTTTGGTAATCAAAAATCCTTATCCCTAGCGGGCAATGGGTTATTTATGATTTTGTTTACAGAGTTCCAGTTACAGGTATTCAACTGAAAAACAAAACGATAAGAGTATAACGAAAGTATTTGTCCGTTTAATTCATGTGCACAAAAAAATTGTTTAGCGAATATTTACATACCTGCACAGTCGTAGGTAATAAGACCATTATCAAAAATTGACGAGAAATTGGTATTCCAATAAATGTGTCGTAAAACGGATAATTACACTGAAAAAGGCAAACCACCGGCGCTAAAGCGCGGAGTGTCCATCCATGCTCGTACCAAGAGTCCAGTTTGTTTAACCACCGATTTTCCCTCCCAACCGGCTAGGTACAATATTAGATGAGGTCTGAAACTCGAATTCATCACTCAAGGGACATCTCTGTAAGCGCAAACTTTATACGACATGTGCCGCCATCTAGTAACACAGCTCACAATCTTTATCTTAAAATGAACCAACATTATTTTCAGTATTAGAATTAATGTCAAACACTATTAAAGTCAGGATAACAGCAAACTTCTTTTAACTATCAATTTAAAAGGCGTTTCTTTTGTAATACGGCGACAAATTGGTTTCCCTTGCTATTAAGAGAAAAGCATTTGAGCAATACTTTTATGCAAATATTCTTAGAAAAAGGCATCTTGGGCGAGTGCTGTTTCTATTTCTTTACTGGCTTCCTGTACAATGTTCACAATAATTCCATCTTTCCCTGGAGTTCTTACCTCTTCAAGTTCGTAACTGAATGGGTAACTTCGGCCGGGAGGGCTGAAGAAACTTTAGTGCTGTGTGTGTATATAAATTTCTTTATGGGGACGAAGGGGATGGAGGAAGTTCAGTGCCTCTGTGTGTGTGTGTGTGTGTGTGTATGATTTACTATATCTCTGCAATAGAATATAGAAACGTTAAGAAATATAGACATACGTGCTAAAAATTTCCCCAGTTTTCCCGGCAGAAGCTGTCCATGCAATTAAAATATCAAACAGTGGAGGGGTTGGGGAATGACGACAACCAAAATGTCAGCAGTCACAGAGTTGTAATTCCTTACAATATTTTTTAAATATTTGCTATTTTTTAAATAACTTCAGTTTTCAGGTGTCTTTCGAATAAGCGCTATTAGCTCTGTCATTCAATCGATTTTCACGAAAATAGGCATGTAACAGGTTTTCTTTGGCTTCACGAAAATTAATATCTTGATTTAACTCCCAATTTGGGAACCAAAATGACAGAATTGAGTCACGTACCTACTTCAGAGGAAGGTGTAGGGGACGTTAAAATTTACTGAATGCAATGCTCTAAAGACTATTCTTAAACGGATATCCACGAAATTTAATATTGAATCTGGGATCAACACTGAGAGTGTAAACGCTGGGCTATTCAATGGCGCTGGGATTAACTACGGTGGAGGAGGACAGAGCAAGTATCGACGCCATTGCCTAAGACCACAAGTGAAGCAGAAAAGAGAATTGTGATCCCCCTTTTCAGGTGCACATTCTCATCTGAAACCTCACTTTTGGTCTTGACCAGATATCTTGGCATTGGCTGATTCCCTACTAGCACTAAGTGACTGGAAAAAGGTCGCTAATTTTACGGTAGAGTGGCATGTAGCGTCACTACAAATAGAAAATGTAACAGTAGCACGCTACAAAATAAAATAGATTGTAGCAGAAAATTAAGCTACAAACCGTGCTACTTTTAAAAAGTGGAAAAAAAAAATTCTTTTACCACGTAACATTTCCAGGTTTCCGGAAGCGCAATTGGCTGAAACAGGGCGCCTGAATGTGTTCTGCGTGCTCTGCTTACAAGAATGTACCTGACTTGACTAACATAGTGGAAGCTAGTCTAACTGTCAACTGGGAAATCTCAGTTAGCAGGTGAAGCAGCGCATACGATTTCATTGAATATAGTTGATAGCGAGATTCGATTCTTCTAGTGAAAGAAAATGAATTCATAGATATTTCTTGATATGATTTTTCATTGAACTCCCTGGGCTCTGAAGCTAGTCTATCTAGCTTGGAATAATATGCCACTGAATGCGTTAAAATGTGTTATTTATGGTGATCAGAGCTGAGGTAAAAACAGAGATAAATTATTTGTGTAATTTACCTTGGTATTTAGCTCTGAATACCATATATGTAAAAATGCAGATCGAAAGACCATCCTCACAATTTGCATTGTTAATTTAAGCATAAACATAAAACGTAGCTAGAATGTAGCAAAAGTCGCTACTTTTTTTAAAAAGTTATTTATTAAAGTTATTTTGTAAAGAGTTTTTTTAGGAAAGTTATTTTTCAGAAAAAGTAGTTGTTGCTGTTGCAAGCTACTCTTTAAAGAATGTAGCTGCAGAAGTATCTGGCAACTTTTAAAATGTAGCTTTCCGATCAGTGTTAGCACTTATTCAGTGGGAAAATCAAGGAACGATCAAATCCATGCGTAGTAAGGGTTTCCTTCAAATGTAAAGAGCCGTGGTGCATGCATGAAAACAAAATTAGTTGGCAGTGCAGGCGAAAACTTATCTGGTAATGCAGAATAGAATTCTCAGCAAAAAAAGTCGCAAGAAAATCCTGTTTTTATTCACTAGTTACCAGAGAACGTTTTCCAAGGATAGTAGAAGAACCGGAAGAAGAAAGAGATATTATTTCCAACGGATGTTGGAAGACAGACACCATTATATTTTATTTCAAAAGCTGTTTTGAAATAAGTTCCGTCACTTTTGCTTTGTATAATCAAGTGGTTTACAACTTGGGTGCTGCCGACCCACGGCGGTAGTTTTCCACCTGAACGAGAACCATAAATTACACTGGTCTACAAGGTTTTTATAACATGAAAAAATGTAGTTGCTTTTGACTAATTTTTGGGTGATGATTCCAGATCTGACCTTAGAAAATGGTCCCCATGTCACGTTTTTTGTTATGGAGCATTAAATATGCACTATTGTTCCACATTAGCGCTTGTAAGCATGTAAAAGGTCACTAGATATTTTTATTATCATATTTCACCACCAGACATGTGTGGCAATACTGATTTTTCACAGGTAGCAATGTGTGGCAACACTGATTTTTTCACAGGTAGAGAATATGTAGCCCACACGTGTTTTTTCCTTCAATGTAACTAACATTGAAGAAAAAACGCGTGCTGCATGTTTATGAGCAAACGTTGACGAAATGGAGAAAAGGAAGCTTCGCGGATGTATTAATGATCCGAATAAATTTTGCTATGTGTACGGATAGTATATTATAAAATCGCAGAGTCGTCTGTTGACAAAGACTGTAAGGAAAGCCTACTATTTGTACTTTGGATGTCATGTTGGAGATCAAAATAAATCGTGGGCTCCACATGTCTGCTGCATTTCCTACTTTGTTGGCCGGAGTGAATTGTTGAAAGGTAAGCTGAAATCCATGCCTTTCTCAGTTCCGATTATTTGTCGTGAGCCAACTGATCTCGTGGAAGATTGTTATTTTTGCATAACCAAAGTGAGTGAGTGACTTTCAAAGAAGAATAAAAGTAAAATACAGAATCCAAATTTGCCATCAGCATTAAAGCCTGTTCCGCATGGGGAAGATCTTCCTATACCAAAACTTCCATTGAACTGTGAAGAGATAGATTCAAATTCATCCAATGAAGATATGGACGCACATGATGATCCGGATCCTACATACACTCCTAAACACTTAGACGAGCCCCATTTGATTGAGCAAACTGAACTGAATTATCTCGTTCGAGACCTACAACAAACTGAACTTTTAGGTTCCCAACTGCAAGACTGGAACCTGCTAGGGAAGAGCACACGTGTGTCTGTTTTCAGAAATAGGAATTTAGGTCTATGTTCTTTCTATGAAATGCAGGATGGTATGTGTTTTTGTTGAGATATTGCGGTGTAATGACAGAATTAGGAATACCTCACAATCCTGAGGAATGGTATCTATTTATCGACACATCCAAGGCTAGTTTAAAAGCTGTCCTTAAAAACCAGAAGCCTTCCATTCCGGTAACACCTGCTGTAGGAACGAAGGAGACGTATGAAAGCATGGACAAAATCCTCACTGCAATACAATATGACCAGTTTAGGTGGTCAGTATGTGGTGATCTGAAAGTGATCTCTTGCTTGGGTTTCAAAGTGTCCACCAAATTTTGTTGTTTTATTTGTATGTGGGACAGTAGGGCCACAGCAGAACACTACGATCGGACACACTGGCCTAAACGAAATGTTTTCATCCCTGGAGAGAGTAACGTTCATCACAAGCCCCTAGTTAATCCTTCTGATGTGCTGCTTCCATTACTTCATATCAAACAGGGGATGATGAAAAACTTTGTAAAGGCTATGGACAAATCTGGCCCAGATTTCTTGCACTTAAAGAAAACATTACCGCAATTAAGTTATGCAAAACTCGAAGAAGGCATCTTCGTTGGTCCTCAGATGAGGAAAATACTGTGTGATTCTGTTTTTACCGAAAAACTAAACAACACGGAGCTCGCCACATGGCAGTCTTTCACATCTGTGGTCAAGGGATTTCTGGGTAACCACAAAGAGAGCAACTACAAACAGCTGATTCACAACGTTCTCAAGAACTATAAAAAACCCTTGGGTGCAGTTTCCTCCATTTGCATCTGGATTTCTTTCCTGACAACCTAGGAGCAGTCAGCGATGAATCAGGAGGAAGGTTCCACCAAGATATCCGAACGATGGAGGAGAGATATCAAGGCAGGTGGAATCCCTCAATGATGAGTGATTACTGCTGGTTTTTGCAGAAGCAGGACAACACGACACATAAGAGAAAAAAATGAACTGCTTGTCCGCGTATGCGAGTATGTGTGTATACATTTATATTTGTGTTAATATTGGTTACTCTATTTCTTTTTTCTTTCGCTGTCTCATATGCAGGGATATATGAATATGATATTTATACTTTGTAACACTAATTCTATAGCTAACAAGACACATAAATTCTGTAATACATTACGATGCGAAGTTGTTGTATATTATAATGTGAAGCTATAATGTGTATATCTTGCATTGTACGCGTAACATCACAGCCTCTCCTTGACAAATGTCAACCCCGCCTTCTCGTGGTACATCCTGTTCCCACTAAAGGGGCTCTGACGACCGCCAATAGCGGTATAACTATACCATCGGGATTAGAGGAAATGCTATCCCACACTCACCAACCCGCTTGGCCCGCGTGGTGAGTTATGGCCAAACCCCTCCAAAATGACTCCACAACTTAAATCTTGGCCCTCAGTCTCCGGCAGCTGGAATGTACCTGGCCAAGGCAGCGGCCAGTGCGACATGAAGACAGGCGGTGCTAAGAATCCCCGGAGGACCGGACTAGGCTACCATCTGATGCTGACCTTGGCTACGTATAATGGACGCTCCCTATCTTCTGCTTCAAGGCTTCTTGAATTAGAAGAAGAGCTACAAAGGATCACGTGGGACATCGTTGGGCTAAGTGAGGTAATTAGAAAAGGAGAAGATCTCATTGAACTGAAAAGTGGACATCTCTTCTACTATCGTATGACTGATACTGGAAGAACTAGTGGTGTTGGATTTATAATAAACAAGAAACTGAAGGATAAAGTTGTAGAAGTTGAAAGTTCCTCTGACAGAGCTGCACGACTCGTTATCCAACTCTCGACAAGATACCAGGCTCAGATTATTCAAACTTACGCACCCACCACAAGTCATCCTGAAGAAGAAATTGAAGAATTTTATGAGGAAATTCGTCATCTAAATAATAAAGGTAAGCAGCACTTGAAGATAATTATGGAAGATTTCAATGCAAAAATAGGGCAACGGCAACAGAATGAAACTTCAGTAGGTAAATTCGGTCATGGCAACAGAAACCAGCGTGGAAATACTCTCGTAGAGTTTGCAGAGGCAGAAGGATTTTTCATCATGAACTCCTTTTTCAAGAAAAAGCCACACAGGCAAGGGACATGGAGACATCCAAATGGGATGACAAGTGAAATTGATTTTATTATGTGTACCAAAAAATTCGTCATAGAAGACTGCAGTGTGCTAAACAAGTTCAACACAGGTAGTGACCATAGATTGGTAAGATGTAAGATGCAACTCAACACTAAACTCGAACGTAGCAAGCTCATAAGACAAACAAAATGTATTGACATAACCAACGTTGAAAAACACCATAATTCCTTCAAGTTGGAACTGAAGAACAGATTCTCTGCTTTAGAAGGCCTAACATCGGAAGAAGTGGATATTTCTGAAGTTAACAGAAAAGTAACCAAAGCTCTTATGGAAACAGCAACAAAATTAGCTGGGTCTAAAAACAAGTTAAATGTGAACAAATTATCAGGAAAAACCAAAATGTTGATGCAAAAAAGAAGAGAGATGAGGACAACTAAAGAAAATGTGACTTCCAAAGTGGAATATATGGAGCTATGCAAGACAGTACGAAAACGTATCACTGAAGAGGTAAGGAAATTCCACTGTGAACTAGTAAGGAAAGCAATTGAAAACAACCAAAGCCTAAAGATAGCAAAGGGACATCTCAGTAAGGGAAGAAAACAGATTATGGCACTGAGAAAAGAAGATGGTTCTGTAACAAGAAATAGAGGCGAAATTTTGACAAGAGTGAAAGATTTGTACTCCAAATTATATGAAAGGGATGATACATGTACTCCAGACATCATGAAATGTACTAGTACCAGAGTTCTTCCAGTCCTCCCAGCAGAAGTTGCACATGCAATCAAGAACATGAAGCGGGGAAAAGCTCCAGGAGAAGATGGAATTACTGTAGACATCATACAAGAAGCAAGTGGAGAAATCGAAACAGTACTCGCCCAAATTTTCACCCCATGCCTTAATGAAGGGAAGATTCCTGAGAATTGGAACAACGCTACAATGATCTTGCTACATAAAAGAGGTGACATTGAGGATCTCAGGAACTACATACCTATCAGCCTCCTATCAGTGGTTTATAAAATCTTCACTAAAGTTCTTTCACACCGCTTGAAGGTGACACTGGACATGGCTCAACCGAGAGAACCAGCTGCATTCAGGAGTGGCTACAGCACAATAGATCATATCCACGTACTGAGAGAACTAATTGAAAGAGCGAGGCAATATGAACTTCCATTGTGCATGGCTTTTATCGATTATGAAAAAGCCTTTGATTCGGTGAAACCATCAGCAGTTACAATGGCTCTGAAATCCTGCGGTATTGAAGATGCGTACATTAATATTATTAACAACATCTATGAAAATGCAAGTGCAAAGATTCGGCTGTTTGAAAATACAACACACATAAAAATTGGAAAGGGAGTGAGACAAGGTGACACCATATCTCATTGGAAAATGTCTTTCAATCACTGAACTGGGAAAACAAAGGGATAAAGATTAATGGAGATTATCTAACCCACCTTCGTTTTGCTGATGACATAGTCATTTTTGCAACTACCCCATCAGAGCTGCAGAGTATGATCCAGGAACTTACTGACAAGAGTAAAGAAGTGGGATTAAAAATGAACTTTCAGAAGACAAAAGCGACGTTCAATGCTTTTACAAGAAATGAAGATTTATCGATTGATGGAGAAAAGTTGGAGATAACAGACACGTACGTTTATCTTGGACAGCAGATATCAAGTGAGGGTCACATTGATGAAGAAATTAATCGGCGTACAAAACTTGCCTGGAGAGCTTTTGGAAGAAACAGCATAATTTTCAAGAGCAATATGCCATTATGTCTTAAAAGAAAAGTGTTTGATCAATGCATCCTTCCAGTGCTTACGTATGGTGCAGAGACGCGGACCTTAACTAAAAGAGACATACAAAGGCTGCAGACAACTCAAAGCAGCATGGAGAGGTGCATGCTTGGTGTAACCAGGAGAGATAAGAAGAGGAACTCGTGGATCCGAAAAATGACAAGAGTGGAAGACATCATGATCAGAGTTAAATCCCTGAGATGGCAATGGGCTGGACATACTGCCAGAAGGACAGACCATCGATGGACAGCCGAAATTTTAGATTGGATTCCAAGGGGACAGAAAAAGACCCAGAAGAAGACCACATGGAAGATGGGTGGATGAAATTCGAAAGTATGCGGGAGTGACATGGAGGTGACTGGCACAAGACAGGCCGTTGTGGAGGAAACTTGGAGAGACTTTCGTCCAGCAATGGATTGATAATGGTTGACAATGATGATGATATATGTATCTGGAAATATAGCAAATGTTCATACACAAAAAACTGCACGTGACGGAGAATTTTTACAGTCATATTTGAATTCCGCACCCCGAAATTAGCAAAGTTTAAAAATGTTGACTAATATATGGAGGATGAGGTAGTGAAGAAGGAGGTGGGGCGTCATGATCAATTAATGTTGACTTAAACGTCATGGGAAGACGCGTAAATGGTATCTACTCTGCTATTAGAGTACCGAAAACAATCCAGGCTGCGAAGGTGGAGAATTACTCGTATTTTTTTTCTCTTCCACACTCGTTTCTTTCCATCAGAGTTCAAAGAACTATAGTTACATAACTCTGAATGATTACACTGAGTGTGCATGTTTCCCCTATCTTGATGACATCTTGACCTCTTCATGGTAGGGAGCTTACTTGCTCTGACAACCACGAAAGCTACGACGGTGGTAGTTTCGCTACCGATAGGACTACTCATGCAAGTCTTCGTTGGTTACCATGATTGCGAAAGGAACTACATGCTACATGATGAAGAGTTACCATGATTGTGAAAGGAGCTCCTACCATGGCTGTTCTTGAGGCTGAAGTGAAGGACATGGACAAGGCTAAAGATCGGTCAGTTATGGGCATGGATGAAATATCTTTAATGTCTCCAGTGCTGGAGTGCAGAAAGCAAGTGGGGAAACTTCTGTATTAAAAAGTATTAACTCCCTAAAACATGAGTCCAATGGTCCTGAGTTCGAGAAGTCCCTTAGGTGTGACAGGGTTACTAAAAATTTCCGGTGAACCAATGCAATTAGGAACACGACATGCTAGAAATATGTTTGAAGCAAGAAAATTTAGAAACGTAATTGAAGAAACAAAGAGGCTTAGAATATAGAAAGTAATGTCTCCAAATGCAAGGCAGCAGAAAAGTGCTAAATTTCCGTATATACAAATACAAATCAATCCAAAATATAGTCGCCATCGTTTGCTACGACCTGCTTCCATTGTCTCGGCAGCTGTTGGATACCGTTCCTGTAGAACTGTGGCGGCTTCGACCCAAATGAGTGAGTAAGTGCGCGTTCGACATCGTCCCGGTTGGTGAACCGCTGTTCGTCCAGTAAATGCTGCAACGACCGGAAAAGGTGGTGACACTTGGGGCAATATCCGTGAAATATGCTGAGTGTGGCAGCAGCTTCCAGCTCAGGTCCCTGATCTTGTGACAGGCTATTCGTGCTGTGTGAGGTCTCCCTCCATCCTGATGTAGGAGGAATCCTTTGCTGTTCACCAGTGCAAGTCGTTTCGACGTGAGCGATGCGTCCAGATCGTCGAGATGACAGTAGTATACATCGACGGTGATAGTCGTGGTGTCCGGCAGCAGCTCAAAAAAACACGACACCTCGCATATCCAAACAGCAGGACTTTATGTGTGTGTAAGCCGGTTTTCGGGGTCGGCATGGTCTTATGTTTTGGGTCTAACCACTGTTTCCGGGTGCTGACATTGTCATACAGGACCTATTTCTTGTCACCTGTCACAATGCAGTTCAGGAACGGTTCAACTTGGTCATATACATGCAAGAAAACACATGTACTCATGCGATTTGCTTTCTGCTCAATTGTGAGTTAATGGGTACCCAAACTCCCCTCTTGTGCGCTTTCCCAAGTTGACGCAGGTGCGTGAAAATGCTAGTAAGGGTAGTCCCCAGCTGTTCTGCGAACTTCCGTGTTCACATGTGGGTCGATCTCCACTAAGGTCTTCAGCATGTCCATATCCACTGTTGGGGGTCTTCCGGCTTTGGGACGGTCTGGCATGTCAGAATTTACCTCTCGAGACAGTTCGAACCAACGACAGCACTGACGATGTGATATGGCATTGGGGTACATACTGCTAATATTCCTTACAGCACTTACGGGAGTGATACTGCAACGAAACTCATACAGCATGCAATGGTGGATGTGCTCCTTGTCCAGTTCCATGTTGTCTGGCGCTTACACTCTTCGCCTTCTGACGGATAACTGCCACTGACTTAAGCCACCTACTTTCTGGTGTACTGCTCAATCTCAATGGCAAATGTGCGCCATGGCCGGGGTTTCGATTTCGGGTACCTCGTCATCGTACATTACTTTATTACTTTCTTTCCAAACTAATAGATCTTAGGCTTGAGTGAAGTAAGATAGGCAGGTTAAGCATGCAAATACTACTCTAACGGCATGATTTTACATTACTCTGGAAATGGCAATAATATTTATCAAAATGGAGTGGTGATATTGGTAAATAAAGAAGTATCCAGTATTGTCTTACGCTCTGAGAAATTAATGCTATTCTAAATCAGAGAGATTAATGCAACTTAAAAGCTAAACAATTAATTCCGATATATTACAAGCGTATGCTCTAAATGAAGAATAAATCGGAGATTCATTGCGTTTACAGTCAGTTGGAAATTTCTTAAAATGACAAAGTGGCATGATATTGAAAATGTTATGGACAATTTTAGCAGAAAAGTTGGAAAAGGAACATCTGAAGTCCGTGTTCACACGTGGGTCGATCTGCACAGTGAGCGAATTTTGACTTGGTTTGAGAAATAATAGGGGAGATCAATTAGTACATTTTTTCAAAAAGATTTAATAACTGAAAATACACCTTTTGAGCTCCTGAACAGAAGACTATATTGTAATTGTACTGCCTAAAATCAAATTCATTGTATTCAAATTAATTAAAGTTCTTGATACTGAGTGAAAAGTGTGAAAGCATACCGGGATGCTGATATCAGATCAGATCAAAATCCAGTAGTGGCAAAGCTTAAATTTAAACTAAAGAAAATTCACAAGAAAAATGGACCATTAGAAAACTTGAGAAATCCCTAATATAGAAGAAAAACTTGAACTTAACAAAACAATCAGTTGGAGCGTAAATGATAAAGAGCTAGAAGTAGAAGAATTGCGGAAGAAACTGAAAGATGACCTAATCGAAAGTCGAAACAAATACTGAAGTCTATGATACACTAAGAAGAAGAATAACTGGATGACAAATGAAATTCTATCTTAAACGGATCAACGTAAACCATAAAATAATAAAAAATGTGACGAAACACAGATACAGAAGGAAACAAAGATCAAAATAAAAGAATCAAAGAGCATTGGACAAACCAAAGACATAAAGAAACAGAATCACTACAGGAAAAACGAGATGACTTTAATCAACTCACAGGAATGACCCGACGATGATATCCTACCAGACTATTAGAAACAATGATGGTAAGATGTAAAAACGGAAGGTTCAAAAAGCAAGCACGTATGCATAAAGTACTAATATAATACGGGTTTTTTATGGGGGGGGGTCTGCAGATGAAATACAGAAATTGACTGACTCAGAGAATGTAATCTCTGGCCCAAATATATTTAGATCCAACGTAACGAGGGAAATTAATTCGACGAGAAATGGAAATGCTTGTGGACCTGATGTAACTTCCATTTGAAATTGTGAAACACGTGGATAATAAAGCTATTTACAACATATTTTAGTGAATAAGACAGGTAAATTATCACAAGACTGGAGAACTCGATTTTCGTTACAGTACCAAAGAAACTCCATGTCAAGACTAACAAGCTATATCCTCAAAAACTTTCAAAGATTATTCAGAGTAGAGTTTGTAAAACCAAATGCGAAGATCGTATAGGTGAAACTCGTTTGGTTTTAGAAACGGATTGGAAGCAAAAGAAGCACCGTTTTCCTCACAAAGATGTGGAAAACAGCAAACTGATTTTTACATTTATTCTACAGATTTTGTGAAGACCTTTGATAAAATACCGCATAATAGACAGCTGACAAATGTGCAAAAAGAAGCTCCCGTGGGCTTATTTTTTTTTTTTTTTTGATTGGAGGTTTAACGACCACCGTGAGCAACTCAATGGGCTATAAGCAGTCGCCCGTCCCTAATTTAGGGTCACTGGTTCCAGGGAAGGGAGAGAGACAGTGCCATAAGACAAACACAACATCCATGCCTGACCGGGATTCGAACCCGGACCCCTTACGGACGAATGATCAGAGGCCAACGCCTTAGACCACTGCGCCACCGAGGCGGCCGTGGGCTTGTTGATGATGCAAGTATGAGAGTGGTCTCAATCTCTTCGTTTGACTTTGGAGAAACAGAATTTTAATGGTATCGCTCTCGAAAATTGTGCGTTTGAGTACTGCACGCGAAAACCGAAATGACAACCATCGCAAACGCCTTTTTTCTTTACCTAAGTAACCGTCCGTTTTGCAAAAAAGCAAAACAAATGTTTCTCCTTCAGTCTACACACGAATGGTCATTACGTATTTTTATAGCCTACCATTTCTCAAAAAGTTTACTTTTAAGGTTTCCAAACGAAAATAGCGTTACCAAAAATTAAAAGTTGTTCTATAAACATTAATCCTGCTCAGCCATCTCTTAACAGTGGAAACAATAAACATTATGCCTACTTAAACAATAACAGACTTCACGGGGGTTACGCCAGTGCATATCGATATGTATGACACTGTTTCTACGGACACCGGATATCAACTATTATTAGTGACACCACACGGATATCCTCCATGCCCCCATATTTTTTACAATACAGAAAACAGTCTAAATAAAAAGTATAATTTTAAAATTTAAATAAAATACGTATTCACTACTGCAATCATATTTTTAATTTCGGTCATCATCGCTTTCATTAGAAATCTCACTTAGCCCTAAGTCTTCTTCATCCTTTTCTTCTAACTCTCCCATATTATCACATTGGTCAGGATCACCAATGGATCATGAGCAGCGACAAAGTTCCAGTATAAGTTCTGGAGCACAGGGCATGGTACATGCAACTGGGTCGTATCTACTTCCTACTTTCTTCCATCCGAAATCCATAGGTGGTGTGTTATTAGGATGCTGGATAAGGTCCTGATTTCACTCAAAAGCCTGAAGATGACCCTTAACAAAACTGGGTTCAGAGCAGATTTTATTGGAGGGAGGTCCTCATCTTGACATTGTTTCTGTGTGAGCAACAACCATCTTACATGCTCTTATATCAGTCAGTGTTGTTTTGGGGATAAACAGCTGACAAACAAACACTTTTGAGCTAGCCCTAACATCTTCAGTGAGAGAGTGTAGTCCCTAATTTGGAAAACGTTTCTAATAGCTTATCGCTTACAGAATTGAATGTCTTCTACCACTTTACTTTCCTTTTGTTGGCAAATGATCCTGTTACATCTGCTCCTGAAAGTGCGTGTAATCTAGGGAGTGAAAAGGCTTTCAATTACCATAGTGCTTTGTAAACTGAAGCTAGCTGAACAAATCTTTTCATTCCACGGCCAAGGAAAACTCCCAACTCTGGGGTAAGTTGGCTATATTGCCTTAGTGCTGAAGCCAAAACATCAGTATCTGGTGAAAACACATGGGTGTTTTTTATTCCTCTCTTTGCTAAGTACGAAGCGTGTAGCATGACCTTCATGTTCGCCTCTTCCTGGGTACTTGAAAAACTCGATACATTAGCACCATGTGATGAAACTGCTTTGTCCCTCCAACTGACAACAAACACTTTCCTATTGGTCACACCGAATTAAAGAATCGCGTCGGATAGTAACTCTGTCAGTTCACCATCTGTTTTATCATGAGATAGTAGTTTATTCATTGGTGTACTTCCAATCGTTGTTTCTGGTCCGATTTTGTACGGGACTGAAGCTGAGCCTTTTCGCCGAATCATTCTTCTCTTTTTTCAATGAATTCTCTTTGTAAGAGTCGAAAACCACATGAACCTCACTACAATAGCTAAATTTTTCACCAATCCGTTTACTGAAGATTACACCAAGGTCGCATACAGATTGTTTCCTTTATTCTCTTAACACATCTTATGTATCGTTCCTGCCAAACGGTAATATTCCAACAGAACACTTTAACCTCAACGTCAAATGCATATCACATTAGTAGTATGCTTCAGAACTAAATAACAACGTTAGTATGCAGAAGCCTTAACTCAGAACGATAAATATACGTACACTATATTGACAAAAGTCACCGGACATCTAGAAGACAAACACAACATAGCATTTATTGACATACATCAGTACGGTGTCGGTCCACCTTTGGCCTTATTGCATGCACATACCCTTCGAGACATGCTTTCGACACGGTTTTGGAACACAGCGATAAGTACGCGCTTTCATCCAGTACATAATGCTGCCACCAACTGTTGCTTAGTAGTAAACCTTGGTTCCAAACTTCTTATGCGGCGCTCTAATTCACCCCATAGATGCTCTATGGTATTAAGATCACGTCTCTGTGCTGACCAGTCCACAAACGATACGGAATTATTACATGCTGGAACCAACAAGGCTCGATTCCATAGTATTGTCACAGAGTTGGTAGGGCACAATTGTCCAGAATATCGAAGTAGACGAGTTGGTTAACAGGTTTGTCCACGATAACCAATGGGCCGGGACCATACCACGTAAAGCACCCCCACACGAGTACACTGCCAGCTTCAAACTTGACCGTAGGAACACATCCTGGCTGCCGCCATATCCACACACGGCCATCAGACTGATGGATCGTGTATCTGAATTCATCAGTCCATAGGACCCGTTTCATTTGATCTACGGTCTACGATAAATGTTCTTTACACCATGCTAAACGATGATTAACATTTCAAGTGGAGATAAAAGGCTTATGAGCAGCAGCACGACCACGGTAACCCATGGAATGAAGTTCTCTGCGAATGCTACGTGTACATACCGAGGTTCCAGAATTTTTACTCATCGGTACACTGAGGTATTGTGCAGTACTCCGTCGATTAGCTGTACGACTCTCCTGAGGCTTTGACGTCCTCTATCACTGATTTTCTTTCGTCTGCCGGTACGCTTTGCTGCTTCAGGCACGCCACGTGTTTCCCACTTATTCAGTACATCCAAAGCAGTTGACTTGGGTATGTTTGAACACCTCTCGGTTTCTCTTATGGACAACCTACTAATATAACACTCAAAAATATTTCCTTTCTCAAAGTCAGTTCTCTTCCGCCGCGACATTTTCACTCAACCTCACAGAGCGATATGATCGCAGTCAACTGCAGGCTTGTTTCTATACCGTTTGCAGCTGTAATGCGCATCTTAACAGCGCATCGAATCCGTTCATTTTTTGTAAGGGGTGTCCGGTGACTTTTGTCAATATAGTGTATATAACAGCACAATACGAAGCCTTCAAATAGATACAACTTTAATTAAGCAACGCCGCTTCCACCATCTCTCTTTTTATCTTTTTCTGCTGCTACAACCTTACGTCTCTTCCAGGTTTTATCGTTCACATGCATACGTCATACTCTCTGACTCCAAAAGTGCAGCCAACCTCATTCCGCGAAAGAGAAGATATAACGTTAAGGTTGAAAAACGCTAAAAGAGAATAAACTGAAGTTTACATAGAGAAAGCAACTAAAAATGAAAGTTAATTTAGTATACGTCACACATGCCATCAACTATCACAGCTTTTTGTTGTAGTTCTTCAGGCTCTTCCAAATCTTCGGGTGCTGTAGCGTTATCTTCATCATTCTCTTAGCCTGGTATAGTTTGTATTGACTCTAGGGCATCCGTAAGTTTGGACTTAGCTAGGCAATGATGCATTCTCCCATCAGCATTAAACAACGACTTCGGCAGTGCGGAAAATTCGTAATTAGTGAAATCGGACTTCAAATCTATGTTGGGCCTGCTTCTGGATGTTATCAACAACCTCGAAATAAGGGACAGATTCGTCTTTATGGCTGTAGTTTTGTCTTTGAGGGTAATTTTAACTTCCATCGCTGCTGTTTTACACGCTTTAATTACCTTCTTCTTCATAGGAGCCCAGAACTGAATGCTGTTGCTGTCAACTCGCTGTTGCAAGAAGATATGACAGAGATCTTGTCCAACTGCTGCCACCCCTTCTCAAGACACCTGCACTTCGTGTGGAAAAACACGCAGAGTTAGGATATGAATGAACTCATCACTTTCGCAGTGAAAGGGATTTGTTGAGTTTATAAACGCTTCTTTTATTTTCAGAACATTGTTCTCCTGACGCTGTTGTAATTTAACGGACAGCTCGGAATGTTTACTTTGTTCTGTATTTCGAAATCTTATCATGTTATCAGTTCCACTTGCAATTCTCGTTTGTTCCGAATCAGCAAAAAAAAACAAAAAAACAATCTATTCCGAGCACTCTCGTTAAGCGTTATACCAACAAGTCCTCCGCGTATCTTAAGTTTTCGATTTTGATGTTCTAGGGCTTCGTCAGCGCCAAGTGAAAAAAATGTCACTAAACTTCTGTTCACGACCCAATTCCCATCCATGAATTGCTTCCAAATCTTTGGATCTTCTGACTCCAAGTTTTCCATCTCTGAAAGGTACATAAAGAGTAATCATTCGTGCATAATTTAGTCGATTAAATGCAAAGAAGTACTTCACAAACTCGTGGAGGGATGCCAAGTCCAATGTCCAATCTGATGTTCTTACAGATCTTATGAAGCCTGTCATTGTTTGCATCATGTCCATATATGTATGTACACGCTAGTCTGAAAACAGGCTCTCTGGCCTTTCTTGTAGAAAATTTGTCTATTTCAATTACAATCTTATTTTCTTTTATGGTAGAAATTAAAGGGCATGTGCCTTTTGAAGCTCTTTCTTACTTCCAGCTGTCAAGCCCTCGAACAATTCTTGGAAAAGAGGCTTCACACATTCAAGTTTTCCGGAATATTCTTCCTCAAATTCTTCTAGAAGCAAACTAGTCAATACAGAGACTGTGGTTATGTGAGCTTCAATTACTCTTCTTATGTGTTTTCCATCAAGGATTTGTTTCATCGTTGCTGCAGAATATAAATCACATTCCACCAATGATTTAGGTATACCAGATTCTTGTATAAGTTATCCGAATATGTTCGTAGTTGAGTAATTATAATATATAGCTCACCAGGTTTCAAAAGCCATTTTTTCTTATAGTTTTCGACAGTCATTTCCAGTTGTTTCAGTTGTTTGTAAACAGCTATGTCAGCTGTGACAACTATCTTTCTTTCATGGCCTGTACTGAAATGGTGCCATGCGCTAAACTGCTGCCACGAACTGGAGTGTTAAGTTTTCCTAGTTACCTCATGCCAGTAAGCTGTACTGATCAATAGTACTATTGATACTATTGATCAGTAAGCTGTATTGATCAATAGTACTATTGATACTATTGATCAGTAAGCTGTATTGATCAATAGTTACCTCATGCCAGTAAGCTGTACTGATCGATTGGTTGGTGATTCAGGAATCATAGGTAGCACGGCTACTCTTGAAACAGGTTTCTCGTCTACTACTAGGCTGTTATAGCCAAACCTTGTTAGGGAATATGCAGCAGACGTCTTGTTGGCGTTCATTATGCAACTTCTTATAAAAAATCCAGCAGCATCAACAAGTACAGACTCGTTAAGAACTGCCAGGTAGCTCATTTGTTTGCATGAAACTACAGGCAGTGGGCAACAGGTTTCCCAGTTGGGTCGGTTTGGGCATGCAAGTACATTGGGTAGAGCAGTGTCACAGGTTTCTCCTGGCCGATCTTTTGACGAAGCTAATGACAGTGGTGTAATGGGATCAGACTCTTTCATAACTTGGTACACAGTTATGACATTCCCATGAACTGTTCTTCTATCATCTGCAGTGTCTTCAGAGAAGTTAAGTTGTCAACAACACAATGTATAAATGTTTTTGGCACAATTTCTGGTGGGATGTAAACTCCATCATTTTCATGTATTCTTTTCAAACCACTTGATGCGATTTGCGTTTCTAACCGTAGGACCCGTTTATAATCACTGCTACAGCCGACACCATACACAATATTTCCTAGGAATTGGCTGCGGGTTGACCCATGAATTGTCAGACCAACGGCAACCTGAAGTGGCATGTCTCTCATATGATTAAACTGTGTAGACTACTTGTTTTCCACTTACCTACGGGGTAGACAATTTGACACCAGAATTTGTGACATGTGACAAGCTCGCTTTTCCACTTCTGCATGTTTTACATTCTTCTCTGATGAAATGCATTTTTCCCCCAAATGCACCACTTAAAGAAGCTGTTAAGTTCATTTGGAATAATATCAGTGAGATCGCCAGATACAGAACGCCGCCCCAGTGGCGCAGTGGTCTAAGGCGTTGGCCTCTGATCATTTGTCCGTAAGGGTTCCGGGTTCGAATCCCGGTGAGGCATGGATGTTGTGTTTGTCTTACGGCACTGGCTCTCTCCCTTCCCTGGAACCAGTGACCCTAAATTAGGGACGGGCGACTGCTTATAGCCCATTGAGTTGCTCACGGTGGTCGTTAAACCTCCAATAAAAAAAACAAAAGAAATAAAAAAGATACAGAACCATCAAATGTCCACGACTTTGATTTCAATACAAGATTTCTGATTATATTTGCAGACTGAAACAAAATATTCAGTTATCTCATCTTTTGATCACCGTAACTTTCAGCCTCTACTATCAGTTCTTCCCTTGTACACTTCATTGAAACTGTCTCTGGTTTGTTGTTGTTTGGGGCGAGAAAAATAAACTTCCTTGTGTGAAGCTCCGTCTCAATAAACATCTTCAATTGTTTACGTGACGTAATAGCTGATTCATGCACATTATTTGAAGAACAAATAGACAAAAACTTGCCCCAGTGACATTTTCTCTTCGAGAATATTGACGAATTCGACTTCTGCTGGCATTGACGAAACACATCTTTCCTTTTTGGAATGTTGAATGTTCTTCATTGACTATGCTCTTTGGACCGAAGAAAAATGCTGTGAGTGGAGGAAATTTTCTCTATCAGGTGTGAAATATATTTTCAGACCAATGACGGGAGCAGATACAAAGAACGTAACGTCATCATTTTCTCTCAATTCTGAATCAAGTTGGTGATGAGGATGTTAAAGTGTTTAAGAAGACGCTATTTGTAGATAGCCTATCATATTGAAATGTCGAGGAAAACTCAATTTCCGCTGCAACCTTACGAAACAAATTCAGTCAGGAAACAGCCTTATTTCTCGCTTATGTACGCTTTGCAAATGCCAACGCAATGTCACGGAAGAGTTTTATTCTACCAAAACAGTCATCACAGACAATAAAGTCTCATTGATATTCCAAGTGACAAATATTTACTCGGAAGAGAACATTCCCCGCACCAACATTATTTCATTTGCAACTTAGAAAAACCCTCGGTATAGCTGGCCGTCGGTCGCTTTGGCCGCACACATAAGACGTGTTGTATATTTGCTGTTCATTGTGTTATACACAGGGATACCAGTTTATGATATACCTAGTAGTGTGTTGCGTTGCTCTTGGGCTGCAGATCAAACCGAATTCATAGGGACACGGAACATACCATATTCTATTAGTAGAAGCATCGTGCAGGAATGTTGTACCACACGGAAATGACTAAATCACGCACTTGCTGCAAAATGGACGGTGGCACGGTCTTTAGCCAACACCACGTTCTGCCTCATGTCAGAGGTGCTCGATGGGATTTAAATCGGAGTGCTCTGTATGCCACTGAAGCAAAGCAAACTCGGCAATATGCTCCTGGAACCATTCGGTGATTATAGGAGCCTTGCAGGAGGGTGCGTTTTCCTCCTAGACTGCTTGATGATAAACCGTAGCCAGGAAAGGATGAATTAGTCGGTGACCTTTCCAAATACGACGTGACTTTCAGATGTCCTTCGCCAAGCACCAAGAGGACTAATGCGTTTCAGAAAAACATTCTCCAGACCAACACACCTCCGCCACTAGCCTGTAATGTTGACACCTGACAGGATGGTTTCGTGGCCTCATGTTGCTTGCCGCAAAGATCTGGATCGTTCCATCTGCATGATACGGAAGGAACCTAGATTCGTCCTTCCAGGCGACGCGACCTTCATCCAGTCCTCAAAGGTCCTTTGTCGATGCTCCCTCTCTCACTGGAGGAGGGCTTTCGTGTTCTGCCCTGACAGCGCTGCCACTCGCACCAGCTATCGGCTGTCGTAGCCCATTCGCCTCAAGATCCGATACGTGGTGCGTTCTTAAGTCACCCTCTGCACACTAATTTTCAATTCTGCAGTGGTTGGCTGCGTTGAACCCCGTCTGTTCGCTTACACGATTCTTGCCAGTCTCATTTGACTCTTCTGACCTACCAACTGTTTTATTCCACAGGATCGTCGGTTGCTGGAAGTCCCTTGCGTGCCGCGCCATTCACGTTAAACCCTTACTACGGTTGCGCATGAAAAACCCCGGAAGACGGACATTCGAACCGCCCCCTGGCACCGACTATTATCCCATATTCAAAGTCCCTCTGATCCCTCGTTTTTCCGTCTCCGACCCTTTATTGAACGTTCACTGATGCTCGAGGAGCTGGTCTATCTGACATATACCGCCAACAGTGACTACGGAGCGTCTTCGGTGCTGGAATGAGTCATCTAGCTGAGGACGGCACGTTCACTTAATAAACTGGCTGACATGCCAGTTTATAGATGTATTTCGCAAACATTTAGTAGGTAAAATTCAAACGTTGTTTTTACGTCATGTGACCGACACAAAATCGAGTCTCATTCATTTATTTGGTATCCCTATCAGGAAAATAACGGAGACTTTGTAAGTTTTGCTCTACATGCGGAGGTCAAGTAGTTAATTGTCTGAAGTAATTAATTTCAATGTCTGAAGTAATTAATTTCACTGTCTGAAGTAATTAATTTCACTGTCTGAAGTAATTAATTTCACTGTCTGAAGTAATAAATTTCACTGTCTGAAGTAATTTATTTCACGCGTTGCTTGTTTTTTTTTATTTTTGATGCCAAATCTTTACAATGAAATTGAAAAAAGGAAACTTGATGTTGCATATCTCTCTTCCATATCTGACAAATCGAATAATACACTGCCGGACAATTGCTAAGGACGGATGACAATAGCAACGATAGCAACCATAAAATGGAAGGCAGAGAAATGTGGAAATTAGCATAAGTGCGGGATACAGTAAGACGTGTTTTGCGTATGAAAATTTTGGATTGCCGAACTTTTTCGTGACGTCATAGCGCTGATGAGAGATATAAAGGATTTGACGCGTATTGACCGTTGTTGTTCAAACGCAAAGTTGAAAGGGAAAGAATCAATTGACGAACTTGCAAGTTTCAGTATGTCTTCCCGACATCTCCTAGATGATTTTACGCGTGGCCGTATTATTGGCAAGATTAAAGAAGGGCGAAAAATAACAGATGTTGCCAGGGAGTTGAACGTCAGCCACAGTGTTTTTCAAGGCTTTGGAAATCATTTCAAACAAATAGAGATTGTAGCAAACGTCACGGGGGAGGTCGTGTTCGCAGTACGACACCTGCAGAAGATCGGTACATAGTGCTATCAACAAAAAGACACCGGTGCAGCACAGCTAGTGAGGTAGCAAATCAGTTTATGGCTGCTACTGGCAAGCGGATCTCCCGAAAAACTGTCGCCAGACGTTTGCATGAAGGAGGACTATACGCCCGCCGTCCTGTTGTGTGCATCCCATTGTCCAGACGTTTGCATGAAGGAGGACTATACGCCCGCCGTCCTGTTGTGTGCATCCCATTGTCCAGACGTCACCGTACCACCCGTTTGCAATGGTGCCATCAACATTGGACTGATAACGACTGGTCTGCTGTCCTCTTCTCAGATGAGAGCAGATACAGTCTATCGTCTGATTGTCGACGACAACTGATCTGGCGTGATAGTGGTACTGAATATTGTCTAGCAAACATACAGGAAAGGGACCGATATCCGACATGTAGTGTCATGGTATGGGCTGGCATCATGATCAATGGCCGTACGTCCCTCTATGTGCTTCCAACTGGGACTATGACTGGCCAACGATACATTAATGATGTTCTGCTACCTCAGGTTCGCATGTTCCGTGGTGCTGTCGGTGATAGATTCACTTTCATGGACGACAACGCAACATGTCATCGAACAGTCGCTGTCCAGGAATGTCTTGAGAGCGAGGATATTCAACGCCTCGTATGGCCAGCACGTTCTCCAGATCTGAATCCCATTGAAAATATGTGGGATGCTTTAGAGAGGAGTCTTGCTGGTCGCCAATGCCCTCCAATAAACAAGGACACCCTCATCCGTGCAGTGACAGAGGAATGGGATAAATTACCCCAACAGCTGCTTGATAATGTTGTGCAAAGCTTGGCACGACGTGTGGAATCTTGCATCGCCCTCCATTATGGCCATATCCCGTATTGACATCTTACGCCAGAACGCCTGCGGACGGTAATTGCATTTTTTTTCACGTTTACGTATTCTGCACAAAATGGCCTGTTTGTCCCTTGAACACGTTCCAAAGCCTTCTGGATATCAGAGCACAACAAATTGTCTTTCTTGTAATGTCCTGGCATTCTGACATTATTTTATTTAACTTGGCATCCAACCACACTTATATTTTTATGCGCTATATAGCCGTTTATGATCCGTCCTTAGCAATTGTCCAGCAGTGTATTTATTAACCTTCAAACTGCAAGGAATAGAAAAAGTCTTATTAAAGCAAAAGGGCTAATTACTGACTTTATCACGAAGTTGACACCTTTTAAGCGTAACATCATAAGTTCTTCCAGTGCTACAATCTTCACCAGATGACGTGGACACTGGAAAAAGGAAAATACCAGTGAGAGCATGGAGTTTATTTCATCTCTGTCATGCGTTACTATGACACCGATGATATCATCATCATCATCATCATCATTGTCAACCATTATCAATCCACTGCTGGACGAAGGTCTCCCCAAGTTTCCTCCACAACGGTCTGTCTTGTGTCAGTCTCCTCCATGTCACCCCTGCATACTTTCGAATTTCATCCACCCATCTCCCATGTGGTCTTCTTCTGGGTCTTTTCCTGTCCCTTGGAATCCAATCTAAAATTTCGGCTGTCCGTCGATGATCTGTCCTTCTGGCAGTATGTCCAGCCCATTGCCATTTCAGGGATTTAACTCTGATCATGATGTCTTCCACTCTTGTAATTTTTCGGATCCACGAGTTCCTCTTCTTATCTCTCCTGGTTACACCAAGTATGCACCTCTCCATGCCTTTTTGAGTTGTCTGCAGCCTTTGTATGTCTCTTTTAGTTAAGGTCCACGTCTCTGCACCATACGTAAGCACTGCAAACACTTTTCTTTTAAGACATAATGGCATATTGCTCTCGAAAATTATGCTGTTTCTTCCAAAAGCTCTCCAGGCAAGTTTTGTACGCCGATTAATTTCTTCATCAATGTGACCCTCACTTGATATCTGCTGTCCAAGATAAACGTACGTGTCTGTTATCTCCAGCTTTTCTCCATCAATCGATAAATCTTCATTTCTTGTAAAAGCATTGAACGTCGCTTTTGTCTTCTGAAAGTTCATTTTTAATCCCACTTCTTTACTCTTGTCAGCAAGTTCCTGGATCATACTCTGCAGCTCTGATGGGGTAGTTGCAAAAATGACTATGTCATCAGCAAAACGAAGGTGGGTTAGATAATTTCCATTAATCTTTATCCCTTTGTTTTCCCAGTTCAGTGATTGAAAGACATTTTCCAATGTGCCATTAAAGAGCTTCGGAGATATGGTGTCACCTTGTCTCACTCCCTTTCCAATTTTTATGTGTGTTGTATTTTCAAACAGCCGAATCTTTGCACTTGCATTTTCATAGATGTTATTAATAATATTAATGAATGCATCTTCAATACCGCAGGTTTTCAGAGCCATTGTAACTGCTGATGGTTTCACCGAATCAAAGGCTTTTTCATAATCGATAAAAGCCATGCACAATGGAAGTTCATATTCCCTCGCTCTTTCAATTAGTTCTCTCAGCACATGGATATGATCTATTGTGCTGTAGCCACTCCCGAATCCAGCTTGTTCTCTCGGTTGAGCCATGTCCAGTGTTACCTTCAAGCGGTGTGAAAGAACTTTAGTGAAGATTTTATAAACTACTGATAGGAGGCTGATAGGTCTGTAGTTTCCGAGATCCTCAATGTCACCTTTCTTATGTAGCAGGATCATTGTAGCGGTGTTCCAATTCTCAGGAATCTTTCCTTCATTAAGGCATCGAGTGAAAATTTGGGCGAGTACTGTTTCGATTTCTCCACTTGCTTCTTGTATGATGTCTACAGTAATTCCATCTTCTCCTGGAGCTTTTCCCCGCTCCATGTTCTTGATTGCATGTGCAACTTCTGCTGGAAGGACTGGAGGAACTCTGGTACTTGTATCTTTCATGATGTCTGGAGTGCATGTATCATCCCTTTCATATAATTTGGAGTAGAAATCTTTCACTCTTGTCAAAATTTCGCCTCTATTTCTTGTTACAGAACCATCTTCTTTTCTCAGTGCCATAATCTGTTTTCTTCCCTTACTGAGATGTCCCTTTGCTATCTTTAGGCTTTGGTTGTTTTCAATTGCTTTCCTCACTAGTTCACAGTTGAATTTTCTTACGTCTTCAGTGATACTTTTTCGTACTGTCTTGCATAGCTCTATATATTCCACTTTGGAAGTCACATCTTCTTCAGTTGTCCTCATCTCTCTTCTTTTTTGCATCAACATTTTCGTTTTTCCTGATAATTTATTTACATGCAACTTGTTCTTAGACCCAGCTAATTTTGTTGCTGTTTCCATAAGAGCTTTGGTTACTTTTCTGTTAACTTCAGAGATGTCCACTTCTTCCGATGTTAGGCCTTCTAAAGCAGAGAATCTATTCTTCAGTTCCAACTTGAAGGTATTATGGTGTTTTTTAAGGTTGGTTATGTCAATAGATTTTGTTTGTCTTATGAGCTTGCCACGTTCAAGTTTAGTGTTGAGGTGCATCTTACATCTCACCAATCTATGGTCACTACCTGTGTTGAACTTGTTTAGCACACTGCAGTCTTCTATGACGAATTTTTTGTTACACATAATAAAATCAATTTCACTTGTCGTCTCATTTGGATGTCTCCATGTCCATTTCCTGTGTGGCTTTTTCTTGAAGAAGGAGTTCAAGATGAAAAACCCTTCTGCCTCTGCAAACTCAACGAGAGTATTTCCACGCTGGTTTCTGTTGCCGTGACCGAATTTACCTACTGAAGTTTCATTCTGTTGCCGTTGCCCTATTTTTGCATTGAAATCTCCCGTAATTATTTTCAAGTGCTGCTTACCTTTATTATTTAGATGACAAATTTCCTCATAAAATTCTTCAATTTCTTCTTCAGGATGACTTGTGGTGGGTGCATAAGTTTGAATAATCTGAGCCTGGTATCTTTTCGAGAGTTGGATAACAAGCCGTGCAGCTCTGTCAGAGGAACTTTCAACTTCTACAACTTTATCCTTCAGTTTCTTGTTTATTATAAATCCAACACCACTAGTTCTGCCAGTATCTGTCCCACGATAGTAGAAGAGATGTCCACTTTTCAGTTCGATGAGATCTTCTCCTTTTCTCCTTACCTCACTTAGCCCCACGATGTCCCACTTGATCCTTTGTAGTTCCTCTTCCAATTCAAGAAGCCTTGAATCAGAAGATAGGGAGCGTCCATTGTACGTTGCCATGGTCAGCATCAGATGGCAGCCTAGTCCGGTCCTCCGGGGATTCTTAGCACCCTCTGCCTTCATGTCGCACTGGCCGCTGCCTTGGCCAGGTACATTCCAGCTGCCGGAGACTGAGGGCCAAGATTTAAGTTGTGGAGTCATTTTGGAGGGGTTTGGCCATAACTCACCACGCTGGCCAAGCGGGTTGGTGAGCGTGGGATAGAATTTCCTCTAATCCCGATGGTATAGTTATACCGCTATTGGCGGTCGTCAGAGCCCCTTTAGTGGGAACAGGATGCACCACGAGAAGGCGGGGTTGACATTTGTCAAGGAGAGGCTGTGATGTTACGCATCACCTGACCTTACATCCCACACCGATGATATAAACCTCATTAATATTTTGAAAATAGAGTGTTTGGAATCCACGCGTATGTCGAGATGATAACCGAACTTTTTAAATATTTGTTTTGATTTACTAGCATAGGATGAATTCAGAGAATTGCTGCAACTTATAAATCTCAACAGAAAGAAACTAAATGAACTGCACGGCTCATTAATTGATTTCCTCTATGATATCGTGAAAGTTTAGGAATTTTTCTTTCAAACTGTACCCCCGAATCTTTTTTTTTTTTTTTTGAATAAGGAATCAGTTTTAAAAGAAAGCCAGCGCAACATGACAATGTGAGTCTGGCAGTCACTTCCTGTAGTTTCCTACTTTATCCACGCCTTAAGGACAATCGTCAGACTCTAAGAATGTAGGTGGTGCCCCATCCGCATTTTGGGGACATTGTTTCCAGGGACGGAAGAGGGGAATAGCGGCGCAGAATAAATATTCCACCCAGGTCCCTTCCGGGACTAGGGCCCGGCTGAAACTCTGAAGATTAGCCAGTGAATCTCTCATCTAACTACTCAGTCACCGTGGAGACCAGCAACTGGTATCATCATCTCAATTGAGATTGAAGATGACAGAAGTTGTCAGTCGAAAGCTCTATTCCTTTTCGATTATTTTATATAACTTCAGTGTGTATTTTTCAAGACTGTTTGCTTCACAGTCATATATCTCCGATGTTTGTTTGTTTTTCATCTTTCGAAGCCCTCAAAAACACTTGCTGAAGAGATCAAAAAATCTCATTGATGTTCTTCATTTAGTTACTACTACGTAATTTCAGAAGGAGCGAAAAACGTTCAATACCGTGTGCAACTCGAATTAGTGGACTTGAGTCCCAAATATCATTCAAACGAAGAGATTAGCAACGATTTTGTATCATTCCTAATGAACCTGCTTCGCTACACGGATAGTTTCATGTGAAATTTGTAATGTTTTTTATTTAAAATGTCACTACTTAAAACATTACAATCCTACTGTCTGTCAATTGAACTCGCAGCACTGTAACTTCGAAGTCTTAAGCACCGGATAGCTAGCAGACAAAAATCATTAGTTATACACTGAGTTAAATTCGACAACCCAACTGTCAGAAATAAGTCGATTTCAACTTACGAAAGTCACTGTCCTTTATTAACGAAATCCTTCAAGTCAAATAGTCATCTACGATAATCAACAGCCGCGCAATAACAAGCATCTCTACTTTTCAACGAACACCAAAACTTCTTTTCATACAGAAAGTACAACGTGACGCAATATTAATCTATTATATATACAACATCGCCACACCACCACCATTTTTGCTGCTTGCTTCAACATTACATATCTGATTCTGATCTGTCCACACGCATACGTCACGCACTCTGACTTCAAGATTTTTGCCAGCTTCATTCTGTGAACGAGAAAATATAACGTTAAGGTAGAAAACGCTAAAAGAGAATGAACTCAAATTTACATAGAAAAAGAAACTAAAAGTGAAAGTTAAATTAGAGTGTACGTCATGAATTATCAAACACCATGTGCACATATGCCTAAGATTTTTTACTTTTGTTTCCGTATATGATGGTAGGCTCTCCCAAAGTACGCGCTATAAATTGTTTTCAGAAATTTTGGGGCACTGATCGGAGCGGGAGATCGATCCTACTTACGAAACATTACACGTATTGCTATATGTTGTTATCAATTCTCACTTTCTTTGGTAACTCTAATACTTTTTGACCGATCAGCATATTACAGCTATCAACCGAAAGGTGAGTAAAAGTGCTTTCCAAAACCGTCTTCGAACATCAACTCAAGGAAATAAATGCATATTTCACAATTTTCTTTTACAAAATGGTGCAACATAACTTTTTCTAATACACTGCTGGCCACCCAAAATGTAATACCCAGAAGGAAGCATCCGATTGGCCTGAAATTCTTAGCATGCGTCGCCCGCGAGAGGACATGCAAACGACTAGCATTGCAGCGCATATGCAAATCATGTGCGCCCGGCACGCCACCGAGAAGCACTATAAGAAGGGTGCACAGAAGGCAAGTAGTGGAAATGTGCTGTGCTGCCGGACCTGTGCGTGGGAAGCTTCCTAATGCCTCGTCGAAGAATACGGCAGTCATTCCAGCACGTTTCGGAGTTCGACAGAGGACGAATGGTGGCTTATCGCGACAGCGGTTTATCGAACCGTGACATCGGCGCCCGTGTGGGACTACATCCAGCCACAGTGAGCCGAGTATGGACTCGGTGGCTGCAGGAGTGACGGACGGACCGACGTGAGTGATTGCCGCAGCCGCGGCACGTCACCGAACGAAAGGATCGGCATGTTGTGCGGCGGGAATTGACGGCTCGCACCGCCTCATCCCGAACGTTAGCGCAGGAATTAGGGTGTGTTGCGCAACAACCTGTGTCAGCACGTACTTTTCGACGTCGTCTGCAGGAGCGGAACTTGTCGCACGGCGCCCATTGCTCCGATTACCATTGACGTTACACCACCGGCGAGTCCGGCGGCAGTGGGCCGTTGAACGCCGCACCTGGACTACGGAATGGCACGACATTGTCTTCTCCGACGAATCCCGCTTCTGCCTGCAACACCACGATGGTCGGATCCGCGTGTGGCGGCACCGCGGTGAGAGACTGTATGACGCCCGCATTATACATCGCCATACCGGTCCGTCGCCTGGCGTTATGGTTTGGGGCGCAATTTGATATGACACCCGCACCCCTCTGGTACGTATCGCCGGTACACTCAACAGCCACCGCTACATCTCCGACGCTTTGGAGCCTACAGTTCTCCCTTACCTGCAGGACCTGTCAGCGGCCACGTTTCAACAGGACAATGCGCGCTCGCACGTGACACGCATCGTGCAACAATTCTTCACGGCCCACCAGGTGTCACTGCTGCCGTGGCCCTCCTGTTTTCCCGATACGTCGCCCATCGAACACGTGTATTCGCTGATCGGCAACAGAGTGGCCCGGCAAGCACCACCTGCGGCTACGCCTGATGAACTGTGGCAACGTGTGGAAGCAGCCTGGATCGACATACCCCAAGCCCACATTCAAAGCCTCTATCGTTTGATGCCGCGGCGTGTAGCGGCCGTTATTGCCAGCCATGGGGGCCACACGAACTATTGATGTCTGCGTGTTCCGCTAGTCGCACGGGCGTGTAAGCTCAATCGTGTCACCTTTGTATCTGTTGTTATGTATCCAGTAAATCTGGCTTTGCTATCTCGTGTCCTTTTGGGTGGCCAGCGGTGTATAAGGATCTACCTGGTCTTAGAGGTTCCATTTCGCTTTCGGTGTGCACGAATTTCTGTGCTTTGTTTCATGAAACAATTATCAACGGGTTGTATTTATTTCTCAAAAGCAAGTATGGAATAACTGTGTGTGCGTGTGTGGCATTAATTCCATTAATTCTTTCGTTTGCCGACACTAACTTTAAAGGGTAAACATTCACAGGTAATGTTTAAAAAATCCAAAATACAGTCTGCCTTTCTTGCCTGAAAAAACAGATTAAAATTTGCCATGTTGAAGAAAAATGTGGAACTCGTAGGGCTTGATGGAAACCTGCGAATGAAATTGTGAATATGTCATCATTCTATAAAATGAATTTTATCAGTATACCCGTATTAAAACTTAAGTCTTTGTAAAGTAAATATTCTCATCTTTCGTTTTTTACCAGAATTTTACTGATAGGTCAATGAATAACAGAGTCGTTGAAAACAATGGCAATCAGTAAACGAGGTGTTAATATAATATTTAATTTCCCGGCGACTTCGGATCAATTCACCGGATTGTAGTAATCACTCGAAAATTCGGAAAATATTAACTGCGCAATATTTTCACAAGGTTAAAAAAAATGAAGAAATCTGAAACGGGCAGTTTGGAAATTCCACATGAAATAGCCCATGTACTACTTGAGACGCTTTTTCTTCTTTCTCATTGTTCAGAAGCGTGCGTTATCGTTCATCTGAATTCCTCTCTTCCATGTACATTGCATGCACCGGTGCAGTTTTGCAACTGTAGTGTAAATGTAATACTGCTGAATGGGCGTTAGCTGGATTCTGTTTTCACATTTCTGCGAGATAAATTGAAAGTATTTCAAGAAGAAATCCTCTTTACCTGATTCTTTTAGCTGTTACTCTTCATTCACAGCTTTGTGTACTAGGCCAACTTTTTAGCACGTATTTTGAGAAATAGGGCGTGCATTTATCCCTTTTCCGTTCGTCTTCACACACAAGTAATCTCCGCTTTATAAGTCGGATTGTAAAGCACTTTTTTTCTCTTTTTTTTTTTTTTTTTTTTGCATCTCAAACCTAGTTGCTGTACGTATTTATAAAGGGAAGCATAGGTAGTACACTTGCTTTATTCCCTTCAATGCAACCATGATCTTTAAAAACTGCTTCCAGTAAAAACAAAAAAGGTATGAGGTGCACATGGGCCTCTTGAGAGCCCGTGTGTTTCCTGATCTCCGTGAAGCACAGACTTGTTTTGAAAATAATAACAACTTTACAAAAAGGACAAAAAATTAAATTTGAAAATAATTCTTTTCAATGTCAGTTACTATTTGATTTTATTCTATTGTGAATGTTTAGTTAATGTTACGAGGTTAAGACCAAATACCACAATAACATGGCATCGGTAATAGATAGCATTGCCATGCGCTAGATGTGCACATTGTTGTGTTGCAAAGTCAGTGACAAGACGGCGTCACGTAGTCTGTATAGTCTCTATAGAAAAGGAATTTGCCTCTTTTTACCCAGAGTAACTATTTAGTACTTTTACATCTTAAGATATATATTTAACAATCAATAATGTTATTGTTTTCATTTCTAAATAATTATTACATATTGTGTTTGCTGGCATTAACTTAGGAAAGCAATAACATACTTATTCATGGCAGTTTTCTATAATTTGCTTGAAAAGCGTACAGCGATGAGGCATTACATTATGATCACCCCCAGTCTGGAGAAATGAGCGCTACTGGAGACCGAACGGTGGCGCAGCTGAAGTTCACAGAGCCGTATATATATAACCCGAGGACCGGCTTTCGGTAAGTAGAGTGTTCATGGTCAGAATGGGAAAAGCTGCCAACCGATTTATCGGAGTTTGATAAAGGACAAATTGTGATGGCTCGGTGCCTCAGAACTACAATCTCGGAAACGGCGCGGCTTGTGGGTTGTTCACGTACCGCTGTAGTGAGTACGTATCAAAAGTGGTGCACAGATGGCCAAGCGACAAACCGTTGTCCAGCCGTGTGTCGTTCGCAGCTCACTGGTGCCAGAGGGGAGCGGAGACTGTCACGCATTGTTTACAACGACACCAGAACCACAGTGCGACAAATCACCCGCAGCTACAACAGTGGTGATCAAGGGAATATGCACAGCACGCTGTTCATAGGAACCTTCTGCGCATGAGCCTGCGTAGCTGAAGACCCAGCCGGGTCTCCATGCTCACTACACGTCATCCCCAACAACGCATGAAATGGGCCTAAGATCATCGAGATTGGACCGTGGATGATTGGAGGAAAGTGGCCTAGTCTGACGAATCAAAATTCCTGGTGCATCACGTAGAGGGCCGAGCGCAGATACGCCGATTACCAACGGAGGCTATGGCACCTGGATGCACTGTTGGGCGGAAACAGGACGGCGGCGGCGTTGTTATGCTGTGGGCAATGCCTCTTTGGGACACTTTAGGCCCCATTATCCCAGTAGCACAATCCCTGACAGCTCTCAGGTATCTTAACATCGCTGCGGACCAAATTCACCCATTCATGGCAATTGTGTTCCCTGATGGTGATGGCCATTACCAGCAGGATAATGCGCCATGCCACACTACAAGAATCGTCAAGGCACTAGTGGTTCGAGGAACATGCTGGCGACTCTGTGTTAATGCCCTGGCCTCCAAATTCACCTGACATGAACCCAATCGAACATTTGTACTTCGACTAGGAAAAACAGGTTCGCGCTAAATCCCCACCACCCCGAAATGTACGGGAGCTGGAGGACCTGCTGTTGGCATTATGGTACCCAGAATACCAATCGCCACCTCATCGAATCCATGCCTTGCCGAGTGGCCGTTGTTTTGCGGACTAAAGAGAGTCCTGTACAGCTTATTAGGTAGGCGGTCATAATGTAATGGTTCATCGGTGTATAACAAAGGTGAAGAGAGAGTGACTGTCAGCTAGCACACCATACCCGAAAAAAAAACCAATCATGGTGTTACGTTTTCTAAAAATTAGAATAGAGCAGAAAGAGAATATGGTTCAACAAGTTGATTCAATTACATACACATTTAATATTGAATTAAAATTCGTATTTGAAGCTTTTTTCTTAGTTAACAATTCCAAGATTAATGTATTTATCCTTTTAAGTTGAGTAAAAACATCTCTCTACCGCGTTTGTATTATATGGTGTACAAATAAGTTTACATCGTTTGCGAATAGATGGAGTAAATAGCACAGATTTCATGTAACTGCAAAGGACAACATGTGTATAAGAAAGTCCTCGCAACAAGCTTTGATAATTAGTGGATTACAGACAGTTCGTTACAGTGTGAACATCATTGTTTGTCAGTGCATTGAAAATGCCGAATTTCGTGCCAAAAAAACAGCATATGTGGGAAGTTTTGCTGCATTACTTTTTTCTAAAGAAAGCCGCTGCCGAAAGTTGCCGTTTGCTTGTGGAAGCTACCTGAAAGCACGTGTAGACAGTGGTTCCGACAATTCAAAGGGAATGATTTCGACGTGGAAGACAAAGAACGTGAACGTGCACCAAAAAATTTAAGATGCTGCTTTGTAAGCATTATTGGATGAAGATCCGTGCCAAACAGAAACAGAGTTAGCAATGGCATTACATGTTACCCAACAATGCATTTATCAACGTCTACATGCAATGGGAATGGTTCAAAAGCAAGGAAATTTGGTCCCACATGAATTAAGAGAGAGAGACATTGCAAAGCGCATAACCATATGTGAATTGCTCTTGCAAAGACACACAAGAAAATCATTTTTGCATCAAATTGCTACGGGAGACGAAAAATGGATTCACTGCGATACTCTGAAACGACCAAAAGCATGGGTGGACACCAGGTTCATCAACGCCAAAGCAGAACATTCATGGCAGTAAGGTTATGCTGTGCGATCAGAAAGGTGTGGTGTACTATGAGCTGCTTCAACCGCGCCAGAGCATCAACGCTGAACGTTATCAACAAGAACTGATCGATTTGAGACGTGCATTGAGAGCGAAACGTCCGGAATATGTGAAAAGACATGACAAGGTTGTACTCCAGCATGACAACGCCAGACCTCATGTCGCGATACGGGTCAAAGAAACTGTAGAAGCGCTTGGCTGGGATGTGTTACCCCACCCGCCGTATTCACCAGACATCGCGCCATCAGATTACCATTTGTTTCGATCCCTGCAAAGCGCCCTTTCTGGAGAGCGGTTCCGTTCTTATGAGGAGATCCAACATTGGCTTGATAACTGGATTGCTTCCAAACAACCGGACTTCTTCTATCGCGGAATCCACTTATTGCCTGAAAAGTGGGGGAAAGTTGTATGTTGCGAAGGTAAATATTTTGAATAAAATAATCGTTATCTGTCTCTAACAAACCATTACTTTTTTCGGCCGAAAAACGACGTAAACTTATTTGTGCACCCATAGTTTACTTAACTGCATTAATTTCACAGCAGTCGCAGTTATGTAGGGAGTGCGTACTCAACTCTCATTCGATGATCTGGTGTTGGATCTGTGGTCGAGCTAATCACAGACTGAGGGTTTTCCTTTAGTGGTGATGGCGAATACCATGAAATCACCAGTCCCTGGAATCGATTCGTCGTTCTCATTCATCTCATGTATCACCAGCTTAAGTAGAGGAAAAGGGAGAGTTCTGGGACAGGGACAGCCCTCCATAGACTTAACATCGGCTGTCCACGAGGCTGTCCCCGGCTGTCCCCGTGGCTGTCCCAAGGCTGCCCCAGCTGTCTCCTTGTCAGAATTTTTGTCACGTGATCGTCCCCATGATGTGCTGCCCCCTAGCGGTGCTTCTTGCCGATGGATCATTGTTTTTGAGAGATGGCAACGACCGAGTGGGAAAGGGGGCGGATATAGGGGATGTCAACTCGATCTGCTGTCCCCTAGCGGTGCTTCTTGTAACTTTCAATGGATCTTGGATTTCGAGGGATGGCAACGACCGAGTGGAAAAGTGGGTGTTAACTCGATGTGCTGCCCCCTGGCGGTGCTTCTTGGAACTTTCGATGGATCTTTGATTTTGAAGGATGGTAGCAACCGAGTGGGGTCCGTTGGGATTTTTTGTATTTATTCCTGTGGTTTTCAAGCGGGATTTCCCCCTCTTCGATGTTATTTTTCCCCGGAGGAAATTTTTACGTAACGATGCTGGGAAATTTTCTTTCCAATTAAATAAAAATGCTCTGATGGTCTTAGCGAGGTCCTAACTCACGATGATTTGGTTTCAAAAAATTGGTCAGGTGGTCTCGTGTACTACGTATTCACTCTATTTTTTTTAATTACTTTTACGTTATTTCATCATGTATTTTTTATATTTTTTGTATGTTTTGAGGGAGTTTTTCGTGTAGATGTAATGAATTTTCTGGGGAACTTTTCTTTTTCCTTTATTCAATTTTATTACAGATCATGAGACGAGGAAATGCTTCTTTAGAAACGATTTCGTTCCTGTTCGCAGTAATTATTGGACTTTGTCATTTTTTTGTGAAATGACTTCATGCTAATTCTGAGTCTTTCGCCTTTGCAATATTATTTTCTCGTAATTTTTTCGTGTTTTCAAGAACTCTACAGGTCTTTCACAGTTAAAATTCTGATGAAATAATATTTTCTTACTTTATTTCGCATATCATTATAGCTTCCCAATTTCGCTATTTTACTTCATCTTTTTTTTTTTTTTGAAATTTCTTAAAACTTTTCAGTATGTCAGTAATTTTTTCTTACTTGGTCAAACTTGTGACTACTTTTATTTAGACTCTTTTTTTTTTCATTTAATTCAACAAAGCGATTATTTTAGATGTAGCAAATCATCAGATTTTTGTTTCCTTATATAGTATATTTTCAAACTTGCTGAAAAATATCCCTCAAAGCTTGCATGTAGTCAAATATGCATTTTTTTATTCTTTCCTAGTTTGCTATACTTTTCGTGGACTGTCCCAACAAGAAAGCATTCATTGTCAAGACATACAATCTAAAACCTTTTTTCTTACGATAAAATTTGTATTCTTTGGGCTGTATATTTTTCTGTCTCGTCCGAAAAAACATTCATTCTAGAGGCAAAGCTAGTGATTCCGTTTTTCCCATAAACATTATTTTTTTAACGCTTTACTAACTCACCAGAAAAGCAGTTATTCCCCACCCACATAGCGAAAATAAAGAAATTCTTACTTCTTTTCCATACATATCGACTCAATCTATTTCTTTTCGAAATGCTGGTCATGACATTTCAACTAAAATTTCATACTTTCACCAAAAATTATATACTTAAACGAGCTATTTTTTTTTACTTTATTTCATGTATAACTAAATTTTTATTGTTTCCTCACCTCATCAAAGTTAATAAGAACTCCCCTAATCTCATTCCTTTCTCTCATTTAGTTCGCTTTAAATTCAGATGTTTCAAAACTTTGCGTATATTTCTTTCACTAAATGTCCAGTTCTCCCGTATCTGTCCCATCATTTTTAACTTCTGTGCCTGCTGCATTTTTTCTTTAGACGTTTAGTTTCATTGACCTTTTCTTTCGTTTGAATTAGGTTTACGTTATCGTATTTTTTATTCATTGTCTCAGCAGAAAAAGCTTTCATTCTGAAGACCTAGCGACTAAGTCCGTACTTCCTCTAAACATTTTTATTTCACGTTTTACTAATTCGTAAGAAAAGCAGGTGTTTCCAAACTCTCATTGTGAAAATATCGTATTCCCCTTATTTTACTTATCATATTTTTCCTTCTACTCAGTGTTGTATGATTCTTAAAACTTTGGTTTATTTTTATGAAACTCCTTTTTTTTTTTTCTTAGTTTTTTTTTTTCTGATTCAACCTATCAATCTTTTCCTATCGATTTAATTGCTCTTATCTTTCCATTCAACTTTACTTTTGAACAGATATGTATATAAAATCTTCAGATGTATTTTAGTCTCTAAGGCTGATTCTTCACTATTTCAAATAAAGTCATTGTAGGAGTTTAGTGTAAATGCCCCTAAATCTTTAGAACTTCCTTTTCATAGTTAGATACTGATTCGTCGAGGTTTAAATTAAAACATGAAAGAAGAGTGTTTTTACGCTCTCTCCAGTGAACGAAGAGTTTTTACGCTTTCCCCAAGAAATTAACTTCGGAATCTCCCTTCTTTCTACCGGAAAATGACTATCTTGTGCGACTGTTTTCACGCGTCTACTGCTTGCTGGAAAACCTCATATGGCATGAAATCACTTTGCTTGGTAGATTAAACTAAATTCTGGTTTTGAACTTTGAACGCAAACTCAAGCTTGCAAAAGCATAGTTTTCTGAGCGAACTTAAACTGTCTAAGATGACAAAAATCGAAAATTGGTGACTCAATGGGACAGAGCGTTTGAACTTTGCCGTTCATTCAAGATTTAAGAGATCAGTCGTGAACCACTACAAGGGAAATAAGCAGACCCTGATTTAGTCCACTGTTTCCAAGGAAGGTAGAAAGCTAGTGTCGTAATTCAAAAGCTCATAACTCAAGCCTCCCCAGGATTTAATTTCGGACGGGCGATTAGTCAGATGTCAATGCTTAGACATTGAAAAATTACTTCAGACAAATATTTTCTTACTTAAAAGTGCTTCAAGTCAGAATTTGTATTACTTAAGATTTCCTTTAGTCAATATTTTTTCTATCTTAAAAATTTCTAAAGGGTTGATTTTGAAAAAAAAAAAAACGAGTTCTTCCAAAAACGTAAAATTTCCCCAGAATTGTATGAGGAACCAAATAAATTGACAAAGCTTCAATGTTAAGTCTTTCAACCCATTTCTTTCTCTTCATGTTTCATTCCATAAACTTTCTTCAAATTCCTATATATCCAAGAATTTTGTTAAATGTCTAAGTTCGACTCCCAGAAATTTTCTGAAAATGATAGTTTCTCTTTTTAAAAAAAAATTCCAAAATAAGAATCCCTTCAATGAAACAAGAAATTCCTATTCAAAGCATTCCATCACTCTTTCTACTTCAAATACTCTCTTTGTAAATCTAAGGAGCTGTTTTTGTTTTAGGTTGTTTTTTTTTAATATTCATATATTTTTCCCTCTAACTTTAGAAGATATTTTCCCAAAATGTATGTACATATACGATAGTAAAACATCATACAACTGCTTGATGTTCAATTCACTTCACGCTGTCTTAAGGAAATTCTTTCATTTTCTCATAACACATGGACATGTTATTTTTCTTCCCATTCACTTCAAAGACTTGAGATCAACTTAATGGAGTCCTTTGAGAAAAACTTTCATAGAAAAGCATAAATGTACTGAAAATGTCAGTTTTCTTAAAGAAATCATAAGAATAAGAATTTTTTTTTTACTGAAACAAGTTTCCCCTGTTCAAAGCATTAAGTGGCTCTTTTCGCATCAAATTCTGTATTTCCTCATGTAAACTTTATTCTTTTTCTACTTCATATCGTCTTTCGTTTCTTGTTTTTCCCTATGTAACTTAAAACTTCTTTTCTTAATCTATTTTTCATAAAGTATCATTCTTTTGAGTTGATTTTCTCTCTCTCTCTCTCTCTTTCTCTTTTTTTTAAATGCATTCCTAAGTTCATATTGAGAAGGGTTTAAATTTTGATTGAAAGATCGTTTTAGGAAAAGTTGAAAACTGATAAGGTTCGTTTCGGAAAAGTTGAAAACAGATAATGTTCGTTTCGGAAAAGTACATTCTCTTATAGGGTTAAAAATGGAACACTTCATATTTTCTTAGGGGCGGTTTTGATGAAACACGTTTCAGTAAAAACAGTGAAATTCCCATTGAATAACATGGGGAACTATGAAATTTAAAAAGCACGTTTTCGTTCAAGGAAAATATTTTAAAAGGTCTATTTTCGATTCAGTTGAAAACGAATCAGGTAGAAAACAGAATGCAGTAAAAACAGTCACAGCAAGTTCCTGAAAGTTGAAAATAGATGAGGTTGAAATTTGGAAAAATATCTTACGAAAGAAATTGTTATAAAACAGACTGTTTAGTTTTCCCAGGCTAGGGGTCTTCAGTGAGAGCGCTTCTTCTTTTTCAACCCAAAGAATGAAGCGAGTCAGTTTGAAACATTTCAAACTCCCTGAAAATAAGCCGTGTACTCTGGTTTCGACTCAATACTGTAAAGCATTGCTCTCAGACCAGTCAGAAATCCCCGATTGGTCACCTAATTGAAAACATCAGGCCCAATAACAATACCCAAATTTCCTTAAGAAAAGTCTAGCAAAAAAGCACTAGTTCCCCATTAAAACAATTGCATTCATCCTGCTACTGTTTTAAACATTTCGAAAAAAGAAATTTCTTATACTTTTTAAAATTCTTGAAAGCTTAAATTTTTGTCTCATTTCAATAAAGAAATAATTTCACTTAAAATTTAATTTAAAAAAAATTACTCTTTAAATGTATGCCTCAAAACTAAAATATATTTACGCTTAATATTCCAATAAATAATAAATATTCCCAAACTCACCTTCTCACTTGCCAATTAAAAAAAAAGTACATTAGCAATTCTTCAGTCCACTTGAATTCCCTAACATGAACTTTGATTACAGAAGAAAATACAGAAACAGTCATAAAAGATTTCCTCCTAAATGAAAATAATGTTCAGGAATTGATTCCAGCCTGAATCCAATAGGACAGCTTTTCTCAGATTGAACCTCCAGAACACAAGTGGAGACGAATGAAAACTCATCACAATTTTCAGATGGAATCAAAGCATTTGAACAGCTGGGGGAACCGACACACTGCTTCTTAGCGAAAGAAACAGAAACGTCTGGAAGATTCATACTGCTTCTTTCCCAATCAATAAATGTAGAAAAAATAAAATAACATTAGCCAGCTGATGGAAACAGAATTTGGAAGACTTGATGACGTCTTACAGTATTCAAACTTAGAACAGAACTAAAATTCACTCAGCGTTTCCTTTGCATACTGTGACCAATGCATGACCCTTATCACAACACGTGTTGGTGTGTCACCATGCGTCAGCGCTTCACGGTGACTATACCCTTGTCTTGTCATTTCGTGACGAACGCTATCGACTCTAATCAGACAAAGCGGACTACAGCTCAGAGCTTATTTTCAGGTAAATTCTTAGAGAAAAACGGAAGGATTTCATTATAATTAATTTTCATATCTTGAGAGAATAAAACTAAAATATATTCGGTAAGAAATCCTTCCGTTTTTCTCTAAAATGAGAGAGGAATACGGAAAGCGAAATAATTTAATCAGACACCTTGAAAGAATTCATCTCAGATTTAAAGCCGCTTTTGAAAAAAAAAACCCAGTAAACTATGAAATACTTTGTTCTTCATATAAAGGAAACACAGTGTACAATTTCAATATTCCCTTTTTTCTTAAAATTTCTCCAACGTAATGACTTAGGTCAACTGAGTCCAGAAATGCTTCGTCTACTTTAGTATTTCGATTCCGAGGGAGTTCTTTCCGATACTGTTAAGCTATTTTCTCAAAATCCAGTTGTAAAATAATTTTGGTCATGTTTATTTGATTGTCGTCGTAGGAGAATTCCAATCCGTTCATATCCGCCATGGCATACATTGAGTCCCCGAGAGTTTCTTCAAGCAGAAAAGAACCATCTTCATACTGCCGAAATCCTTCTTTTGAGGACTGTAATGCTTCCAAAGTCAAATTATTTTTTTCCAAGGCTTTCTTAATTAAAACTGAAAACGAAATGGAACGAAGAAACGTCTGTTGTATGACTCTTAACATAGTAGATTTCTTATCAGCCACTTTAGTCCAATGTTCTCCGCACAGAGAAATTTCAGATTTCAAAATTTCACCATCCTGACCCACTTTTTCCTGAGTGAAATTCAATACATGGTGAAAATCTCGACTTAAGCATTCCTTGAGTGGGGAATCGCTCTTATGAAAGGGGCAACGGTTAAAATCAGCATTGATTAAAATTGGAGAGAGGAAAAATATAAGAATTAAATAAATAATGCATAGGCAGGATTCCCGAAAACATCAAAAATATAAGTTTTAGATAAATAAAAAAATTCCATGAAAAATATTGGAGGGGCGAAAGATTTCCCACATCGTCTTCCATTCCACCCAAAATTAAACAAATACGTGTACTGACAACAGAGATTTAATGGACTTCGTTAAATTTTGGGAGGAGTGAAAGACGATGTGAGAAATCTTTCGCCCCTCCAATATTTTTCATGGAATTTTTTTATTTATCTAAAACTTATATTTTTTATGTTTTCGGGAATCCTGCCTATGCATTATTTATTTAATTCCTATATTTTCCCTCTCTCCAATTTTAATCAATGTCGATTTTAACCGTTGCCCCCTTTCATGAGAGCGATTCCCCACTCAAGGAATGCTTAAGTCGAGATTTTCACCATGTATTGAATTTCACTCAGGAAAAAGGGGGTCAGGATGGTGAAATTTTGAAATCTGAAATTTCTCTGTGCGGAGAACATTGGACTAAAGTGGCTGATAAGAAATCTACTATATTAAGAGTCATACAACAGACGTTTCTTCGTTCCATTTCGTTTTCAGCTTTAATTAAGAAAGCCTTGGAAAAAAAATAATTTGACTTTGGAAGCATTACAGTCCTCAAAAGAAGGATTTCGGCAGTATGAAGATGGTTCTTTTCTGCTTGAAGAAACTCTCGTGGGCACAATGTATGCCATGGCGGATATGAACGGATTGGAATTCTCCTACGACGACAATCAAATAAACATGACCAAAATTATTTTACAACTGGATTTTGAGAAAATAGATTAACAGTATCGGAAAGAACTCCCTCGGAATCGAAATACTAAAGTAGACGAAGCATTTCTGGACTCAGTTGACCTAAGTCATTACGTTGGAGAAATTTTAAGAAAAAAGGGAATATTGAAATTGTACACTGTGTTTCCTTTATGTGAAGAACAAAGTATTTCATAGTTTACTGGGTTTTTTTTTCAAAAGCGGCTTTAAATCTGAGATGAATTCTTTCAAGGTGTCTGATTAAATTATTTCGCTTTCCGTATTCCTCTCTCATTTTAGAGAAAAACGGAAGGATTTCTTACCGAATATATTTTAGTTTTATTCTCTCAAGATATGAAAATTAATTATAATGAAATCCTTCCGTTTTTCTCTAAGAATTTACCTGAAAATAAGCTCTGAGCTGTAGTCCGCTTTGTCTGATTAGAGTCGATAGCGTTCGTCACGAAATGACAAGACAAGGGTATAGTCACCGTGAAGCGCTGACGCATAGTGACACACTAACACGTGTTGTGATAAGGGTCATGCATTGGTCACAGTATGCAAAGGAAACGCTGAGTGAATTTTAGTTCTGTTCTAAGTTTGAATACTGTAAGACGTCATCAAGTCTTCCAAATTCTGTTTCCATCAGCTGGCTAATGTTATTTTATTTTTTCCACATTTATTGATTGGGAAAGAAGCAGTATGAATCTTCCAGACGTTTCTGTTTCTTTCGCTAAGAAGCAGTGTATCGGTTCCCCCAGCTGTTCAAATGCTTTGATTCCATCTGAAAATTGTGATGAGTTTTCATTCGTCTCCACTTGTGTTCTGGAGGTTCAACCTGAGAAAAGCTGTCCTATTGGATTCAGGCTGGAATCAATTCCTGAACATTATTTTCATTTAGGAGGAAATCTTTATGACTGTTTCCGTATTTTCTTCTGTAATCAAAGTTCATGTTAGGGAATTCAAGTGGACTGAAGAATTGCTAATGTACTTTTTTTTTAGTTGGCAAGTGAGAAGGTGAGTTTGGGAATATTTATTATTTATTGGAATATTAAGCGTAAATGTTTTTTACTTTTGAGGCATACATTTAAAGAGTAATTTTTTTTAAATTAAATTTTAAGTGAAATTATTTCTTTATTGAAATGAGACAAAAATTTAAGCTTTCAAGAATTTTAAAAAGTAAAAGAAATTTCTTTTTCGAAATGTTTAAAACAGTAGCAGGATGAATGCAATTGTTTTAATGGGGAACTAGTGCTTTTTGCTAGACTTTTCTTAAGGAAATTTGGGTATTGTTATTGGGCCTGATGTTTTCAATTAGGTGACCAATCGGGGGATTTCTGACTGGTCTGAAAGCAATGCTTTACAGTATTGAGTCGAAACCAGAGTACACGGCTTATTTTCAGGGAGTTTGAAATGTTTCAAACTGACTCGCTTCATTCTTTGGGTTGAAAAAGAAGAAGCGCTCTCACTGAAGACCCCTAGCCTGGGAAAACTAAACAGTCTGTGTTTTATAACATTTTCTTTCGTAAGATATTTTTCCAAATTTCAACCTCATTTATTTTCAACTTTCAGGAACTTGCTGTGACTGTTTTTACTGCATTCTGTTTTCTACCTGATTCGTTTTCAACTGAATCGAAAATAGACCTTTTAAAATATTTTCCTTGAACGAAAACGTGCTTCTTAAATTTCATAGTTCCCCATGTTATTCAATGGGAATTTCACTGTTTTTACTGAAACGTGTTTCATCAAAACCGCCCCTAAGAAAATATGAAGTGTTCCATTTTTAACCCTATAAGAGAATGTACTTTTCCGAAACGAACATTATCTGTTTTCAACTTTTCCGAAACGAACCTTATCAGTTTTCAACTTTTCCAAAAACGATCTTTCAATCAAAATTTAAACCCTTCTCAATATGAACTTAGGAATGCATTTAAAAAAAAGAGAAAGAGAGAGAGAGAAAATCAACTCAAAAGAATGATACTTTATGAAAAATAGATTAAGAAAAGAAGTTTTAAGTTACATAGGGAAAAACAAGAAACGAAAGACGATATGAAGTAGAAAAAGAATAAAGTTTACATGAGGAAATACAGAATTTGATGCGAAAAGAGCCACTTAATGCTTTGAACAGGGGAAACTTGTTTCAGTAAAAAAAAATTCTTATTCTTATGATTTCTTTAAGAAAACTGACATTTTCAGTACATTTATGCTTTTCTATGAAAGTTTTTCTCAAAGGACTCCATTAAGTTGATCTCAAGTCTTTGAAGTGAATGAGAAGAAAAATAACATGTCCATGTGTTATGAGAAAATGAAAGAATTTCCTTAAGACAGCGTGAAGTGAATTGAACATCAAGCAGTTGTATGATGTTTTACTATCGTATATGTACATACATTTTGGGAAAATATCTTCTAAAGTTAGAGGGAAAAATATATGAATATTAAAAAAAAAAACCTAAAACAAAAACAGCTCTTTAGATTTACAAAGAGAGTATTTGAAGTAGAAAGAGTGATGGAATGCTTTGAATAGGAATTTCTTGTTTCATTGAAGGGATTCTTATTTTGGAATTTTTTTTTAAAAAGAGAAACTATCATTTTCAGAAAATTTCTGGGAGTCGAACTTAGACATTTAACAAAATTCTTGGATATATAGGAATTTGAAGAAAGTTTATGGAATGAAACATGAAGAGAAAGAAATGGGTTGAAAGACTTAACATTGAAGCTTTGTCAATTTATTTGGTTCCTCATACAATTCTGGGGAAATTTTACGTTTTTGGAAGAACTCGTTTTTTTTTTTTCAAAATCAACCCTTTAGAAATTTTTAAGATAGAAAAAATATTGACTAAAGGAAATCTTAAGTAATACAAATTCTGACTTGAAGCACTTTTAAGTAAGAAAATATTTGTCTGAAGTAATTTTTCAATGTCTAAGCATTGACATCTGACTAATCGCCCGTCCAAAATTAAATCCTGGGGAGGCTTGAGTTATGAGCTTTTGAATTACGACACTAGCTTTCTACCTTCCTTGGAAACAGTGGACTAAACCAGGGTCTGTTATTTCCCTTGTAGTGGTTCACGACTGATCTCTTAAATCTTGAATGAACGGCAAAGTTCAAACGCTCTGTCCCATTGAGTCACCAGTTTTCGATTTTTGTCATCTTAGACAGTTTAAGTTCGCTCAGAAAACTATGCTTTTGCAAGCTTGAGTTTGCGTTCAAAGTTCAAAACCAGAATTTAGTTTAATCTACCAAGCAAAGTGATTTCATGCCATATGAGGTTTTCCAGCAAGCAGTAGACGCGTGAAAACAGTCGCACAAGATAGTCATTTTCCGGTAGAAAGAAGGGAGATTCCAAAGTTAATTTCTTGGGGAAAGCGTAAAAACTCTTCGTTCACTGGAGAGAGCGTAAAAACACTCTTCTTTCATGTTTTAATTTAAAACTCGAGGAATTAGTATCTAACTATGAAAAGGAAGTTCTAAAGATTTAGGGGCATTTACACTAAACTCCTACAATGTCTTTATTTGGAATAGTGAAGAATCGGCCTTAGAGACTAAAATACATCTGAAGATTTTAGATACATTTCTGTTCAAAAGTAAAGTTGAATGGAAAAATAAGAGCAATTAAATCGATAGGAAAAGATTGATAGGTTGAATCAGAAAAAAAACTAAGAAAAAAAAGAAGTTTCATAAAAATAAACCAAAGTTTTAAGAATCATACAACACTGAATAGAAGGAAAAATATGATAAGTAAAATAAGGGGAATACGATATTTTCACAATGAGAGTTTGGAAACACCTGCTTTTCTTACGAATTAGTAAAACGTGAAATAAAAATGTTTAGAGGAAGTGCGGACTTAGTCGCTAGGTCTCCAGAATGAAAGCTTTTTCTGCTGAGACAATGAATAAAAAATACGATAATGAAAACCTAGTTGAAACGAAAGAAATAGGTCAATGAAACTAAACGTCTAAAGAAAAATGCAGCAGGCACAGAAGTTAAAAATGATGGGACAGATACGGGAGAACTGGACATTTAGTGAAAGAAATATACTCGAAGTTTTGAAATATCTGAATTTAAAGCGAACTAAATGAGGGAAAGGAATGAGATTAGGGGAGTTCTTCTTAACTTTGATGAGGTGAGGAAACAATAAAAATTTAGTTATACATGAAATAAAGTAAAAAAAAAAATAGCTCGTTTAAGTATATGATTTTTGGTGAAAGTATGAAATTTTAGTTGAAATGTCATGACCAGCATTTCGAAAAGAAATAGATTGAGTCGATATGTATGGAAAAGAAGTAAGAATTTCTTTATTTTCGCTATGTGGGTGGGGAATAACTGCTTTTCTGGTGGGTTAGTAAAACGTTAAAAAAATAATGTTTATGGGAAGAACGGAATCACTAGCTTTGCCTCTAGAATGAATGTTTTTTCGGACGAGACAGAAAAATATGCAGCTCAAAGAATACAAATTTTATCGTAAGAAAAAAGGTTTTAGATTGTATGTCTTGACAATGAATGCTTTCTTGTTGGGACAGTCCACGAAAAGTATAGCAAACTAGGAAAGAATAAAAAAATGCATATTTGACTACATGCAAGCTTTGAGGGATATTTTTCAGCAAGTTTGAAAATATACTATATAAGGAAACAAAAATCTGATGATTTGCTACATCTAAAATAATCGCTTTGTTGAATTAAATGAAAAAAAAAAGAGTCTAAATAAAAGTAGTCACAAGTTTGACCAAGTAAGAAAAAAATTACTGACATACTGAAAAGTTTTAAGAAATTTCAAAAAAAAAAAAAAAAGATGAAGTAAAATAGCGAAATTGGGAAGCTATAATGATATGCGAAATAAAGTAAGAAAATATTGTTTCATCAGAATTTTAACTGTGAAAGACCTGTAGAGTTCTTGAACACACGAAAAAATTACGAGAAAATAATATTGCAAAGGCGAAAGACTCAGAATTAGCATGAAGTCATTTCACAAAAAAATGACAAAGTCCAATAATTACTGCGAACAGGAACGAAATCGTTTCTAAAGAAGCATTTCCTCGTCTCATGATCTGTAATAAAATTGAATAAAGGAAAAAGAAAAGTTCCCAGAAAATTCATTACATCTACACGAAAAAACTCCCTCAAAACATACAAAAAATATAAAAAATACATGATGAAATAACGTAAAAGTAATTAAAAAAAATAGAGTGAATACGTAGTACACGAGACCACCTGACCAATTTTTTGAAACCAAATCATCGTGAGTTAGGACCTCGCTAAGACCATCAGAGCATTTTTATTTAATTGGAAAGAAAATTTCCCAGCATCGTTACGTAAAAATTTCCTCCGGGGAAAAATAACATCGAAGAGGGGGAAAATCCCGCTTGAAAACCACAGGAATAATTACAAAAAATCCCAACGGACCCCACTCGGTTGTTACCATCCCTCAAAAACAAAGATCCATCGAAAGTTCCAAGAAGCACCGCCAGGGGGCAGCACATCGAGTTAACACCCACTCTTCCACTCGGTCGTTGCCATCCCTCAAAATCAAAGATCCATCGAAAGTTCCAAGAAGCACCGCTAGGGGGCAGCACATCGAGTTGACATCCCCTATATCCGCCCCCTTTCCTACTCGGTCGTTGCCATCCCTCAAAAACAAAGATCCATTGAAAGCTCCAAGAAGCACCGCTAGGGGACAGCACATCGAGTTGACATCCCCTATATCCGCCCCCTTTCCCACTTGATCGTTGCCATCCCTCAAAATCAAAGATCCATCGAAAGTTCCGAGAAGCACCGCTAGGGGACAGCACATCGAGTTGACATCCCCTATATCCGCCTCCTTTCCCACTCGGTCGTTGCCATCCCTCAAAATCAAAGATCCATCGAAAGTTCCAAGAAGCACCGCTAGGGGACAGCACATCGAGTTGACATCCCCTATATCCGCCCCCTTTCCCACTCGGTCGTTGCCATCTCTCAAAAACAAAGATCCATCGGAAGTTCCAAGAAGCACCGCTAGGGGCAGCACATCATGGGGACGATCACTTGACAAAAATTCTGACAAGGGGACAGCTGGGGCAGCCACGGGGACAGCCACGGGGACAGCCGGGGACAGCCTCGTGGACAGCCAATGTTAAGTCTATGGAGGGCTGTCCCTGTCCCAGAACTCTCCCGTTTCCTCTACTAGCTTATCATCTCTTTAGGTGATCTCTGCACTTATCAAAGACGTTAAGCTCTTTATAATAACGATAAGCCCCTCATGTTGACGAATTAGTGATTCCGCTGTGTAAAAATTTCCCTACAGTGCTTATTTCGCTTTACAGCAGATCAAGCTTGATTTGAAAATGTCAAAGAAATGACAGTTCACTGAAGTTTACGCTTCATTTAGATTCACTTTCATCACCAAATGCGATGGCACAGAAAAGTTATAGTGCTTCTTGCGTGGAAGGACTTTTGGAAAAAATGCAGGAAACCAACGAAGTTGAAGAAGTTGTCTCCCTGAAAATAAAACTGATACTGTAGACACTTTTTTTCTGAAAAACAAATTCGATTTGAACAGAGACTGGAACATTTGCTCCCAACACGAAAGTCTTATCTTGAAGCGTCATGTATTACCAAAAAGAAAACAAGAAAGATGACACCGGATTTTTGGTTTAAAGAGCAGATCTTTTGAATCCGTCTTGATGCAAATTAAATTTATCAAAGCTATTCAAAGTCAGTGGAACTGGCACGAAAACAGTAGTATCTGACGAAAGAAAGAAGTTTTCCAATCGGGTTTTTAATCCCGCAAGTTTTGCTGTTACGCGGAATAGTGAACTTTCGCTCTCTGGTTACAGACTTGCGCGTTAAGAAAAATTTGAAATTATATGAAAAACGTTTCGCAGCGGAAACGCCCTTCAACAAAGAAGGAATTTTTCAAATCGGACTCTTAGAAGCAGAGATATCAACAAATATAAGATACGCATCTACGTCCGCCTTCCGGGAAAATGATGCATTATTTTAAGAAGAAAGTATTTTCAAAAGGTTTTCTGATGTGAGCGGTATTGGTCCACGAAGGAATTTTTTCAGTCGACTTTTCAGGAGCTCAGATTTTGCTGCAAATGCATCAGAAGCAGAAATTAACACTTACACCCCCTGGTGGACAAACATTTCTTTACCAAATATCATGAATTGTATACAAAATATTTCCCATCAGGAGCTGTGTACGATACAGGAAGAAGTTTTCAAATCGGAGTTTTGGAAACAGAGATATCAGGGAAAACGCAATTTACCTTAACGCCCCCTAGCGGAAAACCTATGAATTACTTGAAACTTTTGAATTTATGTGAAAAACATTTCGCACCAGATACGCTATCCAACAAAGAATAATTTTTTTAAATAGGACTCTTAGAAGTAGAGATCTTGACAAAAATAAGATATATATCTATGCCTTCTGGCAGAGAAATCATGCATTATTTTAAGAAGAAAATCTTCCGAATTGGTTTATCGACGTGAGTTGTATTGGTCCACGAAAGATTTTTTCAATCGAGATCTTAGAAGCTCAGATTTTGCTGCAAAGACATCAGAAGTGGAAATTAAACTTACGCCCTCTGGTGGTTAGACCATTTCTTACCAAAAATTAGAAATATATGCAAAAGATTTCCCATCAGGAGCTTTATCCGGAACAGAAAGAATTTTATCAAATCGAAGTTTTAGAAGCAGAGATATCGGGGGACACGCAATTTACCTTTACGCCCTCTAGCGTAAAGTCTATGAATTATTTTAAAATTTTTAAATTATATGAAAACATGTCGCAGCAGAAACTCTATCCAACAAAGAAGGAATTTTTCAAATCGGACCATTAGAAGCAGAGATATTGACAAAAATAAGATACATATCTACGCCTCCTAGCGGAGGAACCATGCAATATTATAAGAAGAAAACATTCCGAAAAGGTTTACCGACATAAGTGGCATCGGTCCAACCGCGGTTTTTTTCCGTCGAAGTTTTAGAAGCTCAGATTTTGCTGCAAATACATCAGAAGCAGAAATTAACGCTTACGCCCCCTGGTACCAAAGCCATTTTTTACCAAAAATTGGAAATTGTATGCAAAAGATTTTCCATCAGAAGCTCTATCCACCTCAGAAAGAATTTTTCAAATCGGAGTTTTAGAAGCAGAGATATCGGGGAAACGCAATTTGCTTTTACGCCCCCTAGCGGAAAATCTATGCGTAACTTGAAAAAGTGACTATACCTAAAATAGTCTTCGACGTAAATGGAATCGAAAGGTAAAAAAAAAGATTTTCAATCGGATGTTTCGATGCAAATATGTGGAATAAAATGTATTTTGAATTCGATATCATCTGCATTTACGCCAGGCAAAATTGTGCAACGTCAAAGAACTGGAATGCGAGGATCACTATTCGGACGTTTCAAGCTTCCCAATGCAAAAATAATTTTTCAAATCGAACTAATAGTTGCAGAGATATGGTGTCCACAGACGGACGGTCGGACAAACCGGTAACATAAACACGATCTTTTTGCAAAAGACGTGCTAAAAAGGAAGACACGTACGATTACAAAGGTTTTAATCAAGCAAACAAACAAGAAAAGATCTGCAAATGGTGGAGCTTGTTTGTTTTTTGAAGCTGAAGAAGAAGATTGAAGAAGTGTTTCTATCAAATTAAGACATCTATTTCAGAATTTCTAACATTTTATATAACACTAGGGGAGTTATATAAATGTTATATAAATGTTATATAACATTCTAACTTTCGTTTCCAGAGTAGCGCTCGGACCCTGCAGCCTGATCTCCAAGTATATCACATGAAATAAAAACTGGAAAATTCATATAAATTTCAATTTTTATTGTAAATAAGGCTTGTTATTCTGACATTTCAGAGGTTTTTTTTACTGTCGTTAATATTTGGAAGGTCTGACTTTTGTCGTTTGAACTTATAACACTTACTAAATTTAACACTAAGGAAAACGAAAGCGGTCCAAAGAGTATTTCCGTAAACCGTTAACCGTTATGCTAAACCGTTAAGGTGGACGTCAAGTAATTTTGCTTCCTATACTTCCAATGGAAAAACAATTATTGTGTTCCCAAGGTTGAAAATTTGAACATCGATTAAAATAACTTCTTATTATAACTTGGAATACTTAATATTTTCTAAAACATAACGATAATTATATAAAATATCAATAACTTTTCCTTTGGTGGTGTTAGAACTAGAAAAAAGATGGCGCGACCTGTACTTTGATGACGTCAGTAGACAAACAAATGTTGGATTACATAATTATGGTTATGTTTTAGAAAATATTAAGCGTTCCAAGTTATAAAATGAAGCTATTTTAATCAATGTTCAAATTTTCATCCTTGGGAATGCATTAATTGTCCAAGAAAAATATGGCACGAGCTGTTTTTGATGACATCAGTAGACAAACAAATGTTGGATTGCATAATTATGGTTATGTTTTAGAAAATATTAAGTATTCCGAGTTATAAAATGAAGCTACTTTGATCGATGTTCAAATTTTCATCCTTGGGAACGCATTAATTGCAAGGAGGTTATATTCACAGATATCGTATAAGGGACTATATTGGCTGTCCGTTCTGTTGAGCATGGGCTTGCGCTGTGAGAAGCATGGAGCCACATTGAGCGGGTCAAGATGGCGGCGGAGCATGGCACGTTACGCAGATGGTTTGGACTTGGTTATTGTATAAATCATGGTGAAAGCTTCCTCAGATAAAAATCTTACGCAGAGAGACTAAAATATAATTGCTGTTACTTATTTGCCTCTTGCCCAATGCTGAAAACAATACATATATATATTAAAATTTAAAGCTGGTATTGTATACAAATATGGAAAACTATTGGAAAACATTTTTAAGAAGGTAATGCGGCAACGATTTAAAATAATGGAAACGCAAATAATTTATTTAAAATCAATAAGTAGCTATTAAATCCAGCAAACTACTGATTTGAACCCGAAAAAAAAGGCTTCCACATGCTTTACATAGAAAAGCTGAAATAATGTGAATCTTTTTCCTTGTTGCTATTACCTCTGTCATTCTGATTTATTTATTATGTTTGCTCAAAAAGTTTTGAATTTCACCAAACATTTTGATATTTCGTCTTGTTATGCACTAAGGAAATTTCAGCTTTTAACATTTCATATTATTTATTTGGGCAATAGAGCAACGAAATGGCGTATTAAATGGAAGCATTCATTAACAAGAAACGTCAAAATCATATCTCTCAGCAAATTAAAACCAGCGTGACATTTTTTTATATCGCAGATACCGGAATGTCTTCTCTGGAATTTAAGCCCTGGCCGAATCGGAAATAATTCAATATTTTGCAAGATCCTTGGCATTCTAGTTAGCACTAAGGAATATTACTGTTTTTTACTTAAATTTTATAACTTCCGCCGCTAAATGGGTACTCACTGCTTTGAATCTCAATATAAATAGAAAATCACAGTACCAAACTCGTATTCCTTTGACTTAATGCAAAGTAGCCTTGCTTAAATGGATCGTGATGACCCGCTGAAAATGGCGCCTACCTTCTCACGCCTCATGGGCTGGGTGTCCAATCTAGCTTCTTGTATATGATATCTGTGGTTATATTACTAGAGACATCACTGGCTCTGCCGCCATAGGTCACAGCTATTCTGTGGTGTGACGTCACAAGCAGGCAAAAATGAACTAAATTATACCGTTGATGAAACAGTAAGCTTGTGTATCATTGATAAAGATTATTGAATTACTCATTTTATCTGTTTATACGCTTAGAAGCTTTTGTTCCATTGGTTTCCAACCAGCTTCTCTTCTGCGGCTGCATCGTGCCTGCTCATGACGTCATTTGCAGCACAGTCGGTGACTTATGGCGGCCAATGCTGCGTGGATAGGAGTGGTGTCTCCAGTAATATAACCTCCTTGATTAATTGTCCAGAAAAAAGATGGTGCGACCTGTACTTTGATAACGTCAGTAGACAAACAAATGTTGGACTGCATAATTATGGCTATGTTTTAGAAAATATTAAGTATTCCAAGTTATAAAATGAAGCTATTTTAATCGATGTTCAAATTTTCATCCTTGGGAACACAATAATTGTTTTTCCATTGGAAGTACAGGAAGCAAAATTACTTGACGTCCACCTTAACGGTTTAGCATAACGGTTTACGGTTTACGGAAATGCTCTTTGGACCGCTTTTGTTTTCCTTAGTGTTAAATTTAGTAAGTGTTATAAGTTCAAACGACAAAAGTCAGACCTTCCAAATATTGAAGAAAATGCGTACAGAAGTTTTTACATTGGAAGTATGGGAAGCAAAATTACTTAACGTCCACCTTAAACAAATGAGATAGCTTTACCAACAAAACACACGTATAACAAATTTTCTACGTCACCATGGCAGCAGGTCACGTGACCAGAACGTTCCTCTGTGGTTATCGTGAAGACAGACAAGCCATTCGTTTCTTTCCTTTCCGTCTTTAAAAAATGCTTAAAAATCAGAAAATTACTTTTTCTTAAATTTGTTTTTTGTAGAAAAGGTACGATAGTTGTAAGTTTATGGTGTAAAAATTGCAATGTGTTATGATTTATAGTTTGCCATATATCCGTTTTTTTAAATGGATCCCATCGCGAAATAGAGAATTTTTGTGAAACTTAGAAATTTAATTTCTCGTAAACTAAATCGAAATTAAAAAAAAGGGCGACGAGGTGTAAAATTTCGGTCATGGCACTACATGCCTACAAAGTTTCGTGGTTCTGTTGCTGTTTGTGTATCCGGAACCCGACCTGATAGCACTTGTTTGCTTACCTTAAGTTTGAAATACAATAGCTCCTGAAGTATCGCTAGAATCGAGAAACGGTTTATTTCGGCGTGTTCTATTCTCAACAAACAATTCCCTACAAACGATGTAAATTTCATATTTTTGTGTTCAATACGTTTTGCGCTGCGAGCTAAGAAAGCAAGAGTTTCGCGAAATTTCTTAAACAGCGGCAGCAGCTACTTTTTTTTTAATAGAGAGGTTTAAAAGGAGGTCATGGAGTAGTCGGCAGCTACGCCATTCCTTTCAACACGCAACTTGATGTAACAACTGACATCCCTTAGTGCAGACAGCTTTCGGATGCCCGTATTGGTGCCATCAAACGAAAATTCCTTTTTTCTCAACGTCTTTTGGAAAACACAAAAGCTGCCAAAGTCCAGGAATTGGTGAAAAGTTTCTTTGAGAAAAAACTGTTGGAAGGAAAAACTTGGTAGTATCTAGGCAGGTGGAGAGTGATGTCTGGCAGCACATCTATTTTCTGCTTATAGCTCTCCTTTCGTTAAGAAAAGAGTTCCACACGCCATTGTCACGCATTGTGTTCTCCATAGCCATGCATTGACATCAAAGACTGCTAATAGAAATGAAAGAGGTGTTTTCAGTGGCATGAAAATCGTCAACTAAATCAGAGCCACTGCCATAAATCACGGCATGTTCAAGAAATTTTGTCGAAAAATGGAAGTAGAATGCCTATGGCTCTACGATACATACTTTCATTGGTTTCAAGAGAACACATAAAAAAATGACTGAACTTTGAGTAGGAATCTCCCCACCCCTTGTTGTGAAAGAATGAAATTTTATAGTAAAAAACAAACAAAACAAAGCAAAGAGTAATTCATTCATGGCGTGTCTGACTTCGCAGATAAATTTGGCATTATGACTGACGTAAAAGTACCTTGCCAAGGCCCTTCAGTTACTATTTTGGATGCTGCTGAAAATGTCCGGTGGCCGAATGACCATAGGCCTAGACTTCTGACCAACTGTCAAGCTGAGCCCGGGTTCTGGTTCCATGATGAGGCAATGGTGGTGTATTTCTCTTATTGCGGTGGCCCTCTCTTCTCTCTGTAGCTAGGAGCTTCAAATCGGGGAAGAGTGACTGCTTATAGCTCTCAGATTTCATCAGGGTGATCGTTTAATCTCGAAAAGAAAATTACTTGGTGCTTTGGCAAAGCTTCCCCTATTGAGGAAGAGACTAGAAGCAGACTATTATGCAAACTTCCCATCGTTGAAGGATTTGCTTCTGCATTATGGAGATGAGAGTGACAAATCTTTCTCGATTTTTGTTAAGAAATACTCAAATATTTGGGAACACGGCACAACTTTTTTGATGGCTACTTTTTCTCAGACTACCTTAACTTTGAAATTTGGATCGGAATCCCTGTCTTGCTGATACTGAAAGCATCGATGTTGCAGATCCTGCGAAAGATGACCTCGTTGACTTAGAAACATTACACGGCACTGATACAACATGAATTCTGATGCTGTTTGACACAACCTACTCTCACCTGGCAAAGCGAGCTATGGAAGCAATTATTCCATTTAATACAACTTATCTTTTCGAAGTTGGCGTTTCAGCATTTTCCACGATAAAAACAAAATGTCGCAATTGATTGTTTTGGCATTAAACGTAATATACGTGTTTCCTTGTCAAAGACTATTGCAAAATTTCATGTATGTGTATGTACAAAGAGGACAACAGAATCCGTCTCATTGAATCCCTCTTTAAATAGTATTCAAAGATTACTTTCCGCTTCTTTTTTTTTTTTGTATTATATAAAGGTGCTTTTTTGTTGTTATTTTTTTTGCTATTTAGGGACTTCTATAATTGTTGTTTCTTAAAAAGAGCTAGAAATCATTCTGTTTCTTGTAACAGGGTAATATGGTTATCATGTTAATACGCTGTTATGATTACTTATTTTTATTTCTGTCTGTGGCTGCCTCGGTGGCTGAATGATTTGAGAAGCTGGCCTCTGGCCATTTTTCTGAGATGGGTCCAGATTCGAATCCGGGATGACGCATAAGTGATGCGCTTTTCTGATAACGATGGTTCTGCCCGTTCATTGTACCAGAAGCTCTAAATTAGGAATGTGAGACTACTTACAGCCCTAAGAGTTGCTCACGGTGGTAACTGAAACTAAAAAAAAAAAGTACTATCTAAAACTTATGTCATAATTCATGTGAAGGAATCAATTTCCACAGCAGTAAATGATGTGCACAATGGTGCTTTCTTCGAGTTTATTTATGGACATTTCCCTAGGAGGGGGCTTTACTTTCATCAAATTTTTAAACTGATCCGTGATCCAGAAAAGCCATCAATCTCTATTAAACCCATTTTTGTATTTTATATAATACAGTAGCTACATTTCTGAAACTCGGATTGGAAAACTTTTTTTTTTTGCGTTCGAGATGTTGAACATAGCAGGGGTTGAAAAATCGGCTCGTCCGACGCCCGGGACTGTCGGTTTTTATGTTCGTACAAGAGCAACGTATGTTTTATTATCCCGGAACTACCTTTTATTAGTTTGTGTTTCCAAAGTTAATCTACGTATTTTCTCATATATTTTACGATTTAATTTTTTTTAAACAAAGTATACATATAGCTGTCGAACCTTACTCCTTTTAACATTTCTATTTCAGGAATGGCATCTGCTGTGATGTAGAGCAAAAATGTTCTAGGGAGAACGCGAGTTACAAGAAAAAGTGATGTTGATCAAACCTGCCTGCTTTCCGATGTTGCTCAACTGAGGGAGTGAAAAAAACTGCTCCTGGGTTTAGATGTGGGTAAGTTCTATCGGGGGAGGGCAGATAAAGTTTTTTCGCTGCATGTGATAATTTGTATAATCGACATTTCCTAAATCTCAGTTCTACTTTTTCCTAATTTGCTTGGTACTAGATCAAACTAAGTCTGGACTAGTAAATTTTCATTCCACTTAGTCTGAGACTAAATGGGAAAAAATAATTTTTGACCCATGTATTGACAAAATTTTGCATACATTTCTTGCATTGTACGAACTAAAAATTCGCTGTTATAATATATGTACAAGGACGTTAAAACCTAGTTGCTCTTATTACGATATCTCCGCTTCTAAAAATTGCATTCGAAGCATTCTTAATTCTCTATCCCTTTCTGTAGCAAACTATTTCTAGGTGACATAAATTTAGATATTTATTGCGACGATTCCTAGCTGACCAAGACGTCATCTGACGCCTTCAGCCAACCTACATAGATGACGCATGGTCGCATGCTGATATTCAGTTTCTAGGACGTTATCTGGCTCAAATACGATTCTCAGTGAAAAGGCATGATCAGACGTAACATAAATGTCAGGGAAATACGTTATTTTAAAGATAGTTCATTGAAAACAGATCACGACTTCATCCTTTTCCCATGCTGATCATTGAAAGTACCGTTTGTTTCAACTTTGGTAGACAATATGGTTCTTGTGAGGATTGTACTCTTTCTGTAATGCTTCAGTTTTGATGCTGAAGTGTGTGGGTGTAGGTTGGAGGGTGTGCCAGTGGCGTAGCGAAAGGGGGGGTGAGTTCGAGGTTTGAACCCCTCCCTTGAGGGGAGACTGAATACGAATTTAAAGCGCTATATACATGTAGTCGGGGCTTTCACCAATGAACCAAACCCATGGACCCCCCCTCCCCTTAAGAAATTTCTGGCTACGCCACTGGGGTGTGCTACTACGCCTATGGAAATTCCAGGACATAAGCAGTCCTTACTGGCTAAAGTGTCTTCTAAGAAAAAACATGTTTTAAGGTGAAGTGTCTGATTTCAGTTGAAGATACAACCATGTCGTCTCATTGCAAGTGTGTGAAGCATTGAAATTTTGTTTTCGTTCAACCAATGTTAGTTCTTAAACAATTTCTCCCAGCGAGTGGTTCACTTGATGGCCAGCAAAGTGCTTTCATTAACAAGAAAATTTTTAAAATAATAAGTAATTTTTTGATATTTCAGTTGTATTACGAGATACAAGAGGAAATTCAGTGTTTTTGTCCTGCTACTTAAATTTCTGATTGTTTTAGACGCATTTTTAAGTTCCTGTTTCTGTAGAGAACGTTGTATCATCCCGTTAGAGAACAAAAATGTGGCGAAACAACGATGAATCAGGCATATTCAAGTTTCCCATGAAAAATAAAATTCAGTGGTTTTTAAATGTTGTTCGGAACCATGGGCGGCGGAATTCGATAATTTCATGGGGTGACCAACTTCTCCGAGAAAAAGAAAAACATAATAAAAGAGAGAGAGAGAGAGAAACCGTAGGTTACATATAGAAGTATTCTAACAAATCATCGTCGACTATTTTCAATCAACTGCTGATGGTTTCTTCCATAACATTTTTGTCTTGAGCATATCTCTTCCAAGTCGCTCCAGCCTGCTTTCGAATTTCATCCACCCCTCTCCCAGGTAGTCTGCGTCTGGGTCTTCTCCTGCCCCTTGTTCAGATCCAGTCTAGCATCTCAGTTGTTTAACAGTGGTAAGTCAGTTCATATAGCAATGTATCCATCCCATTGCAATTTGGCAATAATTCTTTAGCGATCTTTTTTAAAGTAAAAAACACAACGGTGAGGTTTTCAACTTATTTGTGAAAAATCAATTTTCAAAGTTGTACTTAAAGCATCTTCGAGAAAACTTCGAAACGTGGTGACGGTCAGAAAATTTTCTTTAAAAAAAAAGTTATGGCATATGCGAAAGGACCCTACTCCAGTGAGGGGACCATGGAATTTCAGGGGCCGGACCCCCTTGTCCCCTACCTTCCGCCGCCCATGTTCGTAACTAACTGGTGTTCTATGAGACAGAAAAAGAGCAGAAAGAAGAAAATAAAAAAAAAATAATAATAAATAAATAAAAATAAAAAAGCTTCCAACACTGGTTTCAGCTCTACTAAGCCATCCGTGAAGAACGGCATGACACCAAGGTCAGTGGCTGTCTCTTGATGACGTCACTCCCTGCGGTGGTGGAACACTGCCGGTAGTCAAACACATTGAATTAGCTGAAGGTGTTGTTTGTTCCTTATGTTAATTTTTCTCTATTTTACGAAACCAAATTTCATTTGGGTCTAGGAGTCATAAAAGAAGAACAATCTCCAATGATTTTTTATCTTTATATATATATTTTTCCCGAATAGACAATTCAGAGCATGTGCAACTTGTGAGTCAGTGGAAACGCCTTTCTGATTTCAAAACATCAGCGATACTTCCGACGCGAAGATTATAGCTTCCAGTAGGTAAGCCTTTTTTCGCTCTCGTATTTTAGATCATTTTATTAAGGCACATGTAATATTAAAAAGAATTGTGGAAGATCATTTTGCCTTTGTTGTTCGTCATAGTTGCGATGTAACTGTATAAAAAAAAAAGGCGTTCTATTTCGCTATAAAGCTCTGAACAATCACTTTTCGATGTCACATTAAAATTTGCCATCACTTGAAAAGCGATTCCTGAATAAGTAGCGGATCTAGCATCGGCGACCGAGTCGGTTGCCAGTCTCGAACACTGATTTTTTTCCTTTTAAGCAGATCAGATCTCAAGCAATTTATTTCTTCATTTGCTTTTCATATTTTAAAAAAATTGAATTTCGCTGTGAATTCGGACGTAGAATATTGTCTTGACCTAGCTGTAACTGAAAGAGAAGAAAATAATCCAAAGTTTTTCTTCAGTGCTTACGTTTTTCACTTCGAATGGCGCATTGTAAAGCAACAGAAATTCTTTTCTGAAACATTGTTTGAAATATGTGGAAAAAGAACGCATTTATTTTAATTCAATAAATTTTGATTATTGATGGAACCACATCAAGGATTACATGACAATGTAAAAAAAATGCATATTTTCATTTTAGTCGTATTCTTACATCTCTCTTGCCATTCCAATGGTGAGCGGCTAATAAGTTTTACAGATGGTTAGCAGAAAGTAACCCCTCCCCCACACACACACACATGTATGTGCAATTATGAAAGTGGCACACACACCTACGGCTCAATTGTTGCATATTGTAAAAAATTCACAAAGAAAAAAGTTGATGGTTCATAATTTTTAAAATTTATAGGAGCAGATGAAAAGATGAAATACAGTTCGTAATACTTCTGCTTTCATCAGACAGGAAATCGTCTCTAATCCAATCGATGATATTGAGATGTCTTGAAGAAATGAAATAAACAGAAATATAATAGTTCCTTTCGTAAAACAAGAGGGAATCATGTATCAAGGAGTATAAAAACAGATTTCGATGGATAATTAATTATCTGCCATGATGCATAAAAATAAATCAAAGCGTAATTTTTTTAGCAGATTAAGGGTCTCAAATTTCATTTTGAAATATTGTATTTCTACGTGTAGAACAAAAAAGAGCCCAACTAATTTTCTGTTTACTACCATTTTCATGTACAAGTATAATGGTTCAGTATAGTAATTTCTCAGGATGGCAGTGATCTACCGCAGTAAAGATAATGCAGACTTTTCAGCTGTTACTCCTGCCGAGGTACTGAGCTTGCAGCATGAGGCGTCTGCCACGCGCTTCCCTGCATGACACTCGGGTTGTGCTTGAAGCCTCAAAAACAGGCGATTCCGGACGTGACGTCACGCTCCTTCGTTTTCCAGATATAACTCTCCTTCGGGGACTTATATCTGGAAAACTAAGCCTAAATCCAAAAATGTCAGAGAACATTTTATGATTGAATTGACCCAAGGAATCACCTCCTGGGGTGTTTATGTGGTCGTTTCTTTCCACCCTGTATATAGCAGTCCTTCATCATGTTTACAGAAGAGAACAAAGTTATCTCAAAACTGCAAAGTTTTTACACCAGTTTGACGACTACTAAAAACAAAACAAAAAATGTTTATGTATCACATGTTCTGTTGAGCCAAACACTGTTTTTGATACAACCACCGGAACTATTTAAATTCTCGACAATGTGCTATCGGGGCGACATCTGCTTTTAGATGCAATCTTGCTCACTTTGACATCTCAATATTTCAGTTCTTATTGTAGGTTAAAGCGTTTAGATAGATCGATATTTTGCAAAACGTGTATTATAATCAGCACTAAACTCGGAAAGATAGTTAAATACAAAAAAATAAAAATAATTAAAGCGTACAGATTAATATTCGAATTGTTCTGAATTAAATTAATATACAAACGCAACTTGCCGTGATATTTAAGATTTTAATTCGAATTTTGTAGATCGGATAAATAGAACTCGAGTAATGGATAATCCAATGTTTTTAAATTAGCACGCGATCACCTTGACATCTCAATGTGATAACGTTCAAACTCAACTAACTTGCTGTGATATTAAAAATTCAATTCGAATTTTGCAGAACGGAAAAATAGAACTCGAGTAATTAATAATCCAATGTTTTTAAATTAGCACGCGATCACCTTGATGTCTAAAAGTGATCGCATGCTATTATATGGCAGGCAATCATTTTGACATCGCGAGAGCACACATGAATTGTTCGATAAGTGATGGCGCAAGAATGGAGACGTTGCTGTGACATCAAGCGTTCCAGAGAGACAGACGGATCTGGGTGTTTATATTATTAACAACACTGATCAACAAGACATTTTTCCCGGAAACATTGTGACTAATTTCAATAAACATACCCTTGGGATATCAAACGTTTTCATAAAAAAGTAAAGTTGGTTATCGTTTCGGAAACATCCATGTTTGAATTTATTTTTGCCTTTCTTAAGAACTTTTGAATGCAGACAAACGACACCGGAAGTGGGTAATGCATTAGGTGTAGGGGCCAGTAAGGCATATTACGTCAGACAGTCTGACACAGTGCTGAAAAGCTTCGTTCATTTAGATATACCAGCAATCAGTGTAGCACGTACGTAATGAACTCAGGAACAGAGACTTATAGCAATCATTATGTCTCGTAAATGCTTGAATTTTAGTAATAGTTTTTGTTATATATGTGGCGAAATTGTGAGTGTTAAACGTAGAAAACATATATCCCTTTTAATTAGGATAGCCTATAAACATCATTTTTTTTTGCCGCCCCGGTGGCTCAGTGGTCTAAGGCGCTGGCCTCTGATCATTCGTCCGTAAGGGGTCCGGGTTTGAATCCCGGTCAGTCATGGATGTTGTGTTTGTCTTACAGCACTGGCTCTCTCCCTTCCCTGGAACCAGTGACCCTAACTTAGGGACGGGCGACTGCTTATAGCCCATTGAGTTGCTCACGGTGGTCGTTAAACCTCCAATCAAAAAAAAATAAATAAATAAATAAAAAAAACAACAACATCATTTTGGATGCCAGATTAGTGAGCAGGATAATCCATGAGCGCCGCACTTCTGCTGTGAACGCTGTTCGATTTGGCTTCGAGAGTGGATTGGAGGAAAAGGAACATTGATGCCTTTTGCCATACCGATGATCTGGAGAGATCATGTAACAGATTGTTACTTTTGTATGACTCCAGCAGTAAAACGAATTAATTTTAAGAAGCAAAAGCATGTGCAGTATCCCAGCATCGACTGATTCCGCAATAAGGCCAGTACCTCACAGTGATGCGCATCCTGTACCACAGCCATCTGTAAACTGTCCTTTAGATGAAGAGGAATACATTCCATCAATTAGTCACGAAAGTGGAAAAGACAAGGATTATGTTCCATCGGAGAAACATTCAACGCCTCATATGATCACCTAAGCAGAGCTCGATGACCTCGTTCGTGATCTGGGATTAAGCAAAAATAAAGCTGAATTGTTTGGATCAAGGCTTAAGGAGTGGAATGTATTGGATAATGATGTACGTATTTCTGTGTATCGTGACCGACACAAAGACTTTATTTGTTCTTTATGAAAAAGATGGCGAGATATGTTTTTGTAATGACATTCCTATCCTGATGTCATCTTTAGATATGTATCACAAGCCAGAGGAATGACGCCTGTTTATTGATGCTTCGAAAGTCAGTTTAAAAGCAGTACTGTTACACATTGGCAACAAATATAAATCCATTCTTGTTGATATGCTGCTCGGGGGAAAGAAACCTATTACATGTGCTGAAGCACAATGGTTTTCATTCGAAAATTTGTGGTGACCTGAAAGTCATTTCTCTTTTACTAGGAAATCAACTGGAATGCATTAAATATTCATGTTTTCTTTCCGAATGGAGCAATAGCGCTAAAGAGAAACACTACCACGCCAGAAAGCGGCAGTCTCTGAAGCCCAGTGCTAAGAATGTAGTGAACGAACCTCTTGTACCAGCAACTGACATACTTCTCCCACAACTGCACATCAAACTCGGATTGATAATTTGTTTTGTTAAAGCTTTGGACAGGGAAGGTTAGGGTTTATCCAAGATTTCTTCCCTTCCATATCTGATGCTAAAATAAAAGAGGAAGTATTTATTGGTCCCGACATTCGGAAACTCATGCAAAATGACCGTTTTCAAAGTTTTCTTCACAAACTAGAAAAGACAGCAGGGGTGGCATTCAAGGATGTTGTGCAAAATTTCCTTGGAAATACTAAAGCTGCAAACTATAAGAGCATAGTTCAAAAGCTGGCGGAATTTTTTTAAAAGTTGAGTTGTCACATGTCTTTAAAACTTAATTTCTTTCATTCTCACCTGGACTTTTTTCCCGATCTGGGAGCAGTTAGTGACGACCGTGGTGAACGCTTTCACCAGCAGATATCTGTCATGGAGAACCGTTACGGTACACAGGGAAATGAAGCGATGCTTGCTGACTACTGTTGGTCCATCAAGAGAGATGCTCCTGAACAACAGTATAAACGGAAAAGCATGTAGTTAAAGCTTTGCTAATATAGCCCATTAATACACTTAAAATGTGTTCCCATTGTAAAATGCAGATTAATGGTAATGTAACGTATGCAAATATATTGTAATAACGTATAAAATACTATTACATTATAGAAACATGTAAAACAAATCCTCTGTTGTATATTTTATATATCCTATTCAAGAATCAATTTATGCACATACCGGGTATAGTAATAATGCACTGTGATAATGTATTATTTTGCGAGAGTCGTATAAAAACAAATCCTCCATTTAAAAAAATAAGAACCAAGTAGAGATTGTTTTCATCATTTTTGTGTACTCTAGACCGTATGTAATCGAAATATTAGCTTTAAGTGTACGGAAAAATTACAATGTTGAATTCTGTTGATCAGTGTAATCTATGGGATAGAAACTTGAAATCCGTTGAATACATTAAAGCATTCAGGTTCACTCACGGTAAAAATTTTAGGTTGCTTTACCTATATACGTATATATTTTCCTTTTCCTTATAATGGGATCTGCATCTGATTTACTACCTTTTTGACCTTAAAGTTACATGAATTCTTAAACTACAGTTTTCGAAACTCTGTTTCATCTACTGCAAAAAAGGCTGCTTCCATTTGAAAGTAATTAAATAAACACTAATCTTCGTGTTCTTCACCTCCTCTCACTTTATAAATTTGTATTGAAATTCTTGCAATTCCAGAAATTGTTAGTTTTTTCATGGTAATTTTTCGTGAATGTTTCGTTTATGATTGAAAAGTCCTGCAAACAAAATAATAATAATATTGGCACATTTCGGTTTTTTTTCTCACTAGCAGCGAAGTAGTTATTACAATTCTAATTTCAGCAGTCGCAATGAAATTGGACAGAATGGAGTAAAATCTTCTACAGCCTCTCTATGAGAACGTACTGTGTCTGTTGCTTTAGCAACGGAAGTAATTTTTTTTATATTAAATTTAACTAGGAATATCTTACGCTGCAGTGAAAAAAAGGTAAAATGTTAGTTAATTATTTCCTCAATAAAAAGACCAGTAATTTCTAAACTTGTGTTGAAATGGTACTGCTGCTATACCATTTATTATTGGGTTTCTTAATATTTTTTTCAAAAGTAGGCAGCGAAAACTCCGCTTCCAGGGCCGTTTCTAAACCGCCAGTCGGCCACTGGACATATGCACTAAAATTCTTCTAGAAGCTGAAGAAAACGTAGCGGTTTAAACAAGAGTCAAATGACATTAGTCACTTACTGCGGCAACTGGGGGAGGGGGGAGTCCTGTAGGAGTATTGAGGTGCACAGAATTTGTTTTTTCCGATGCGTTCTCTAACCCTCAGTGATGGAAAAAAAAAGGTCACATGGCCTGACCAGTGGTCATTTTCGAGAAACTTCCGCCATCTTGAACTTGTATTAATACAATTATGTTTTAAGTTAATAGTGTAACATGGGGACGTGATGTATGGTTTTATGTGGTTTCAGATGTGTTGAATTCGAAAAAGACATAAAAAATGAACTGGGTTCAGTAGAATTCCATATTCTGTACAAAATAAGTGTAAAACATGCGATTTATTGCAATAACGTAATGTTTTGTTACACATCCAAACCAGGTCATTTATAAGGTTTTAAAATGTAGACTGTGGAATTGGGAGTTTCACCTGTGAAGAAAAAAGGAAAAGCAGATGATGTTTGTACCATGTGTAAATTAAGAGGAACAGAAACATATGAGGGCTGACTGGTCGAGATCAACTTAAGAATCTGGTGCTGTTTTGAACGATGGATTGCTTATAACTGATAATGAATCGAGGACTAATTTTGTTTACCACATGAAATGTTATGGGCATTAGATACTAAATTCAAAATGAACCATGAGATCAAATGAGGAAGAAAAGCTACACCAGTCTCTCCAGTCTCTAAACGACACTGACAACGAGAGTGAAAACGTTAAATAAGAATGGAAAATGTAAAACAAGAACACGGATTCCTTCCAGAAGTGGAACCAAAATAATTACGTCTGTATGTTTAATTTGCAAAAGATAGAAATGCAGGAGGGAGACACAATTGTTTAGAATTTGTGAACACAGAAGAACAGAAGATCTTCAAGATGCAACCAGAGTTTCATAGATGACGTATTTGACAGAATAAATGCCCTGGATGACACAATGAGTGTATTTGTTGCCGACTTAATGTACGGTCGATCTTAGTGAGAGATGGGTTTGGCTCCTCGGGGCGCTCCGTGGGAACAATGGCACACAGAACAGCAACAAGGGCTTCTGTGAATCTTGGAGAGGTGCCAGCTACATGTAGTTCTGTGCGACATTGGCGAAAAGACCCCTACTCACTGGGTTTTGTTCCAGAATCCTTAGGTTGAATGACCAACTGGAACCGTCTGCTGGGGGCTAATCCCTCACACTGATGTACTTACCTGATTAAAAAGACAAAATGAAATGCAAACACTGACTCAAGTGTAGGATATGGTGGGCCTACCACACTTGAGAAGGATGGCCCACCACAGCATCGACCTGGAACTGGAAAATGGCGAATCAGAAAAAGATCTCGGCTGAGTGAGTGTACGATTGGTGTACAGAATACTACAGGTATTAATGGCAAGATGAACGAGGTGATTGAAGAGATGAATAAGTATGGATTGGATGTGCTCTGTGTAAGTGAAACCAAAAAGAATGAAATTGGGATAGAAGAAGTGAATGGAATGGTGAGTGTGTGGTCTGGAGTATTAGATAATGTGAGAGGACAGGCTGGTGTAGGTGTGATTTTAAGTGAAAAGATGAAGAACAACTTGATTCACTATAGTTGCATAAGTGAGAGAATTCTCTGGATTCGTTTGAAAGTGAAACTTCAGAGAATTGTAATTGTTGTAGTGTATGCTCCTTGTGACTCGTAACCTTCTGATAAGATTTCTGAAATGAGCTAAAAGCTGTTTTGAGCCAGTTTGGTGCTAAAGAAAAAGTTATAATAGCAGGGGATTTCAATGCTAGAGTAGGTGTGCAGAATGCAATTTCTCATAACGTTCTGGGTAAGTTTAATGATCCTTGTGTGAATGATAATGGTGAAAGGTTAATTGAACTGTGCATTGAAAATAGTTTGTGTGCATCTAATACGTTTTTAAACACAAGTATAACCACACATATACTTGGGAAATTCGTACCCTTGTCAAAAGAGTGTGATAGATTTTGTTGTCTACGATCAGCATCTGAAATACTTAGTTGTTGACACTCGTGTGATGAGAGGTACGGATGTTGGATCTGATCATTACTTGGTAGGGTCACGAGTAAAACTGAATGTTAGTTGGAGGAAAAGGAATAGGAAGAGGCCCAGGATGGAAAGAATAAAGGTTGAAAGGCTCCCTAAAGATCATCAGCGTTATACTGACTTACTCAGAGAACGACTGAGGGATCTGAAGAGTAGTCAGATGGATGTAGAAAAGAAGTGGGAATGTTTTAAGAACTGCGTTGTCACTGCTGATGAAGATGTCTGTGTCACCACAAAAGTGGGTAGCAATAAAGGTGATGCTTGGTGGAACAGTGAGACTGAAGAAGCATTAAAGAGAAAGAAGGAAGCCTATTTAGGGATGTTGCAAGGTAGAGTTTCTGTTGATGAATATCGCTGTAAGAAGCGTGAAGCAGCTAAGCTAGTTCGCCAGAGTAAGGCAAAAGATAGGAAGGAAGATGTGGAAAGGCATGAATCAGCTTTTTGTAGAGATAGGAAGACTTTCTGGAAGTACTCAGGAATAATAAAGGAAACAAAGTTGTAAGTTGTGTGAAGAATAGGATCGCAGAAATGATATGGGAGCCCAATGAGTTAAGTGAAAGATGGGGTGAATACTTTTTTGAGTTATTAGATCAAGAAAGCAAAGGTGATTCTGAGGCAGAAGCAGATGATGTTACCAGTGAATGATGGAAGCAGAGGAGGGATCTCATGAGAAGAGGTGTGTAAAGCTCTAAAATCTCTACAGAATGGTAAGGTTCCAGGAGTTGATGGCATAACTGCCGAGATGTTAAAATATGGTGGTAACACTGTAATTAACTGGTTAACTGAAATTTGCCAGTTGTGCTAGGAGTTAGGAATGGTCCCTCGGGATTGGAGGGTGCTATCACTGCTCCCTTGTATAAGGGAAAAGATGATCAGACTGACTGCAAGAACTATCGTCGTATTAGCCTACTGAGTATGCCAGGGAGAGTGTTTGGTATCTTTATTGAAAAAGTACGGGGTCTTACATCAGAGAAAGTGTGGGAAGCTCAGAGTGGTTTTATGCCTGGTAAAGGCTGCACTAACCAATTTTTTGCATTACGCATGATGATTGAAAAGTGTCTGGCTGTTGGTAAGAAAGTTTTTGCTGCCTTCATAGAATTAGAGAAAGCTTACGACCAAGTAAATAGCATAGTTTTGTGGAAGGTATTGAATGAATATGGTGTTACTGGGAATCTACTTAATAGTGTAAAAGTCATGCATTCTGGAAGTAGAACTTGTGTACGAATGAATGGTGTTTTATCTAAATGGTTTTCCATTGGTGCAGGAGTCAGACAAGGTTGTATAATGTCACCATGGCTGTTTAATATACAATAATTATGGATGCATGCATGCGTCATGCTAAAATAGATAATACTGGTTTATTTCTTGGTGATATCCGTGTATGCAGATTGCCGTATGCTGATGATACTGTCCTGTTGGCAGAGAGCAAAAGTGAGTTGCAGAGTATGTTGTCCCGGATGTACGAAGTTTGCATGAAATTCAAACGCCTTTCAACTGTCGCTCTCCGAAATTGAAGAAACGTGGCCAGGAGATAGCACTAAGGGCAAAAACCAATGGGTGTATTTCCGTTTTGGCCCAAATTAACTGACAAAATTGAACGAGTGGTCTGAAAATGGCCTTAGAACACAAGTGGGAAAAATCATCTAACATGTGTGTTGCAGGTGTAAATGAATATTTGTGACATTGAACACATGACTGAAGTAAAGTAATTTGGAACAATGAGAACAACGAAAGATCCCAAAGTTATCACAGTACTGAAAATTGTCATTGATATCTGAAAAACAAATACGTTGAAAATTATTAAAAGAAACGTCATCACTTTCACAGTATCTAATTTTTATCCACGGATATAACAACATGTTGTTGACTTTTTCTGACTGCCATTGATTGCTCATTAATGCGTTCGATGATTTTCTCCACTTATGCTCTAAGGCCATTTTCAGACCATCTCGTTCACCTTTGTCAGTTCATTTGGGCCAAAACGGAAATACACCCATTGGTTTTTGCCCTTAGTTACTATCTCCTGACCACGTGTCTTCAATTTTGGAGTTGAAAGGCTTCCCTTGTGAGTATAAATAACGGAAAACCCAAAGTTACAGTAAGTAAAAATTATCTGGTAGTTTGTATTTCTTTGCGGTACTAACCTCTGAATCTCAGAGAACAGCTTAGTGATGATGATAATGTACCACAATACAGGCCCGTAGCCATACAGAGAAGTTGGGAAGGGTGGCTGCTGATCGAAATCTGGCAAAGAATATAAAGGAGGTCGGGCCAAAGATATAAAAGAGGTTGGGCACTGGACTGCAGTGTGAGTCGTTAGGTTGGGCAAAAAGGAACATAGGTCGGAGGCCGCCCGGCCTGGACCTTCCCTGGCTATGGCCCTGCCACAATAGTTAAATAAAAGCATACAAAGAAGTATAAAACTTCTCAAAACACAGTGAATTTGAGAATGAGAGAAATAATTACAGTTCAAAAACACGAAAATATGACATGTTGTTTCAAGTTGTCTACTTCCTTAGTCATAATGGGTTGAAAATAACACATCTGCTCACTGCTAATGTTCAAGCTGTACACAATTCAAGCAGGTCAAAAACAGTCAACACAATGCTCAATCGACAAGATGTAGTTACGATGATGCTTACGTCAAAACCAAATGTTAGCCAATAGAACGATTAGAGCTGAAAGTCACCGTGCCACCCTTAATAAAACCTATAGGATTTTTTTTGTTTGAAATAAGGTTTAACGACCCCCGTGAGCAACTCAATGAGCTATAAGCAGTCGCCCGCCCCTAATTTAGGGCCACTTGTTCTAGAAAAGGGAGAGAACCAATACCGTAAGACAAACACAACATCTATGGCTCACCGGGTTTCGAACCCGGACCCTTCTCGGACGAAAGGTCATGAGCCAGCACTTAGACCACTGCGCCACCGGGGCGGCTGGGATTCCTGTCCGTGGTGCTATGGTCAGTTTTGATAGAGAAGAAGCTACTATGTCAGGTATACATGGAACTCGTGACACGGTTGGTTTTGTTTCAAGATCACCGACAGAAATCCGCAATGGAAGAATATGATGGCCTAGAAAACTTCACAGGGACATTTGGTGTTCATGAAGCATCACAAAGTTTAAATAAAGAAGTAGGAGCACAACAGTTATTGTACTCTCGCAAGCCAAAGACAAGGGGCATGGTTTCAAGTAACTTTAGGCCAAGCAGTGACTATAAGTACAGCGTATAAAGTAAGAAAGTTTGTGCGAGATCTAGATTTAGTATGGTTCCAATCACGATTTCTTGCAAGTACAAATGTAACTGAACTTGATTTCTCTGAAGTAGTAATATACCATCAAGAAATGCTTTTATGAGTGCGTTGTGTAAGCATCCTTCTCACATAATACGGATAGGCTTTACGCCAATCCTGCCCTACCCTGCAACGCAATATAATTCTATTTATATACGTCAGTGATAAACTTTTAAGACGCCCTACATCAACTGAATTTTTCAGAGGGATCTTTGTGGTGTGATGAAGGAGTCTGCCTCATAGCCAAAATAAATATCCAGATGAATTTTCTAATATATTTCATGGCCTTGAAGGATTTCATCTACAAAACGTCGTGTTATCATGCATTGGTCTGTATCTTAAAAACAGCGGCACTTTTGAAATCCTTGTTACGTCTGAGACAATGGGACCATGTTCAGCTGAGAGTACTTTAAATGGCAAACATTATGTTTTTAGTCAGAACAACTTCAATGGTCAGTGAAGTCAAACAAACACTTCAATGGTTGGCATTCATGGATCAGTGTGAAAAATTGAAATATTCTGACTTCTTTTTCATTATGAAGTGCTTCCAGTTATCAATTAATAACGAGCAGCTCTTATCCCATGAAACCAAATTTTCTGTCAATGGTCTGAGTGAAATTCAGATAGATTTTGAAATATTCAGAGAAAATTGTTTGCAGAACACCGAGCTAATTTGTTACTGGGAACTTTTTTGTTTACACTAGCACCTCTTCTTAGAGACCTAATACGTGCTGATAGAGAAAATAATTGGGATTTACATGCCTATAGTATAAGAGATGTTTGCTTCTTTTCTCTGCCTTTGATAGAACAAATTGTTCTCGTTGGTGTACTTTATATTATGATGACTGCTTGAAACTCAAAGACGAGCACTCATTAGTGCTCAGTGACTTTGAAAATGGCCATATCACCGTGCAACTTTCTTGTAAAAGATTCAGCAGTGTTGCCTTGGGTCAGACGTTAAAGCAGCATTATAATAAGCCAGCAAAGGCATCTCGATGCATAATTGGAATCACAAAATGCAAAGATGCAGTGGCAAACGATCTTATCAGGCATGACAAAGAAAGCCTAACTTATTTCTTAAGAACATTTTGTGGCCTTAATGAAGAAGATGAATTTTCTCTGCACCATAAATTTACCAAGTCACTAACAATTCAAGACCAAATAGTGTGCTTCCAGGATGTTGAATTTTGTTCTCCAAAGAGGAAACCCGTTTTCAAAACCTGATAGGTACGGAATATCAAATATAATAACAGGAGCGAAGTTTTATCAAAACGTATGCATTAACTTACTCCACATGCAGGAGAAGGGAAAGAGTAGCTACAATACTTTTGTCAAAGAGAGACTGGCAAACAAAGCTAAAGGAATTTTTGATCAAATACATAATGAATTTCCTAAAAAACATAAAGCAAAATCCCCAGCTGAATCAGTGCTCAAAGAAACAAATGATGTTCTCCGATGCATAGAAATACTTGTAGCACGTTCTCCGAGACATAAATGTAGACACCATACTGAAATATGAGCTGACAACCACGTCATGCTACCTAACATGTGACGGGTTTTTAAAGCAGCCTGATAAAGCGCAACTTATAGTAGAGAGCTTGAAAACATGTTTTTATAAGATTATGATGTAGAAAAAAAAAACATCTCGACTTTAGAGAAGAGCAAAACTGTCGTGATTGACTTCATGGCATATGCAAGAAAAGTTTACGCTGAACTTCTGAAATTAAAGACCCTTTCTGACTACTTTGAACCGAACATTTGGTGACCGTCTTTCAACTTGCAGTTCGAAGGACAGGGTGCAATCCGGAAAATCATCTATAAATGGGGAAGTCAGCCATGAAGATGAGACAATTCTTCCTCGGAATCTGTGATACCTAAGAAGACGATGCGGTGGTGCATCAAACCTCACTTCAGTTATGAACCTTATCAATCATCGTTTGTAAAAGAAACCAAGTGACAGAAGCACCTGTGCTATTATAGTACATGTCCTAGACAAAATTGCTAAACCGATGGCACATATATCTTTTGAAAAATGCATGATATATACACTGAAGAGCAATTGAATTAGAGATAACTGTCTAGTAACTTGTAGCACCACCTTTCGCCCTGATGACGGCGGTGATTCGTCTCGGCATGGACTCGACAAGACACCGGAAGCGTTGGTAAGCCATACGGATCCACGACCCCTGAACAAGCTCCCACAGTTCACGAAGATTTGAAAGAGGAGGGTCGGAGCCTCGAACATTTCTCTCGATAGAATCCCAGATGTGCTCGTTGGGATTGAGTTCAGGTGACCTAGATGGCCAAGGAAGCGAGGTCACGTCGGTGGAGTGTTCATCCAACCATTCGGATACAATTCGGGAATGATGGCACGGTGCATTGTCTTGTTGCAGGATGAGGTCCCCAGTGGGATGTTGAAGACGCACAAACGGGAGCAAATGGTCGTCCAGGATATCCCGGTAACGTTGACCTGTGAGGGACAATATCACACGTACCAGAGTACCCATTTCAGTTCACGTAAACAGTCCCCAGACGAGAATGACACCCACACCAGCTTGAAGAGTACCCTGCTTGCAAGAAGGATCCATCGCTTCATGTGGTTTGCGCCGTACTCGTATCCTGCCATCCGCATGTACCAACGTGAATCTCGACTCATCAGTCCAGACAACATTTTCCCACATGTCTAGGGTCCAGTGGCGATGTTCCCGCGCCCATACTAATCTTTGCACAATGTGATGTGCGGTCAGCAGCGGTACCCTCGTCGGACGATCTCTTCTGTACCTCATAGCGAGTAGATGGTTCTGGATGGTGTGGCTGCTTACACGTTTTTGTGCACCCGCGTTAAATTGCCGAGTGATTTCTTGCATTGTGGCCCGTCTATCCGCTATTACAATGCGGGCTAGTCGACGATGACTCTGCTCATCCACATGCTGTTGTCCACGGCAGTTGGCCCTGGTTTTACCGGATTCGATGTATTCACGGTGCACCCGTGACACAGTGGCTCGTGAAAATCCCAGTGCCTGCACGACTTCTGAGATGGAGTGACCCATTCGTCGGGCCCCGACAATTTTCCCACGATCAAATGCGCTTAGATCCTTCGTACTGTGTCCATACTGTGTCCGACTCTTACTGACTCCCGTCGCATCACTCTATATATTGTCGGATCGCTGCATACGTCATGTCGTTTCCGTTTACAGGGATGCCCACAGCGCCACTTTTGCATAACGCCAGCTGTGTCTAATTCAATTGCTCTTCAGTGTAATTATATATATATATACACTAAGGGCTGTGCCTCCAGGCTTGCTACGCTCGCTCCCAGAGTAGCACTCGTACTCTTCAGCCCGATCTCCAAGTATATCACATGAAAAAAAAAGTGGAAAATTCACTTAAATCTCAATTTTTATTTCATGTCTAAGCAAATAAGGCTTGTTATTCCGAAGTTTCAGAGTTTTTTACTGTCGTTATTTTTTAGAAGGGCGGACTTTTGTCGTTTGAACTTATAGCACTTACTAAATTTACCACTAAGGAAAACAAAAGCTGCCCAAAAACATTTCCGTAAACCGTTATGCTAAACCGTTAAGGTGGACGTCAAGTAATTTTGCTTCCTATACTTCCAATGGAAGAACTTTTGTACACATTTCCTTGACACGTACTGTGTTCCCAAGGATGAAAATTTGAACATCGATTAAAATAACTTCATATTATAACTTGGAATACTTAATATTTTCTAAAACATAACCATAATTATATTAAAAATCAATAACTTTTCCTTCGGTGATGTTGAAACCAGAAAAAGGATGGTGCGACTTGTTCTTTGATGACGTCAGTAGTCAAGTAAATGTTGGATTGCGTAATTATGGTTATGTTTTAGAAAATATTAAGTATTCCAAGTTATAAAATGAAGATATTTTAATCGATGTTCAAATTTCCATCCTTGGGAACGCATTAATTGGGAAGAAATTATGTACGGAAATTTTTCCATTCGAAGTACAGGAAACAAAATTACTTGACGTTTACCTTAAAGGAGCAATGTATGTACGTAAATTTTATTTTGGAAATGGCTCTAAGGATTTTGATGAAAGTTTTTAACCTACCGTTTTATGGTACTAGAAATCAATTGAGCTTGACCTGGACTTTAGGAAAATTTGTTTAGTGGGTTAACAAACCACCCCGTATTACCAAGTCTTTAGTATTATGGCGTCGTCCCATTAATGTTATCCATGCTTAGAAATGTTATGTCACACTCTCGCAATTCAGATGTTGGCGAGCGGTCACGCCATCTGTCTCATTACGACACGCGTCGTGTGTAGATCCTATTAAAGTTTTATGACGTCACACTCTTTCGAGCAGATGGTCGCGATTCCCGTCTGCCTCATTACGTCACGCGTTGTGTGCGTATGCCCGTCCGTACGATAACTCGCGTAACAATCGTTCGATTTCGATGAAATTTTAGTATGTGGTAGGGAACCACGTGGGAAGGAACCCTATTGAAAGTGAACAAAATGGGGTCAAAGGTCAGGACATAGGAGCGGGATCCATTCCACTGCTCTTATGCGTCATAACTTGTGTAAATAAAGTTCGATGTCGATGAAATTTTTGTATGTAGTAGGGGACCACCTGGAAAGAAACCCTATTGACAATAGGTGAATTGGGGTCAAAGGTCAGGACGTAGGAGTGGGATCCATTCCATTGTCCTTATGCGTCCTAACTAACGTAAAAATACTCCTATTTGGATGAAATGTTAGTATGTTGTAGGGGCCTGCCTGGGGACGAATCCTATTGAAATTTGGACGAAAGGTTAGGAGTACGACAGCAAGTGTACAAAATTGTTCAAACTTGACCTGTAGTGCAGCTTCAGCAAGTTCCGCAGGGTCTTCAGTGAGGCCGCACCCTCGCGGAGATGGAGGAGGTGATCGAGTGTCGGAGGAGGAACGGGAACGGTGCACCCGTGAGCGTCCACGTTTAGCGGGAGCACTTGGAGCAAGGAAAGCGATGCGTTTCTCGCTCCGGGAGTAAGGATCACTCGCGGAGTCATCAGCAGGAACCGGGTCATTTCCCAAATGACCGACCTCACTAACAAGAACAGACGAAGACGTATAAATCGGAGCACTCGACGTTGGAGTCGAAGCAGGAGCAACAAGCGACGCTGCAGGAGTTTCTATAACCGATGGAGTTTCAAAAGAGGCATCAGAAGAAGGCTCCGATTCAGAGGTAGATTGTGTGTCATCCATGAAGGCAGGTAAATCAGTTGCAGCCGGATCCGAAGACACCGCATACGGAGAGAGGGGATCCACAGGAAGAAGCAAAGGCCAGGAGGATGGAACACCTTGAGCCACCTCAGAGGCTGCTGTCGACGATGGAATATCCGTCGCGGAAGGCACGGTAGTCCGTCGAGGAAATAACGGAGGAGCAGAAACAGGAGGAGGGCAGTCCGCTCTATGATGTCCGAAGGCCAGGCATTTCTCACAGTGGTAGGAAGTAAGGAGTGTGATTCGTCGAACGTGACCATCACACTTAACTGTGAGCTTGGTTGGGCAGCTAGCAATATCATCTTGTGACGCAAACACCATCTGCGCTGTGCGTCGAGCACTGAGGATGGAGCGATCATCAGCATTGCGTGTGGCAGCGGAAAACGTGCTAATACGGCCGACAACCCGGCGGACCGTTGAAAGGGCAGCATAGAGCATAAGATTGGTCACCTCTGGAGGGACCGGGTACAGTGAGGTAGCAACAGTGCTATGGGCAACAGGTTCGGGCATAAGAAGTTGATTCCGGATAAACAATCGAGTCTGTAAGACAGAATGAGTAATGGCTGCCTCCGTGAAATACACGACGACAAGTCGTGGTCGACGAGACATGTGAAGTATGGCTGTAGGGGAGAACTGACGTTTTAGAGCAGTAGCATAAATTTTGAGTAGCGTGCTAGGAAACGCCTCAAAACATACCCCTTGGGCTAGAATAGATGAAAAGGAGGTTCCGATAGACGATTCTGCCGGTAGTTCAAGAAGAATCTCATCACCCGCACGACGCAAAAAGGTTGAAGAGTGCTTGCATCCTTGTACAACAAAGGGGGCGCACGCAATGCCAGGGTGCCTCCCCGGTGGCGCTGTGGTCTAAGCGATGGCCTCTGATCATTCGTCCGAACACGGTCCGGGTTCGAATCCCGGTGAGGCATGGATGTAGTGTTTGTCTTACGGCACTGGCTCTCTCCCTTCCCTGGACCCAGTGACCCTAAATTAGGGACGGGCGACTGCTTATAGCCCATTGAGTTGCTCATGGTGGTCGTTAAACCTCCAATCAAAAAATACCAGGGCAGCTGCAACCGCAGAGTAGGATGGTTGTTGTCGAGGAAGACCACTGTCCGACGTGTCCATGACGCCATCAGTCACCACAGAGGAAGAAGTAGTAGAGGAACACACATGTTGAGGAGCTCCGGAAACATGTCGGGATGACGCACCCGAAGAGGGCAGCTGACCAACGCCGTTCGGGGAAGGCGACGTGGCAACACTCTGGAGCTAAGTCCAGGTACGGAAGAACCGGAAGTAGGCATAGTAATCTCAGCAACCCCACCGGATGACGCCATTACTAATGGCCGTACCCAGCAGCTCTTCTGGCCAGCTCGACCAAAAGGTAAATAAAGCTATTTCGAATAAAATATCGTACTTACGATTCGGGAAACGAAACAAAACGATGCTCCAAACCTTTAGACGCACAAAGTACACAAAATAATAAGTCGTAGGGCACTAAAATCGGAACTTTGGGCACGAAATATCGGAGCTCAGAAAACGCCATCAGTATTATCGCATGGAAAGATTAGAAAAGGAGGTGAGAAGATTAGATTGAAACTGCAAGTCACAGTAAATGTGACAAGGTTCTAGTAAGAATTGGGTCCCTCAACTTAATATTTAAAGATAAAGTAAGTACAAAAAGTTACTAGCTAATTATCCTGCACTTAAAATACGAAAACAACTATATTATTTCAAGGGAAAGATTAGAAAAGGAGGTGAGAAGCCTAGACGAGATGTGACAGATTCTTGACGTACAACACTGAACTTCAAATGTCGCCCTGTTAACTTACGGTTTTCCAGTCTATGTATCTTCAAGGTCTTTGGCATCGAAGCTCGCAGGAGCGCCATCTAACGGTTTTATGAAAAGTGGGAACTGAAATTTATTTCAAAATATACTTTATTGGCAAAAACATAGGGAATACAGGCGTACCACATATGGCAAAATAAACCACAAAACAATGAGCGATACTGATGAAAGATTACAGGTGAATGTGATACGGCAGTCAACTAAGGATGACAAAATGTTAAAATCATTGATAAGGAACAATACATGCTTGAGGAAAATGATGCACAAGCAAAAGTAATGATTAATTAATAAAGCATGTGATGACGTGCACAGTGAGAGCAGAGCACAAAACAACAGGTAAATATATTTACAAGAATAGGGCTGTACAACGCAGTGCACAAAAAGAAGGGAACATGTAAAACACAACAAAAGCATATACTACGATAAAGGGACAGAAGTTCCCACAATCGAGGAAACCACACGATATGTGACAAAAGCATGATGAGTATTACAGAACATAGTGGAAACTTGGGCAAACTCCCCGAGTGAAACACAAGGATACACAAAATACGAACAGCAAGCTGTGCAGTATTGCATCGGTCCAAAAAAACAATGACATGGGACAAGTAAGAAATACATGACGTCAAAGAATGTGAAAATGCAAGACAGAAATAAGGTATAAATTAAAAGATACAACACAATGCAGCAAGAAAAAACAGAAAGAACAAAGTATCGCAGGTCAAAACCTCTCGTATTGCTCCTAGAGAACAAATACACGGTGCGCAACTCAATGAAGGTACAGGCAGCAAAAGCAGACACATGAGTGAAGAACAAGTATTAAGGACAGGTGCAACGAAGAAACAAATACAACACGGTACATGCACACGAATTACACAAAAATTGCAGAAAATCCCTACAATACAAATCATAAGCAGTTACATGACAAACACTTAGTAGACGCTGTGACGAAGCACCAGGAAGAGAGAATACAAAATCTCAACTGATGCATTCAGATCTACGAAGCTGGAAAAAACAAAAAATCAGAAAGAAAGGTGAATGAGGTGAATGGAAGATCCAGTGATTTCGAACCAACCGGTCCCCTGCGCCCAGGTAGACCGGAAAGAGGCTTGAGATTGAGGGGTGGAAGCAGCGAAGTTCAAACAGTGAAGTATTATCGCATGGCACACTATTCCTTCTAGCCACTGTAACCTAGACCCATATGTGATTAGAGAAAGACCTAACCAAATGGCAAACTGTAGCGTCTCATTATTTCTAATGTTTACGCACAAGCGTCTCACCAGGAATCTCTTATTACCCGCACAACTCCCGGCGGCCTAGAAGAATTTTGCATTGCTGTTGTGTGTTCTTAAGTGTGAATATCTCTGCAACTTAAAAATCTAAATTAATGTTTTTTGTGTTTGCATTTGCATCATGCGATGCTGTGTCCATTCTGTGCTTCATTCGCATGTGATAAGTACTCCTGATTATTCTAGTAGTTACATATTCCATATCTTCATATCTTCCAATAAAATCTAAATGCACTGCATCTATGTTCGTACAGCATACCGTTCTATTACTTCTATTAATTTCTTTTTTTCACGACTACGATACTTCAGACTGACTGATAGTCAGTTTAGCTATTTATTTTGGACCTTTCCTGTTATCTGTCCGCCACTGTTTGCTTTTGTTCGTTGATACATAAAATGACAGTATTTGACTTCCGAATAAGAACGCTTTCAAGCAGTTCCCGATTATGAGTGTATCGGTCCGCTTTGTTTACGTGAAACCTGATCACATCCAACATGAGAAAAAGTAGTTCACGTTGAATGTTATTGGAATTTTTTATTGGTATGTAAAATGACACTATAAATAGCAAAAAACCTACTTATTCGCTTTTTAATAAAATTTAAACTCTAAGGAATATATAAAAGGAAAAAAATATAGAGTATAAGAAACAAATGAAAACAAATAGCTACAAATTAGGTACCAATATCACTTTGAGGGCCAATACGCTATTATATCTTTCATAATTTCTAAAAATGGATCGTCATTAGTTTTTAATCTTTTTCGACACATAAATTCAGATAATTCCAGAGCGCAGACAAACGGTTAAAAGAACATTCCTTCCAAATGACCACACATAATTCCAAAGCGCAGACAAACGGTCAAAAGAATGTGATCACTGCGCATAGGTAGTAGTACGCTTAGAGAACCTGTGATAGAGAAGTATTGATCACAGGGCATCTGCTGCCAACCAAGGAGGATAGAATAAGGGGAGGGAGCATAACAAGCAAGCCCTACGTAAAGCTCTGAAGCCGACACTCTGAGCGGTAGCCATCTTATCTGACTGCGTTCCCATTGAATTACGTACCTAACAATATAGGCAGGCTAACACTTTTAAAGCCTTCTTGCGAAAAGAAAAAATATCATGCACATTTATGGATGTAGTCTATAATATCACCACTGTTTTCTTTCCTTTTCTTTTCTTTCAACGCACTGCTAAGTCACGTTTTACTGCTGCGTACGACAAAAATCCGTTTAACTCGTCACACAAAAAATACATGCTGTTAAAAGTAATGCATGAAGCCGTTCACAAACTCTGAAGTGAAGAAGAAAACCCTGATTTATTTCATGTGATCGAGTGAATGTTTCTGAAGACAGAAACGCAACGAAATGTTACCTTTGAAACAATAGTTCGTGCTAAACTTTGATAATTTACAAAATTTAAGCGAAGAGTACACGGAATGTGTAAATTGGAAAACGTTTGTAGCGCACAATAAAATCCGTTAGTGTTGATAGACAACTATGTACTAATAAGAAATGCGATAATTTACGAATTTAAATAAAAAAAAACAAAAAAAAAAACATGGATTTTATTGTGCGCGAGAAACGAATGCTTTTTACAAAGTTTTAATAAAACTAAAACGTTTTCGGGAATGTGATCTTTGACCAGGAGTTATTGAAAACTGGACAAATTTCTAATTCGTCTGGAAATGTTTAACTATTCCATCACAAGTTTTTGATCCGCAAATAGATCTCTCTTCAGCTTTTAATGTTAGTTGAACTTCAAATGACAAAGTAATAATGAGCAACTGAGGGTAATGTAACATGGCGGCCACCCAACTTAACTGGCTTCAATGGTGCGAGCACATGCTCTCTCCCCTTATTCTATACTCCTTGCTTCCAACGGCTCTGTGTTCTACTTTCGAAATCGGGAACTACTTGATCGCGTTCTTATTCGTAAGTCAAATAGTGGATGGCAGGTAACAGGAAAGGTCCAAAAGCTGATAAAACGATGACGTTAACTTATTTTAATGAAAATATTACTTATGCATCACTTGGTGAAACATTTTGGACTTCAGAAAGGTGAGTTTCAACGGCAAATTCTTAACAAACCTCAATATGGCGATGGCGTGAATTTTGATGTTTGTGCGTGCAACTAGAGCCACCATACGGTCACTTCTGTTGTAACTCAAACAGAAAATGGGACTGTTTTTCGGCGTCATTTCGCGTTTTGAGCAGGTCGTACCTCTAATCACATGTGGGTCTAGCCAAAGAATATAAACGCTTCGCGTGAAGAAGCTCAACTCTCGTAGAGATAATGTAAAACAGGCGACAGCAGCGCCACCATGTAATGCGGCAGCAGATGCTCTGCGGGAAAGTTAACATTCAGGCGCAAAAAGCGTAGGAGACACGGGACGGGAAGCCTATTTCACGGAAAGGAAGCTAAGCTTTGATCTGCGACTGTTTCCTTCGGTCTCATTGGGTCTACTAAAGCATTTTCTTTTTTGTTCTTTTCTGAGTATCCCTCCTGTCCCTTCTTTTGGTGAAACAAATATATACATTAGCAATTAATATTATTTTAAGGAAATTTTAGCAGTTTTATTCTCACTTTAAGCACCGTAGTAATACCAGGTTGCTTGGCATGAATTTCACATTTACAATATACCTTAAATGTCAAAAATGCTGAGGCTGGTTTTGAATTTCCATGGGATTCGTGGTACTTCGTATTAAAAATTGTTTGCATGGAATTTTCAGTAGCAAAACAAAGGAATGGGTTCCCACAAAACGTAAAAATTAGGTACCCAGCAAAAACAGTCTTGCTGGACCAGCACTGTCCGCCAATTTCCCAGTAGTAGCCATAATAATAAAAAAGAAAAAAAAAAAAAGCAAAGACAACCGCAGTTTCCCAAAGTTACAATTTTTTTTTCTACCCTTCCGAAGTTTGTAAATTAAACGCACTGCGCTGGGGAAATTTTCTCAACAGATCTGAAAAACATTCGTTCGTATCTGAGTAGGTTCGAACCTGGGCCGTTGGCGTGATAGCTGAGCTCTCTACCGACCGGACTAATTCCTCACGTTCGAGTGCATCCTTAAAGCTGTCTGTTTGGTATGCAATGTGTAATCGAATGCTTCCCTCTTTCATTTTACAATATTACGAGGTATTTTTCATAAAAGTCAGTTTCATATAATTGATAAATTAATTTTTTCAACGTAACGATAGCTTTTTTTTCAGCAAACGTTGTTTTAATGGTTTTCCAGGATATTTGTTTCAAACGGTTTCAAATTTGTTCTTGTTATTCATCCACTCCATTCCATGAATTGTTATTCATCGGAATGGAGTGGGTGTATTTCATGGCTGTAATATAAACGCAGATCTAGATGAGAACAACAAAACCTTTGAATAAAACGCCAACACAAACAAGCGTTTATATTCTTTGAACACAAACACGCATGCTCAGTCTAACTCAGTCTGCTCGGCATCCTGCGGCATCAGCCTGTAATGTTGGCTTCTGTGTAGTAATTCTTTGCCGCATAATATAGTGGCGCTAGTTACGTCTCGCTGAGCCTTACCTTCTTATCAGTTAGATATTCTTTGGTCTAGCTATAACACAGACAACAGCATAGCTAGATTCACGTGATCGAATGCTCAGAACGTGACCACCACAACTGAACTAAACGACTGAGTAAAGAAATTTGTCCATCGTTTAAATAAAAAAAATCGATTCACGAATCATATACGGTAGATGTCACAATAGTGAAACAGAAGAAAAAAATATGAAAAGCAAAAGAAGAAAGGAAGAGTATATAGCGTTGAAATAACACTGCAAAAGATATTCCGATTCGGTAAGTATTGTTGTCTGAACGTTTTTCAAGAAGAAAGCTTTTTGTATTTCCAAACTTATTGCCAGCATTGCAGAAAGCATAAGAAAAGGCATCAAAAGTATTTAAAAAATGCAGTTTCAGTTTCCTCAAGCCTACGATTGCGTACGACCGCGTGCCAAAATTGTTTCTATGCGCTCTTCTATACCATACTCCTGTGTTGTGAACTCAAGTGAAGTAAACTGTATAGAAAAAGATTTGAAGATATCGTAACGCACAGAGAAGAGAGGTACAGAGTGTGCACTCTAGAAGATCGTAAAGGAAATTCTCCACTTTGTCCGATGGCAACAGCATAATGTTAAACTCACATAGACGTTGGCGGCTCCACGGCCTGTTAATGAGAACTAAAAGTGAAGTCACAACTACGCTCCTCCCACTTTTTTACAAATGTCTCTCTCGACTTTCCTTCCCTGCGAGAGCCGCCATTTTCCTTACTTCCCGAGTTGGTTAGGTTCACTGCAGCGTGACTGACCGAGGAATTTTGCGGTAGGTGTAACGGAATTAGGCGTATATTCTTAATCGTAAGAACAGCACTTTGCAGTCGGGAATTATACTGAGAAATAAAGTACTAACTCTGACTTAAAAGAAACTAATAAATCTGTAGCAGCTTTCGTTCTCAAAATGCAGACCTTCGTCAACGCAACATACTACTGCCGGAATTTGAAAATAAACAACGGAAAAATATCAAAGCAATGGCAAATAAAAAGTAACAAACTGACATAATTGTATCACGAATCAAGCATCTGTAAACATCTGCCCGAAGGATCAAATGGAATTACGAAAAACAAAATACAGTAAGGGCTCTACTCTGATATAAATTTTACTTATATCGATTTTTAACAGTTAAAAGATAGACAAAGATTTCCTACATATAAAAGATGAAATAATTATCCGCCGAAAATAACTTCTACGAAATAACGAAAAGCGTTGTTATAATCACAGAATCACACAGTGGTAATGGTAGTAATAACAAGCAAAGTAACCAATTTCGAATTATGAGCGTTACAGTAGGGACGTTACGTCAGAAAGCACGTGGGGTTTAGTTCCATAAAGCGCCGACGGTGCTCTGCTATCGTTGTTTTTCCCCGCCCACCAATTTCCATAACTCTGGCTTGTGCACGCTCTGTCTCTCCATTCTCTGTGTCGTAACGGCTTCACGATGTATATAGCGTTTTGGTTCTGTTGGCAGTGTGTGTGTGTGTGTGTCCTGTGATGTTGATAATTGAAAATAAAGTATTTTATATATAGCAGCATCTCCTTCATTGCACGAACGTTGGACTATCCGAGGATATCTAGTGTCATCGCTAGGTATGAATTTTTCCTTAAGGCTCTACGAGACCCGCCATCTTGTATTACTGCCTTCTCTTGTTAATCAACGGGCAAGAGTATTTCAAAAATTGCTCGGCAGTTCTGCATATTTTGGAACACCGTTTGTGGCTAACGCAAGATATATGATAAATAAAGAGTTCCCTGGTTTCAGAATTTTTATTGACCTTTCCCTTCATTTTTTATCTTCAGCGAAAGTCGTACCAAGGCGTCTTCCATAGTTTCATTAATTAATAAAAATGATGAATTGCATAATTATGGTTATGTTTTAGAAAATATTAAGTATTCCAAGTTATAAAATGAAGCTATTTTAATCGATGTTCAAATTTTCATCCTTGGAAACGAAATAATTGTGTAGAAATTGTATACAGATGTTTTCCATTGGAAGTATAGGAAGAAAAATTACTTGAAGTCCACCTTAATGCTTTGAAATTGAACCCGATATTTTGTCGCCCGAACAGAGGCACTAGGTTAGGCTTGAGTGTTGTAATGGAGGGCATGAGTAGATTGAGAACGCCATTACGAAACAGTTTTACGAGGACTGCATGGCAGCTAGAGGAACAATTAGGTGTAGATCAACCTGGTGTTGAAGAAATTGCAACACGGATTTCGTTGTTAAATGAGAAATGGTTGAAACTTGACGCGAATGATAAAGAGATTATTTACTTTTTACAGAATGACCGCGCATGTACACAAGATACACTATCTACCAGCAAGTAATTGGACACCCCTGCAATCGACGATATCTGCGGTCCTGATGCACGTAGCGGCCGCCGCCGTTAAATATCGTGTGGGAAACAACAACGCAACCAATAGCATGCAAGATGCCACGCAGTTCGGAGCTCTCTGATTTCAAGAAAGGTTTAATCGTCGGGTATCACAGAAATGGCCGATCCATACGTAACATATCCAGCTAGTTGAAGTACCCAAAATCGACAGTGGCCTACGTGATTGGCAAGTGGAAGATGAGGGGTGACTGTCGGAATGTGCCCTGACCCGGCAGACCCACAAAACTGGGAGTTAGAGACCGACGGGTGCTGGCCAGAGAAACTCGGAAGAACCGCACCAAATCGATCGGCCACATCCGCGAGGAGTTTCAACAGGCATCCGGGAGTGTTCTTTTGATGAATACCATCCGTGAGGAATCCCATCTGCTCGGTTATCATGGACGTGCTGCCGCCCACAAGCCTTTGATCAGCAAGTCCAATAGCGCTGCTCGGCTAAAGTGGACCGTTGAACAGTGGGAACAGGTTCTCTGGAGCGACGAATCAAGGTTCACCCTCTACCGTTCAGGTGGTAGGGTCTGGGTTTGGCGTCTGCCTGGAGAACGCCTCCTGCCGGAATGTATTGTGCCAACTGTGAAGTTCGGCGGCGGTGGAATTATGTTATGGGGGTGTTTCTTCTGGTATGGCACGGGACCCTTGGTCGCAATTCCTGTTAGACTCAACGCCGAGACCTACTGCACCATTTTGGATGTCCATGCGCTTCCTACGTTGTGGCAGTTTTACGGGGTGGACCCATGTTACTTTCAGGATGACAATGCCACCTGTCATGTTGCGAAGTCCACCCTGGCTTGGTATGGTGACAATGGGGTTAATCGAATGGACTGGCCTGCGCAGAGCCCGGACCTTAACCCTATCGAGCTCTTCTAGGACGAGTTCGAGCGTCGACTTAAGGGGTGCCCTCACTGTCCGAAATCGGTGAAGGAACTGACCTGTCTTCTCCAAGCCGAGTGGAAGAAAATGCCGCTAGCCGTCGTACAACGCCTGGTTGAGAGTATGCCCAGGAGCTGCGACTGTAATCGCCGCTCATGGAGGCTCCACCAACTATTGAAGATGAATAAACTTCGTTTTCCTTTGCTATTGCAAGTGTCCAATTACTTGTTGGTAGATAGTGTACTTTCAATAAAGGATATGAAACTATTGAGAATTATGCAGAGCGGTATATTGTTTTGAAATCAAAAGCAAAAAGGCTTTTACGCAAACCAGACATGGAGGGCACTAGTGTCTCAAATGTTTCTGTCTCCAAACGGAAGTACAATGTATAAACTCCCAAAGATTGAATCACGAAAGTTCAGTGGTAATATTAAAGAATGGCTAGGATTCTGGGGTCAGTTTAAAAAAATTCACGATGACGAGGATATTGATCCCAAAGAAAAATTCCAAAACTTGACTCAGGCAACAGCTGTGGGGTCACGAGAACTCGTAGAGTGTTTCCCACCCACAGCAAAGAATTATGAACAAGTTACTGAATGTCTGAAAGCGAGATTTGGGAAAGATGAGACTCTCATTGAAGTTTATGTTAGGGAGCTACTCATCCTAGTATTGAGTAATTTCATGAATCGATGTCAAGGATCCTCAATAGCCAATATGTTTGACAGTAGAGACATTTGAGAGCTCTCGAAACTTAAGGGGTCACTTCCGATAAATATCAGTTATGCTCTATCCTCTTGCGGAGTCATGTTTAACAGAGGATATTATTAGGATCTGGGAACGAAACCTAAGTTTGACTACTAATGACGATGCCACTAATAAGTTAACCACTTTAACGAAGTTTCTCAAAACAGAAGTAGAAGGAGAAGAAAAAAATTCTACGGCAAAAGGTAGTTTTGGTTTTGAACTAAAACGTAAAGGAAGGTCTCTAAAATTACCTGCAGATAGCGAAATGGATGTTCCAACTGCAATTGGCCTCTTCGCCGGAGATGAGAATAATGACCGATCAGTCAGGGCAAAACCCTGTCGTTTTTGTGAAAAGGCCCATGATTCACAGAGCTCTAGGTATGCCTTAAAATTGACACTAGAAGAAAGAAAGAAACTTCTATCTAAGAAAGGATCTTGTTTTTCATGTTTAAAAACTGGTCATCGAGCTCACAATTGTAGAAGTAAAATAAATTGTACTAAGTGTCATCGTCACCATTTTGCTCTCATGTGTCCGGTCGAAAAAGTACCAAGTGATTTGAATATGGAGGAAGTTTCTACTAATGAAAGGAGTATTTGTACTGATAACGCCTTGGAAAATCGAACTTGTAAGAATAAAATTTTGCTGCAAACTTTGTATGTTTATCTTCGAGGAAAGGAAGGAAGGCGTAGGTACAGGGTAACAGAGATCATATATCAGTAAACGTGTAGCTAAGTTAATGGGATACGATGTTATAAGTCAAGAACAAGTAATTCATGATCTCTTTGGAGGGATTGAAGTCCCTCAGAAGCATTTTCGCTACCGAGTGTTTATGAGCAATATACAAGGAGAGTATCAGTGCAATTTTGAAGTTTTGGATCAGGATAGAATTTGTACCAATATTCCCTAGCCAAAGATCAGTCCGTGGATAAAAGAGATCTCCGATCGAGGCGTCCTATTGAGTGGAACTTTAGTTCCCGAAGAACAGAAGTCCGTAGAAGTAGACATACTAATAGGGGCTGATGTAACTGGAAAGCTATTTACTGGTAGAGTGGAACAATTCACAAACGGTCTCGTTGCAGTTGAGACTCGAGTTGGTTAGACTTTGATGGGAAAACTGCCCATGGGAAACAGAGCCCAGGACGGCAATTTGATAAACCTGTCTTTGCACTCGAATACGCAAAAGATATCGGATTAGTAGTATCTCGACACCCTTGGAATTCGTGATTCAGTAGAGGAGGAAGACAGAAAGAAATTGGAAGATGTTTTACTGGAGCAATTTCACCGCACTTTAAGAAGAGATGAATGTGGTCGATATGAAGAACCACTCCCCTGGACGGAAGGGGATTCGCTGCTTCCGGATAACAAAGTTATGGCAGAAAAGAGATTGAAATCCACTGTTAGAGCACTGCAGTCGAAGCATTGCTTAGAAACATATGACGCTGTTTTTGGCGAGTGGTTGGAAGAGCATGTTATTGAACTCGTTCCTCAGGAGAAAAAAACAAATCTTGTTTGCCATTATTTGCCTCATAGAGCAGTTATCAAAGATAGTGCCACGACCAAAATTCGACCAGGTTTCGATGGGAGAAAAATTTGGACTCCTTGAATGACTGCCTAGAAGAGGGACAAAATTACGTGTACCTAGTACCTATTGTTCTAAATAGATTTCGACTGAAAAGAATTGGTGCTATTGCTGATATTCGAAAAGCGTTCTGACAAATTATCTTAAAAAAGAAGGATAGAGACTCTCTTAGTTTCTTTTGGTAAGAAAATGAAAACCCAGAGAATTTGAGTCTTTCGTCACTACGTGTCGTTTTTGGAGTGATCTCGAGTCCTTTTTTTTAGGGGGGGTGAGTGACGTTAAACTATCATCTTGACAGAGTTCCTACGCATTTAAAAGAAGTTGCGGCGAATTGAAAAAATAGACGTATGTAGATTACTGCGTGACAAGCGTTAACAATGAGGCGCAGCTAAAGACTTTCATCAAACAGTCTAGAGAAATCATGTCTCCAGCGATGTTTGATCTTAGGGGATGGAGATAGAATTTTCCTGATCTCAAGTTTCCACAAGAGAACTCCGAGGAAGTAGTCATTTCGAGAATAACACCCACGGGGATCATACCTGAACAGGAAGCAGAAGAGGACACAATTTGAGTCCTCGGTCTAATTTGGAGTCCAGAAAGATACTCAATCCGTTGTGACGTGAAGAGCCCGATTGATGGCTACGAAGGAACTGTTACCAAAAGATTAGTTTTATCTTTAGCTCAACGAATTTTTGATCCTATCAGATTCACGAACCCAGTCACTTTAACTCTCAAACTAGAGCTTCAAGAATGTTGGCGAACGAAATTAGCGTGGGATACTGAGCTACCGGCTGATTTTGCTCGAAAGCTTCGAAAGCGGCAAGAATCACTAAGCCATTTGAGTAATTTTGAAATTCCTAGAAGACTAATCGGATTCTGAGGCAGTTATCCCTACATGTTTTTTGTGATACTACTCAGCTCGCATATGCTGTATGTATTTTCCTTAGGACAGAGAGTAAAACGGAAGTCCCTTGTCAGTTAGTGCAAGCAAAAGCACGAGTTGTACCTTCGAAGCCTGTAACGATTTCAAGGCTTGAATTACTAGCGTGCTGCATGGAAGCTCGACTAATGATTTCCGTTAAGGTTTGTACTTACAGAGTAGTACTATTGGTCAGAATCGATAAATGGCCTTTTTTGGATAAAAAATAAAGAAGCTTTGTAACGTACCAGGAGATGTGACGTACCTGCCAGAAGGACGCACACGACATAGAGGCAGATAGGAATCAGAATAAAACGTCCGCGTAGCTCAATTGGTAGAGTGACTTATTCCGGAATGAGGGGATCCGGGTTCGAATCCTGGCGTGGACAGAAATGACGGAGAAATTTACTTCGTTATAATGGCGCCCGAACAGGGACCCAATTATAATGAATTAGGTTTTACTGGTTTGTTGTGTGGTAATTGATATTATGATGAATAAAGCTTTACTGGTGGTACTTAATGGAGACACTTAATGACAGAGACCCAACGGCCAGACAGAGGTCTGACAGTACTATGAACTGAGAAAAACGTACTTACTTAAAAATCTTTTATTAGGAAACTCCTGGTATCATCCAACACACACACTACTAGTCACACTAATCGTATCACAATAATGAAGAAGAACCTAATCACATAAAACGAAGCTCTCGGCACAAAATAACGTAGCTCTTTTCACATCGAACAAAACCTCTCCACATATAACAAAAGCTCTCCTCGCACATAAACAAAAGCTATCCGCATATAAACAAAAGCTCTCCTCGCACATAAACAAAAGCTCTCCGCATATAAACAAAAGCTCTCCTAGGTATCGTTGAACGTGCCTATTTATACTGCCTACCACACGTCATGACTACACTCGTTGCCACATATCATTCAGCAGGAGAAATAACATCTCGTTAAGTAAGAAGATAATTTACATAGGAAAATAAAATAACAAGAGATAGTAAAATAAAAAGGAAACTGAATCTAGAGTATACGTTACAGCTTGGACAACATTTGTAATGAATAGAGTAATTGAAATAAGGTCTCTGAGTAATGAGGATGACTGGCATCATGTACCCGGGATCTTGAATCCAGTTGATCCTCCATCCAGAGGGTGTTCTCCTGAAATCTTGATAGAGAGGCGATGGTGGGAGGGCCCCGATTTTTTGAGAAAACCAGAAGAAGAGTGGCCTAGGATTGTCATTTCACCCTCCACAGAAACCATTAATTCAAAGAAAAAAGAAGTATTGTGACGTACATCAATACAGAGAGTGAAAAGGACAAATACTATAATCGACTCTCTTCTTTTATGACCATCGTTCGTGTCCCGGCTTGGATTTATAGATTTTTCAGAAATTCTAGATCTAATTGGGTTTCTCGTATATCCTGGGTGATCTGAGTATGGACGAGATAAGGAAGGCTGAGGTCATTTTGATCAGATGTATTTAACGAGAAGGATTTCCGAAGGATATCAACGATAACAAAGTCCGTTCTTTGCAAACTGTAATTGACGAAAACGGAGTCCTCAGGATAAAGTCACGCATCTTGATGAGGGAAGATACGACATCTTTTCGTTATCCTGTGATCTTGCCTTCGGATCATCCGGTTGTACACAAACTCATTTCCTGGAGTCATGAAAAGCTTGGACATGCTGGAACACAACTTTTAATGAATAATCTAAGAGAAAATTACTGGATATTGAAAAGTAGAAAAACGATCAGACAAATTATACACAAATGTGTTCATTGTCGAAGGTTTACTGCATTCGATTCAGAAGTATAAGCTACCCCCTTGCCTGAAGATCTGATCGAGTCAGAGAGGCCGCCGTTTTCGAAGTTGTGGTAATGGATTTGGCCGGACTTCTGATACTGAAGGCAGGTCAAAAGGCGTGGGTTGTGCTGTTTACTTGCGCTGTCTTTAGAGCTGTACCTCTTATACTGGTGACTTCCCTAACGACTGGAATTTTTGCAAGCACTCAGGCGTTTTGTCGCTCAAAGGGGCCGACCCTCCACTATCTATTTGTATAACGGTAGTAATCTGAGCGGAGCTGATGGCGTTTTGAAGAAGATTGATTTGGAAAAATTACAGTCTGAAGCCACCTTGAAATATATAACTTGGAAATTCATTCCTCCTTCTGCCTCATGGTGGGGAGGATGGTGGAAGAGGCTAATTGGTATGATAAAACAAAACAGACCTTGCGTAGAGTTCTCGGCCAGGCTTCTCTTGGATACGAAGAATGGAACACGGTGCTTTGTGATACAGAAAGTTTGATTAATTCTCATCCTTTGACATATCTTTCTGAAGATGGTGAAGATTTGATTCCCCTCTCGCCATCTATGTTCTTACAAGATATTAGAGACGTTGGTGTGCCTGATATAGACCATACAGATGTTGTCAATGTGCGTAAAAGATACTTATATGTGCAGAAGTCTCGTCAGAACTTGAGGAAGCGTTTTCGATCTGAGTATCTTGGCTATCTCAGACAGATGTCTAAATTCATTAAAACTCCAAGGTTAGCGTCAGTTGGAGACATTGTACTCATCGGTTATGATAATTTGAAGCTGCTACAGTGGCCACTAGAAAGAGCCATTGATGTCTTCCCCGGAAAGGATGGAACCATCCGAGTGGTAAAGCTTAAAACAGCTTCTGGAGTGCAACTACGACCTGTACAGGGACTTTTCCAGCTGGAGGTGTCGGGACCAGACGCTTCCTTGTTGAAGAAAACTGTTCCGGAATCTAGAATATGTGCACAGAGTCAAGCTACAGAAGATCCGGAGTGCTGTGCTGCTTCGCAACCACAAGTTTCAACAGTTTCCAGTGATCAACCTGTGGTTTCTACCGGAAGCGGACGTGTGGTGAAGCTGAGAGAAAAACTGAACTTATAACCTGATAGACTTTTGGCGACCAGAGTTTGAGTTCATGTTGGTGAGAACTCAAGGTGGGAAGATGTCGGGAATTACGTCATTGTATTGTGAACTCAAGTGATCTGAACTGTATTGTGATCTCAAATGAAGTAAACTGTATAAAAAATGATTCGAAGAGATCGTAACGGCTTCACGATGTATATAGCGTTTTGGTTCTGTTGGCAGTGTGTGTGTGTCCTGTGATGTTGATAGTTGTAAATAAAGTATTTTATATATAGCTGCAGCTCCTTCATTGCACGAACGTTGGACTAGCCGAGGATATCTAGCGCCATCGTAAGGTATGAATTTAGCCTTAATGCTTTGAAATTGAACCCGAAAAAAAGAACCATTAAAGCGCCTAATGCAGTAAAATTCTAAAAAAATCAGCAAAAATTTTATCCTGAACTTCCACTTTTGCCATTGAATGCTGGGTATGAGAAGGTTCTATATAAACAAAGCGGAATGATGCATGCGGAGTCGGTAAGTATTTGAAAACCGTTCTAAATCGGAAGACTACCTTGCTGTTATACAGTAGACATGGTCACGTTGATCTATTAAAGGAACCAAATAGTGGCGTGCGGTGAAACTTACAGTGGTGTCAAACATTAAGAACGAAAAGGAGAAATTAGCATAACAGCGGAACGAGCAGACAGAACGGACCGAACGACCACTCAGGAGATAGAATAGGGTCCGGTACGGTAGGGCATGCGCATATATGCAGCATGACGTAGGGGGGAGTGTCGGAAGGGTATAAAGCACACGGGTGGTGTACGCTCAGTAATTCGGTGAAAGCTATTGCCCAGTGTTCATCGGTTTGAACGACGTCGAGTTGCTGCCACCGTGTGATATGGCCAACAGGCAATTCAGTAGACGATATCTGGATGACTTTACCCGAGGTCGCGTCATTGAGAAGTTGGAAGAAGGTCGAAGTGTGACTAGTGTGGCCGAGGAGTCCGGGATCGCTCATAGCATCGTTTCACGAGCTTGGAGAACATTTCAAACGACAGGAACAGCTGTCCGAGAGTTTAGCAGTGGTCGTCCACGAGCAACCACGGCGGCGCACGACCGGTATATTGTCCTATAGGCGAGAAACGACAAACGGCAGACAGCGGGAGAAATCGTAAGGCACATGCAACAGACAACTGGCGTTTTACCGTGGCCAGGAGGCTGCAGAAAGGTGGTCTATTTGCACGACGACCAGTACGGTGTGTGACATGAACGCCTGCTCATTGGAGACGGCGGTTTCTGTGGTGCCAGGAACACAAGAACTGGACACATCAGCAATGGGGTCGAGTTCTCTTTACGGATGAGAGCCGATTTAGTCAGACGAGCGATTCCGGACTTATACACATCTGGAGAGAGCAGGGAACACGCAATCACACCTCCTATATAATCGAAAGGGACCGGTCTGGAGGTGGCGGAGTTCTCGTTTGGGGTGGTATCATGTTTGGTAGCCATACTGACCTCCACATCTTCCAAGGAGGTTCAGTCACTGGTGTCCGCTATTGTACCGAGGTTCTTCTGCCTCACGTGCGTCTGTTTATAGGTACTGTGGGTCCTGAGTTCCTCTTCATGGACGACAACGCTGCACCTCATTATACAGTGGCTGGCGCAGAGCTGTTGGAAAGTGAAGATATTCAACGCATGGATTGGCTCGCAAGGTTCCCGGACCTAAATCCAAACGAACACGTGTGGGACCTTCTCGGGAGACGCTTGGCAGCACGTCACCAGCAGCCAGCAGCGATTCCGCAGCTGCGATTGGCGCTACAAGAGGAATGGGCCGCGATGCCTCAACAGCCCCTTGACAACCTCGTCCTTAGCATGGACAGACGTTGTAAATCCTGCAACTCAGTCAGGTGATCATATCCCTTACTAAAGACTGTATTTTTCTTGGCAGCCGCCTGTCACATGGATGTTTCTGTCTTCTGTCCAGTTGTGCTCGAAGCTACCTTTTCAATATAGTGCCTTTGTATCCTTTGGACCATCAGAGGACTTTTCCGTTCGATGCCACGTATTGTTGCGGAATGTACAGTGTATAGCCCAGCATAACTGTCATACGCCCTGCTGATTCAGGCCGCTGTATATTTTTCGAAAGGGGGGGGGACTAGAGAGAAAAGTATAAAACACAACCTTGTATTTTTGACACTAGATCTGCGGTGATTGATCATTCTCCACTCAAAGAATTTGAAACTGTATTGCGAAATTTAAAGGGCTGAGGGAGGAGATTTATTACTTTATTACTCGCATTTAGGATAGGTACGGTGGTGTACTTTTCTAGCTAAAGTGACTGCATTAGAATCACAGCAGAAGGATCTTTCCTCAATTTGTTCAGAAATGTTTTTCTTTTTCAATAGAAATGAGAGCAATGCAGAAGAAGGGCCGTGACTAGCAAGCAGCAGAGAGAGCTCGGCCTTCCTGCAAAGCAAGAATGCCCACTACCCCGGAAAATGGACTTTGCTGTAAATCATTTTTACTTTAGGTGGTTTATGAAAAAAAAAGTTGTATTTCATTATAAGCATAAATACTTTACCTTATTTATTTGTGTATTCATGTTTAAAAAACAAAAACAAAATTTAAATGAATAATGATAACTCAAACTCACTTTTTTAAGTGAAACAATAGCTACAGCTGCGCCAATGACTCTTCCGCATGGGCACCGGTCTTGTTACTGCTAAAGGTCAGGCAAGAGAGAAATCTTTCTTTTTTCTTGGAGGAACGTAAAATATGAAAGAGCATTACAAAGAGAGAGAGAGAGAGAGAGAGAGAGAGAAAGATGCGGAGTTGGAAACGTAGTTGCGCATATGGATGAAACACTGTTCGTCGTTTGATAAGTGACTGTGAGATGTTAAGCTGCTGTTAAAAACTTCCAGGTGGTTAATTGCCTACAAAGAAAGGTTGTCGTAGGAACACTTTAGCTGGATGTATCCTTCTATGCGATGTAAAACAGGGCTAAAGAAAATCTTTTACGTGAGAGAGAGAAAGAAAACTTTCAACTTCTTCCTGTTCATTGTTTTGCAGTCAGTAGAAATGGTTTTGCAATGCATGTGTGTCAAAAGTATATATTACTGGTAATCTGAGGGCTTTTGGTTTTCGAGTGGGAAAAGAAGGTTTGGAAGTTGACCTCAATAAGAAAATTTTACCTTCGAGAACCATCGAAGGATAGAGAAGAAAGAGTCGGAATTCGGCATCAATAACTGCTCGATACATTTCGTAGAACCATGCAAAGGAACAGAATAGTTAAGTAAATAATAAATAAGTAGGTTTTTTTCTTTTTGCCATACTAGATGGGAGTTATCTTTCCTCCAGCGATAATAACCGTGCGACTCATCCATCGTCTAACAACTGACAATGCAATTTATTTTTTGCGTTTCAAGAGAGTTTTCTTTCGTTACCCGCCCTCCCGAATTAACTAAGCTAAACTTGCATCAGATCAGCTTACAGCCCCTCCTGGTTAATCAGCTTACAGCCCCTCCTGGTTAATCAGCTTTCAGCCCCTCCTAGTAAATTAACTAAGATCTGGCTACGGCCCTGAGTAGAAGGCCTGTCTTGCAGGCACGGACTGGGCCTCCGGGACAACTCCCGGTGGGCTGCTGTACTCTGGTCTGGTAGGTCCCAAGCTAGTTCTGAAAAAAAGTTCAAATTTTTTTCTATGCTTCACCATGCTTATGAAAGAAAATTGTTATACTGAAAGACAATTTGTTTACCTCTTAACGTCTTAAAAAATTAAAATAAATGAGAGACCTAGGTACCAAATGGTCTGTAAGCCAAACACAGTTTTTCGTGCAACCCCTTCCCCCGACTTACTAAGTTAAGATCTGTCCCTTTTGACTTATTTCCTGTATCGCACCGCACTTTCGCTGATTGTAGTTGAATAGCCCTGCAATAAAACGGGTGTTTTCCGCTGGTGCGTATTCCTGTATGTCCTGGAGACTATTCTGAAAGCGGTATCTGAGGGTAACAGTATCCCATCAGAAGCAGCAAAATTCCAATGCCAGAGCAAAACTTTGTTCGTTGGCGTTACCATGCAAGAAATTTAGGCGAAGTACGAAGTGTGTATTTTTACTGCGACACCAGAAAATTGCCACGGATCCTCAAGCCATTATGATACAGATGTGTTTCTTGGAGTTTTCTTTCAAGACGTCCAAAGGCCGACACTAGGGGATGAGGAGGGATGCAGTGCGACTTTTCTGTTTTGTTGGGTTTGAAATTCCTAAGCTCATTCTTTCTCGAAACTTTGCCTGGTCACTAGTAAGTACTGTATAAAGTAAGTTTTTTTCGTGTGCGAGATTGGTGTTACGCTATGTCTAAAGCCATGACTAAGGAAATGTTGAACTAAAGGAGAATATGATGCAACAGATGCACGAAATAGCTCTAAATTGATGATTTACGGTCAGAAACCAAGCTTATGATAGCCTTCTATTGGTCCAGGCAACGAATGATAACATCCACAATATAGCACTGCTTTACTTATAATACCTTAGCTATCTATTGTATAAACTCGCTTAACAAAGATCGAACATCTCCACACATACACATACACACCAAGGAACTGCTGTATCGTCCTTTTTATCTATCATTCTTATCACATTCATACGTCACTCTCTCTGACCTGAAAAGTGTCGCCAACCTCATTCATGTGAGAGAGAAGATGTCACGTTAAGTTTGGAAAGTGTAAAAGAGAACAAACTCAAATTTACATAGGAAAAGGAACTAAAAGTGGAAGTCAAATCAGAATAAACGTCACATCATCTCCCTCGTACTGTTTTTTTTTTGAAGTTTTTGTTGTGTCAAGAACTTATCGATTTAGCAAAGGTCTCCGTTCAAAACATAATCTGGTCATTCGTGCAAGTCATTCAGATAAGAACTTACCCATTAATGAAGATATTCGTTGAACAGTTGCTAGCAGCTGACTTCAAATCAGTATACAAATCTTCTAAACATAGAAAATATCGTATAGACATACTAACACAGCATCATGAGATATAGTGACATCTCTCCAATACCCTAAACATGCATTGACATACGGTGCAGATAACCAAGATGTCTAACGAAGAAACACATTTCAATATATCACCAACTTTCATAGCAAAAACATTAAACTTTCTGTACAATATCAAATATATCCATGTTATAGGTACAAATCGTGCTAATTGTTTTCCCACAATACGTGCGAACAACTTTAATCAATACATATGCAAGAAGTGGCATTGTAGTAAAAAAAACTGCGTAATGCAGAAAAAACAACAACAATAGATTTAGCGCTGAGTTAATTTACACATTCTTAAACACATGATAACTTCTCAGGGAAGACGAAACATTCAAACTAAGTTATTAGATGCTTAAATTAATTCCCGCTGTTTTTTGCCACACAAACACCTGTGTGGTGCCACAGAACGGTACAGGATAGTCTATTCAAAGTAGTGTTCATTCGCAGCTACGATCCTTTCCCACCTTTGGGGTAACAAATAGATTCCGCGGTAGAAAAATGCAGGTTCTTTCGAGGCGAACCATTCATCGAGCCATTTTTGGATATCCGCGACAGAAAGGAAGTGCTGCTCTGATAGGCCATGTTGTATCGACCGGAACAAATGGAAGTCAAAGAGAGCAATGTCCGCGGAATAAGGCGGGTGGAGTAAGAAGTCCCAGCCAAGTGCCTCCAAGAGTTCCTTCACGGATTTGGCGACATGAGGTCTAGCGTTGTCGTGGAGAAGAATATCCTTGTCATATGGGATCCAGTTTCCGAGCTTCTGGATCATTTCCATTGCCTTTAAACGTTTGCTAACCGTTGACTCATCGACCCGCAGTGTTTCGGACAACTCGTGGAGCGTCTGTCGGGAATCCTCGTTCAATAAGGCCTCCAATGTGCCATCTTCGAACTTTTTCGGCCGCCCAGGGCGTTCTTTGTCCTTCACGTGATGTTCGTTGGCTTTGAAGCGTCGGAACCACTCTCTGCATGTTGTTTCAGATAGGGCATGTTCCCCATAGGCCTGCAGTAGCAAACGACTACTTTCCGCTACAGATTTCTTGAGATGAAAGCATAAGACTAAAGCTTCCCGCAAATGCTCCTTTTTTGGTACGAAACTCGACATCGTGAATGTGATACAAACTCGTGTTCTGTGCCCTCCGATCGCGTGTCACACACTGCTTCGCCCAGACTACGGACAGTACGTGCGTGTGCAAGGAAGGTCACGTGTGGCCCTGGTCACAGCGCACCACTTCTGCGCTCTATTGGGCAACAGCGAGAATTAATTCGAGCACCTAGTAGCTGAACCTAGAACATTTAAGCACAGAAAAATGTTTTAAATTTAGTTTGTTGAAAAAAACTGCACTTTGCAGAAAGAAAAACCCAACAACACAACAAGTGTCAAGCACAACAAGGTTAATCATAGAACAACAACACAAAACCTTTTAATCGAACACTTGGCGGTCAGGGCCGACTTCGGACTACTCCCATGCATTTGCACACCGAGTTTTAGATGGGATAGGGAAATCCTGGAAACCCCTACCCTGGGAGTTAAGCATCTATAGATATCAACAGAAAGGCAACGGCTGATATCAAACTCATGCCGAAAAGGCAACATTTACAATGCAAATTGACAACAGAATTTTAGTACAATGAACTTGCTATTCGCAAATTAAAAAAAATCCGTGTGGCGCTACTCCAAAAAAAAAAAAAAAACTAACTTTAAACTTTTCGTGAACAAATTGGTGTTTACACATGTTCCATGGCAGTGGGAAAACTTAGCTGACTGACAAGGTGACATGGCATTTGTTGCAATTTTGCCACGCTGGCAGAAAAAGGCAAGATTTTTTTTTGATTGGAGGTTTAACGACCACCGTGAGCAACTCAATGGGCTATAAGCAGTCGCCCGTCCCTAATTTAAGGTCACTGGTTCCAGGGAAGGGAGAGAGCCAGTGCCGTAAGACAAACACAACATCCATGCCTCACCGGGATTCGAACCCGGACCCCGTTCGGACAAATGATCAGAGGCCATCGCTTAGACCACTGCGCCACCGGGGCGGCCAAAGGCAAGATTTGATGAGTGCTATTGAAATGCAAAAAAATTTAAGCACTAGCACAAAAAATTGCCGTATATGAAGTCAGCCTTTTTCACAAAAAAATTATCAGATACATATCACTGAGAAACTTCGAGAAAATGCTCAAGTAAATAGTCTTTCTATAGAGCAAGGCTCTATATAGCAAAGGTTCCTGGGTATTGACAAAGTCAATTGTACGAAATAACAAAACAAATTGGAACAATTTACCTTTTAGTGGCGTATAAGATTTGCGTAGCAATACGCTTGATTTGTTGTCGGGGTGACAACGGTGCACTTCAAGCTTCACGCTTCAAAGGCCCACGTGGAGAATCACTGGATCGCAGGGATGTGCCTGGTTTCCTTGTTGACAGAGCAAGTTGACCCGAAGAAGCGGGGTCATCAGGCTGACTCAAGGAGGTTCCGCAGGCTGACTCAAGGAGGTTCCAGGCTGACTTGGAGACGATCCAGGAATCGGAGACGACTGTACATCAGGCCGTTTCTTTGGCGGGCGAAGAAGCGGTGTAAAGGCAAAAGGGTGCTTCCGTGGACGACGAAGGATAGTCGATGTAGGTACTTGGTCCGTCCGTACCGAGCGGAGATTCTAAGGATGGAATCTGGGCGGATATAAAGGCTGAACTCGTCGTCTGGGTTGCGAACTAATACTTGAAGCTGCAATGTGCGTGTGCGGAACAGGAGGGGAAAATTCAAGTGGCGGACGCTTGCTAGGTTTTGAGGGCACAGATGGTGAAATGGGACGTTTTTGCCCTACTGTAGACTAACTAAATGTTACTGAAGTAGGTAACTGCTCAATGGAAACAGAAGCAGGGGTTTTCTCACTTGGAGACTGATGAACCTCAACTATAGTGTCTGATGAATCAGTGTAAACAAGAGGTACGGCTCTTTTGGTCACAGGAGAGATACAACTACCTGAAGAAGATGAAACGTCAGTTATTTGCCTTTTTAATGACTTAGACGTAGGACCAAACGGGGGCACCGTGCGTGAAGAAGTAAAAGAAGCAATTGATTTTGTGGGAAGCAGATGAAAATGAACCATGTTGCACATGACGAGAATACCCAGAGGAACTGGAAGCACTTGAAGGGGATTTCTCGTGTCTTGAGAAGGCAATAGACGGAGGAGTAGAAATGATTGTAGCACCCAGAGTGAATGGGAGAATGTCAGAATGAGAATCTTGAAAAGAAGTTGAAGGAAAGACCTGCTCAGACGAAGGTAGAGAATCCGGCAGGACATGGCTGTGGTCAATAATTTCATCATCAACAGTAGAGGCTTGTGAAGGAGTCTCACCCTCTGCCTGAGGATTCCTACAAGACTTGGGGTCGATAATTGCAGAGATATCTCGAACATAGAATTTTCTCCATTGCTGCACATGGGCAAACTGTTGGAAGCCATCTGGCTTCTTTAATACTACATTATTATTTTACAATTCCGCCAATTCAAAAAGACCTTCATATACGGATGCAAATTTCCTCACAAACGTATGTGCAACGGAAGATTGAAAATGCGTTTCTAACAATACCAGATCCCCAACTGCGAAATCTGGTTCTCTCCTTTTTGCATTATAGTGTCGAGCTTGATTTAAATGAGCTCGAATGATAGCAGCGTGTGCTTTTTCTGCCAGCAGTTTCTTTACAGACTCCGGTATTGGTTGGTGGTTAATTTCATTCACAATGCCAGTTAAATTTTCAAAGGGGCTACGAATATTGCGCCCGAGAAAAAATTCAGCGGGCGTAACCCGCGTTGACTCATGAAAAGATGAGCGAAGGGCGAAGCAAAACAATTCAACATGTTCGTTCCAACGCTCATGATTATTGCCAATGAAAGTTGAGATCATCTTTAGTAAAGTTCGATTAACACGCTCGGCCGGATTGGCTTGAGGGTGATATGGGCTGATAACTTTTTGTGTTTTATCTGGAGCCTCGCGCACATTCTCCCGAATAACTCTGAAATGAACTGAACCTCGTGGTCCAAAAGTACGGGGACAGCCAAAACGAGTAAAAATATTTTGTATAAGAGTGTCACATATTACATCAGCTGCTTTGATGGGGAATTTCTTTTATTGGAGGTTTAACGACCTCCGTGAGCAACTCAGTGGGCTATAAGCAGTCGCCCATCCCTAATTTAGGGCCACTAGTTCCAGGGAAGGGAGAGAGCCAGCGCCGTAAGACAAACACAACATTTATTCATCACCAGGATTCGAACCCGGACCCATCTCGGACGAATGATCAGAAGTCATCGCTTATACCACTGCGCCACCGGGGCGGCAATGGGGAATGCTTCCACTCATTTAAAAAAGTTATCTGTGACAACTAAAATATAACAAGACTTAGTTTTAGTTGATAATGGATAAGGGCCCAATAGATATAGTTTCAAAAACATAATTACTAGAACTAGAAATAAGGTGACCGGCCGGTCGTTTCTTATCATAATTGTACTTCTGACAGTACTCACATGAGCGAATGTATGCGTGTATACTATCGTACATGCCTGGCCTGTAGGCTACGTCTCTAAGCTTGCCACGAGTTTTTCGTATGCCTAAGTGGCCGGAAAGAGGAATGTCATGAAACTCGTGTAACAGAGCCATGCGGAGAGACTGAGGTATCACAGGGCGATACTCAGCTCTCGTATTCACAATTTTTTTGTAATACAAAATACCATTGATGGTCTCATAATTTTGACTACGACCCGCTAAAGAGAATTCACTCTGAGCAGAAGAAACAGCGAGCAAAATATTTCCCCAAAATCTGGATCATTCAGCAGCTCAGAAATTATCTGCTCCCTTGAAGTGATTTTAGAGATTAGAAATAAGGAGGGAGGTTCAGTATCCGCCTGGCCACCAGAACTGACCGGACAGCGAGACAGTGCGTCTAGCAGTTGGTTAGACAGAATCTGCACATTGAATTCCTGAAGCCTAAGTGTCCACTTCAGAAGTCTACTATAAAGATTTTTAGCAGTATTTAAATATTGTAATGCCGAATGATCCGTGATGACATTGACAGTTAAGTGATTGAGATAGCATTTAAATTTTGTAACTGCAAACAAAATAGCTAAGCGTTCTCGCTCAGTAGCAGAGTAATTGCGTTCTGCTTTAAGAGTTCGAAAGGCATATGCAATAGGATGCTCTCGCTGAGATAATACAGCACCCAGACCAACACCTAAAGTATCAGTATAAATATCAAACATTTCTGTATGGTTAGGAAAGGCTAACACAGGTGGTGAAACTAAGGCATGTTTTAGATTATTAAAAGCATTCTCTGCCTCCGTGGACCAAGCAAAATGTCTATACTTTCGTTTTAACGCAAATAAGGGTTCGCATAGAGTAGCGTACCCCGGAACGAACTGTTGATACCACCCGGTCATGTCCAAGAATCGAGACAACTCTTTTGCTGACTTAGGCCTGGGGAATTCAGAAATTGGCTTAACCTTTGAGTCATCAGTTAAAAGACCATTGGGGGTGATTTTTAATCCCAGATATACCAGTTCGTCCCGTCCATTTGACATTTGGCAGGTTTTAATGTCAAACCCGCATTGTGTAAAAGCTCAAAAACTTGATCCAAGAGAGACAAATGCTCTTCAAAAGTCTCAGAAGAAATAATAATGTCGTCCAGATAGACATGGACATTAGGCCCGAGCACAGGACGTAAGACTGAGTCCATAAGGCGCTGGAAGGTGCATATGCCAATCCAAAAGATATTCTCAGAAACTCATATGCTCCAAACGGGGTAATGAATCTAGTTTTCTCCACTGAATTAGGGTGGACAGCGACCTGCCAATAGCCGTTAGCCAAGTCCAAAGTTGTTAACCGGTTTGTTGATGATAAATCCTGGAGAATATCGCTTATTATGGGTAATGGGTAACTGATAGCTTCAATCACAGAATTCATTTTCTGATAATCTACCACAAAACGATACTCCCCAGATTGTTTAGGAACAAGAAAAGCAGGTGCTGCCCAAGGGCTAAGTGATTCTTTAATAATCCCCGAATGGAGCATGTCCTGAATTTTTTTGAACACAGCTTTTCTCTGGTTCGGACATGGATAAGGCTTACATGCTATGGGACTAGCACCCTCCGTATCAATGGTGTGATACACCACCTGTGTGAACCCTGGCTTGTCTGAAAATAGCCCTGGTCGGCTGCTTAAAACCTGACCATGTTGGCTCTTGTGCTCAGGTAACAATCTCTCGCTCGCAAAGACTGGAAAAACATCAATAGGCTCATCTGGGGTGGGAGGACTAACCTCAAGCATCAAACGTGCCCATGCTCAAAGTCAAGCGTAAGTTTAAATTTTTTAATAAAATCCATCCCCAGAAAGCAATCAACGGGTAAATCTTGGAGCAAGACAAATGTATGTGAAAGTTGAACCTTGCCCATCTTGACAGGTAAATGGACTGAGCCAGAGATTGAAAAAATATTATTGTCATCACCTCGCAGACATTGCTAGGAGGGCTCGACTCAAGCGTTTGGAAAAGAAGCACCACATAAATCAAAAGATTTAATGCATAAATGTCAAATCCGGAATCTATCTTTGTGGATAACACCACTTGATCTAAAGTGACAAGAATGCCTGGCAACTGCGGGACTTGAATGGTTAAAAAAGATGTTTGAGGTCTTCAGAGATGCAAGGAGATAGAATCGACCCAAATACCTCCTACGGAAGTTTAAATTGGGGTGAATTTGATTAGCATGTCCTGGACGATCATGAAAATTTGCAGAAGCACCAGAACATGCTGAGTTGTAATAACGAGCAGGAGAGGCAGCATGAGTATCACTCGGCCTTCCCTGGCCCCCAGCACGGTGTTTAGGATATGTTTGGTCCAACAGGTAATAATTATCCCGGGGACGAGAAACTTGGCTGCTATGCTGATTCACAGATATAAAGTCAGGATGTCGCACCTCTGGTGCCCACCGATGTGGCGGCACGTATCTAGTCTCCTGATAGGAATTATCCACTTTCGATTGATAAGCAGCCTGTCTGGGCTGATTAAAAAATTAAAAAATTGTCCTTCTTGTGGAAAGTTCTGTTTAGGCTGCTGATAACTCTGTCTTTGAAGATGAGGTTCTTGGACCTGCCTGGGTTGGCGATATTCTTGGACCTGCTCGATTCGCGGTTTTCTTGGCGCTCAGGTAATGGGTTGTTCTGTGAAGATTGCCCTTTGCTGTGACGTTCTTCAAAAACTCGGATGAGTTTCAGACACTTGTGAACTGAAACAGGACGTCTAACTTCCAAAACCTCCTGCAGGAAGGGGTCCTGCCGCTGTAGTAAAGTGTCAATAATGTCAGAATCGACTGCTGCGGGATCCCATAATTTTTAAAGCCTAACTGTTTCCAGAGCAAACGAGACGGGACTAACTGACGCCCTCTGTCGCCTGGAAAACCGTTGTTGAGTAAGGCCGGCCTTATTTGTGCCAAATAAAAATACTTCCAAGAATTCAGCTCTAAATTAATGAAAGAAAACCTCTGGGTTCATCCGACGCCACTGTCTGTACCAGACCTTGGCAGTGTCTTGTAAACATGTGCCAGCAATAGGCACTTGGCAATCCACAGGAACATTATATAAATCGAAGTGTTCTTCGAGATCTTCAAGAAACTTAAGCGACCCGCCGTTTCCCCTGAATACAATGGAACCCACATGGGGTACATAATGAGCAAGAATTTTGCTCCTTCTTACTGGGAGCGGTGAGATGGATTGCTGTTCAGGAACTGCAGTTGAAGTAGCAGAGCACTTCAACTTCCTGCAGGAGGTTTTGGAAGTTAGACAGGACGTCTAACTTCCAAAACCTCCTGCAGGAAGGGGTCCTGCCGCTGTAGTAAAGTGTCAATAATGTCAGAATCGACTGCTGCGGGATCCCATAATTTTTAAAGCCTAACTGTTTCCAGAGCAAACGAGACGGGACTAACTGACGCCCTCTGTCGCCTGGAAAACCGTTGTTGAGTAAGGCCGGCCTTATTTGTGCCAAATAGAAATACTTCCAAGAATTCAGCTCTAAATTAATGAAAGAAAACCTCTGGGTTCATCCGACGCCACTGTCTGTACCAGACCTTGGCAGTGTCTTGTAAACATGTGCCAGCAATAGGCACTTGGCAATCCACAGGAACATTATATAAATCGAAGTGTTCTTCGAGATCTTCAAGAAACTTAAGCGACCCGCCGTTTCCCCTGAATACAATGGAACCCACATGGGGTACATAATGAGCAAGAATTTTGCTCCTTCTTACTGGGAGCGGTGAGATGGATTGCTGTTCAGGAACTGCAGTTGAAGTAGCAGAGCATGATTTTTGTACCTTGCGTATTCACTGCCTGATAAATCTGAACATCAGGCCTCGTGCTGTGCTACAGGAGAATTATGAGGTACGGTATAACGCTGAGTGCGTGGAGTATTATTAGGCACAACATAATATCTTGGGTGGTCAAAGAGATCGAGAGGATCAATGACATATGCCATTTCTGGATTCCTCCATGAATCTGTTCGAGGGAGTTCGGGCGCCACTATAACGTAAGCTTTTTTCGTGTGCGAGATTGGTGTTACGCTATGTCTAAAACAAAACCATGACTAAGAAAATGTTGAACTAAAGGAGAATACGATGCAATAGATGCACGAAATAGCTCTAAATGGTCTAAGCTTAAGACCATTCGTTCGAGAAGGGTCCGGGTTTGAATCCCGGTGAGGCATGGATGTTGTGTTTGTCTTACAGCACTGGCTCTCTCCATTCCCTGGAACCAGTGACCCTAAATTAGGGACAGGCGACTGCATATAGCCAATTGAGTTGCTTGCGGCGATCATTAAACCTTCAATAAAAAAAATACATATTCTAAACCCAAGAAAAGTAAAGGCGGAGCCGAAAAGGCTAAGTGGAGAAAACAGAAATCTTTGAGAAAGAGCTCCTCTTTAAAGAAACCTGTAGTCGCTTAATAAGTAAGTGGTATAAATCAATACAACAACATGAAATCAATAACACAAAATCTTCCTTTTGTGATCGCAAAACTGCATTTTTTAGTCTGTGACGGAGAACTCGAAATCCGTTGTATTTTATTTTTTTTTATTGAGGGTTGTTGTTCTTTTGGTTTAGTCACCCGTCCCTAATTTATGACCACTGGTTCCAGGGAAGAGAGAGAGAGCCAGTGCCGTAAGACAAGCACAACATCCATGCCTCCCGGGATTCGAACCCGGACCCTTTTCTGACGAATGATCAGAAGCCATCAGTTAGACCACTGCGCCACCGGGGAGGCGTTGTTGCATAAGTTAAGTTATTAAGTTTCACCTATGGTAAAACTTCATATTGCTTTATTTATATATTTCTTAAGGATTTTTCCGCCGCCCCGGTGGCGCCGTGGTCTAAGCGATGGCCTCTGATCATTCGTTCGAAAGGGGTCCGGGTTCGAATCCCGGTGAGGCATGAATGTTGTGTTTGTCTAACGGCACTGGCTCTCTCCCTTCCTTGAAACCAGTGACCCTAAATTAGGGACGGGCGACTGCTTATAGCCCATTGAGTTGCTTACGGTGGTCGTTAAACCTCCAAAAAAAAAAAAAAAGGATTTTTCCACTGATTTACTGTATATGTACATTCGAATTACTTGCTGCGGAAAACTGAACAAATTCAATTTGAGAAACATGAAATTGTTCTGCATAAAAGGAATGTTGCGTTGTAATATTTACCCCTACATGAGTTGCGCACAAAAATATCTTTTTCGTACCTTACCATAATAAAGAAATTAAGAGAGTTTTGTTATTTTCTGGTTAAAAGACAAGGCGGACAACTGGTCAAAAATGCATTAGAGAACTGCATAAAAAATTTGTTTTGAATTTCTTCGTGTTCATTTCCATGTAGGTTGACCACAAAAACGTTAGCTGGTCGTACAAAATTTGCACTTTTGATTTCACCATGCCCTCTTCCCCGTAGGACGCCTGTAAAGTTTACAATTTTATTACGGTATCCTCACGGTGTTTGAAGCACTTTGGTGAAATCGGAAAGTAAATTATTTGTATCGATATCATCATCACCAACCATAATCAGTCCACTGCTGGATGAAAATCTCCTCAAATCTCTTCTTCAACTTTTTGTCTGGAGAAATCTCCCCCATGCTTTTAAATTTTACTGACACGGTTTCTTCTGGATGTTTTCCTGTCCCTTAGAATACAGTATAGTATTTAAGCTGTCTAACGGTGGTCAGTGTTTTACTTATATACACTGGTTTCCATAAATTAAGCAACAAGCCAAAAAATCGTGATAATTGGGCGAAATATAGTTCAAATTCTACAAAATTTGCATATGTTACGGGCGAAGGCATACAGCATCGATGTACGGAAAGCAAATGAGTGGCGCTTGCAGAAACTCTTCATGCAAATGCGCAAGAGCTTAAAACCAACTGTTTCGGAGGGAGTCGCCAATTCATGCGCGGTGGTGAATGACAAGATTTCCAGATAGCGATTTTGTTAACATAGCTTCGAGACGTCATTTACCAGCGGAGTTAGGCTACAGAGCGATAGGCCGACTCGAAGCAGGGCAACAGCAGGCGGACGTTGCAAGGTGGCTCAACGTCGACCGCTCTGTGGTCAGCAGGATGTGCCAGCAGTTCCAAGCCACGGGTGCAGCTTCCTAAAGGTACAGCGAAGGTAGACAAAGGGCGACGACCTCCTCGGATGACCGGTATTTGCTGCTTTCGGCACGGCGGAACAGGACCGCTACACCGTCTCGTCTCAGATCTGTGCTTGAGGCAGCCACCAGGCAGACGGTATCAGCTTCGACGGTACGCAGAAGATTACATGCAGGAGGACTGTATGCTCGGCGACCCGTATTATGCGTGCTCCTCAGCCACCGCCATCGAAGGGAACGTTTCAATTGGGCATGAATGCATGTGAACTGGACTCAAAATCGATAGAGGTCGTTCTGTTCACTGATGAATTGCGATACTGTTTACAAAGTGATTCTTGCCGAGTTTAGAAAGGCCGGTACACGCTGTCTTCCCTCTAATATCCAGGAAAGAGACCCCTATAGTGGTGGTAGTGTTCTGGTGTGGGCAGGCATACCGTAAGGCTGCCGTACCGACCTCTATGTGTTGCCACAGGGAAGCCTCAATGCTAAGAGGTATAGAAACGACATCCTCGACCCTATTGTTTATCCATATGCGGTCACAATTGGCGATACATTTGTGCTGCAGGCGGATAACGCCCCCCCCCTCACACAGCTCGCCTCGTGAACCAGTACCTGGAACAGGTACTGGTTCACTATAGTCCATATGGAGTGGCCAGCACGCTCTCCCCATCTGAATCCCATTGAGCATGTCTGGGATGCTCTCGGAAGGCGTGTTTCTGGCCTCCAGCCCTCTCCCGGAACCCTGCAGAGGCTCCGCACTGCTTTGCAAGAGTAATGAACGCAGCTGCCCAGAGAACTGCTCGACACCATTATCAACAGCATGGAACATCGCTGTCGGGCCTGTTTTGGTGTTCGGTATAACCACACTCCGTATTGAATACCGTTTCCCATTTCATGTTGATACCTATATTTCTGTATTTCCATATTTGCATCACTCATACAAAATGTAAATGCTTTGTATCACAAGTTCTTAATTCTTTTTTTTTTTTTTTTGTTGCATTAGGTCTGATAAAGTTTACCACCAAATTTCATTCGAATCGGTTGCATACTTTTTGAGTTATCACGATTTTTCCATTTGTTGCTTAATTTACGGAAATCTGTGTAGTTGTGAATTCATTTGGCAGAGGGGGAATGTTAAGAATGAAGGAATGACTTGGAAGAAAGAGGCTGGCTCAATATAGAAAGTTGTCCAAGAGATTTGGGGAGAGGTTCATACAGTAGTGAATTGAAAATGGTTGATTTTGCCTCGGGTTGGGCCATTTTAGCAACCCATAGTACCTCTGTTAGTAAGATATATATGGAAAATGAAAATAACAATGTCACCTGTTCTCAAGTATAAAACATTAGTTATTAGTTGGCCGATTTAGCAATTAATCCGCCGTTCTCACATTCGTAAGGTTTACGCAAGGCAACAAACATTAATTATAAGGCCTGAGTCTTTGGCCTACTTACGAAATTTTACTTCGCGATGCTCGTATTCATAAGGTTTTCATAAGAAGTCAATTTAATAATGCTGCGTTTTCACTCAAGCACCAAAAACCAACTCCACCCCTGGACTAGGGTCTATTTACGATTTTTTTGTTCCAGTGTAAAAATGATCCTTTGTTAAAACTAATCCTTTGTTCTCGAGTAAGGTTTGATTTATTATATAAACCCTATGTACATCAAAGAACTAAAACATTATGACCGCCTGCCTAATACGATGTTGGTCCTCCACATACCGCTAAAACAGCTCTTACCCGGCGAGGCATCGACGCTACAAGATTACTAAAGGTGTCTTGTGCTATCTGGTACTAACACGTTACAAAAGATTCTTTAACTGTTGTAAGTTACGTGGTTCAGCCGCCACAGATCGGACTTACTGTTCCAACATAAATCACAGATGCGCGATCGAATTGATGTCTGTGGATTTGGTGGCCCGGGCAATATCTGGAAGCCTTCCTCATGTTCCACGAATCATTCTCGAACAATTCGGGCTGTGTAACATGGCACATTATCCGCTGAAAGAAAGCACAGCAATTTGGGAATATCGTTGCCATAAAAGGATGTACCTGGTCTGCAATGATGTTTCAGTAGGTGGCAGAAGTCATAATTTCCTGCACATGAATGACTGGACCCGGAGTTTCTCGGCAGGACATTGCCCAAAGCATTACACTTCCACCGGCTTGTTTACTTCCCAAGGTGCATCCTGGTGCCAACACTTCCCCAGATAAACGACACATACACATACCAGGCCGTTCACATGGTATAACAGGAAGCGAGATTCATCGGAGCAGACGACCTTCCAATAATTCAAGACCCAGTTTTGATGCTTGCGTGCCTACTGTAGGCGCTTTCGACGGTGAAATGGGCATGGCCTTCCGGAGCGGCCTACGGCTATGCAACCCCATTTTCAGCAGGGTTCGATGACTGTGTGTTGTGACACATTACCGCCGTCACCAGAATTTCAAATTACCGGCGAGCTGCGCTACAATATCCCTCCTGTTGGTTTGTACCCACGGGATGGCCTTTGCTCATCTCAAGCACCAATGAGCCGTGGTATGCCCACAATTGCCGACGGTTTGGGGTTTCCCTTCTCGGACCACTTTTTGAAGGTACCAACCACGGCTGACCGTACGCACCCCACAAGCTTTACCGTCTGGGAAATACTCTGACCAGTCGACTGGTCATTAAAATTTGGCCTTTGTCAAACTCAATTAAGTCTGCTGACTTTCCCATCTGAAGAACAAGAATAACACTGATTGATAGAGCTCCGTATCAGGTGCTATTTATGCCGTTTCATTGTCTTCACACGCGCCGTCGTTTACCTGCAACTGCTTCGATTTGCACAAAGACGCACTGGTCATTATAGAGGGTGTCTATAAATGAAGTATACAACTTTAGTATGCTATTTTAAAAAATACGATAGAAAATTCAAACGTCAAGAGACGTGGCAGGTGTTTGTTAAGTCAAATGATAGATGGCGCCAGGTGTCTCATGTAATGAAAAATCTCATTAAACACGGAATACAACAGACATGATTTCCCAAATAGAGAAAGCAGCTTCTGTGTTTTAGTTTGCGAGGTCAAAATCTCTAACAACGGTTCAGCGTAAGTTCAGAATGGAGTACAAGAGACAGCTGCCGACACAAAGAAGCATCGAACAATGGGCAAATTTATTCAAAGCAACAGGGTCTTGAAAGCCAAAAGCACTGAGAGACCTTCCATTTCGGACGAAATGGTGGAAGACGTGAGTAAGGCTTATTCATCTAAGGAGCCCGAAGAAGTCCGTCCGCGTCGCTAGTCGTGAGCTCGAAGTACCGCGAGCAACGTTTCACAAGGTTCTGCATAAACGTCTACGCCTTATATGCATATAAAGTGCAGTTAGTGCAAAAACATCGACTGAATGACCAACCACGTCGATAAGTATTTGCCGCAGGCATGCTTAATCGCATGGATGAAGACCCCACAGTCCTTTCACGGATCTGTTTCAGCGATGAGTCGATATTCCATGTTTCTGGCAGAGTGAATAAACAGAACTGCCGAATCTGGGGCACGGAAAATCCCTATGTGGTCGTAGCACACAAGAGAGACAGCCCGAAGATTAATGTCTCGGCTAGCCTAATGGAAGACAGAGTGATAGGGCCCTTTTTCTTCGCTGAACCAACCGTTACTGGCATAACGTACCGGGACATGTTAAAACAATTCGCAATTCCACAACTCCAGGATATTAAAGACATCATTTACCAGCAAGATGGACCGCCTCCACACTGGTCTTTGGATGTACACATATTTTTAGACCATCATTTTCCAGGGCGTTGGATTGGGCGTGGGGGTCCGACGGCATGGCCATCCGGTTTTCCTGATATTACCCCATGCGATCTTTTTCTTTGGGGCTTTATCATGGACATGGTATACAAGAAAAAGATTACATCTATCACTGATCAGAACGGATTACTGCAGTCTTTCCTCCTTGTTACACCTGACATTCTGCAACGTACGTGAGTGGAACTGGACATCGTGCGAGCAATCAACGGAGCACACGTGCGGCGTACGTGGTTGTTTAGACATCGTGCGTGCAAACAACGGAGCACACGTGGAGACCTACTGACATTTAAAAAACGCTTTCACAGTTACGATGTGATTTGACATTAAAAGTAAGGTGTTATTTATTGTAGCTTTTTTTTTTTCAATAGCATACTGAAGTTGTATACTTCATTCATGGACACCCTGTATTTCAGCTCTTAGGTGTATATGAGCTCGGTGAATTAAAAATAGAGCCCAAATCCTGTGTATTGATGTTTTGTGCTTTAAAAAAAGTGCAACATTAGGAACTTGACTTGTTATGCAATTATGGCTATGAGCACGGCGGATTAAAAATGCGAACAGACTAGGCCTTATCCTTTTAAATTATATTTTGCGCCCGTGTAAAAATATTAAAGCATGTAAAACTTTTGTGCCCGTGTAAAAGTACTAAAGTGAGTAAATGTTGAGCCTTATAAAACTTAAGTAATCATTATGAATATGAGTACGGCAGATTCAAAATTCCTATAAAGGCCTAGGCCAAGCGCCTTATAATTTAAGTTTTGAGTCGGAGTAAAACTGTGATATTTCGCTGCTCTCATAGCGGCTTCTCTTAGCCGGAGTGAGGTCGTGTGCATGTTGTTAAAGCAAATATTTATCACTGACAAAGTCCCGGCAATTTCATTTTGTCAAAAAAAAAAAAGTAAGAATAATAATAATAATAATAATACTTTATCACCCTTTTCGGAGCATGAGTAACTCTATAATTCCTTTGTGTTACGGAACAATATAACTTTAAAAAATCTACAATCAGATGAAAGCATAATTTCCAGATGACCCCCTAAAGCAGTTCAACGAAGCACGATTTCTATAAGTATAAAAGTAATTTATTTATTTTGATGGAATTCCCAAGTCAATTATAATTTTATCAATGACAATGATATTTGTTGCGCGTCAAATTTACTCAAAAATATTTTTTTTGCTATACAGGTAAGCGAAGTGGCCGAGATAGGGCAGTTTTTACATGGGCTCCTAAAGTGTGTGTGTGGCTTCTTGAATTGCACTGTAGTTTTGAAAAGTCGCAGCTACAGAAAAAATACATTTTTCATTTGAAAGTAGTTAAATATACAATAATTTAAACGCACTTCAATTTCACTCACCTTGTAAATTTGCTTTTACATTCTTTCAATGCAATTTTTTTTGTATTTGTTAAAGAGATGCTTTTCCTAATAATTTGTTTATGACAGATAAGTCTTGAAAAGGCTTAATTTCGCTCAGATGAATTTTCCTCTTCTCTAAAGTCGAAGAAACTTTTATAGTTCTCAATTCAGCTGTCGCATAAAAATTCACAACAACGGAACAAAATTTTCGACAGTCTCGCTTAGAGAAGGTTCGATGTCTACTGCTTCACCAACATAAATGAGGCAATATTTTTCAATATTACAATTTACGAGGGATACCTAATAAATACTGTATTCCACAGAAAAATGGCCAAATCTTATTAACTAATTATTGCTTGAACACCAATGCTACAGTAATTCGTAGATTTGTGTTAAAAAGACATTTAAACACAAAATGACAATGGTGGTATATCGTTAACTTTAGGATTTGGGTACCTTGATAGTTCTCTTCCAATAGCGGACCGCAAAAAACCGCTTCCAGGGCCATTTATGGATAGCCAGTCCGCCACTGGTAATTGTAACTAAAAAAGAAAGTTAAACCGTTCAGTATTTTATTTTTAAAGACTTTAGTCAGTCTCATACAATATTCCATGCAGTTAACCAGGGTAGAGAGTAACATGCACTGTGAGATGTGGACATCTCATATCCACGAAGGGAATTTTCCAAAACAGTGAAAGGAAGCATTGAAAACAATATGTTGATATGTATAACCTCTATGACCCTTCCGAACATGTCGTTGGATGAACTAATTTTCTGCTCTGCGCAAAAAGTTCTTTCAGTGTTTAACCTTGAACAGAATTTTTCTAAGCCCTATCCCTAAAGCTTTTTCTATTGTCACGTTCACTATCCGATACTCTTTCGTTCTGCCCTGGTTTGTTTTTCGTTCTGCATTTCTGTGGAGTGTTGTGTTGTCGGCGTTCCCATAACGTTTACGCTTTACTTGGTATTTACCGCCTGTGGGTCTTGGGTATTTACCTAGTTTTCACATTTTTAATAAAATTACGTCAAGCACCTGAAGTGCAATTTTTGACCTATTATAATACTTTTCTATAACGGTGATGTGTGACAAAATAAAAACACGTATCATTTGAGTGGTACTCGAAGGGGCGTAATTTTGAACTCGAAGAGGCGGAATTTTAAGTCTTGCCCTCCCAGAGAAAAAAGCTTGCTACGGTCCTGGACAAGGTGACACCATATCTCCCAAACTTTTCAATGGCACATTCGAAAATGTATTTCAATCATTGAACTGGAAAACAAATGGATAAAAATTAATGACTCACCATCGCTTTGCTGATGACATAATCAATTTTGCAACTGCTCCTTCAGAACTGCAGAGTTTGATCCATGAAATTGCTGACAAGAATAATGGGATTAAAAATTAATTTTGGAAAGACAAAACTGTTGTACAATGCTTTTACAAAAATGAAGATTTATCGATTGATGGGGAAAACCTGGAGGTAACCGATACCTACATTTATTTACCTTGGACAGCAGATACCAAGCAAAGGTCAATTTGAAGAAGAAGTTAATCGACGTATAAGATTTGGTGGGAGACAGGCTTACCATACTCTATGAAGTAAAAAAGAGAACACCGCTAGAAAATGCACTGGCGGAAAGTGAAAAAAGAACACCAAGAAGGAGACGTCTGATACCAACGAAATTTATACAGCATAATAACGGAATACAGAGGATAACGTGATCAAAACATTATGGCAAAATACAGCTGTATTTGCTGGTAAACTGAAAAATAACATTTTCATGTAACATGGTTAGTACGAGGTTGAACCGCCATGAACTGCGTCACACTGTGCAATTCTGGCATGGAGTCTGTCGTACAGATGTTGGATGTAAGTTTGGGGTATTGAGTTCCAAGCATCCTCAACCTGGACACATAAATCGGGGATGACCGTGGCTGGCCGTGGAAGCCTGATAAGTTGTTGTCCCATAAAATCCCACACGTGCTCAATAGGGGACAAATCCGGTGAACGTGCAGGCCATGGAAGTTGTCTCACACCCTGAAGTGCATGTTGCGTTGCCCGTGCCGTGTGTGGGCGTGCGTTATCTTGCTGGAAAACATCAGGGTGGACCGACCTTACAAATGCCACAACAACGGGCTGAATGATATTGCTGATGTAGGAGGTGCTGTTTAACGTACCCGGTACAAACCCTAGTTGTGTACGGGAGTGATGGCTGATCACTCCCCACACCAGGAGACCAGGTGTAGGCCCTGTGTGTCGCTGACGGATGCAAGAAGGGTGGAGACGCTCCCCTGTGCGTCTGCGAACACGCATACGGCCATCGGAGGCTCCCAAGCAGAATCTGCTTTCATCGCTGAACACGACTGATCGCCATTGCGTACTCCAGTGCAGACGTTGGCGACACCACTGCAGCCGTTCCTGACGGTGGGCTGGAGTCAGAGGTACACATGCCAGAGGCACACGTGCACGTAGTCCTGCATCCAGTAGACGGTTGCGTATTGTTCGCGCAGTCACCTCTGGTGCAACGGCAGCTCGGATTTGCGTCGCAGTGGATGTTCTGCTTGACAACGCCACTCTTCTTATGCGTCGATCGGTCCGCCCATCAGTCCGTCTGTGACTTCCGGTTCCACGTCTTCTCGTGTGGGAATGTTCCTCGGACCATCTACGCCACCATCGTACCACCACCGATACTTCCCGTCCAATTCGCTCCGCAATATGACGATACGACCATCCGGCCTCGCGGAGTCCGACTAGACGACCTCGCTCAAAGTCCGATAGCTGCTGAAATCGTATACGTCTTCCATGTCCAGGCATTGCAGCTTCTTCAGGGTCTTCGCACGTGTCCGTACGCTGACGACTGATTACATTCACTTTGCCGTACTCCTTAAATACCAAAATACCACCAACGATAATTTGCATATTACGACGTGCTGTGGCGTAAGCGCTCACCGGTTGGTCCCGAAATTAACATCACACCTACGTAAACTCGACCCCATTAACATATGTAAATTTCATGATCGTCCGGCAATTCCTTCTTGGTGTTCCTTTTTCACTTTCCGTCAGGGTAATTTACTGTGTGTGCACACAAATAACAATCATGAAAATGCATGCATTCTATTCAAATAACACGCCAACAGTGATCATTGCACATAAGCATCTTTTATGAGTCTTACATTTTTATTTTGACTGTGCCCGAGAATACTTTTCCGTAGACCCAATTTTTTTTAATGAGAGAAAATACTCTTTCACATTGCCCTTGTGTGATGGAATTGAAAAACAAAATTGCACTAGCTTTAAGAGCTCATTGTGATTTGCTGCATTGTTGCCCACACTGAAATATCGTGCCCATTTTTCATGAGAGAACAAAAAAGAGAACTCAGAATTAATTTGATTTTCCTTTACATACCTCCAAAGATGACAAAAATCATCAAAACACTTAGCAGTGGCATAGCGTGCCCGTTAAGGTTGGATGTGCATTGTTACGGGCAAAACAACGCGATAAAAGTTTATTATGTAACCCGAGCTGAAAAGTTCACGCATTTTATTTTTATTTAGCGGTCGTTTAATGAGCATACGAACGCAATTTTTTTTATTTAGCGGTTATTTAATAAAAAACAAACAATAAATTTTTGTTATCCCATCCTACATGAATAACAAAGATTCAAATTTTGTTTTTAAATCTGTGCTCATAAATATATCGATTGGCACTGAAAAGACATAAAAACTGCAATTCCTGGCAGAACGTTGAATTGCATTTATGACTCCACGCTATCCGAAGCGCAAACATATGACCAGTAGTGTTTTTTTAGGCGCGCACACCCTGGGAAGTTTTTAGCTTATGCTTTGAAAACACAAGATGAAAACGTGACCTGCAGCGCCATCTGGAGAGATTTATGTCACAGTTGCTTTATACCCCTCGGTTGTCCATTGACCAAACAGCACACCTACGTATGCGAATATTACTTACTATGTTTTGTTTACTCAGCAAAGCAACGAACTTTCTCCGCTTTACGAAAACATTGTATAAGGGAATTAAATTTAGCCACCACGCAAAGCCTTAGGACAAACTTTGGTGAGTTTTGTTATCCGAAAACATAATATAACAGCAACTCGTATCACAATGTTGAATTACGTTGCTCCATGGGATTTCAAGCAGTAATCTACTTGGCTAGCACACCCTGATAGATCAGATGTAATGTTTGAAACCACAGGGAAATGAAACCGCGGCCTGCAGCGCCATGTAGCGAGCGCTTGTACCACAGTTGCTTGAGCATGTCGGATGCCTTGTCGAGAAACCGCACGCCTGGCGATCTTAGCACAAATGTGATATGATTTCTGGACGAACCTTCTCCTCTTAATGAAAACATTGTGTGGGGTAATAAATTTGAAACACCACTCGAAGCCTTAGGACAAACTCTGGCGAGTTTTATTAGAAATAAATCCGAAAATGTAATATCGTTTGTTATATAGGTTAAATAATTTGCGCCTGTGTATGGGTGTGCGCCACACACCTAGCAAACCCCGAATATTCGCCCTTGACACTTAGCATCATCAATATTCACACTCTTTGAAATCAGAAATTGCACTACAAGTTCAAATTTGTCTCATGTTGTGGAGCCCCTTAAACTCATGCAATTGAATACAGAAAGTTCATTTTATTGCTTAACTCACATATTTAAATAACAGAGACACGAAGACTAAAGTTCCTCAGCTTGCTTACTGAATTTCTCACATTCACCTTCATAACCTTCTTTCATCCGAGACATCATCATCTTCACTTTCAATGGGATAAACTTTGAGGCTAACCTTTCTAGAATGGAAGTTTTCACATTTTGAAGTACTGACTACATCTCAATAACAGATGTTTCATTTCTTTGCAAGGCATCAAGATTGATTTGAAACATACCCATTAAAGACTGGAGAATTAACAGGTACATTTCACTGAAGTTATTTTCAAGAAATCTCTTAAACAATGTTGTTGGTTTTGACTGGGAAAAAAAGAAAGATTTCAGGGCCGGGTACATTTCAAGCAGTCTCTCTACAGCAGAAAAAAAAAAAAAAAAGATTTCAGGGACGGGTACATTTCAAGCAGTCTCTCTACAGCATAAAAAAAAAGAACGATTTCAGGGCCGGGTACATTTCAATCAGTCTCTCTACAGCAGAAAAAAAAAGAAAGATTTCAGGGCCGGGTACATTTCAAGCAGTCTCTCTACAGCAGAAAAAAAGAAAGATTTCAGGGCCGGGTACATTTCAAGCAGTCTCTCTACAGCAGAAAAAAAAAAAAGAACGATTTCAGGGCCGGGTACATTTCAAGCAGTCTCTCTACAGCAGAAAAAAAAGAAAGATTTCAGGGCCGGGTACATTTCAAGCAGTCTCTCTACAGCAGAAAAAAAAGAAAGATTTCAGGGCCGGGTACATTTCAAGCAGTCTCTCTACAGCAGAAAAAAAAAAAGAACGATTTCAGGGCCGGGTACATTTCAAGCAGTCTCTCTACAGCAGAAAAAAAAAAGAAAGATTTCAGGGCCGGGTACATTTCAAGCAGTCTCTCTACAGCAGAAAAAAAAAAAGAACGATTTCAGGGCCGGGTACATTTCAAGCAGTCTCTCTACAGCAGAAAAAAAAAAGAAAGATTTCAGGGCCGGGTACATTTCAAGCAGTCTCTCTACAGCAGAAAAAAAAAAGAACGATTTCAGGGCCGGGTACATTTCAAGCAGTCTCTCTACAGCAGAAAAAAAAAGAAAGATTTCAGGGCCGGGTACATTTCAAGCAGTCTCTCTGCAGCAGAAAAAAAAAGAACGATTTCAGGGCCGGGTACATTTCAAGCAGTCTCTCTACAGCAGAAAAAAAAAAAAGAACGATTTCAGGGCCGGGTACATTTCAAGCAGTCTCTCTACAGCAGAAAAAAAAAAGAACGATTTCAGGGCCGGGTACATTTCAAGCAGTCTCTCTACAGCAGAAAAAAAAAGAAAGATTTCAGGGCCGGGTACATTTCAAGCAGTCTCTCTACAGCAGAAAAAAAAAGAACGATTTCAGGGCCGGCTACATTTCAAGCAGTCTCTCTACAGCAGAAAAAAAAGAACGATTTCAGGGCCGGGTACATTTCAAGCAGTCTCTCTACAGCAGAAAAAAAAAAGAACGATTTCAGGGCCGGGTACATTTCAAGCAGTCTCTCTACAGCAGGAAAAAAAGAAAGATTTCAGGGCCGGGTACATTTCAAGCAGTCTCTCTACAGCAGAAAAAAAAAGAAAGATTTCAGGGCCGGGTACATTTCAAGCAGTCTCTCTACAGCAGGAAAAAAAGAAAGATTTCAGGGCCGGGTACATTTCAAGCAGTCTCTCTACAGCAGAAAAAAAAAGAAAGATTTCAGGGCCGGGTACATTTCAAGCAGTCTCTCTACAGCAGAAAAAAAAGAACGATTTCAGGGCCGGGTACATTTCAAGCAGTCTCTCTACAGCAGAAAAAAAAAGAAAGATTTCAGGGCCGGGTACATTTCAAGCAGTCTCTCTACAGCAGAAAAAATTGACAGCCATCTTGTCTCACAATGGTTAAGCAGTTGCTTGTATTCAGTCTCCACAAAATTACAAAAGTCTTAAAGTGATTCAGTTCTCAGAGCATGTATAGTGAAATGATTATAAATTTTCATCACAATTGATTGTATGTCAATGTCAAGAGCATCCATGCCATGTTGCAAACAATTATTCAGAACATGAGCCGGACAACCAACACCTATTAACTTAGCTCCTGTTAAATCTTTTAACTTGAAAAACACATTATTAGTGGAAGCTCTGGCTACTCCCCCAAACGTTGTATTGCAATTGTCACCTGAACAAGCTATAACTGTTTTGACAAGATTAAACTTTTCGAGGGATTAATTCACATAATCTGCGTCTGTCTCATTTGGTTTTCTTTGAAAGTCCAAAAGCTTAGACTGGATTCCACCGTGTTTCCAATCAAAATAGTGAATCATGATTGGAAACAACTTCACTCAAGATGATTGCTTTTTTGTAGCCACGCCACAGAAAGAAATATTTCTAGTAGAGTCCAACACCGTTTTAACTGCATGAGGAGATAACACTGACTTCACTATTGCTTCTGATTTAGTGCGGCACATGATATTTTCCACACAATTTCAGAATATGGGGAAAAAATGTTCATGAGGGCACTTAAACAGTCTGACTTGTAGCTGTCATGATGCTTTACCCAATGGAAAGCTAATGTTCCTTCAGCGGCACCAATGTCCTCGCTGGATTCAGGCTGCACGAAAAAAATTGTTAATTTTGACGACCTGCTTTCACCTCGAACGTTATTTTTATATTTCGCGGTTTCATTTGCGACTGAGACAAAAGTGCCAGCGCTACAAACAATGCATTTGACTTCAAAGTCATTCCGTCCATTTCGAAAACAACTGACCTTTTTCTTCATTTCTTCCATCAATTTACATTTACGTTTCGGCATATATATGCTAAAAAATAACTGTGACACAAAAATGATCAGTACATATAGAACAGCAGACTGTTTCACCTCACAACCACTCCAACCAACAACAATGCTATAATCGAACATCACGCTGCCGTCCCGGAGGTGCAGTGGTCTAAGCGATGGCTTTTGAGCATTCGTCCGAGATGGGTCCGGGTTCGAATCCCGGGGATGCATGGATGTTGTGTTTGTCTTACGGCACTGGCTCCCTCCCTTCCCTGGAACCAGTGACCTTAAATTAGGGACTGGCGACTGCTTATACAGCCCATTGAGTTGCTCCCGGTGGTCGTTAAACCTCCAATAAAAAAAAATCAGGTTGCCAGCGAAGTGAGCAAACTCTGCTCATAATTCCATTTCTACTACCCAAACTTTCTCCCAGTATTCAGCCGAAGCGCCATCTAGTTATCGTAAATGGACTTAAAACTAACAATTTTACTGTCCCTAACATTTCATGATTTTTTAAATGAAAACCCGGACAATCTTACCTTTTCAGGCTACCCGCCCGGACGAGTTTTCCATAGGTAAAAAAGAGGATATGTCCGGGGAAAAGAAGACGTATGGTAAACATGGTTGAAGAGCTTTTGGCAGAAACAGCGCAATTTTTGAAAGCAATATGCCATTATGTCTTAAAAGAAAAGGATTTAATCAATGCATCCTTCTAGTGCTTACGTACGGAGCAGAGACATGAACCTTAACTGAAAAAGAAATACAAAGACTGCAGCGAACTGAAAGCAGTATAGAGAGGTGCATGCTTGGTGCAACCAGGAGAGATAAGAAGAGGAATTCTTGGATAAGAAAAATGACAACAGTGGAAGACATCGTGATCAGAGTAAAATACTTGAAGTGGTCTGGACATGTCGCCAGAAGAACGGACTACAGATGGGCAACCGATATTCTAGACTGGAATCCAAGGGACAGGAAAAGACCACATGAGAGATGTGTGCTTGAAATTCAAAAGCATGCTAGTGTGATATGGGGGAGACGGGCGCAGGACAGACAGTTGTGGAAGAAACTTGGAGAGACCTTCACCCAACAGTGGATTGATAATGGTTGACAATGATGATGAGGATGATGATATATATACACTGGCGGAAAGTGAAAAAAGAACACCAAGAAGGAATTGGCGGACGCTCATGAAATTCACATATGTTAATGGGGTCGAGTTTACGTAGGTGTGATGCTAATTTCGGGACCAACCGGTGAGCGCTTACGCCACAGCACGGGCATAATATGCAAATTATCGTCGGTGGTATTTAAGGAGTACGGCGAAGTGAATGTAATCATTCGTCAGCGTACGGACACGTGCGAAGATTCTGAAGAAGCTACAATGCCTGGACATGGAAGACGTATACGATTTCAGCAGCTATCGGACTTTGAGCGAGGTCGTCTAGTTGGACTCCGCGAGGCCAGGTGGTCGTATCGTCATATTGCGGAGCGAATTGGACGGGAAGTATCGGTGGTGGTACGATGGTGGCGTAGATGGTCCGAGGAACATTCCCACACGAGAAGACGTGGAACCGGAAGTCACAGACGGACTGATGAGCGGACCGATCGACTCATAAGAAGAGTGGCGTTGTCAAGCAGAACATCCACTGCGACGCAAATCCGAGCTGCCGTTGCACCTGAGGTGACTGTGCGAACAATCTGCAACCGTCTACTGGATGCAGGACTACGTGCACGTGTGCCTCTGGCATGTGTACCTCTGACTCCAGCCCACCGTCAGGAACGGCTGCAGTGGGGTCGCCAACATCTGCACTGGAGAACGCAATGGCGATCAGTCGTGTTCAGCGATGAAAGCAGGTTCTGCTTGGGAGCCTCCGATGGCCGTATGCGTGTTCGCAGACGCGCAGGGGAGCGTCTCCACCCTTCTTGCATCCGCCAACGAAACACAGGGCCTACACATGGTCTCCTGGTGTGGGGAGCGATCAGCTATCACTCCCGTACACAACTAGTGTTTGTACCGGGTACGTTAAACAGCACCTCCTACATCAAAAACATCATTCAGCCCGTGCAGCACAACACACGGCACACACGGCACGTGCAACACAACATTCACTTCAGGGTGTGAGACAACTTCCATGGCCTGCACGTTCACCGGATTTGTCCCCCATTAAGCACGTATGGGGTTTTATGGGACAACGACTTATCCGGTCTCCACGGCCAGCCACGACCATCCCCGATTTACGCGTCCAGGTTGAGGATGCTTGGAACTCAATACCCCAAACTTACATTCAACATCTGTACGACAGACTCCCTGCCAGAATTGCACAGTGTGACGCAGTTCATGGCGGTTCAACACGTACCAAATATGTTACGTGGAAACGTTATTTTTCAGTTTACCAGCAAATACAGCTGTATTTTGCCATAACGTTTTGATCTGTATTCCGTTATTATGCTGTATAAATTTCGTTGGTATCAGACGTCTCCTTCTTGGTGTTCTTTTTTCACTGTCCGCCAGTGTATATAATGACAAAGGTCTTTGTTTCTTCGCTCCCGCGAAGAACACCTTTTAGTTCATTATATTCTGAAGGATGCATTGTTACGGGCAAACAACTGCAATACATAACACGTGTTGTACCTTATACTCATTGGTGCAAAACTTTGGCTGAGGCATAGAGTAAATTTAGCCTGAGCCCAAAAATTTCATTCATTGAAACTATGTTTCTTTCACATTCTCTTAATGGTATACATGCTTAGGAACTATTCTTATGGCTGTGAAAGGGGCCTCAGTCCTGTGGAATAGCTTCTTTCTCGTCATCAAGTTTTCAGCATGTCTTTTGTAAAAAAAGATCGTGCTTATATTACCGGTTTGTACGTCCGTCCGTCTGTACCCACGATATCTCTGCAACTTTAGTCCGATTTGAAAAATTCTTTTTACATTGGAAAGCTTGAAATATACAAATGATGATCCTTTAACTTTATTTTTAAATACACCCGAGTTGAATAATTACGAAACGCAAATAGCGTATAAAATCCGTTTATTTTTGTGGTGTAGTCAGCACAAATATTCGCCAAGCTTTTGCACTCCACTGGCAGGTTTTTTCAAGGCAATGATAGACACAAAAATGCAGAGAATTGGAACATGTAAAGAACGAAGATGATCTTTGAAAATAACGCGGGTGGCATCACGAGCATGTTACATGAATTTTTATCACGTAATTATACAGAGCGCCGTGATGTGTTTCCATCTTTTAATAATGCATGCCAAACCATTGGTAGTTCCGTAGAGACTATATCATTGCATGCCATTTTGTTGGACAGGATTTCCACTGTTTCCCTGATTGCAGTCTCTTTGAAATTCGTGTAAGGAGCAATTCTTCTATCCAACAAAGTGGCATGCAATGATATAGTCTCTACGGAACTACCAATGGTTTAACATGCATTATTAAAAGATGGAAACACATCACGGCGCTCTGTATAATTACGTGATAAAAACTCATGTAATATGCTCGTGATGTCATCCGCGTTATTTTCAAAGATCATCTTCGTTTTTTACATGTTCCAATTCTCTACATTTTGTGTCTATCATTGCCTTGAAAAAGCCTCCCAGTGGAGTGCAAAAGCTTGGCGAATATTTGTGCAGACTACACCACGAAAATAAACAGATTTCATACGCTATATGCGTTTCGTAATGATGATCCTTTATTTCGTTTTTTTTTACGATGTACAATTTCGCCGCTAGAGGGCGTAAATGCAGATGATGTCGAATTCAAAAATATATTTTATTCCACATATTTGTTTCTAAACACCCGATTAAAAAAAATATTTTATCTTTTGATTCCATTTATGTCGAAGAGTATTTTAGATATAGTTACTTTTTTCAAATTACGCATAGAGTTTCCGCTAAGGTGCGTAAAAGTAAATTCATTTTTCCCGATAACTCTTCTTCTAAAACTCCGATATGAAACTTTTTCTTCAGCGGATACACCTCCTCATGGAAAATCTTTTGCATATAATTTCAAATATTTGGTAAATAATACTTTAGCCACCAGGGGGCGTAGGTGTTAATTTTTGCTTCTGATATATTTGCCATAAAATCTGAGCATCTAAAATATCGATTGAAAAAATTATTTCATGGACTGATGCCACTCACATTGATGAACCTTTTCGGAACATTTTCTTCTTAAAATATTCCACAGTTTCTCCGCCAGGGGGCGTAGATGTGTATCTTATTTTTGTCAATATCTGTACTTCTAAGAGTCCGATTTGAAAAATTCCTTCTTTTTTGGGTAGTGTTTCCAGTGTGACTTGTTTTTCATTTAAGTTCAAAATTTTCAAGTAATTCATAGACTTTCCGCTAGGGGCGTATAAGTAAATTGCGTTTGTCCCTATATATCTGCTTCTAAATCTCCGATTTCAAAAATTATTTCTGCGCAGGATACAGCTCCTCGTGAGAAACCGTTTGCACATAATTTCTAATTTTTGTAAAAAATAGTTTCGCCACCAGGGGGCGTAAATCTTAATTTCCGCTTCTGATGTATTTGCAGCAAAATATGAGCTTCTAAAATCTCGATTGAAAAAAAAGTCGTTTGTTGACCGATACTACTCATGTCGACAAACCTTTTAGGAACATTTTCTTCTTGAAATAATGCATGGTTTCTACGCCATAGGGCGTAGATGTATATCTTATTTCTGTCAATATCTCTACTTCTAGGAGTCCGATCTGAAAAATTCCTTCTTTGTTGGATAGTGTTTCCGATGAGAAATGTTTCCCCTATAAATTCAGAATTTTCAAGTAAATCATAGACTTTTCGCTGGGGGCACAAAGGTAAATTGCGTTTTCTGCGTTATTTCTGCATCTAAAACTCCGATTTGAAAAATTCTTCCTGTATCGCATACAAGACCGGATGGAAAATATTTTTCACATAATTTCTGATGTTTGGTAAAAAATGTTTTGACAACCAGGAGCTATAAGTGTTAATTTCTGCTTCTGATGTATTTGTACCAAAATCTGGGCTCCTGAAAACTCGACTACATTTTTTTTCTTGGATCGATACCGCTTATATGGAAAAACCTTTTGAGAATACTTTTAAAATAATGCATGGTTTTCCCACCAGGGGACGTAAAGTCACATCTTATTTTTGTCGATATCTCTGTTTCTAAGAGTCCGATTTGAAAAATTCTTTCTGTGTTGGAGAACGTTTCCGGTGCGAAATGTTTCTCATATAAATTCATGTTTTTCTTAACGCACAAGTCTGTAACCAGAGGGCGTAAGCTCACGATCCCGTTTACAGCAATGTCTGAGGGATTAAAAACCCGATTGAAAAACTTCTTTCTTCCGTCAGATATTATTGTTTTCCACACCGGTTCCATTGATTTTGAATAGCTTTGATAAATTTTATTTGCATCAGAACGGATTCAAAAGACGTGCTTATTACACCCGATAATTCGGTGTCATTCGGTGTCATTTCTTGTTATAAACTGCAACCGCGAAAATAATTTCAAATATTTTCCTTATTTACTAAAAAAAAAGAGTTTTTCTTTTAATACTTTATTCAAAACTGCCGTCAAAAATTCCTAGCCATTCCTTTAATCAGTTTCACATGAAGTTTCCGCATAAAATTTCGTAAAATCTTTTTTGGTGAGGCTCAAGGCCCTCTTAGCAGTGATGCCCTCCGCAATGCTAAAATCGTAGATCTAAGCATCTGTTATTACAACCATACCTGTTACGGCTCAATGCATCGGATGTTTATATATATCATTAAGCAATACTAGGGTTTAGAACCTTTTTATTATAACACAAACACGACATGCAACGAAAAACAACGATACACAAAATTCAACACACAACATGTCCCAAAACACACGACATATCCAACAGTTACGGGTACCAGAAGAAACACGATAACGATAACGACAAAATATCCAACAATACCCTCCTTAATTTGTCGTCATTGTTAATAAAAGTCATTCGGTCTTAACTATCAGATAAGCAAATGCCAATGTTCGTCATGTGATATTTCAAAAATGTCTACTTAAGTTCTTAGGCATTACATCTGCTTCTAGGACCGTAGTGCTTCTGTGTTTCAGTTCAATCTCATCATTTCCAACGTCATCTTTAATAAAATAGTATTTTCTGTTTGTTTTCTATTTTCTGTTTGTCCGCACATTCACTTTTGGATTTTGAATCCAATCTATTAAAGCTTGGCTATCTGTCTCAACGATCGTTGGCTGTTTTATCGAAGACGTTTCTCCCAATTCCTCCAGCGAAAAACTGATTCACTTCACTCCAGCTGCACAGTCACACGTTGCAATCAGTTCAGCTTCCATTGTAGACACTACTACTAACCTCTGTTTTCCACTTTTGGACAATCCTAATATAATTTGGACAATCCCTGTTTCCCCCAGGGATTGTCCCAATTTTACTAGGTTTCCACCAAATGATTTTCCATCTGCATTGTACTCCAGCCTGAATCTATACCAGTATTTAACACACCATTTCCTGCTTTTATCTTCAGGCAATAATCTGTAGTTCCTTTTAGGTACTGTAATATGTGTCGCCGTTTAAATCAATCAGGAATGCACAGTATTGAAGAAAAAGACTTCTTACCTGCCATTCATTTTTGGACGATGGCTCTGGAATCGCGGGTGGTTGAGGTCGTTATATATCAGTTGGCAACAACACATTAATCCACAAGAAATATATAATTCCGCCGAAGTTGACACAAGGAATCACACGAGACTCAAATGAACATCTAACATATATTTAACATAAACAGATGACCGACCGCACACATACTAAAGACACGTAACATAAACCACCGCCGTTATTTTCCCTCTTGAGTTCCATCTTGTTCAAAACACACGACCTCTCCTTTTCCGAGTTCAAATCACACGATTTTTTTCTCCTCTCGCTTCCCACGGAGTGACAGCGTTTTCTATCAGGATCGTCTCCACAGCTGCTCGGATTTTATTTATTTTTTCTCTTCGGGAGTTGTTGTCCTTCCGACATCCTCCCACCTTTGAGCTTCGGGATCAGTCACGAAACTCAAACACATAAAACGTTATAAGTTCATTTGCCGCATTGGCTTTAAGATCCGTCCATAACGTGATCGCACGTCTTCACCACCCGTCGCTTCTTCTTGCTTTTCTGACACATTCTTTAATAACTTGCCGTATCGTCTTTCTACACGTTATTATCCAATAACGTTCACGCAGAGTCGAGATTAGGACCTGCAGACCAGCATGGCCTAGTTCAACATGTTTTTCATAAATTAATTTTTTCACTATGTGATGTTTAGGAGGCAGTACTACTGGATGACGAAATGCCTCCGAGTCCTTTCTCAAGGTGATTCTCATATTGACTCGAAGCAGCCCTTCTACGTCGATAAAGGTTTTCAGAGAAGTTTCTCTATTTTCGCCAAAACTCTGTCTTTGGACTTCTTTCAACATTACCATTTCGGCCTTTTCGACTTGCTCTACATTTAACTCACCGAAACATCTTTCAGTTCGTTTGGCCTTTGCATTCCTGTAAAAAAAAAAATCCACGCCATGACCCTGATTATTCTGCTATACGAGGAGATCTTTGTTGTAGAATATTCGAAAACCTTCTCAATTTCTGTGTTAGTAGCAAACACAATAGTGTTTCGCCTTTCTGAATTCACTACCGCCAAATTTGGAAGCGCATCTGAGGCCTGGCAATTCATCACATGATAATCTTAGCCACACCGGACCTTCCCACCAACGAGAATTTTTCAACTATTTCACTGTACTTTCTCTCGAAGGGAGATACTCAGGATTCATAGACCCGTCAATGTGCCTCCAGTCTTCTGGGTCTGTTAGCCGCCGAATTTCCTGAACACGATTGTAAACGAAGGTTGCCAAATTTTCATTTCTTTTTATCCAGTATAACACATTTACAGAATCAGACCAATAGAACATAGGCACGTTCTCCAGCCCCAAGTCTGATTTCGTTGTTTCTGCTAACCTACCTCCAATAGTTCAGGCTAAGAGTTCCATCCTGGGTATAGAAGGTAATTTCAAAGGGGCGACTCTACAACGTGCTTGTATTAGCTGGCACGTCGTGGACCGATCATTTTGACATCGGACAAAAATACAAGTAGCAAATGCTATCTTGCTTGCATCACAGAACACATGAAGAGATACCTCCGAATTGGCTGAAGCATTCTTTAGTATGCATCGTGGAATCAGCACACCACTCAAGCCTTCCAATTGCGTCTTCCAACGTTCAAATTTTCTAGATACAGTCGGGGGCAGCTTAGAGTCCCAATTGATCCCGTTCTTTCAACATTCTTGCAGCAAAACCTTTGGCCCCAGTGTGACAGGGCACGTGAATCAAATGGGGTCGAATACGCGATGGACGACTGAGAGGATCTCTCGTTTTGTCAATGGGGACTTTTCACCCCTAGAGAGCACCTTCATGTCAATAGACAGCTCATGTGAACTCGGTGTCCAACTTAATCCCAGCACTGGGACCTTCCTTGCATCTCCATCTTCATCCTCCACTTCTGACGACGCAGGAGCATGTTCCCACCCTCGCAAATCAAACTTGGCTGCACTGAGGATACTTCGTGACTCAAAAATGAACTTTTCAAGCTCCTCTCGGCTATTCACACTAGAAACACAATTGTCAACATAAAACGACCTCAGGAGCTTTTTAGCCGTTTCCTGCAGATGATCCGGCGCGTTCTTCAGGTGAAATTCCATTGTTGCTCCCAGCAGGAAAGGGCTCGAAGAAATTCCGGAAACAACTCTTCGGTGCTGGAAGGTTTTAAGATTTTCTTCCTTACCGTTCTCCCACCACAGGAACCTCAAAAATGGTCTATCATGGTCCTGAAGTCCAATCTGTAAGAAAGCTTTTTTATGTCGGCAGTTACCCCAATTTTTCCCATCCGAAATATGTTTATAATCGAGGGTATAAGTTCTACAACATTCGGTCCCTTTTCCAGACAATCGTTAATGAGGGAGAATTCTTTCCTCTCGCCAAGCCATCAAAGACAGGTCTCACTTTGGTCGTTGAGTTCTCCTTGAAAACAGGATGATGAGGTAAAAAATGCTCAGTTATCACATTCTCCTCAGGAGATTTAACTTCTTCTATAATGCCCTTTTTCAGCCACTCCCGGAAAACATCTTCATAAGCATCTAACTTCTCAGTCTGTTCACAGCCCTTCAATCTTTTAACTGATATCTCCCTGCAGTCCGACAGAGGAGGGTGATATTAAATCCATGGCAAACAAACCATATATCTTCCTTCCTCGTCTCTTGAAACGTTACGAATAAAATGATCTTTCGCAGCGTCTTCGAGCTCCTTTCTCGCGATCTTTTCGCCTGGATCGAGAATCCCCAAAGTATCAAGTCTCCACAAATCAGAAAGGTTTAATTCGCCAACGTGGAGAAAGATAAGGACATTAGGTTTACTGGTTTCCTTTTCTTCTGCTTTTCCCATAAACGCGCATCCCAGACGCATGTTTACTGCCACCAATCCATTTGAAAGGTGTTCAATTTCACCTGTAAATAACTTCCCTGCGAAGTCAGCTCCTATCAGAATGTGAATTTCTTTCGGATCTTTTTCATACAGACAGTCATGTTCATTTATGGAAATATCGCTAATGAAAACTCCACGATTTGTCAGTTCTTTTATACATTTAGAGTCCTCTAACTTCGGAATGAAAGCACAGATTCTTTTTTGATCCATCACCTCTAATTCGCAAATATAATCGCCGTCAATATTGTTTAATTGAATCGAATATCTTTTGTGCTTTTCATTTTTTTCTATTGCTCCAAAAAGTCCATGAACGACTTTTTCTTCCTCTTTGCATTTCAACTTCAGTGCTTTAGCTACAAATTCACTTACATATGATCTCGAGCTACCTGTATCAATAATCTCTCGTACATAACGACTGATATCATTCTCCTTAATATACACAATTAAAGTCTGTAAATACACCTCCTTGAAACAGGAATTGTTAGTCAAAACACTGGCTTCCACAGCTTTATCATTTTCTTTATTATTTTCCGGTTTATTATCTTTCTCTTCGTGTTTATGAAAACACATAATAGATAGATGTCTATTACCACAGTGTGAGCAGGTAATTTTTACCTTACAAAAACGTGAAACGTGTCCTGGTTTAAGACACCTAAACCAGCATCCTCGTTTTAATAGAATAGATTTTCTTTCCTCCAGAGACAAATTTCGAGCTTCTTCGCATTCAGAGTTTGCGTGCGGTTTGTCACAAAAAACACAAACGAGTTTTTTCTTTTCTTTCAGTTCAGTGCTGAATAGCTCAGCTGCTGTTCGTGTCTTTCCTTTTTCTCTCGAGTCACGTGAGAGCTTCCGGCCACAGTAACCTGACCGAGGAGCAAGGGTGGCTGGAAAACTGTGGTGCCAGTCTCTGGTGACCAAAACACTAGCAGTAGTACGCTCTCTAGAGGTCAGTTCCTTCCTCAAAATTTCAATCAAATCTTTGATCTTATAACTGGCATTGGTACTTTGTTTGTTGAATTCTAAGATCAGATCAGCGGGGAGCACTTTCAACAGCATCGGATACATAAGATTTCCATACGTGTCTGACAAAACTCCCAGCGACTCTAAACTTCTTATTTGCGTTTGACCATTATCAAACAACTTTCGAAATGTTCCGATATCACTGGAATTCCTTATAGAGGAAAGATCAAGCAAGTTACTCATATGTGCATTTATTAACAAATCTTTTCTCCCAAATCGCTCTTCTAACATGTTTACAGCAATGTCGTAATTTTCCGGCGTGATCGCAAATCCTTGTACAGCGTTTATAGCAGTACCTCCTAAGTGAGCTTTAAGATAATTAAATTTATCTACTTTGTTCAAAGAATCGTTCTTATGAATCTCCGATTCAAAATAATTCCAAAATGTAAGCCATTAACTTACATCCCCGTAAAACTTGGAAATAGATAGCTTAGGCAATTTTATGGTCACAGAGTCCCTCACTCGTTGTTTTATTTTCGATTCATGTAGCTCGGTGCTCTGACCAAGAGACACGCCGTTACTCACAACATTTTCCCTTAATATATGAACTCGTTTGGACGCTCTATATCTCCATGTAGTTATGTTCTCACTATATTCTTCAGCACTTTCTAATTCAGACTCCAATTCCTTTGGGTCTAAAACATTTTCCAGCTCGGAATCAATTAATTTTAGTTCTGTTGATTTTCCATTAAGGTGTTCTAAAAGTTCTTCAAGATGATCTATATCCTCATCAGTTAGTTTAAGTTCCGCTTCCAATCGCTTAACAATTTTGGCCACGGAAGTTCTCATCACGCCGCGTTTCTGTTTCAATCTAGCTCTAATTTCTTCGGCGATCTTTTCGTTCGAAACAATATATCAGAATGTCAACAAACGGAAGAATTCTCTCGGTTACGAATTCTGTGCTATATGTTCAAAATACCTCAACTCAAAATCCTGGCAGGGATGACATATGTAATATGTGTCACCGTTCAAATCAATCACGAATGCACAGTATTGAAGAAAAAAGACTTCTTACCTTCCATTCATTTTTGGACGACGGCTCTGGAATCGCGGGCGGTTGAGATCGTTATATATCAGTTGGCAATAGCACATTAATCCACAGGAAATATATAATTCCGCCGAAGTTGACACAAGGAATCACACGAGACTAAAATGAACGTATAACATATATTTAACATAAACAGATGACCGACCGCACACATACTAATGCATTTCTCTCGGGTTTTTATGGTATTGTGACAGCTTACTTATGTTATAAGCAATATCAGGTCGTGTTCCGTTTGCTAGGTACATGAGAGATCCAATTACTTCTTGATATTTCTGTTGTGGAAATTAATTCTATTCACCACAGTTATCCAAAAATTATCACTCGTTAAGCCTGGTGTATTTACAGGTTTGCAATCTTGCATTCCATACTTTGTCAATATTTTTAACAAATAATCTTTTTGTGGCAATCTAATTTCATTGTTTTTAATTTTGAATTTAACTCCTAGAAACATGTTAGTATCAGTAGTTTCTTTGATTTCGATATCGCCTCTTATTATTTTGATTATTTTGTTAATTGTAGTATCGGAACTAGCTACAACCATAAAATCATCGACATGTATACCAATATTCACATATTCATCACCTTCTTTCCAGGTGTAGACACATGGGTCTGATTTTAGGTTCTTTAATCCAGCCTTTTCTAGAATATTGCTGAATCTGTTATTCCAACATCTGCCAGATTGCGGTAACCCATAAATGCTTCGTTTGATCAGATACACCATGTCTTTTTCTTTCTCATATCCTGGGGGTTGTTCCAGTTAGATTTCTTCGTTTAGATGATAATTAAGATAGACTGTTTTGACACCATAAAATTCAGTAATTGAATTTCTATTTATCGCTATTTTTAGCAATGCTCTTAATGTGTTCCATTTCATTACCGGACTAAAATTTTCTTCAAAATCGATTCCTTGTTTCTGTCCACATCCAACTGCTACTAGTCTAGCTTTGCGTTTCTTATCACCTTCTGTTTTTTTTTGTTTTTTTTGAAAACCCAACGACTTTTTATGATTTTATTATTGTTTGGTCTTTTAACAAGTTCCCATACATCATGCATATCCATAGATTGCATTTCTTCATTCATCGCTTTCTCCCATAATGCTTTGTCTTCTGCAGTCATAACCATTTCATATGTTGCTGGTGTTTCTTCTTTTGTTAAGTATACTTCATAATCAGCATATTTTATTGGCATTCTACTATTTCTTGTTTGTCGTCCTATGTTATCTGATGATTCTTCCCTAGATTTTTCATTATTTGGTATTTCCTCAATGACATTTTCATCCTCAAGAAGATGAACGTTATTTTTGAATGATCCTGTTTGATAAATTATACACTGAGTGACCACTATATTATGACCACCCCCTCAATACTTCGTTGAGCCCCCTTTTGCCTTTAATACTGCGTCGATTCTTCGTGGCAAGGACTCCACAAGATGTTAATAGGTGGTTTGTGAAATCTGTGACCATGCTTGATGAATAGCACTTTCCAGGAGTGTGGGTCCAGCTGTATGATGGCTCTTTCAACTTCATCCCACAAATTCTCAATGGGGTTGAGATCTGGAGCTTGTGGGGGCCACCTAAGCAAAATAAACTCACCGGCATGTTCCTGAAACCAATCCTGTATAATACGAGCACTATGGCAGGACGCATTATCTTGTTGAAAGTAGCCATCGCCATTGGAATAAACCATCCACATGACAGGATGCACTTGGTCCGCAACGATGTTTAGATATGATGTGCCAGTCAGACGTTGATCAATACGAATTAAAGAGCCCAAAGCATGCTAGGAAAACATTCCCCAGACCATAATGTTGCATCCACCAGTTTTTTTTTTTTTTTTTTGATTGAAGGTTTAACGACCGCCGTGAGCAACTCAATGGGCTATAAGCAGTCGCCCGTCCCTAATTTAGGGTTGCTGGTTCCAGGGAAGGGAGAGAGCCAGTGCCATAAGACAAACACAACAACCATGCCTCACCGGGATTCGAACCCGGACCCCGTTCGGACGAAGGATCAGAGGCCATCGCTTAGACCACTGCGCCACCGGGGCCGGCCATCCACCAGTTTGAAGGGTTGTAGCAATGCATTTGGGGTCCATGCTTTCGTGCTGTTTCCGCCAAATTCTCACTTCGCCATCGGCATGGTGCAACTGAAAACTTGATTCATCGGACCACATAATTCGTTTCCAATTATCGACTGTCCAATCCTTGTGCTCCTGTGCGAACTGGGGACGTTTTCTCTTGTTAACTGCAGACAGCAAAGGTGTTTGAACAGGCCTTCGGCTGTCATATCCCATCCGATGCAGTGTACAGCGAACAGTGCGTGCAGTTGCAGAGATCATTTAAGGGGATCCTTGATTAAGATGGTCTGTAATTTGCTGCACTGATGCCCTTCTGTTGTCTATTACCAGTGTGGACACTCTCCGTTCCGCCCGAGCTGTCCCTAGTCGATGACGACCACACGTTGCATGTAGAGACCCAGTTTTTTGGCTGACAGTCCAGTTTTTAAACACTTTAACAGCGGCTGCTCTGGAAAATTTCACGAATGCGGCGGTTTCGGTGATACTCGCTCCATGGCTCCGAGCTCCTACAATCATCCCACGTTGAAAGTCCGTCAAATCGCATTTTTTACCCATCTCGTCACCCAAAAATCACTTCTACTACTGTCGCAAGCACTAAGCTTTCCCTTTTTATATTAGCCTCACCCTCTGGAGGCAACAGCGTGCAGCCATAGCTCATTTTCTTAAAACTGTCAGGTAGTCATAATAAAGTGACCACTCAGTGTATATTCTAGGTCTATGTAATGCAGTTTTTCATTCCTTTGCTTTTTATTTACATTGTACCCTTTCTCTTCTTCATCGAATATAACGTTGGAGGTTTCATATACTCTTTGTTCTTCCATTTCATAAATTATATAAGCTTTACTCTCCCTTGAATATCCTATGAATATACATCCCTGTGCCTTTGGTTCCAAAGTCTCCTGGCATTATCCACCTTATAGTAAGCAAGGCATCCAAATGTCCTGAGTTTTTTTGGAATTCCATAGTTCCAACAATCCTGTTTTTTCGGTGTGATGTTGTGCAAGTACTCTGCTGTTGCCACCGCTTCTGCCCAAAAATCAAGTGGTAGATTAGCATCTATCATTAATGTTCTTGCTTTATCTAACAAAGTCCTGCTTGCTCTTTCTGCTATTCCATTACTCCTGGGTGAGTAAAGTGCTGTCTTCTTATGCTTGATTCCTTTTTGGGATAGATAGTTCTCCATATCATCATGTATGAACTTTGACCCATTATCAGTTCTTATCTTCTTTACTTTAGTATTTTAGTTCATTTTCCCTTCTATTTATAAGTTTCTGTAGCTTATTATTTGCTTCATTTTTTGTTCCCAAAAAATCTACAAAATATCTTCTTGTGCATTCATCAACTACTATCTCATGTATTTGCTCCCTCCTAGGGTTCGTACCTGGAATGGACCACACAAATCGATATGTAAGCATTCCAGTGGACTTTTTGTCCTTTCTGTGTGTGTTGTTTCGACTGAACAATGAGGCATTTCCCCCCTTATACATGGTTCACAAATATTTATTTTTTTATACACTTTATCTAAACCTCTGACCACTTGGTTTCTGTGCACCATGGATAGGTATTCATAGTTAATATTTTCCAGTCGTTTGTGCCATAGTTTGTGGGAATTCTCTCTTGCTTGAAGGCATTTTTCTTCTTCCATGACATTTTCCTCTTTTGGCATTAACTTTACAATAACAATATCTCTTGTAAACTTTCCTTGGCATATTAAATTCTTTTCACCAACATAAATATATGCCCCTTGCTTATTCCGCAAAATTTCATTTCCATTTTTTACTATACTTGGGACTGACATTAAATTCCCTCTCAATTTTGGTACATACAATACATTTTTCAGTCTAATATCTTTGGTATTTTCTTCAGTATTGGCTATAGCACATATATTACTTCTGCAAAGAGCTTCGATATCTCTGTTTTTTTCTGCAATATTTATTATTGTATTTTCTTCCTTTTTATCAACCATCAGAACATCTGCATAAGTCATGTGAGACGTACATGCAGAACCCAAGTGCCATTCCATCAATTCATCATATTTACAAAATTGTTCACTTGTTGATAAAGCTAATTCCTAGTGGTTACTACTCTCTTGTTTCCGTTGCTATCTTATCATATTTGTTCGCTCACTTTTATTGTTATTCCCTTTTTTTTCGTACCTTTTGATTTCGAAATTTTCTCCTTTGGTCTTTTTATCATTTTTCCTATACCAGCAATTGTTTTGCAAATGTCCAGGTTCATTACAAATTTCTGTCACAGTTTCTGTCTAGGTTTGTATTTCTCATAAACTTTAAGTCATTTTTTTTTTTGTATTTGCCTTGGAGTCATTTTTTTTGCTCTTTTTGTTATCTTTCAGAATCAAGTAAAGTTTGTCTTAAATCTCTAAAACTGATATCTCTGTTGGCTGTTAAAGCTATTACAACCGTTTCATATTTTTCCGGCAACCCTTCTACTATGTATCTAACTAGTTCTCTTTATGAAATATTTTTACCCAATCCCTCTATTTGTCTGGAAAGGCCCTGTGCTCTTGTGAAATATTCTTCAATACTTTCATTGTATCTCTTTTTTAATTTTGTTAATTCTAATACCAAATCCATTCTTTTACCTTCTGCAGCACCCTCATATCTTATTTTTATGGTTTCCCATATTTCTTTAGCTTTTTTAAGTTCCTTGTATCCTATGGCTTGTTCCGCTGTTAGGCTAAGAACTATAAATCCAAAAGCTTCTTTATTTTTTCGCGACCATGCCTCGTGAGATTTAATGGTGTTTTCATCATTTACGCTTTCTAACCGTTGGTTGAAGAAGCGTATGTGCTCCAGCTTTTTCCGTCCATCCGTCTGTCTGCACGATAACTGGCGTAAAAATGGTTCGATTTCGATGAAATTTTAGTATGTGGTAGGGGACCATCTGGGAACGAACCCTATTGAAAATGGGACGAATGGGGTCAAAGGTCACGACGTAGGAGCGGGATGCATTCCATTGCCCTTAGCGTCATAACGTGCGTAAAAATGGTTCGATTTCGATAAAATTTTAGTATATGGTAGGAGACCAGCTAGGGACGAACCCTATTGAAAATGGACGAAATGGGGTCTAAGGTCAGGACATAGGATTGGGATCTACTCCATCGCCTTTTTCCCATATTATTAAGGTGGACGTCAAGTAATTTTGCTTCCTATACTTCCAATGGAAAAACTTTTGTACACATTTCCTTCACAATTAATGTGCTCCTAAGGATGAAAATTTAAACATCGATTAAAATAACTTATATTATAACTTGGAATACTTAATATTTTCTAAAACATAGCAATAATTATATTAAAATTAATAACTTTTCCTTTGGTGGCGTTGAAACCAGAAAAAGGATGGCGCGACCTGTACTTTGATGACGTCAGTAGACAAACAAGGGGGCTACCTGGGGATTGCATAATTATGGTTACGTTTTAGAAAATATTAAGTATTCCAAGTTATAAAATGAAGTTATTTTAATCGATGTTCAAATTTTCATCCTTGTGAACGCATTAATTGTCCAGAAAAAAGATGGCGCTACCTGTATTTTGATGACATCAGTAGACAAACAAATATTGGATTGCATAATTATGGTTATGTTTTAAAAAATATAAAGTATTTTTTTTTTCGATTGGAGGTTTAACGACACCGTTAGCAACTCAATGGGCTATAAGCAGTCGCCCGTCCCTAATTTAGGGTCACTGGTTCCAGGGAAGGGAGAGAGACAGTGCCGTAAGACAAACACAACATCCATGCCTGACCGGGATTCGAACCCGGACCCCTTACGGACGAATGATCAGAGACCACTGCGCCACCGGGGCGGCCTAAAGTATTCCAAGTTATAAAATGAAGACATTTTAACCGATGTTAAAATTTTTATCCTTGGGAACGCATTAATTGGGAAGAAGTTGCGTACAGAAATGTTTCCATTCCATGTACAGGAAGCAAAATTACTTGGCGTTCACCTTAAAGGAGCAATTTTTGTATGTACGTAAATTTTATTTTGAAAACGGCTCTAAGGATTTTGATGAAAGTCGTTAACCTACCGTTTTCTGGTACTAGAAATCGATTTAGCTTGATCTCGACTTTAGGAAAACTCGTTTAGTGGGTTAAATAACCACCCGGAATAACAAAGTTTTCAGTTTCATGGCGTCGTCCGATTAATGTTATCCATGCTTAGAAATCTTATAACGTCACACTCTCGCAATTCAGATGTTGGCGCGCAGTCACGCTATCTGTCTCGTTACGTCACGCGTTGTGTGTGTATCCTATTAAAGTTTTATGACGTCACACTCTTTCGAGCAGATGGTCGCGATTCCCATCTGCCTCATTACGTCACGCGTTGTGTGCGAATGTTCATCCGCACGATGACTCGCGTAAAAATCGTTCGATTTGGATGAAATTTTAGTATGTGGTAGGGGAACACCTGGGAAGGAACCCTATTGAAAGTGAACAAAATGGAGTCAAAGGTCAGGACATAGGAGCGGGATCCATTCCACTGCTCTTATGCACCATAACTAACGTAAAAAAGGTTCCATTTCGATTAAATTTTAGTATGTGATAGGGGACTACCTGGGGACAAACCCCATTGAAAATGGGCGAAATGGAGTCAAAGGTCAGGACATAGGAGCGGAATCACTTCCATCGCCATTATGCGTCATAACTTACGTAAAAATGTTTCGATTTGGATGAAATCTTAGTATGTTGTAGGGGCCTGCCTGGGGACGAAACCTCCTAAAAATGGGCGAAATGGGGTCAAAGGTTAGGACACAGGAGCGGGCTCTATTCCATAGCCGTTATGCATCATAACTTACGTAAAATTGCTTCGATTGCGACAAACTTTATCATGTTATTTCGGAGGTATACTGAACCAGTTCTGTTGAATATCATCGAAATGGGGTCAAAGTTCAGGGCACAGGAGTGAGATTTATTCCACAGCCATTATCCTCATAACTTGAGTAATGATTTCTGGTATGTTGGAAAGCGTATCATAATCAATGCATTGCATGATTTTACTAACTTGTTTTCAATTATCTAAGGTTCTTCACTTAATATTATTTCATCATTAACAATTTTGCATCCAGCAGTGCCTCCATTTTCATGCTCCAGATTGAATAATTATTGTCATTTAACTGTTCAATTCTTGCTGGATTAAAAATATCCAGTTTAGCAAAAGAAATAACGCTAAATTATTTACCTTTGCTTCCACTGTGGCGGTTATTTCATGGTTTTTTTTTATCCATTTTGAGTTAACAGAATTTCTGAAGTCGTGAGCTGAAGTCACACATTAGGCCTAGGAATGTGGCTGGGAAACAAAGCCAATTACGCTGAGTTGAACAAACAACACTCTGAGTTGTGTCGAACCACAGTGAGCTGTGTCGAACCACAGTGAGCTGTGTCGAACCAAGCTGAGTTGTATCAAACCACGGTGAGCTGTGTCGAACCAAGCTGAGTTGTGTCGAACCACGGTGAGCTATGTCGAACCAAGCTGCGATGAGCCAACCACGCTCTGCTACCAGATTGAAGTCGTGGATCTTAGCATCTGTTATTACGACCATACCTATTACGGCTCAATGCATCGGATGTTTATATTCATCATTAAGCAATACAGTAAAACTTCGGAATAAAGGACACTCAAGGGAACCGGAAATTGTCCGTTATGTAGAAGTGTCCGCTATTGAGAAAACTAAGTACTTAATCGTTGCTACCCTACACAAAAGTTCCTGTTATGGCTATATGTATATTTAGGGACTATTTGTATACAGTTTCTTTTAATTATACTGTTTTTTTTTATCCATTGGTAATTTTATGCACACTGTGTACAGTATTTAAAAACACAGTTTTGTGAAAGTACATGATTTAAAAATGTAAGTAAAACACGTGTATGAAAGTGCATGCGGCATACATACATAAGATTTTAAGGTACGTATTGTAAAGTATCGTACTTGTATATAGTGTACTAACCTTTATTTGAAGCAAAGTAATCCAATATCATCATACAAGAAACAAGTGGAGAAATCGAAACAGTACTCGCCCAAATTTTCACACGATGCCTTAATGAAGGGAAGATTCCTGAGGATTGGAACAACGCTACAATGATCCTGCTACATAAAAATGGTGACATTGAGGATCTCAGGAACTACAGAACTATCAGCTTCCTATCAGTGGTTTATAAAATCTTCACTAAAGTTCCTTCACACCGCTTGAAGGTAACACTGGACATGGCTCAACCGAGAGAACAAGCTGGATTCAGGAGTGGCTACAGCACAATAGATCATATCCACGTACTGAGAGAACTGATTGAGAGAGCGAGGGAATATGAATTTCCATTGTGCATGGCTTTTGTCGATTTTGAAAAGGCCTTTGATTCGGTGAAACCATCAGCAGTTACAATGGCTCTGAAATCCTGCGGTATTGAAGATGCATACATTAATATTATTAATAACATCTATGAAAATGCAAGTGCAGAGATTCGGCTGTTTGAAACTACAACACACATGAAAAATGGAATGGGAGTGAGACAATGTGACACAATATCTCTGAAGCTCTTTAATGCCACATTGGAAAATGTCTTTCAATCACTAAACTGGGAAAACAAAGGGATAAAGACTAATGGAGTTTATCTAACCCCCTACGTTTTGCTCATGACGTAGTCATTTTTGCAACTACCCCATCAGAGCTACAGAGTATGATCCAGGAACTTGCTGACAACAGTAAAGAAGTGGGATTAAAAATGAACTTTCAGAAGACAAAAGTGATGTTCAATGCTTTTACACGAAATGAAGATTTATCGATTGATGGAGAAAAGCTGGAGATAACAGACACGTACGTTTATCTTGGACAGCAGATATCAAGTGAGGGTCACATTGATGCAGAAATTAATCGGCGTACAAAACTTGCCTGGAGAGCTTTTGGAAGAAACAGCATAATTTTCAAGAGCAATATGCCATTATGTCTTAAAAGAAAAGTGTTTGATCAATGCATCCTTCCAGTGCTTACGTATGGTGCAGAGACGTGGACCTTAACTAAAAGAGACATACAAAGGCTGCAGACAACTCAAAGAAGCATGGAGAAGTGCATGCTTGGTGTAACCAGGAGAGATAAGAAGAGGAACTCGTGGATCCGAAAAATGACAAGAGTGGAAGACATCATGATCAGAGTTAAATCCCTGAAATGGCAATGGGCTGGACATAATGCCAAAACTACAGACCATCGATTGACAGCCGAAATTTTAGATTGGATTCCAAGGGACAGGAAAAGACCCAGAAGAAGACCACATGGGAGATTGGTGGATCAAATTCGTAAGTATGCGGGAGTGACATGGAGGAGACTGGCACAAGACAGACCGTTGTGGAGGAAACTTGGGGAGACCTTCGTCCAGCAGTGGATTGATAATGGTTGACAATGATGAATCCAATATTGTTGTCTGTTTCCTACATTCGTGTGCAACTTCAGATTCTAGATGAATTTCTAGTTCAGATGACATTTTCAATCCAGTCACACCATTTTTTTGTAAAAAATAATTTCTATTACATCCTTGTTTGTTAACAGATTGCAAGTTGCAACATCGTCGTCGTCGCTGGATTTGATTTCCAATCAAATCCAGCGACGACGACGATGTTGCATTTCCGGGATTGATTTCCCGTTTCGACCTCAATTCTACAAGCAATAAGATCGGATATTTCAATGGACTCATTTTCGGTCGTTAATGCTTCATCTCTTCGTATGACCTTAGAAATTCTTGAAATTCCGGATCATCGATGGTTGCTCCAGAATCCTCTGTTGTTGACACAATTATGGGGATATAAATCCAGCTTTTGTAAAAACAGCTGCGGACGGTTGCAGGGCCAATCCACAGTGTAGCGTCTAAGACAGTGGCAGAACCTTCAAGAGTACTTGCAGACTCAACATTGCCCATGTTCACCAAAAGATGCCTTACCACACATTGACGGTAAAAAAATTGAAGCATTTTATTATGCCGTGATCCAAGGGCTGGCAAATTGATATGGTGTTGGGTGGGAGAAAAACTAATTTAACATTTTCCAGTGTAGCATCTGGATGCGATGATGCATTATCCAGAAACAAAATGACTTTTTTTTTTGATTGGAGGTTTAACGACCACCGTGAGCAACTCAATGGGCTATAAGCAGTCGCCCGTCCCTAATTTAGGGTCACTGGTTCCAGGGAAGGGAGAGAGCCAGTGCCGTAAGACAAACACAACATCCATGCCTCACCGGGATTCGAACCCGGACCCCTTACGGACGAATGAGCAGAGGCCAACGCCTTAGACCACTGCGCCACCGAGGCGGCTTTCTTTTTTGTCGCTGCATTCTTCTATCAAACGCTTCTAACCATTCAATCATTTTGTCACCCGTCATTTTTTTTTACCCTTGCCCGCTATTAAGAAGATCAAGAAAAGCGGCAATTAGTGTGTTGGTGTCCGTTAATGAGAATTTTTTTTTTTTTTTTGATTGGAGGTTTAACGACCACCGTGAGCAACTCAATGGGCTATAAGCAGTCACCACCGAGGCGGCTTTCTTTTTTGTCGCTGCATTCTTCTATCAAACGCTTCTAACCATTCAATCATTTTGTCACCCGTCATTTTTTTACCCTTGCCCGCTATTAAGAAGATCAAGAAAAGCGGCAATTAGTGTGTTGGTGTCCGTTAATGAGAATTTTTTTTTTTTTTGATTGGAGGTTTAACGACCACCGTGAGCAACTCAATGGGCTATAAGCAGTCGCCACCGAGGCGGCTTTCTTTTTTGTCGCTGCATTCTTCTATCAAACGCTTCTAACCATTCAATCATTTTGTCACCCGTCATTTTTTTACCCTTGCCCGCTATTAAGAAGATCAAGAAAAGCGGCAATTAGTGTGTTGGTGTCCGTTATTGAGAATTTCCGACAGCAACATAATTCTGCCGGGGAATAACGTGCTGTCCGTTTTTCGGAGGTGTCCGCTATACAGAAGTGCCCGTTAACAGAATTTTCACTGTACTAGGGTTTAGAACCTTTTTATTAAAACACAAACACGACATACAATGAAACACGATACACAAAAACCAACACACAACATATCCAACAGTTACGGGTACTAGAAGAAACACGATAACGATTACGATGATGACAAAATACCCAACAAATGCGAGGGTTGTGGTAACTATCAGTGCCCCAGGCTCCTGCTGCTTTACTCAGTGTCCTCGCGGTGACGTCAAGCTCCCGAGTGAGAGGTGTTCGTGTTCGGGTGCTCGCCCTTCTGAGCCGTTACCTTCTCCGAAGCCTGGTTACAATATCTGCTCCAAAGACCTTGGAAAGAATAGACTGGCAAACCCCATGCTGCGCTTTTGAGACAAAGAACAGCAGTTGAGACAGCAGTGCCATCTGTTACCGCGAGGAGTTGGTGAGAAATTCATAGCTATTGGAAAGGTACATACAGTGTTTTATTCAACGCATAATAAATCGTATAAATAGCGCAGAATGAATATTCGGGTGCGAATGCGAACCAACAAATTCCTAGATCAAAATTTAATTATCAAGTTCTCAATTTCGATTAAAATCAGCTATGAAATAGAAAATACGCCGCTACATACAACGAACATCTGATACGAGAAGTTGCAGCAATGCGAATTTAAATATACCGCATTATCATTCCTCCTTAACCACCCGCTTTTGTTCCTCAAATTGTTTTATAGAAAAATCTTTTTACCACATGTGCTCATGAAAAATGAATATCGCATAGAACAAAAAAGAGGGTCTACGGATATCATGTTTACCAAACTATAACTGCTTTTCCTCAGACATGCACAGCTCTTTATATCTATTATTAATTACAGTGCTGTATTCATACTCAATAAACTAATTTTAAAAGCTATTCCTACATTTAATTCAAAAGAATAATATAACACTTTATCTCATCTAATTTTCTAAGCAAGCACTTCTATGCCTCAGTAAACATTGTATGTTCTTATGAAGCAAATGAACAATTAATACATCACTCCCTCTAACTGATACATCCATACAAAAATCCCTTTCCTACCTTATTTTTTCTTTGACTACAGACCTGTGGGAACTGTTTTTTCTTTTTGTTTTTGTTTTTTTTTTTTGCTAAGAAAAGATGACTGTATAAACATCTTTTTAAATTATCTTGTAAAAGATCAAAAAGGAGAACATAACACAGGATAGGCACTGAAATAGTGGTAAACAAGCTTTTTTCTTCCTGCAATTATGTGTTAGCTTCCAGGAGTCACAAATGCTGTGTATTTCTAGCCTCCGAGGGGAGACGAACTTTGAAATGTTCAATGAACGTTGTTGATACACTGCCGAAGTGGATCAATGAACGTTGTTGATACCAGAGAAGTGGAAAAATTTTCCGCATGTTTTTCGGAACGTTTCTGGCAATTTAATTCAAAATATGATTAAAATTTTTGAATCCATAATTCATATTAGTTTTCAACTAGTGTGTTTCACCAAATTAAAAAAAAGTAGGGTAATAATCTACATAATCTTTCCAAAAGAGATGCAGCATACAAAAGATGTTTACAAAGAAAGCCTTGGAGGCTTTTCATCATGTTTTGGGCAATCTTATTCAAAAAATTATTAAAAATTTAAATCCATAGGAGGAAATAGTTTCCAACTGGTGTTTTTCAGCAAATTAAAAAAATTGAGGCAATGCAAATACTTCATCTTTCCACAGGGTAGAAACACACACACATAGCTGTTTACGCAGAGAACCTTGGAGGCTTTCCACCATGTTTCGGGCAATCTTATTCAAAAAACGCGATTAAAAATTTAAATTCATAGGAGTAAATAGTTTCCAACTGGTGTTTTTCAGCAAATTAAGAAAAAATGTGAGGCAATAAATACATTTCTTCTTTCCACAGTGGAGGAACAGCAAGTCGCTTTTTACAGGGGTGATTGTCGAGGAACTGTATTTGCATATTTAGTGCTCCCAGGCCCAATTTAGAAATTCTGATGTCTCAAAACACGCAGTTTTTGAAATTTTTAGTATCCCATGTTCGAAAACCTCAATTGCAAACAATCCTTAGGCCCCAAATGTGACTATTTGGAGGTCGAACATGTGTTTCGAGGTTTGATTTTTTGAACATTGGATACAAAAAATGGAAAAGAAAAAGAGAGGGTGTTCAAAAATTGTTAACAGTCCTATATTCAAACCAAAAAACATTGTTGTATAGATAATTATTATATTTTGAACATGATGTAATATCCATATATTCCTTCGTACTGGTAGAAAGCATCATCTATGCAATTACAGTCAAAGACATTATGAAAAACAATGAGCAAAACATTTAACTTACTTTTGAAAATACCCGTTTTTAATGTCGGCCGTTATGTTGTATCCCTGTATAAAACAGTACCTGACCCAAACCTGACAATATTTATTTTTTATGAGAACTATTTAAAGCACAATTTGCAACACGCACGCAACCAGCATATTCTCAGGAACAGCTTTCACTCCTCGCTAATGGCGGAATATCCGGTTTTCAAAAACTCACGGAAATAGCTAGGTATTTGCCACTCTATTCTTCCAAAGGTCTTTGATCTGCTCACCTTATTCTCCGCTATTATGGAAAGATTTTATATGTTATTTATATTGCATTACTGTTTCCTATTTGAACAAATTATGTTAATTTATTTAAAGCTATTTCCAGTTATAACAGTGGGTATTAGCTTCATGGTCTAAGGTATCAGCACACTTTGTTGCATTTGGCGGCTTGCCAAGTAAGCTGGATTGAAACATTTCGCAAACAGCTGCAGTTCATGATCTTGCGTTTTGACACGACTGACCACAAGAGGGAGACAGAGGAGAGAAAAAAAGAAAAAAGAAGTTTTTTTGTTTTGTTGTTGGGTTTTCGTGGGAAAGGAGTGGGATTATGGCGGTGATTTGTAAAACTTCGGTATTTATTGTGATATGACCAAAAGTGTGTATCTTAGTGCTGTATTAAATAAACGGGATATTTTTGTGAACTTACAGTGCTTGATTATCTCGGAAAATGTAACAGTTCTTCGACGGATTTTATTAGGTGGAAGCACGGTGTATGATAGTCAGGTGATACGACTCTGGAAACAAAAATCGCCCGTTATTGTCACTTGTCACTAGATAGCGCGACGAACGTGTGGGCCGATGATTTGTTACAACTTATGCTTTCTTATGGGTGGAGGCGGCAGAAACATTCGTGTTTTACGAATGCTAGTTTGCTTGGAATTAAAAAACAATAACATGCAACGCTTCGCAAACATGCACTTATGTGCCTATTACATGGAATTCGTCAAATAAGGGTTATGTATATATTTTTTGGCCACAGAGTGAGTACTCTAACGTGAAGATTTCTGAGCAAACGATGTTGAGTTTTTTTACTGAGGCAATAGAGAATAGACCCTTTATCGTAAAAAAATTGTGTTTCTTGTAAAATGAGATGGTGCTGTACATTCGGAGGAGCAATTTTAACATGGAATGTCAGTTTTTGCTTAAGTCATTGGAGCATCGTTAACGGAAACTGCTGATTTTGAAAACTTACCGAAATTTTCGCAAAAAATAATTTTGATTAATCTTCAGCTCGAGAAATCATTCACTACTGATGTTTTCATTCAGTAATAAACAATATACCTTACACGTTTGTTTTATTTTTGTACCTAGTCATACTAATGAATAAGGCGCTCCCTCCATCTGTGCTGGCGATAACGGCAGAGAAACTGCATCGTGGCAAAATGGCTGCTTTTTCTCGGCGGAGCTTTACCCGACCTGCGTGCGTATAGTACGATGAACATGTTTGATGTGAAGAGATAAAATTTGTGATCCTACATATAAAGAACGCTTAATGCTCTTAACGTAAAATTTTTCCACATTGTAAACCGTGGGAAAATGCATCACTTCCTAATACATACCGCCATTTTTCCAACTCTGTTGGTGTTACATATTAAGCCTTAATAAGAGATACGAACTTACTTTTAAGCAGTAACGAACTCCATTCGAGAACATAAGCTTTTAGTTCATAACAACAATCATTCGTCCGCCTCATAACAACTCCGCCATTACCATACAGACCTCCTTGCCACAACCCCCAACGTCCCTAGTAATTCTTTATTATGCTACAGTTGCGTCAATAAAGGTTGATACAAGTTCTTTATATGCTGCATAACCTGTCCGATAACCTATAGTTCGGTACAAAACACTTTCGTTCATGACTAAAACAGAACTGAACAGATTCTAGTCCGACATTTAGCTACACTATAAATTTATCTCCCGTTAAGTAAAAACAGAGTTGACGTACTTTAGCTTCTGTATAGAAACTTCAAATTTTCTGGAAGTCCACACAATATATTTACACAAAGCAATAAATAAAAAATACTCAAGATAAATACCGATTTTGCACGGATGAAATCATAAACACTATATAATCGTATGATGGTTAGCGTGAACGATCGGCCCATAACCCCTGAGCGCCTCCTGGCGAGCTGTGACACTAACAGTCCGTTTTTGCAACTGCTGACAGCACAGAGAGTCGTATCACCTGACTTATCATACACCGTGGGTGGAATATTTTCTTTCTTTGGATAACTACTTGCAGCGGCCTGAACGAGCTACGTAAGTACAGGTTTATCGTTTCGAAATCTTGTCTTTCGTAATAAAATGGCGTCCGCGACAGAACGCGCTGAGTAGAGATTAATTAAGAAGATGAGCTGTTATGATTAGGAATATCTAGTACCCGCAGGAAAATTGCTTTGAAAATCCGAGATACTGAATGTTGGTTGTTTCATTATATGAACGATAAGGTGACCAGATATCGAGACACAGATTTGAGGACAAAAGGGCGTGGCGTTCCCAAATCAGTAGTTCATTTGGGGACACATACGTGCTCAAAATAAATATGCAAATATTTTTGTCACAAAACTTCATTGCTTCAATAAATGTGATATTACATATGAAAATTTGTGTCTTAGAAGGATATATCTTGTAGAATGTTGGTAATTTGTATTGAAAAAGCAGAACTATGATGGCGAGAACATATCAGCAACAGTGAAATGCATTACCTTAGGTACATGCGCTGAATTAAATTTATGCTGCACAGCATAGTAATTGCATGGCGAATTTTTCATTTTTCCAAAGCTTTTGGAGAAACTCAGAACAAGTACAGTCGAAATTTGACAGCGCCAGTGGTGCGTTGACCTAGTGCTGGCTACTGACCATTTGTACAAGTGGGTACGGGTTCGAGTCCCGAATGAGGCATGGGTGGTGTGTTTGTTTTAGAGCACTTGCTCTCTCTCTCTCTCTCTCTTCCCTAGAACGAATGTCTCCAAATTAGAGACAGGTGACTGCTTGTAGTCCTTAGAGTTGCTCGTAGTGGTCGTTAAACCCAGAAAGAAGAAAAAAAAAGTCAAAATCTGTTTTCACAAGAAGCATGTTGGAAAATTAGTGCAACGGAAACTACTTTTAAGAACATTTTTTATTGGAAATCTAAAGGGTTAATGAGGAAGTGTAAATTCGAGGACATTTGGGGACAAATATTAAAATTCGAGGACAATTTGCGTCCCTAAAGGCTTCAGACGTTTTTGGGGACAGTAAACTAAATTCGAGGACTGTCCTCAAGAATTGGGGACATCTGGTCAGCTTAATGTACGATATTCCTGGAACATTATTTTGAGATTCTGGGTAGAACAGTTTCGGTTTCAACATGGAACAGCTTACACGGAAGAGAGGTCATTTAAGAACAAGTTTCACTAAGGTAGCAAATAATTTAGACGAACATTTAAAGGCAGAAAGTTTGGATTTGGATGACATCACAGCTTTCTTAGCACAATTGGAAAAGAGATGGTAAGAAATTTGTGTACTAGATAGGCAAATTTTACAAAGCTTAGAAACAGAAGATACAGCAGGTAATGATGAGGAATATGAACAGGACATCGAAGCTGCGGAATCGTATAGTGATCGACTCATATTCTTGAGGACGCAGGTAAATCGTATTAGTCATTCTGAAGATAGTGATACTACTTCCAATAGAGCTGAAGGTGTTTCTTCAAAACGGGAGTTTAAGCTACCTAAGATAGAACTAAAGAAATTCACCGGAGATGTTAAAGAATGGTTAGGGTTTTGGGGGCAGTTCAAGAAGATACATGAAGATGAGGAAATTGTTCCTGAAGACAAGTATCAGTATTTACTACAAGTTACCAGGGCTAGATCCAAAGCTAGAGATATTGTAGAAAGTTTTCCCCCTAGTTTTGAAAATTATTATAAGGCTATCGAATATTTGAAAGAACGTTTTGGAAGGGAGGATGTTTTGGTTAAAGTCTATGTAAAAGAGTTACTGTGTTTAGTGATGACAAATTCCAATAATCCCTCAGGTAGGATTTCAATATTGAAGCTTTATGATAGAATTGAAACCCATTTGAGAACATTAGAAAGTTTAAAAGTAATGACCAACAAATATGCCGCCATGCTCTATTCACTTGTGGAGGCGTGTTTGCCCGAGTACATTTTAAGAATATGGGAACGAAATTTAGCATCTAAGGATCAAAGAGAAATTAATAAATTAGAACAATTGATGAAATTTCTAAGAAAGGAAGTAGAAGGGGAAGAAAGGATAGCAATGGGGAAACAAGGTTTCAATAGTGGAACCCAAAGTAAAACTAAATTTATTCCAAAGACAAGAGCTGGCACACTGAATATGATTCCCACTGCGGCAGGATTGTTAAATAACGAGGCAACAAAGACAAAATCCAGAAGGGATGACTGTTGTATTTTTTGTGAAGATCATCATGAATCTACCAGTTGTAGAACGGCAAAAACCATGCCGTTAGAACAGAAGAAGCAAATTGTATCTAGAAAAGGAGGATGCTTCGCCTGTTTGATTCCAGGGCATCGTGCAAAATATTGTAGAAGATTTGTAAAATGCACTAAATGTTTTTGAAAACATTATGCAGTGATGTGCCCAAATGGAGATGATAATAAACAGGGGAAAAGGGAGGTGCAAGAAGCAGATGTAACTGACAAGGGACAGTCACTTGCAACCCAAACTTGTACTCCAGAAGTGTTGCTGCAGACTTTAATCGTGCGAATACATGGCAATGGGAAAACCCAACTAATTCGTGCTCTTATTGATTCGGAATCACAGAAATCTTACATTAAAGAAGGAATTGTTTCAAAGATGGGATACGAGGCAATGAGTGTGGAGAAGATGAAACATGGACTTTTTGGAGGTGCTGAAGTAGTTGAAGAGCATCAAACATTTCGAGTAGTAGTCAGAAATTTGCAAAACACTTATAAATGCAATTTTGAGGTGTATGATCAAAAATAGATTTGTACTGCAGTTGCAAGTTTAAAACGAGGATCATGGATAAATGAGCTTAAACGACAAGGTGTTGTCCTGAATGCTTATGCAACCGAAGGCCATACCTTGAACAGATCCTCCGAAATACAGCTTTTAATAAGAGCGGACGTAGCAGGAAAGCTCCTAACTGGGGAGATGAGACAATTGAAAATTGGGCTGACTGCTATCGAAACTCAACTGGATTGGGCTGTAATGGGGAAATTATCCGAGGATTCTAGCACTTTTGAAGATACTTCGTCTGTTTTGTCACTGTTTATAACAGAGAACGAAATAGCTGATCTCTAGAAATTGGAGAACATCGGGATTACAGATCCTCCTGAAAGTGTGTTAAAACAGGATATTTAAAGGGCCACATTAAGTAAATTCAAAGAAACCATAAAACAAGAAGATGATGGTAGATATGTAGTTTCATTGCCCTGGTTAGACACGGATACACCAGTTTCAAATTATCAAGAACTTGCAAGAAGGAGGCTCACCAATACTCTGAATAAATTGAAGAAGAGTGATATTTTGGATTTGTATCAGAACGTTTTGGATGATTGGCTTCAGCAGGGTATAATTGAAGAAGTTTCTGCGGAGGAAGAAGGAGTTGGGTTTTATTTACCTCACCGCCCGGTGACAAAGGAATCGGCTAACGCGAAAATTAGACCAGTATTTGACGCCTCTGCACATGAGAAAAATCATGTATCTCTAAATTCTTGCCTAGAGAAAAGACCTAATATGTAAGAGCTAATACCTACCATACTTACATGCTTTCGTATGAGGAAATAGGGTATGACAGCATATATACGTCAACTTTTTTACAAATAAATTTAAATGTGCAGGATCGAGATTTTTTGAGGTTTTATTGGGCAAGAGATGAGGATCTGGATCAGATGAAAATCTACAGGCATTGCAGAGTACCATTTGGAGTTACGTCTAGTACATTTTTATTAAGTGCAACTATAGCGCATCACTTGGAAAACGTACGGGGAGATTTTCGTGAAACGGAAAACCGACTGGGAGAATCACTTTACGTGGATAATTGTGTGACCAGTTTGGATAGCTTGGTTGAAGTTGAGAAATTTTGGAAAGAAGCACGAGTGATAATGACGGAGGCGAAATTTGAGCTTCGAGATTGGAGATGCACTGAAATTGACGAAGAGGAGCAAGTCGCTGAATCACCGGGATTTGAATTATCAGAATTTTCGCAGAAACTAACCAGTCAGGTTCTAGAAGCTGTATTACAGTATTGGGATTGATATGGAACGTGAGACAAGATAAACTGAGTTGTAATGTGCACGACTTTCTCGTATGTAAGGGAGATATAGTGACGAAGCGAGTGGTTTTGTCTCAGACTCGGATGATTTTCGATCCGTTAGGGTTTGCTTCTCCTTTAACACTGCTGCCTAAGTTACTATTACAAGAATGCTGTAGGTTGAAGCTCACCTGGGATGAAGAAGTACCACCTAGTATATCAAGAAAATTCAACCGATGGTGAGGGCAAATTGTTGAGCTGAAGCACGTTAAGTTTCCTCGTTGGGTATCCAGAGATTACCCTGTGAAAAGATTTGAATACCGGAGTCTGCATGTTTTTTGTGACGCCAGCAAAACGGCTTATGCTACTTGCATATTTCTCCGGGAAGATACTAATGAAGGTTCATGTTGCCAATTCATGCGGGCGAAATCGAGAGTGGCGCCATTGAAGATTATATCTATACCGCGTCTCGAACTGTTGGCATGCCTTATAGGGGCTAGATTGGCTGCGGCTGTGAGAAGAGATATGAACCTACCGAATATTGCTATGTTTTTTCTGGACGGATTTTTTTTTTTTTTTGATTGGAGGTTTAACGACCACCGTGAGCAACTCAATGGGCTATAAGCAGTCGCCCGTCCCTAATTTAGGGTCACTGGCTCCAGGGAAGGGAGAGAGCCAGCACCGTATGACAAACACAACATCCATGCCTGACCGGGATTCGAACCCGGACCCCTTACGGACGAATGATCAGAGGCCAGCGCCTTAGACCACTGCGCCACCGGGGAGGCTCTGGACGGATTCAAGTAATGCTCTTAGTTGGATCAAACGGAACGAGGTGTGGGCCACTTTTGTAGGAAATTGTGTCAAAGAAATACGAAAACTGAGCAGCCCAAACGACTGGCATCACGTTCCAGGTGACCTGTACCCTGCAGATGTGGCCTCAAGAGGATGCAATATACAGAATTCGACAATTTGACTGCAACTGATTGGTGGAATAATTCGAAAAGGCTATCATCGATTCCGAATCTTTCACTATGTGATGAAGACTTACAGCCGGATGAAGCTATGCTAAATGAGGAAAAGAGAAGAACAGTCGTAACAACTTTGAATGTTGAGAACAAAGTAATCTTGTCGTTTGAGAGATTTTCTTCATTAAAAAAAGTAAGAGTAATTGCTTGGATGAAACGTTTCTGTAGAAATTCTAGACAACAAGGACGCGAACGTTTGGCTGGAGAACTTACTTCCGAGGAATATAACGAAGCGGAAGAAATCCTATGGAAGGCAGTGCAGAAAGAAAGTTTTGGCACCTATAGAAATAAAGACATAGTTGCTTTGCAGCCTTTTATGGATGAGAGGGAATTAATTAGAACAAAATCTAGGATTTCAGAAAGGAGACAAGATAGTCTGAATTTTAGATTTCCCTTGATTCTTCCTTTCAATCATCCGATTACAAAGTTGCTTTTAAGAGACAAACATAAGGAAAATTGCCATGCTGGAGTTCAAATTTTGATGTCGATACTGAGAGAAGACTTCTGGATCTTAGAATGTAGACGTGCAATGCGTCAAGAGATCACAAACTGCAAAAGATGTAAAGTTTTAATGCAGATAATTTCCAAGTTTCAGCAGCACCATTGCCAGAGAAAAGAGTGCAAAATTTTGTAGTGTTTCAAATCACAGGTGTTGACCTCGCTGGACAGTTGTTTATTCAAGGTAATAAGAAAGCTTGGATAGTAATGTATACTTGTGTGGTCTACAGGGCTATGAATTTGGAAGTTATTACATAATTATCGACCGAGGCATGGATAGAAAATCTAAGAAGATTCATTGCAAAGCGAGGAAGACCCGAAGTGATATATTCGGACAATGGAAGCAATTTCCCAGGAACTGAGAATTTGTTCAGGAAAATAAATTGGGAAGAAGTACATAAGAGAACAACAATTAACAAGATAAAGTGGAATGGAAATTCAACCCTCCCACTGCTCCATGGTGGGAAGGATTTGGGAAACGCTAATTAGGATAACGAAAGACTTGTTAAAGATAATTCTTGGTAAAACCAGCACTGTTTTGTGTGAAATTGAGAATGTCATAAACTCCCGGCCTTTGACATATATTTCGGAAGATATAAACGACTTAGTTTCTCTGACTCCGAATATGTTTCTGAGAGACAATGTAGGAGGTTCTACAGCTGATCTCGATTATGCTGAACAAGTGGAGTGCAATAAGCGGTGGCAATATCGACTAAAACTGAAAGAAGATCTTAAGAAAAGATTCAAAATAGAATACTTAGGACAACTTAAACATTCTAAGAAAAGTTGCCGAAATAAGGACACCATATAAGTAGGACAGGTGGTTTTGCTAGGGAGTGATAAGAGCAAGAGAACGGAGTGGCCACTTGGTAAAATAGTGGAACTGTATCCAGGAACGGATGGACAGGTACGGGTGGTTAAGGTGAAGACGAAGACAGGAGAAATGATCCGACCCACACAGCGTCTCTCACCAATGGAGGCCAGCGATGAGAAGGACCCCGAAAGCTTACGGAAAAGAAGTATGATTCCATCATTTAAACAGGAGCTCCCGAAGAGAACATCGTCGAGGATTTCTTCACGAGTCGTGACAAGAAGTGGATGAGTGACAAATCGCCCCACGAAACTCAGTTTGTGATTTTGTTGAGTACAATTAGTGATGCTCAAGGTGGGGAGCATTTGGCGGCTTGCCAAGTAAGCTGGATGGAAACATTTCGTAATAACAGCTGCAGTTGATCATCTCGCGTTTTGACACGACTGACCACAAGAGGGAAACAGCGGAGAGAAAAAAAGGAGTTTTTTGTTTTGTTGTTGGGTTTTCGTGGGAAAGAAGTGAAATTATGGCGGTGATTTGTAAAACTTCGGTGTGTATTGTGATATGACCAAAAGTGTTTATCTTAGTGCTGTATTGAATAAACGGGCTTTTTTTTAGTGAACTTAGAGTGCTTGATTATCTCGGAATACATAACAGTTCTTCGACGCATTTTATTAGGTGGAAGATTTTCTTTCCTTGGATAACTACTTGCAGCAGCCTGAACGAAATACGTAAGTACAGGTTTATCGTTTCGAAATCTTGTCTTTTGTAATACACTTCGGCCCTGTTGAATTATAACTTTTTTGCACATGTTTCACAGTAAACTTGGTACATTACCACAATGTTTTTCCAGGAAAAAAGGTTCTGTTTGGCTCAAAATCGCTATTCGAAGTCCAGAACGATGCCCTGGTGGCATAGTGGTCTAAGCGATGGCTTCTGATAATTCGTCCAAAAGAAGTCCGGGTTGCATTTAAGCAAACGTTACATTGATACTGGACTGGGGAAATTTTAGCCAATCAGAGGGCGGTATTCAGCTTCAGTGACGACACATTGGTGGGGCTTATCTTCATGTGTCACGTGGGATTACTTCTGAGATACGATTTGAACGGCTTTGGTTTATGTGATTTCATGTCATTTTCACGTTGGCTGCCTTTCGAATTAAAAAAGAAAAGCAATTTAAGACGTACACAAACAAATAAATAAATATATATATATATATCATCATCATTGTCAACCATTATCAATCCACTGCTGGACGAAGGTCTCCCCAAGTTTCCTCCACAACGGTCTGTCTTGTGCCAGTCTCCTCCATAAATGCAAATATATAAAGATAAGTGGTAAGGTAAGTCTTTTTTTTTAATTCTGTAACGGTTATTTCATATCTTAGGTAACGATGTGAAATGTAGAATGGGTAAATTATAATCCTAAATTATTTCGTCGGAAAAATATTTGTACCTGAGAAAAGGACGACGTACAGATTTTAGAGCATGGAAATTCATGGCAAATGGTGCAGAAATTTCATGAATTAAATATCTCTTAAAGATTTTTATCGTAACATGTACCTGTAAATGCGATGCTGTCAAACGACGCTGCAGTAGGCCTAACGCATAGCTACCGCGACGATGTCAAGCTTTGCTCCGTTAAAAGGATGGTTCGTTGCTGTACCAAAATGACGGGCGGAAGAGTACAAGAGAAAGCGGTTACGTTGTTGGGAGGAGAGCGATAAATGTTGTAGTGATACGCTACAGAAAATAGGTCCAGATTATCCATCCTTTATTTTGTTGTATCCTATACGTTGTTGGCAGGACAAAACGAAAAAAAAATCTTTGATTTGCAAAATGTACGTATCAGTGAGATAGAAACTGATCTGCAAACAAAGTGTTAACATGAGAAGGAAACCTGCAGTGGCACATCAAATCAGCTACGAATGAAAGCCGTTCTAAGCAGAACCGAAAGTAATACTCTCCAGTTTCCTGTACAACAGAAAAAGCCATATTCGTACTTTCTACTTGGAATCAGGAAATCATGTGTAAAAGAACGAAACATTTCTTGTCATCTGCTTTAAAAACAATGACAAAGCATGAACGAAATATATTCTGTAGCGTTTGAGTACACGATGCTTCGGTCCCTGGACAAGAACGTACGCGGCTGTACATGTAGTCATCCGCGCGTGAATTACACGCCACAGCGACTCTTCCTTTCAACGAGCACAGCTTGACATCGTCGCACTTGCAGGTAAATATTACGAAAAAATCTTTAACAGACATTTAAAACATAAAATTTCGGCCCCATTTGCCACGAATTTCCATACTCTAAAACCTGTACGTCGCATTTTTCCCAGATACTAATATTTTTCCGACAAAATAATTTAGGACACAAATCTACACATTTATCCATTCTATATTTCACATCGTTACCTAAGATATGAAATAACCACTACAAAATTGAAAAAAAAGCTTACCTTTCCACTTATCTTTGTTTTTTTATATTTATTTTTTTGTTTGTGTATGTCTTTATTATGTTTATGTATGTAAATGTCTTTTATTTTTTAATCCGAAAGGCAGCGAACGTGAAACTGACATGAAATCACATAAACCAAAGCCGCTCAGATCCAAGGAGGTTAGAACAATACTTGCTCAGATCGTATCTCTGCCTAAATTAGGGACGGGCGACTGCTTATAGCCCATTGAGTTGCTCACGGTGGTCATTAAACCTCCAATGACAAAAAAAAAAGTAATCCCACGTGACACATGAAAATAAGCCCCACCCATATGTGTCGTCACTGAAGCTTAATACCGCCCTCTGATTGGCCGAGATTTCTCCAGTCTCGTATCAATGTAAGGTTTGCTTAAATGCGTCCGGGTTCGAATCCCGGTGAGACATGGATGTTGTGTTTGTCTTACGGCACTGGCTCTCTCCCTTCCCTGGAACCAGAGGTCCTAAATTAGAGACGTATGGCTTCTTATGGCCCATTGAGTTGCTCACTGTAGTCGCTAAAACTCCAATCACACACAAAAAAAAGTCTAGAACACTGACATGAACATATATACATAAAAAGAAAAAATATTCCAAAGAGAACATATAATGTATTAATTTTTTCTGCTTTTTAGCTCTGAAACTAGATCAGTAAAATGTTTTTGTTCTAAATTCCCAGAAAAGTTCACTTGTGTCTTAAAAAGTTTAACAAAAATTTTAGGATCTTTGTAATAGGAAAATCCAGCAAAATGCAAATACTTTCAAAAACTATTTGTATTTTAAAATAAGCTTTCATTTTCTTGAGGTTTCTTAAATTTTTAACATTAGCTTTTCATAAGTTCTTACCACCGAATTAGTGGTTTTATACAAATACCTTTAAGATACATAGACTGGAAAACCGTAAGTTAACCGGGCGACATTTGAATTTCAGCGTTGTACGGAAAGAATCTGTCACATCCCGTTCTTTACTATAGGCGTTCGTGTATTTATATCAATTGCATCCATTTTTCTAAACGTATAACCAGTAAGATTTAATTCTTTGTTTTTATAAATAGTGTGTATATATTGTAAAGTGTTTCAGAAAATAATATAGCCAAATTTGATGAGCTAAAAAGATTTTTAAAACGGTTATACCTTGCGTAGCGTACGGTACCAATAAACAAACAACTGGCCAGCAGACACTTTCATTTCGTAGGTTTCCTCATAATAATAGTGATACTTTGGAGAAGTGGGTAAATAGTCTAAGATATGCTAACTGGAAACGAAGCTAAGCCAAGCCAAAATCTGACGATTGCCATTTAGCAAGAGGTATCATACCTGTAGCGCAGCCAAGATTTTCTGTTGTGTGTGTGTGTGGGGGGCTTACTATCAGAAGGGCGCATTAACCGTAATCAGGTCAGTTACGCCAGCCCAGATGAAAACAGCATGAAACACACCTTGAGTTATCCATGTAGTAGTTATATAAATAAGCCACAAATTATTCAATGCTTCGTTAGGACGCAGGTGGCTGAGTGGGCAACGTTCGTTACTGCCACGGGAAGGGCCTCAGGTTCGATCCCAGGCAGGTACGAACGCTCGATCCACTAAATACTCGCCGTGCGTCGGATGGGCACGTTAAGCCGTCGGACCCCGGGTATTGCCCCCCCCGGTAATAAATAAGGGCGTCTTCCTCCCCCTTTCTACTTCGCTTCCGTGTCACTTTCCTATCGGGCGCTCTAGCCCAAATCTCCCTAGTTTCCTATTTCTAAGGGTTGTTTAAGACCTGGGTCAGACACTCCCTTCCTAAAATCATCTACATATGATCATGATCTATGCTTCGTTAATTACTAAATACTTCGTTTTCTAGGATACAAGTGCACTTTATTACATACTGTGAATTACACATAAATAGAGATGTAAGTGCAACTACAGAAATATGCGTTAAAATTGAATTTATTTGGATTGGTTGATTACTAATTAACTCGTGAATCTAATACACTACACTTTACTTAATCAAGTAGTACGATTATTAGAAAATATTGAAGTAAACACTGTAAGAAGTTTTTAAAAACTCGTATTCAGCCAACAATCATTGGCGTTTGGGTGTACGAGTTTCACTTTGACTCATTCTCACACTGTACGAATATAGAGAGAAAGATGGAGTATGGAGATACATTCGAGTTCGACATTCACATTTATACTTGAAATAAAAATTAAAGTACAAAATTTAGTCTGCGATTCTTCCTTAGTGCAAGCTTGTTAATGATGTGCTCAATGGCAATGTCTCTGTTTCTCTGAACGGGACTAACGCTATAAGCGCTTCTCAAATATGGTGGAGCGCATATATGATTTTAGCCGTCATAAAGTGCTAAAAGTTATATTAGCTGTTGCTGTGGTGACCGGTAGGACAGCGAAGATATTCAACATTTTAGCTATGCTTGGAAATAACATAAATAATTCTGGAACAGTTGCTAATGTTTCTAAAGCTGTGCTTGGTCGCTGTTACTCTGAAACTTTACCCCATTTCTTTTTCATTATTCGAATTCTCCTTTTACGATAGCTTCATCGTTGCACAAATCAGATGAATACAGTTTTATAGCGTCAGATATGTCGTCAAAAGAAGCTTGAATGCAGAAAAATGGCAAAAGATACTGCAGTTTTGCGGCAGTAGCCATACTACCTTCGAACCTCTCTTCCAACTCATGTATTAGTTGGTCCAGATATGGAATGAACAAGGATCGTATGTAATAGTTTTCTGCAGTTTCCGCAGGACAATTCTCTCTGTTTCTTTGTCTCCTAGCCAATCTTGGTATTTGATTTCAAAATCGTGCTCCTTACCCAAATTTAAAGCTTTCTCAAATACCGAAGAAAATACTTCTTTGGCGATTTCGTGAATGTCTGCTAAACATTCTTTCGTATCCTTCACTATTTTACAGCCCGAATGAGCTCTAAACTTTGTAATTGTAGCAGCTTAGAAACGGGGAGCAGCAAGGAGCTAACGCGGTGCATATACACAAAAGAGCAATAAGAAATTGCCCGTTGCAAACTGAAGAAAGGAAAGATGTTTTTTTTAATGTTATCGGCTTTTTTTTCACCTGACATCTTTTCAAGCGTCAAGAGAGCAGCATAGAATAGTTCAAGAAATATAGATAGGCCTTTGTACCCAGCGAGTTGCACAAGGAGATTTAACTTTGAATGTGAACTTGTGGAACATGTTTCATTAATACATTCTTGCAATAAAGTTAGTTGCTTCGCCGATGCGTCGAAAAAAACAACAACATATTTCTCCTACAGTTCCTAAGGCATTTTTAATGGCCAAAACACTACAAGCATAATTCACAAGAAGATTCAAAATATTTCTTGCACAATGTGTAAACATTTCTTTTTAATAACGGCTTGAATACCTTTATATGAAAATATGCCCGCTCATTACACTGCAACCATCACAACCTTGGCCACGCATATACAATTTAGCAATTCCTTTAACATCCAAAGTCTCTAAAATAACTTTCGAAATATTCTTCGCAGTACAATCTTAATACTTACGAAAGCAAGAAAGTTTTCAAGCAATTTTCCATTTAAAGTATATCGAATTTTAATGCTCATTTATTGTTCAGTAGAACAATCTGTGGTTTCACCTACTAAAATACTGAAATGTTTAGCTTCGGCAACCTCTTTAACAATCCCTTCTGTTATGTATTGCCCGATTTCTTCAATAATAGAATTCTGCGTGTGCCAACTAATATATGTAGTGTTTGCCGACGCTGTTTTTAAGTGGTTTGTCAGGACATTATCTCCAGAATCCATTCGAAACCTTAAAGCCTCTCTGAAATTTCCCTCGTTCGCCTCCGGCAAATCTTCAAAAGGCCCATAATCCCGATGTCCTCGTCGTGCCAGTTCTTGGCGCCCACAAAGATGATTGTTTTAATTATCGACGTTGAAATCTCTCTGGTTTTTTAACTTCATTTCTACGATTCGTATCAATCTGATTGATTACATTAGGTTTTTTTTACCTTGAACACAACTTATAAAGCTAGAATATAGCTCTCTACAGAATCTTTGTAATAATTTGTCTGTGCATGATTTGCAAAATCTTCAATGGCATTTTTGTATTTAGTGTAAGGCTTGCTAATCAAGCTTTGCAAGCGGACTTTTTGAGAAGCTGCTGATTCAGGAGCAAACAATACACAATATTTACAAAATGCTCCCTTTTTAACTTCACTATACTCTAACAAATTAAAGCGCGAAAACCATGAGTACTGGAAGCGTCTGTTACTTTTCGGACACTTTGGAAATGAATAGGCATTATTAGGTTTCCAAAATCCTTCTCTAATTAGTTGTTTTTTGGTTGCATCATCAATTAAAACTTGCCTTGTGAAAAAATCAATATCTGAAGTTTTTACGTTAGAATGAGGAATGTTCTTTACACCAGGAGATGATACGAAAGAACTTACTTTTGCGATAGTGGGTGATTCTATCAACGATACGTCATCTGTTATTCTTAGTTTCTCCACTAGTTCTTGCGGAAGGACATCTGCTTCTCGGACAAACGAATCCTCTAATGCATGTTCCTCCACGTGAAGTTCACTTTGACTTTCATCCGATGTAGAATTATTAGATTCTCGAAGACAATTTTTGGATTTCATAAATTGAAAAATAAAAACGGTGCTCTTAGCACTTTCTGCCATAAGACGTTTCGATTTAGCTTGCCGAAATTCATTACCAGAAGGTTTTCGTTTTTTATCGTTTTCCATTTTTCGATGCAGTGTGAAGTGTACTTGCTTTGGCTAGCAAGATTACAGTTGTAAATAAGTCGAAAGGAATGTTTCAAACCTGTTTCCCCATTGAGTTGGGTCGATTTCTCCACGGTCATTAGTAACCGGAAACGGAAACGCCTCGGCGTCTCCTGTGGCGCTAAACAGGTACAAATTGAGAACTACGGAGGGACTGTACTGGACGGAGGTGATGTGTTTGTGTGTGGAAGGGGGGGGGAAGTAGGAAGGAGTGAAAGCCTTCAATAGAGCGCATGTTTCCGTTTATTCCAAAGGGAATTTTTAGAGGTTAAAGAGAATGTATGAGGGCGCTTCAATAGGGTTCGAGGGGGTTGAGCCCCTCCCCCAGTGGCTGCTCCACTGTAACACACACCTTTGCGGTCTCACTCTTCTCACCTTCTTTTCTAATCTTTCTCTGGAAATAATAGAGGTTTTTTAGTATTTTAAGTGCAAGATAGTAAGCTTGTAACATTTTTCATGTATTTGATCTATAAATATTAAGTTGAGGGACTTAGTTTTTATTAGACCCTTGTGTCATTCACCAGACTGTGGGGAAGGTTTTCTGGTAAAAACCTACACATGGTTTGTTAACTCGTGTTTCTTTCGGAGACTTTTCATCCTCGAGATTTGTAATTGTCTAAACTCTAAATTATATGAAGATGGCATTTCTTTCTATCATATTTAATTTTACTTATTTTTTCTCCCGTTGAGTAGCCATCTCATAATACTGCGGGAAAAACTTCCGAAATTAAAAGTTTTGCTCTCGGCAATTTGTCTTAAAAATAAACAAATGGCCACATTGAAATGATTTTTGACATTACTTAGAGTGTGAAATACGAATTTCATGCAACTAGATCACGCAGTTTGCAAACAACTGAAGCCGAATATATATTTTACACGTACGACAAGCGACGTTTCCCTTCAGTTATTTCATATCCCCCAACATTACGATAACGATGCTTTCTTTAATCATAAGTTAAAAGGCGCAATGTCTAATTTAAACTCCATTGAAAAAAATTAATACGCAGTATTAAAACAACGTAAAATGTCTTCGTTCGGGAAGGTAAAAGAGCTTAATTGATGTTGCTCACATAGGACACATGCCGTTTTTACCGTACAAGCTCTGCGATCAAAATGTTGCCGCGGCCCCGGTGGCGCAGAGGTCTAAGCGATGGCCTCTGATCATTCGTTCGTAAGGGGTACGGGTTCGAATCCCGGTGAGGCATGGACGTTGTGTTTGTCTTACGGCACTGGCTCTCTCCCTTCCCTGGAACCAGTGACCCTAAATTAGGGACGGGCGACTGCTTATAGCCCATGAGTTGCTCACGGTGGTCGTTAAACCTCCAATCAAAAAAAAGAAAAAAATGTTGCCAGCTGCTGCCACTCATTTACACAAGACATTTTTTTCTTTTGGTTGGAGGTTTAACGACTACAGTGAGCAACTCAGTGGGCTATAACCAGTCGCCCGTCCCTAATTTAGGGTCACTGGTTCCAGGGAAGGGAGAGAGCCAGTGCCGTAAGACAAACACAACATCCATGCCTCACCGGGTTCGAACCCGGACCCCTTTCGGACGAATGAGCAGAGGTCATTGCTTAGACCACTGCGCCACCGGGGCGGCACACAAGAACTTCCAGCCTATGTATCTTAAAGGTCTTTGGTTTTACATGCTAAATGAATCCGGAAAAATAAACTGACCAGAAGTCTCGAATTTTTCTTTTTTTTTGATTGTAGGTTTAACGACCACCGTGCGCAACTCAATGGGCTATAAGCAGTGGCGGACTTACAGATTTGGCGCCCACAGGCACAAATTTTCCAATCACCCCCTGCGGAGGAGCTCATCAATCGTACACCCGTTCTGGTTCTGATATGGGGACCGGCAGAGTCGTACTTATGGGGGGTTCAGCTCCAGGTGGTCTAGAACCAACCCTCCCCCCTCCTAAATGTTCGACTTCATTGTCAAATATATATATTCATACATCGGCTAAGAATATACGTTTTTGTGCTGAACCCCTTGGAGCTTGGAACCTCCTCGAAATTAAGTTCTGCGTACGTGCTTGGGGCCCGGTTCTTAGCAGGGTGTGGCTGCGCTGCGTCCCCCCATGCCCACCACTTTCTAGGCAAAAGTTTTATAGTTTCGTGCTCCCAACATGTCCCTATTCCTAAAATGTACCTTTTTTATAGCTTGGTTCATAAAAGTCCGTAGCTTTAAAAATGCCCCTTCTTTTCCATGAAATCAAGGTCCTCCAAATTTTTATCAGAATGATCAAATTTTAAATTTTTACATAAAAAAGTTGTTATGTTTCAATATCTGAATCAACAATCAACAGAAATATCTACATGCTTGTAGCTATAATATTGTACGATTATAAATTGGTGATTTGTAAAGAAACACCACAAGCAAATATAATTTTTATTAAGAAAAGGAATAAAAATTATCCGTTTATTGACGTAAAAATATTACTATTAAAGCGTAAGCTTTCAACACCAACGGGTGCCTTCTTCACACTTATGCGTGGAGATAGGCAAGACAAGAGAACTAAACAACAGAAAATTTTTAAAAAACAAACATGAACAGTATATGAGAACATGCTATGTTGCGTCGCATGCGTGCTACAAAGAGAAATGACCACAAAAACGTACTAAGCGCAAAGAAAAGTGCGTAGGGGCGGGTTTATTATTGGACCAACCTGAGCCATGGCCCAGGGCGCTGCACATAAAGGGGCGCCAAAATTTTGAAGATACATGGGGCACAAGACGTTTTTATCTCATCACCCCCCCCCTCCAAAAAAAATAATGAAATGGGATTTTTCATTTCTACAAATTATAAACTGAGTAGTATAATACCTTTAATACTTAAGAAAATATTAAATGGTGTTAGTACATTCAATGTGTTTAATTATTAAAAATATTAATTCATTCTGAAAGTGAGTTCAGTAAGACTCAGGAGCTCCCGTGGAAGTTATTTCTTCCTGCTTCCTGGCAAAGTCAAGACTCAGAAGAGGGCGGAGTGGGGGAGCATTTCATTTACAGAGCTCGCAGACAACGGGGAACAAGAGTGGGAGGCTAGGGGAGGGGCACTGCACTAGCGCATAGTTTTTACAATGCATTATAAAATCTGAGCGTGAGGACAGCCTAGGGATGCCAGGGATGTCGGTGGAAAGGTCGAAATCGTACTCCATAAATTCAAGATCAAGGCCCCAGGGTATTGTGGGTGACAAGAGAGGACAGAGTACTGGTTAGAATGAATTCCAATTCAGCTTATGACACTCGCTGCCTGCTTTGGGATTCATTCCCCCTCCGCCCACCCGTCATTTTACATGTGTGCTTTCATTCCCGCTGTTTTCTTTTGGAGGAAATCATTACTATGAATCCCCGTCAGCTAAAATGTCGAATACGAAGTTTTCTGGATGCGAAAATAAAAAAAAAAGCTTGAAAAGATGGAAAAACAAGGGCAACTATTAAAAAAAAATGCCAAAACTAAAAAACTTTTTTAAACCGGCAGAAGATGACACAGTAAGTGAAAAGAAAATGCAGTGTTTGGTTGCAAGATCTACCGATGAAGAAGCGAAGGAGCCAACTGAAGTAGAACTAAGGGCTCAGAGCGAAGATCAAATTTGTGAGTCTTCTGATGGTGAGGAATGAGGAAGGTAAGTCAAACATAAATCTTGGAGGAAATTTTCAAGATGTTGAAGGAAATGAACTTTTGTTACATCATATGATATTAGTTCCTGCTAAATGGAAAGTTGACGATGCATTTGTTGATTACACACTGCTGGCCACCCAAAATGCAACACCAAGAAGGACACGAGACAACAAAGCCAGATTTACTGGACACATAACAACACATACAAAGATGAAACGATTGAGCTTTCAGGCCCGTGCAACTTTCGGAACACGCAAACATCAGCAGTTCGTGTGGCCCCCATGGCTGGCAATAACGGCCGCTACACGCCGCGGCATCGAACGAAAGAGGCTTTGGATGTGGGTTTGGGGTATGTCGGTCCAGGCTGCTTCCACACGTTGCCACAGTTCATCAGGCGTAGCCGCGGGTGGTGCTTGCCGGGCCACTCGGTTGCCGATCAGCGACCAGACGTGTTCGATGGGCGACATATCTGGAGAACAGGCGGGCCACGGCAGCAGTGACACCTGGTGGGCCGTGAAGAATTGTTGCACGATGCGTGTAACGTACGGGCGCGCATTGTCCTGTTGAAACGTGGCCGCTGGCAGGTCCTGCAGGTAAGGGAGGACTACAGGCTCCAAAACGTCGGAAATGTAGCGGTGGCTGTTGAGTGTACCGCCGATGCGTACCAGAGGGCTGCGAGTGTCATATCCAATTGCGCCCCAAACCATAACGCCAGGCGACGGACCGGTATGGCGATGCATAATGCAGGCGTCATACAGCCTCTCGCCGCGGTGCCGCCACATGCGGATCCGACCTCCGTGGTGTTGCAGGCAGAAGCAAGATTCGTCGGAGAAGACAATGTCATGCCATTCCATAGTCCAGGTACGGCGTTCAACGGCCCACTGCCGCCGCACTCGCCAGTGGTGTAACGTCAATGCTAATCGGATCAACGGGCGCCGTGCGACAAGTCCCCGCTCCTGCAGACGACGTCGAACGGTACGTGCTGACATAGGTTGCTGCGCAATACACCCTAATTCCTTCGCTAACGTTCGTGACGTGGCGGTGCGAGCCGTCAATGCCCGCCGCACAACATGCCAGTCCTCATGTTCGGTAGTGTGCCGCGGCTGCGGCAATCGCTCACGTTGGTCCGTCCGTCCATCCTGCACTCACCGAATCCATACTCACCTCATTGTGGCTGGATGTCGTCCCACACGGGTGCCAATGACTCGGTACGATAAACCGCTGTCGCGATAGTCCACTATTCTTCCTCTGTCGAACTCCGAAACGTGCTGGAATTACTACCGTATTCTGTGGCGAGGCATCAGGAAGATTCCCAAGCACAGGTCCGGCAGCACAACACACTTCCACTACTTACACCCCGCCTTCTGTGCCCCCTTCTTATAGTGCTTTTCGGTGGCGTGCCGGCCGCACATGATTTGCATATGCCCTACAATGCTAATCGTTTGCATGTCCTCTCGCGGGCGACCCATGCTGCGAATTTCAGGCCAATCGGATGCTTCCTTCTTGGTGTTGCATTTTGGGTGGCCAGCAGTGCATTACAAAAAATCCTATTATATTTGAAAAAAATTCTACAGTCAATATTGCATACGTTGTAAATCAAAATCAAAAATTTTGCAGGCAAATGTTTCAGAAGTGAGTTAAAAAAACCAATTTCATTTGTAAATATAAAAATTTACTGTGAAATGATGTTTTAAAATTATGCGAATTAAACTTGTGAGAAAACGACATCTATAAATTTTTATTTCAATGCCTAGTTTTAAACAATACATGTGCTAAACATTTTACAAGTTTGGGTTGTTCTTCAGAAAATGCTGATTCTTTGCGTGCTAAAAATCTATATGTAATTTAAATATGAAATTCTAATCGGCCTCAAATTACTTACAATAAGTTTACTGCATCTGATTTTTCTTGGCCCAGGGCGCTGTATGTTTAAACCCGTCCCTGAAAGTGCGCCATATTTGGGGAAGCTCAAGTGAGACGTCATTATTGCAGACTACAGGGTTAGTCAATATCTAGATGGTTTCCCTGAGGGCAGTGCCCCTGTCGGTAGTATAATGAGCCACTCGCTTGATCTGGTTCCACTTCGGGATGGCGGAATGGGTAATCACTTCCCGGTATAGGGCGGGTGTCGATTTTCTGTGCGAGACCTTCCGCTTATGTTCGACCAGTCAAAGAGCGTTTTGTCATTCCGATGCAATGTTTGGTGGTACCATCCGAGTATCCCAATGGTATGGAATACACTCCCGCATTAGTCAGTGAGGTATGGGTGTTCCTGCATGATAGCAGGTGGCATGATATCGATCTTGGTGGGCGTATTCCAAAGCTAAGCCAGAGTTTTTTAAGGTGTTCAAGAAGTAGGCTTTTCAGCAGCTTAGTTTTCTTTCCTTTTTGCAATCGCGATTTCTCCATTCTGTGCCCCACTGAGTTTTTACTTTTTTGCACTCGTCACTCACGGAGATTTCAGCACAGCACAGCACACACACTAAAACAATCTTGTTCAAACTTCCTAGTAAAAATATAAAAAAGTACAACTCACCGCAGAAACTGCCGCGAACGCCGGGTTAATTATAGCTCTAACCAATTCCAGTTCCCTGAGCTTTGTCATTGTGAAGCGCATTTTCATCTGGATGGGGATTGTGGGCACACGTACACGCACGCCGAGCTATTCAGATGAAAGCAATTTAAAAACGTTTGTCTTCGACCACATATGGTATGGTAAATGGGTCTCACACGGTCACACCCAATGGGACCCTGGGAATGAAGTATGTCTTGTCCCTTTCCTTTCTTTTTTTTTCTTTATTCGTTGTGTCGTGGTCATCATCAGGGAAGGGAGGAGACAGGACAGACGTCGCGTGCCCCTCTCCCTCCCCCCGAATACGTCTCTTTTCTTTTTCTCCTCAACCTGTTCGGGTTTCGGTCGGAATGATCAGGATGAATCATTTCCAGCCATGCCTCCTCCATTGCAGCAGTAGTTCCGTCCAAGAATGTGAGCTGGGACTCACTCAGACAAAGAAAACTCCCTCCCCCTGTTCCGTGCGGTGGTGCCCCAAAAGCGCTGGTAGTGTTGTTGCCTGACGCACACAAACCCCAAACATAAATTTTAGGGAACGCGGCTATGTCCAAACATGACTCTGCTTAGCATTGTTCCCAGTCCCACCACATTTTTACACCCTAACTGAAAATTTTGCGCCCATAGGCACGTGCCTACCGTTCCTAATTGGAAATCCGCCACTGGCTATAAGCAGTTGCCCGTCCCTAATTTAGGATAACTGGTTCCAGAAAAGGGAGAGAGCCAGTGCCGAAAGACAAAACACAACATCCATGCCACACCGGGATTCGAACCCGGACCCCTTTCAGACGAATGATCAGAGGCCATCGCTTAGATCACTGCGCCACCGGGGCGGCGTCTCGAATTCTAGAGGACAGTCATCGAGTTTAGTTTACTGTCCCCCAAAACGTCCGATTTCTTTGGGGAGAAACGAAAATTGTCTTCAAATTTTATGTTTGTTTTCAAGTGTCCTCGAATTTACACTTCCTCATTAGCTCGTTAGATTTCTAATTAAAAAGATTTTTAAAAATAAGTTTCGTTGTACTTCTTTTCCAACATGCTTCTTGTGAAATTTTTTTTAGCGTTTTGTTTTCCCTTTTTCCGAGTTTAACGCCCACGGTGAGCAACTCTAAAGACTATAAGCAGTTACCTGTCTCTAATTTGGGGATATTCATTCCAGGGAAGGGAGATAGCAAGTGTTGTAAGACAAACACACCACCCATGCCTCATTTGGGGCTCGAAACCGTACCAACTTGAACCAACGGTCAGTGACCAGCACTAAGAGCACTGCACCATTGGGGAGGCCAAATTTCGATTGTTCTTGTTCTAAGTTCTTCCAGAAACTTTGGCAAAATGAAAAATTCGCCATGCGATTCGTTCATCACTCTGCAGCTTGATTTTATCGGAATTCAGCAGATGTACCTAAGGTAAAGTATTTCACTTTTGCTGATATGTTGTCGCCCCCATAGCTTTGTTTTGTCAGTAGAAATTACTGATATTATTCAAGTTATTTCCTTTTAAGACATAAATTTTCATACAGTTATAGCGTCTAGAAGGGAAAGTGTGCCGAGCGCCTAGCGTACGTAATGATTGGCTTGGATACCGAAATTTGTCCCCTTCGTAGATGGCGCTCCGATCGCCTTCCCTTCCCTCTTTCTTACTGTGATGGGAGTAGGAAACTAAATTCGTGTTGCTTATTGTGAAAAGAACGGCAATTTAGACGAAAACGTGGTATGTTTTAGGTTTTAGAAGGAATGTGGATTACCTAATTATTGTATATAAGTTATACTTAGCTCATTATGCAGAAGAGAAATAACCATTGTTTTGTTCCAGGTTGCAATACTCAGTACAAAAACAGTAAGCTGTCACTCTATGGAATACCCAAAAATGATAAACTTTTACAGCAATGGCAAAGATTGATTCCCCGTGCAGATAAAAACTTTGACAAATTTAGCGCTGTATGTGAACTGCACTTTGATGAGAGATTTGTGGTTCGAAATTTTGTGCATAAAATAAACGAGGAGACTGTTAATACCCAGAAATCGGCCTATCTTGACACCAAATGCAATTTCAACAATATTTCCAAACCTTCCCCATTATTTGTCAAAACCTCTGACAAAAATGAAGAAAGTTAGGTAAACCGATGATAAGCCTGATGGTAATTTAAATAGCTTGGGATTTACTTCCAAAAGAGTTACACTGAACTGCCTTCTGAATATCAACCTTCCTTCAGAATTTTGGGGTAAGCAAATTCTTGCTAATAATCCAAAGTGCATAATTTTCCATGTTCATTCATTCAAATGTGAATTGTCAAATTAATTGACAACCGAAAAACTGGTTGTTGTAACCGAAAGTGAACCGGAGGTTACCTGTGAAGTGTATTTACGTGGATTAAAAATTAACACAGTTTCTAATATTACTTCTAAAGATGAATTAAAATCCATTATTCGAGACACTGATAGGCTAACAGTATGTCATGGCGCAGGCTCCATTTCAGAATTTGAAAATAACAGGAGGTACCTTGAAAGTGGAGTTATTTTTGAGAATAATTTATACAGCAAAAATTGTGTAAGGAAAGGAGCAACAGAGACTCGCCTCAAATGTAAGTATCTGTGGCACTTACTTTTGCACAAAATAGCTTATCATAGAAGAAAGGCCAGATTTAAAAATAAGTATCAGAATAAAGTTTGGAAAATCAACAGGCTGAAGAAATGGGTTATTTCGCTGTCTGATTACATAAAAAAATCCAAAACAAAAATAAGAATTTTACAGAACTTTCCATTAACGAAAAAATAGCAGAATTACCCATTAAGCAGTGGCAAATGGTTATTCATTGTTATAAAGCAGCAAAAGAAATCTGCAGGAGGTATGTCATATACCAAGGAATGGTTACTTGAATGCACATAAAAAGTCCAAAATTGTACGAGCACATACGGAAACACAAAATCATGATCCTACCTAATAGAACAACTATTAGAAAGTATATTTCAAATTACAACACTGGTTTTGGATTCAATGCACAGACGTTTGAAACAATTTATAAGAAAACAAGTAAGATGGAGCCTTTTGCAAGACATGATGGTATATTAATAGATGAAGTGAAGCTTACAGAAAAACTGCAAGCAAAATCATCTGGTGAAATAATAGGGTTTGTTGATATTGGGCCATACACTTCAGAAACTGTTAAGCATACCCCATGTAATCACAGACTGGTAATGGTGTTCCAGCCATTAAATAGAGATTGGACCCAAATAATTGGCATTTTTTCCACAAGTAACAATATAAGTGGAACTTTGCTTGCAAAATTGATTATTATTGAAGCTGTTATTCTCACTGAAAATGCAGGTCTGTTTGTTGATTTCATTGCGTGTTGGAACAGGAATATGTGGAAGACATTTGGTATATCAGCAGATTGTTCTGGAACTAAATACAGCATTATGCATCCTACAGATTGTTCTAGAAATTTACATTTGATTTCATATCAGATTTTCCTCACTTAATAAAATGTGTACGGAACGCATTTGTTACCAGAGGTTTTCTTCTGCTCGAAGGGGAAGCAAGACCAGAGCATGTTGAAGCAGTATGGAGGAAGGACTCTGACATAACTACTTTAAAAGCCATGCGAAAAATTACACGTGTTCATATTCACCTGAATAACTGAGAAAATGAGGGCAAGCTATGCTGTGCAGCTTTTTAGCAACAAAGTATTAAAAGGCCTTTTTCTCTATAAGCATCATATTGAAATACAGATTGGAAGTACTAATGCAACTGCATTTTTCATAAAGTTGATGATGGAGTTAATAACTGTAATGATCTCTAGGAGTCCATCAAGTAGTCTCCGTGTAGATTCTAAGGGATGCAAAGTGTTTAATGATTTTCTGTTATATTTAGATAAATTGGAAGCTTTTGCAGGAGATAAGAAGATTTGGTTTTTAAGTGCTAGAGGATTACGAGTCACTAAAAGCAATACCATCTCTATACTAAAATATCTAACAGAAACCTTGAACTACAAGTATGTAATGACATCGCGCTTGAGTCAAGGCTCAATAGAAAACCTTTTTGGTATTACTCGGCAACTGTCAGGCTGCAATGACCACCCCACTGCTGCATAATTTTTAGTGACCATTCAGTGTTTAAGTTTTTATAATCTGGCTAAGCCTGTAAAGAGTGGTACGAGCTGCACAACAGAAATCATCAATTCCCTTATTGAGCCAAGTGACACCATCAGTTACAAACCTAATGTTTTGTTAAATTTAAATGAACTTTTAAGTGATGGAATGCTAGATAATGTGAAAGATACCTTGAATAGTGCTGCATATTCTGATTGTGCTTCCCTTTTCCCACATAATTCCCATAACCAGTTGCTAGTTTATGTAGCTAGGAAATGTGTTGCAATAACTAAATGCAAAGATTGCACCAAAATGTGTTTAACATGCAGTATTGAAGGCCAGATTTTCTGGAACATTGATACGAGAATTTGATAAAGGTGGCTTATTATATCTATCAAAGGAACTCTTAGTTCTTGTCAGTCGACTGGAAGGTAATCTTACACATTATTTCAGCACCGAAAAATTACACAGAGATAGTATCGTTGATATTCTAGCTATCTTGATGATAAAGAAAATTAAATTCATTGGTTGTGCAGAACACAGTGAAGATGTGACATGTAATATTGCAAAATTTTATTTACTGACACAGTTGCATTTCTATATAAAGGGACTTAATAAGATTCACAATGATAATAGAGAAAAAATGAAGTACCTTAAGCTGAGACGCTGCAAATGAAGTCCCTGGATCTGGGTGTTGAGGTTCTTTTTATGAGAAAGCAAGTGAAAGACAGCTTTATACTTACTGTGAAGTCAGTCAATAGCCCTCACTTATAATTACTGTGGAGTCGGTAGATATATACTGACTCCACAGTAATGCTACAGGTCAAACCCTCACCCCGAGAGTTCCTCAAAACCACCTTAACAGTTAATAAGAACTTTGCCACAGAACAGGTTCAGTCATTCAAACCCAGGGGTTTGAACTTAGTCACATTACCAATGTTCAACTCTGAGCAAGCAGAGCAGACACTGCTGTGTTTACTGATCTACTATATATTACCATATGTATGCATATGACCGTATTAAAAAGAATGGATAACTTTGGGAGTATGTAGCAGTGGTTAGTTAACTTTTCCTTCATTAAATATATGTATGCACATAGCAGACAGTAAGCCTAATGCATATGCAAATAAGTGATCCTAGAAATTTAACCCAAACTCATTAAAAAAAATTCCAGCCTAAAATGAGGTTAAGAAATGTTCAGGTTGTTAACAAACTTAGAAAAGAAAGTTACAAAAACTGGTAAGTTATTTAGAGATTCAAAATTCATTTCTGTAAATGTATTTATTTAAACAAAAAATATATTTCTTGCTCTCCCCACCCCCAAGTAACTGCATCAATGGTGAAAGATAAAAGACGTTCAAAAATTGCAATGGTTGCTATCAACTATGCTGGGGGTCAGAAATGTATTCTGAAGTAATTCCATTGTGTGGAATTATTACAGAATATATTTACTTCACTGGTAATTAACGGTTCAGCAGATATTAATATACAAAAAGATTTTAAGTCATATGTGTGGTAGCAATAGGTAATAATATTGCAGAGTTACTATTTTTCGTCAAAAATGTTTAGAACTGTGGGATTCATTTAGCAAACTGTACCACCCCTTCATATTTTTTATGTTCAAATCCCAAAATTACTGGTGGCAATCTATTAATGCACTTTTTTTTTCAATCAACGTTTAGCTTTAGCATTTACAGCATTGCTAACTAGGGCTTCAGTATTTTGGAGAAAACTTGCAAAATGCCATAAGTGATTGTGACTAATTTACTCTTTACAAGGTGGTGTAAAAGTAATAAAAAGGAAACTCAACAGGTATTAAATTTATTCCTGGAAATTTAATTATGTGTGAAAACATCTAATAGTTGCATTCACAAATTCTTGCCCTTTGATTCAATTGAATTTTCTAAGATGCCTAAAAATCAAGTTGTGTGTTATTTATTTTTTGTGTAATGTTACTTTTCAAATCGCTCTCCCAAGTTCTGTTCTGATATGCTGATAAATTTCTCTGTTCCTATACAATTGAGAAATGGTTTTTGATAAAAATGTCAACAACTGCTGCACTAGTCTTTGACATATAGCAGCCTGCAATGAATTAATCAAACTTCTACTTTATAAAAAATAAAAATTTAAAATGGGATGCTTACTTTTGCCTCACTGTATAAATTGAATAAAGCTTAACCAATGTGCTGAGATGTGGCGATATTGTAAAAAATAATGCTTGATACATGCAAGCAATGCAAGATTAAAACATTGCTTTATTACAAACTGCACGTGGCTTCTGTATGGAAATGCCTAAAGCCATTTTTAATTAACTCTCATCAGCACTCCTTTGGTCCCCATGCTGATGAGAGTTCAATACTCAAAACCGGTCCACGTCAGGGGGTCAGTTTTTTCACATGTGCTTCAACATTTGCTTCAGTTGGTGTAAATTATATCTGTATTACCTATTCCCAACTACTAGCGGCATTAAACAACGTTGTTACATGTTTACATTGTACACAATGTGTCACTGTGTGTACCTACTGGGAAAATAAAGCTTTCTGGATTTACTGAGGGGATATCAGTATGAGACTGAAATAGTTACAATTTCAGAAATTAAGAACAAATAAGTCTTGGTAAATTATTTGCTCCCCCACAATTATTTCTTCATTTAATAGTAAAATTTACCTAACAGTATAAAAAAAAATCCCCCCAAATCAGCCACTTTCCTTTTTTTTTTTTTTTTTTTCGTTTTTTTTCTGAACAATTACTGGTAAATATTTTCTCATACATGCATTATGACCGAAATTATGCTTCAGTCAGGGAGGAATGTCATTGTAAATGCGTGTGACACAGCTTAAATAAGGTGGTACACACCGTTCTTTAAACCAGTCAGTAACAGGCAAAAATAATTTTTGTTAAGCCTCTTAATAATACGAAAAACTTACGCAACATTTATATATATCAGCTATATCCACACCAGCAGCCCCGGTGGCGCAGTGGTCTAAGGCGTTGGCCTCTGATTATTCGTCCGTAAGGGGTCCGGGTTCGAATCCCGGTGAGGCATGGATGTTGTGTTTGTCTTACGGCACTGGCTCTCTCCCTTCCCTGGAACCAGTGACCCTAAATTAGGGACGGGCGACTGCTTATAGCCCATTGAGTTGCTCACGGTGGTCGTTAAACCTCCAATAAAAAAAAATATCCACACCAATCATTACGTACGCTGGGAGCTCAGCACACTTCCCCTTTTTGACACTATATATCAGCCGTTTCTGAATCGTTTGAATAGTAGACACATGGATGCACAACTTTATATTTACATGCCCCCACGTATTTACTTCAAACAGTAAATTTTGTCCACTATCCCTAAATTGTTTTTAAGGAGAGCTCTGTCTCTGACTGGCAGCATTAAATTTGTTGAAGCACGGCATTACTTATACCTGGTCATAAGCCTAACGGGAGAGGGGTAAACCCCCCCCAGATTTTCGGAGTCATGGATCCCCGATGTAAATGACCCCCAAATGTTTCGGGTATATAATGATATGCATTTCTTATGTGAACCAACTAAATTATTTAATAATATGTAACTCTTCGTAGGCCGCCCCGGTGGCGCAGTGGTCTAATAAGGCGCTGTCCTCTGATCATTCGTCCGTAAAGGGTCCGGGTTCGAATCCCGGTCAGGCATGGATGTTGTGTTTGTCTTACGGCACTGGCTCTCTCCCTTCCCTGGAACCAGTGACCCTAAATTAGGGACGGGCGACTGCTTATAGCCCATTGAGTTGCTCACGGTGGTCGTTAAACCTCCAATCAAAAAAAAAAAACTCTTCGTAGAATGCAAACACATGTATAATGTGTACTTAATAAAACAGCAATGTCGATTAAACATGGTTACCAACGTCGTTGGCATATATATATACATAATGTGTGATCAGACCCCTCCAGATTTTGAAACATGGTTGTGCCACTGTACCTGATGGTCACTGGCGAACATAGCCGATGCTGACACTTAAGCATTCAATTAAAAATAAGCACATTCAATATAATGTCCCATACAAAAAAGTCTTGCAATTTCTATATATACAGCAGGGGCGGCTCCTGCTATAGGGAACTGTGGGGCTGCAGACCCCACCCCCTACCCAAAGCAGTTTTTTTCATGCCGTGCCGAGAGAAAGAGTTTTCTGAACTCAACTGGAAGTTTTTCCTACATAACGCCACTGGGAGCAGAAAGGAACGCTGGCGGGCTGCTCTGACTGCTATTAAAACCAACTCATATGGGAAACTCTGCCTATTTCCACATCAAATCGTTTTCTTTGAATAAAACGTTCCTGGAGGCTGCTTTGATTGGAGCTCTCGCTGGTACAGCAGATATGAATGGTCCTCGGAGTTGTTCGCCAGAGATGTAGCTACAATACAGTCTCTAGTTGGCTGCGAATGCATTGCCCGGGCCTTACCACGGCGATGCATTAAATTTTTAGTTTGTTCCTGCTTTTATTCAACATGATAATTCTAACAACTGGAGAATATTCGTGTTTCCTAATAACTCAGTTGCCGAGATTTCTGCAAAAAAGTTTTACTTATATTTTCTCTTCTGATCAAAATGGCCATGTGAACAAATTGCGATTAAGAATGAAATTCAGTAATGGATAAATTAAAAAAAAAAAAAAAAAAAAAAGACTAATTTCTGCAGCAAAAAATACTTGCACAAAATTAATATTTTCACTTACCAGGCACAGCGAAATTTTCACTTTTTTACTCGTGTAAATTTTTATTCATCAAAAAACATTGAAGTTGCTCCATTGGCTACATTTTACTTTTCTGCTGCATACCTCCCCGCCCTCAATATAAGCTGCACATTTCAGTTGAAGTAGTGCTTTATACTTATTTACTTTGAACACAACATTTAATAAAATGCAATTGTTTAAAAAATTTATGAAGTTGGTAAATTTTGAAAATAAATTGTTCTACACTAAATTGTAATCATGGATTCAAAATTAAAACTGGATTGAATATGTTTGCAATTCGTATTTATTAAAGAGAATGCCTGTGTGCGAGTATCGCAGTAACAACTCATCGCGAAATTGTGGCACACCTTTCAAAATTCCGCAAAATGTTTTTCATCCCTATCCGAGTTGCAGTGGCAGGTGTCAAGTCAAAATTCCAAAGGGAGCATATCAGAAGAAAAAATATGTATTATATTTCTAGGTGTCACAATTGACACCTGAAAACGCATATATGACGTTAAGTGTGTGTCCGCTGTCACACGCATTATTTTTTTATACCTTTAAAACTGGTTCCCTTAATTGAGTGTGTGTTGCTCTTACAGTATATACATGTATATATCATTTACAACCACTATCTCAATCCACTGCTGGATGAGTCTCCAAGTTTCTTCCACAACAGTCTGCCTTTTTTTTTTTTTGATTGGAGGTTTAACGACCACCGTGAGCAACTCAATGGGCTATAAGCAGTCGCCCGTCTCTAATTTAGGGTCACTGGTTTCAGGGAAGGGTGAGAGCCAGTGCCGTAAGACAAACACAACATCCATGCCTGACCGGGATTCGAACCCGGACCCCTTACGGACGAATGATCAGAGGCCAGCGCCTTAGACCACTGCGCCACCGGGGCGGCCAGTCTGCCTTGAGCCAGTTTCCTTCATGCTTCCAAATTTCATCCACCCATCTCCCACATGTCATCTTTTGGGTCTTTTTTCTCCCCTTGCTATCCAGCTTAATATTTTAACTCTCCATCGCTAGCTCTTTCTTCTGGTAATATGTCCACCTCGTTGCAATTTCAGGGATTCTGACATTGATGCCTTCTACCCTTGTAATTTTTTCCGGATCCACGAGTTCCTCTTTGTATTTTCCCTGTTTCCTTGTTACATCAAACATGATACTTTCAATTGTCTGCAACCTCGGTATATCTATTTTAGTTGAGGCCCATGTCACTGCTCCGCATAACAACTGGAAGGATGTACTGATTAAACACTTTTCTTTTAAGAAATAATGCATCAAACAAAGTTTTATACGCCGATTATTTTCTTCATATATGTGGCCATCGCTTGATATCTGTTGCATAATTCAGGTATCGGTTACCTCTAGATTTTCCCTATCAATCGCTAAATATAAAATCTAAATATTCATTTCTTTAAAAAAAAAGCACAATCGATCAAAAGAGTATATATATATATATATATAAGGTCAGGTGATGCGTAACATCACAGCCTCTCCTTGACAAATGTCAACCCCGCCGTCTCGTGGTACATCCTGTTCCCACTAAAGGGGCTCTGACGACCGCCAATAGCGGTATAACTATACCATCGGGATTAGAGGAAATGCTATCCCACACTCACCAACCCGCTTGGCCAGCGTGGTGAGTTATGGCCAAACCCCTCCAAAATGACTCCACAACTTAAATCTTGGCCCTCAGTCTCCGGCAGCTGGAATGTACCTGGCCAAGGCAGCGGCCAGTGCGACATGAAGGCAGAGGGTGCTAAGAATCCCCGGAGGACCGGACTAGGCTGCCATCTGATGCTGACCTTGGCTACGTATAACGGACGCTCCCTATCTTCTGATTCAAGGCTTCTTGAATTGGAAGAGGAACTACAAAGGATCAAGTGGGACATCGTCGGGCTGAGTGAGGTAAGGAGAAGATCTCATTGAACTGAAAAGTGGACATCTCTTCTACTGTCGTGGGACAGATACTGGCAGAACTAGTGGTGTTGGATTTATAATAAACAAGAAACTGAAGGATAAAGTTGCAGAAGTTGAAAGTTCCTCTGACAGAGCTGCACGACTCGTTATCCAACTCTCGAGAAGATACCAGGCTCAGATTATTCAAACTTATGCACCCACCACAAGTCATGCTGAAGAAGAAATTGAAGAATTTTATGAGGAAATTCGTGATCTAAATAATAAAGGTAAGCAGCACTTGAAGTAATTATGGGAGATTTCAATGCAAAAATAGGGCAACGGCAACAGAATGAAACTTCAGTAGGTAAATTCGGTCACGGCAACAGAAACCAGCGTGGAAATACTCTCGTAGAGTTTGCAGAGGCAGAAGGGTTTTTCTTCTTGAACTCCTTTTTTAAGAAAAAGCCACACAGGAAATGGACATGGAGACATCCAAATGGGACTACAAGTGAAATTGATTTTATTATGTGTAACAAAAAATTCGTCATAGAAGACTGCGGTGTGCTAAACAAGTTCAACACAGGCAATGACCATAGATTGGTGAGATGTAAGATGCACCTCAACACTAAACTCGAACGTAGCAAGCTCATAAGACAAACAAAATGTATTGACATAACCAACCTTAAAAAACACCATAATACTTTCAAATTGGAGCTGAAGAACAGATTCTCTGCTTTAGAAGGCCTAACATCGGAAGAAGTGGATATTTCTGAAGTTAACAGAAAAGTAACCAAAGCTCTTATGGAAACAGCAACAAAATTAGCTGGGTCTAAGAACAAATTGCATGTGAACAAATTATCAGGAAAAACCAAAATGTTGATGCAAAAAAGAAGAGTGATGAGGACAACTAAAGAAGATGTGACTTCCAAAGTGGAATATATAGAGCTATGCAAGACAGTACGAAAAAGTATCACTGAAGACGTAAGGAAATTCAACTGTGAACTAGTAAGGAAAGCAATTGAAAACAACCAAAGCCTAAAGATAGCAAAGGGACATCTCAGTAAGGGGAAAAACAGATTATGGCACTGAGAAAAGAAGATGGTTCTGTAACAAGAAATAGAGGCGAAATTTTGACAAGAGTGAAAGATTTCTACTCCAAATTATATGAAAGGGATGATACATGTACTCCAGACATCATGAAAGGTACCAGTACTAGAGTTCTTCCAGTCCTCCCAGCAGAAGTGGCACATGCAATCAAGAACATGAAGCGGGGTAAAGCTCCAGGAGAAGATGGAATTACTGTAGACATCATACAAGAAGCAAGTGGAGAAATAGAAACAGTACTCGCCCAAATTTTCACTCGATGCCCTAATGAAGGGAAAATTCCTGAGGATTGGAATAACGCTACAATGATCTTGCTACATAAAAAAGGTGACATTGAGGATCTCAGGATCTACAGACCTATCAGCCTCCTATCAGTGGTTTATAAAATCTTCACTAAAGTTCTTTCACACCGCTTGAAGGCGACACTGGACATGGCTCAACCGAGAGAACAAGCTGGATTCAGGAGTAGCTACAGCACAATAGATCATATCCACGTACTGAGAGAACTAATTGAAAGAGCGAGGGAATATGAACTTCCATTGTGCATGGCTTTTATCGATTATGAAAAAGCCTTTGATTCGGTGAAACCATCAGCAGTTGCAATGGCTCTGAAATCCTGCGGTATTGAAGATGCATACATTAATATTATTAATAACATCTATGAAAATGCAAGTGCAAAGATTCGGCTGTTTGAAAATACAACACACATAAAAATTGGAAAAGGAGTGAGACAAGGTGACACCATATCTCCGAAGCTCTTTAATGTCACATTGGAAAATGTCTTTCAGTCACTGAGCTGGGAAAACAAGGGGATAAAGATTAATGGAGATTATCTAACCCACCTTCGTTTTGCTGATGACATAGTCATTTTTGCAACTACCCCATCAGAGCTACAGAGTATGATCCAGGAACTTGCTGACAAGAGTAAAGAGGTGGGATTAAAAATGAACTTTCAGAAGACAAAAGTGATGTACAATGCTTTTACAAGAAATGAGGATTTATCGATTGATGGAGAAAAGCTGGAGATAACAGACACGTACGTTTATCTTGGACAGCAGATATCAAGTGAGGGTCACATTGGTGAAGAAATTAATCGGCGTACAAAACTTGCCTGGAGAGCTTTTGGAAGAAACAGCATAATTTTCAAGAGCAATATGCCATTATGTCTTAAAAGAAAAGTGTTTGATCAATGCATCCTTCCAGTGCTTACGTATGGTGCAGAGACGTGGACCTTAACTAAAAGAGACATACAAAGGCTGCAGACAACTCAAAGCAGCATGGAGAGGTGCATGCTTGGTGTAACCAGGAGAGATAAGAAGAGGAACACGTGGATCCGAAAAATGACAAGAGTGGAAGACATCATGATCAGAGTTAAATCCCTGAAATGGCAATGGGCTGGACATACTGCCAGAAGAACAGACCATCGATGGACAGCCGAAATTTTAGATTGGATTCCAAGGGACAGGAAAAGACCCAGAAGAAGACCACATGGAAGATGGGTTAATGAAATTCGAAAGTATGCGGGAGTGACATGGAGGAGACTGGCACAAGACAGACCGTTGTGGAGGAAACTTGGGGAGACCTTCGTCCAGCAGTGGATTGATAATGGTTGACAATGATGATGATGATATATATATATATATATATATATATATATATATATATATATAAATTATTATTAAACAGACAGCATCGGCAGGCTCAGCAACTTAGCTTTCGAAGTGATATCTACAAAATTGGAATACAGCCCAGCCCCTCCATCTCAGCTTACCACTAGCCACTACTGAATACTGATATACAGTTAAATTTTGCAAACAGCACGTCTTTACTTATATCCAAATATCCATGCCATTTGTTCGCGTTTTGGTAGGCATTCTTCGAGGAGGTAGCATGATATCACTTTAATTCAAGCGCACGTAAAATTCTATTTTTAAAATAAATTTGTCGACGCTGCACTCTGCGGCAGGCTTAAGACATTTTAGCGAGTTCTGATTACGGTTAAATGTGTTTCCATAATCGCACACTTAAGAAAACCGTACACTTACATTTCTTACATCCTATTTTCGTAATCCAGCCCCTGTTGTTTGATGCACAACCCTACACAGACACCGTCTGCAGCGCCGCGATGCGGCGTGGGACATATTTCGAACACAGTTTTTGAGCTCGCACGGCACACTTTCCCTTCTAGACGCTATATCACAGTTATATAAACAATACAGTTTTGTTACAAAACAAATGTTATATTTATTTTGAGTATGTACGTGTCCCCAAATAATCTGCTGATTTGGGGACACCACACCGTTTTGTACTCAAATCAGTGTTCCATTCAAAGACCTTTGGTTCCAAAATCTAGTCACCAGAGTTACGGAAAAAGGACTTTCCCGACTCTTACTGACATGCGAGGTCACCGTAACCGTCGTTTTGTGGTCTGGTTTTAGCTTCTGGCTACAGCTCCGAATCCAAAATATGGTGATCTGTGTGTGTTTTGAAACATCACAACAGTAATGCTTACTTGAGGGTGTATGTTTATGTACGACTTGTTGTTGGTACCATGGACGGAGATCTTACCATGGCAGTTACTTGTGAAGCTATTAACGGTAAGTAAACGGGATTTGATGTTCAGAGCATCTGTAGGCCTATTAAAGGTCCGTCAATGAAACGGAAAATTTAAGAGAATTGCTAATGCTTTTTGCTCATTTATATGGATACCCGTGACTCAGCATGTTGTTGATATTACGCCTTAATTATTACGGGCTGTTATAAGCGTTTTTCCGAAACATATGTGTAACCACTCCTTTTATTTCGGTTAATTTGCCAACTGTTTTCTAGGCGAGGCCAATTTAGAACACGTAAATTCTATATGTTGAAGAAAGTTGCGTGAAGGAATCAACACATACTTTATTACAGCATCCCTCATCTTTATTTATTATCAACGCTTCCAACTCAACATTAATCGTGAATGTTGTGTTTTTTAGACTCCATAAAGTTTAACGGACGGGTGTTTAGAAACGTTACACTCATTAATAACGAAACCTATTTTTATTGTCAAAAGTAATTTATTCCTGCCAGAAACTTTATATTGCTTGAGTCTCCACATTTACTCGTGCTTTATACTGACACGACACAATTATTACCTTAGGTATTAATGAAAAAAAAATACGGTTTCGAGAAATCAGGACAGTAATGATGACTTGAGGGTGTATGTTTACATACAACTTGTTAGTACTGTGGATGGGGACAAGCACATAAATGGGTAAACATTTAGGGGACAGACCCTGCACTTCTATGAATTCTAAGCAAATCATTGCATTTATTTTGCCATTGTATTATGTTTTGCTACTTCGACATTTCAGGTGATGGAAAGAATATTTCACTGTTTCTATCCCTAGAACTGTGTTCTACCAATATCTATCCCTTTGCCCGTCACATGCACGATGGGAAAGCTAACATCCAGTTTCCTTACATTTGTACAAGTATTGAAACCATGGGTTAGTTTTCTGATTGTCAGCACATCAGATAGTTTCTTTGAAAATAAGATCATTGTAAATAATATAATTGGTTCTGATATTTTGTATAAAAATAAAATGTATCTGCGTACACAGCCATTGAAACAGAAAACTTGCTGCAAAGCGCAAATGACAATCACAATAGAATAAGATAATATAAAAAAAATTGATAAAACAATAAAATAATTATTAGAATTAGAATGTTACAGATTCCAATGAGGACATAATAAGTAATTTACAACTGAATGTGCAGCAATGTGTGCAAAATGGACCTTTATGGCAAAATATTGGACTATGAACCTCATAGAAACAGGAGACTAATTAAAAATAGTTTTTAAATAAAAAAAAAACGGTTTTATCAGTGACCCGTCAAAAATTATAAACAGCATTTTCAATTTAATTCAAAAATAGTAGACTTACAGCATACATATAGAAAATATTTTAATTTAATAACTGGCAGCTGCAAGAGGAACCTGGCAATAAAATTTAAATTCTTTCTGTGTAAACAAAACTTTTGATACATTCCCTATATTGAGGACAGGCCTTGATAAAATCTTTTTATCTCTGGAGATGCTAAAAGGTCACTTTCCTCTCTTCAAGACCTATACATTTTTACCACTACAGATAGAGCTAGCAATAATTTTGCAATTATCTGTAAGAAGTTCTATTTTGAATTATTAAATAAAGAACTCAACAATAGAGTAACCTACGAGCCCGTAAGTTACAGTACCAAACAGTTAGAAAATTGTTTTAAGGCATTCTTCAAGAAACTTAAAATTCCACAAATGAGAAGATATGAGCCTGAATTTTCCTTTCTGTTTGCAACTGTCAAGTTTCATAAAGATCCGGTGGTTTAGATTCATAGCTAGTGCAGTAAGGAGTCATAAAAAGAAAATTGATCTAGCTTTTGAAGACATCTTGAAGAAGGTCTTGAAACACATTAGTAACTGCACTAACTTGAAGTACAGAGATTTTTGGATTATTAATAATAATTCAGAAGTAATTTCCACTATTCTCAAAATTAACCACATAGATATAAATAGTTATGATTTTGAGAACCTATATACTAATCTACCTCTATCAGATATCATCAGTACCTTTAAAGAGCAGCATGTAGAATTTAAGCTTAACCAATTTGTTAATGTAGGAGCGTGGAACTCTTATCTCAATTGCTGCATAAACAATAACCATATTTTATATAATACTCTCTATAAGCAAGTAACCGGTATTCCTATGGGAACATCTTCCTCCACTAGTGTAGCAAATCTATTTTTGTTCTTTAAAGAATATAAATTCATCAAGAATAGCTCCTCATGCTCAGATAACTACCTTTTCACTTTTAGATATATTGACAATTTGCTTTGTATAAATAATTCAGAAGTTATAGAAAGTGATTTTGCAAATATCTATCCTAGCTCTCTTAACTTATGTAAAACCAACCACAGTAATCAGGAACTGGAGTTCCTAGACTTAAGCATTAAACTTAACAGAGGTAACCCATCCATCAGCCTTTTTGATGAAAGAGTTAAGTTTCCTTTCAAAGTAATTAAATATCTGCACTGGAACAATAACATCTCTACCAAAGTAATTGAGAACGTACTAATTTCACAGGTACTTAGAATATCAAGAATTTGCTGCAACAATTTGGACTTCGATAACCACATTACAGTACTATTAAACAGTTTTCTAGAAAACAAAATTCCAACATCTTTTATCAAAAGAACTTTAAAAAAAATTATTCTGAATAATAGAGTAAGGTTAGCAGATCTGTTTTAATTTCTACAAAGTTAATAAAATGATTCTGGCCAATGAAAGCCTTTTTTAGGAAGTTGGTCTAGAGGATGCATATTAACTACAAAAAGGAACCTTAGTGCTATGGACAGGACAGTCCTATTAAAAATAAAAAATTAAAAAATACATATAAAATCACACAAAAAAAACTTTAAAATTTGATTATAAAATAAAATAAAAATAAATAAAAAGAAAACTAGGTATTCACAGACTAGAATCACTAAACAAAAATAGTATAACTAACATTAAAATGAATAGGATTATGTATTGTTTGTAGAAGTTCACTAAGGTAATTAAATACAAATAAATATGATTAAATACACTGCTTGTGTATTTGATGTTATTTTCATGTATTCTGGAGAGTAAATTCTACTCTTTCTGAACAACCAGGAAATTCTTAGTGGCACATTTCTCTTGTTTAAAACTCCGCGGGTAGGTTCCTTTTCAGTGTGTGGAAGCCTTCAGACCCTCCCAAGCTGCACCCCGAATCTAGGGCGTGGCCAAAGAGAAAGTTAGGGGAGAAAAGTTCGGCCATGTTTTTGACTTTAGTGACATAAAAGTTACATAAGAGGTAAGCTCTCTTCTTTGTTCTTGAAGTGTGGGAGTTCCTAGTTCTTTTTAAGAACTTTTTAAGCTGTCTTTTCTATTTTTGCATAAGGCAATTAGGTGCATGCATGTCTATAAACTTTGTGCTTTTTTTCTCTTCCACTTTACATGGAATTTTAGCGTTATTTACTGCACTTTGGCTAAGTAGCTGGTAGCTTTATTGTACTTGTTGTCAACGATGAGTTTCAACGTCGGAAAGAACGTAATCGCTACATCTTTAAGCACTTAAAGCACTTCTGGAATACTTTGTATATATTGCAACTAATTGTTAAAATCATGTAATCTTCACAAAGCATTTTTTAGTTTGTTATTATCATTTTTTATTTTATTTTTTTGTTCAAGAGATGTGTGTTGTTGAAGAGAAGGGAGTTGAATATTCCAGTTCACTTTCAGGAATCTGTTCTTTTAAAAAACATTATTTTTTATAATATGGCATTTTTGAATAAGCGTTTTTTCACTGCAAAGCATTAGAATCTGTAATACTTTGGTATTGCTATTCTGGTTTAAATTCTCTCTTAGGAGGTTGGGTTGCTTGACACTGTTGTTATTACTGAATAATCCTTATGATTCAACCAGTCAGTCTCTCAACTTGTGTTTTTTTGTAATTGTTTTTCTGTTTTTTAGTAGCAGATGACAAGCATGGGTTGGGCCAGGAAAGCTATAGATGCATGCAAAAATAATATTATCTTGTGTTTTGACAAGCAACTCCGGGGAAGTTATGATACATTTAAAAAATTTTTTTTTGATGGGCATATTACTTGCATCTATGGCTTTGCAGAAACCCATTTCCAACTAGGTCTTTGTGGAAGTGAGAAAATGCAGAGTTTTGCTGGTCCTTGATAAAGCCAAGGCTCCACATTCTCGACACTTTCTACATTCAGTTGTTTTATTTTATTTTTTCTTTTTGTACTTCCGATAAAAATGGAATCTTGTTGATTATTGTCTGTCTTGGTTGGAATGGCATATACTCCAGCTTGATCTAGGATGGATGATCTTTTGTTATTACCAGTTGTTTATTATTGTATGTCTTGGTTGGAATATCATATACTCCTGCTCAATCTAGGATGGATTTTTTGTTATTGCCAGAAGTTAGTAATGAGCCATTATCAATGATGGTTTCTGCAAGATTTATTTCATTCGAAACACATTCTTTCTTTAATATGTTACTTAATGGTGGTAAATATGGAAAAGAGATGTAAGATTTATATATATTCTTTTGTTTCACCAAAAGAATATATATATTGTTTCATCTTACATCTCCTTTCCATATTTACCACCATTAAGTAACATATTAAAGAAAGAATGTGTTTCGAATGAAATAAATCTTGCAGAAACCATCATTGATAATGGCTCATTACTAACTTCTGGCAATAATCCATCCCAGATTGAGCAGGAGTATATGCCATTACAATTAAAACAGACAACAATCAACAAGATTCCATTTATATCGGAAGTACAATACAAAAGACGTATGATTACGAGATTAAAAGAACATATTCAAGATTGGCAAAAGAACGGCTCTGATACAACACTGCATAGAAAATCAATCGACGACCGACTGGGAGAATATTAGACATTTAACATCACACAAGACTCATAGACAGATCATAACATCGGAAGCAGTGGTCATTGGGAAATTTGGAAATAGATGCTGCAACACTAATTCACCAACTGAATTACTTCATGCCTGGCAATATCTGATCGAACAGGAAAACAATAGAGTTCAAAAGGCTAATAAACACAGGTTCAAAGATCACAGGTGCGGAATGGCAAAAGAAGACCAAGAGGAACACAACGCCATAGATGCTGCCACTAACAGCTTGCGCAGTGATACGCAGTTGTCCATGGTCTGCAACGACGAAGGCTGAAGGCAGAGCGATACAAGACATTACATCAGTCTTTTGAGGATCGTCGACAAGGACTTGGTGCCCACGTACACCTTAATGTTTCCACTGAGGAAGGCAAAATTCTTGCCGAAACATGTTTGGAAGTGTGTTGTGGTGGTGAATTGAGTTTGGGTCCATCTTTTATTCCTTTGTGTCTTTTTATTCATTTGGGTTTTTTAACTTTCATGTTTTTAATCATCATTCCTTGCAAACATCTATACAAAGGTATAGAATTTTAACTCAAAATAGTGTTTTTAATCCGTGAATTTTCCGTTCGGACAAAACTTGAATCTCATGTAAATAAGCAGATGTCCGTTCTATCGAGCAGAAGCTTTGCCACAGTGACTGAAAAACGGCGAAATTATTATAAGTAAATTTTTTTTACCATTAATATTCGTTTTGTATTTTCATATCATTATATGGACCTAACTACTCCACCCTGCATACTTAAACAAAATATATGTGATGAACAGTATTGTCACTGCTTTTAATAGCAGTTCTACATTGTAGACTGTCTCTATATTTATGCGACACACCTTATAAGAAAAGCAGGTATTTTATTGAATTTTGAATACTAAATATTTCGAAAAACTGATGTCAGTTCTGAGCAGAGGAAAGAATTCAAATATTTTTCCAATTTCATTGAATTTGGAAAGGTTTTACCATGTGTTTCACACTCTGAAAAAAAAAAAAAAAAGGGGTTTATTCTTTGAGTACCCTTTTTTTTGTCACTTGGATCTGTAAAAATGAGCAAGAAAGTAGGGCAAGTGGAACATTTTTTCAGATCAAAGCTCTCTTAAAATAAGATCTGAATGAAATGAAAGCAGAGATCCCAAAATTTATTAAGTTTGCTGTTTTTATTTTATCCATGCCTTATAAATTACACAATTCTGCCCAGTCATTAAAAACCATACGAAATCTTTAGAGTTAAATGTAACTATTCCTTGAAGAAAAAGAAAGAAAAAGGCTATTCTATTATTATTCTGCATTTTCCTTGTATTTAAGATTGTGTCATTACAGCATCTAAATTATTATTATTATTCAAACAAATACTGTGCAGGAAATATTGCATGGTAGAACTAATTTCTTCACTGTGGGTCCGCGCAGGACTTAATAAAAGCACGTTGATACACAGAACTAGCCTACTTGAAGAGATGATAATCAGAAGTACATCCCTGTTATGCATGATAGTGAATTCGATAGTTGCTCAAACGTAAGCAAACTGGATGTTGGGTTTTTTGCAGAGTATGTTATGAACACTTCTGCGTCAATTTCAGATTGACTGAACAATTGTAGGCAATAGTTTATGCCTCCCCTTCCCTCTCTCCCCAAAAAAGATTAAAAAAAAATCCCAGAATCAAAATATTAAAAAAAAAAAAGTGTACAGAAATTGATTAAACAAAACAACTTATTTGCTTGGAAAATATGTAAGTGTTGTCAAAAACCTTTTTATTTTTCGTAGCTCTCTAGTGAGCAATTTGACATCTTCCTCACTAGACCTACAAAAAATAAATGTGTTTTTTTTATTAGTCTTTCAATATCTGGTTCAATGTTGGACACAGCAATCCGCAGCTTTCCTTCCAAGTGTTCATCAGTTAGATGAGAATGATCTCTTGATTTCATCTGTTTCATTACAGAAAATGATTGTTGGCATAAGTAGCTTCTGAATAATATTGCCATTTTTTGATCATGGATTTTCAATCTCTTCATTCACAAGGCAAGTAGTTTTTTGTGAAATTCTAAAGAAATTTCTGCAAATTTAGACTTCAATTCACAGTTATTTTGAAGATCAGGAAGCTCCATCTGAAAATCGACGGACACGATTTCAATATTAGTTGCGAATGATATTGCAGACATGTCATATATGTGTGTGTACTCCATAAAATTTTCATATCCTTATTATGTTTGTGTGTACCACCAGACCCCCATAAAATTTTTGTGCCCCTATAATTTTTTATTTTTTCTATAAATGTTTGACTAATTTCCGCTTTGTGCCCCCCTGAGATTTTATGTGTGCGGGCCACGTACAATCAGGCCGAGCGCCACAGGTTGTGCATGTCTGGTCTTAGGAATGGAAGAACATGAAATATTTCTGCTATATGAAATATCAGTTTAAGTAGAACAGTGACAGTGGAGTAGAATTTTAAAATGAATGGACCTGGTTGTTTAGAATTTGTAGAGAGAAGTCAGTCTTATAAATTGTTAATGATAAATGTTGTACTGGTAATATATTCCTGTCCATCCACTTCATAATTGTTGAACATAAAAAAAAGTCGAGAAAGACCTACTATCTGCATTTCTTTCTTTATTCATCATTGAAAATACTTCAGCTGTACCAAACCAGAAAAACTTGAGCCTCCCCAGTTGTGGTGCAGTAGTCTAAGCTCTGGCTTCTGACCATTCTTCCGAGTTGGCCCAAGCTTGATTCCAGGATTTAGCATGAGGGGTGTGTTTATCTTATGGCATTGGCTGTGTCCCCTGAAACTAGTGGACCTAAATTGGGATGAGTAACTGCTTATCACTGATGGCACAGTGGTTTAAGCTCTGGCTTCTGGTCATTTGTCCGAGATGGGTCCGGGTTCGAATCCCGGTGAGGCATGGATATTGCGTTTGTCTTATGGCACTGGCCCTCTACCTTTTCTGGAACCTGTGTCCCTGAATTAGGGATGGGCGACTGCTTATAGCCCATCGAGTTGCTCACAGTGGTCGTCAAACCCACAAACAAACAAGCAAAAAAAGTAGTTAACTGCTTATATATAGCCCACTGAGTTGCTCACTGGTGGTTGTTAATCCCCTCCTCCCAAAGAATAACACGAAACAGATTGTTCCATTTACCTTCTGTTTCAGAGAAAGTATCAAAATATTATTAACATGAACTCTTGTAATTCATTCGTATGCACACATTAACATCCTAATTATTTGGAAATCTGTGGGCAACTGATGAACAAATAAGATCTACCACATGAACTGTTGCTATTATAATTTCTCAGTGTAACTAACATTGATGTTTAGTCAGAATGTCTTAGTGTAAATTAACTATTATGTATAATAAATAAACAGCTTGAATATTCCATTTGTATCATTAATTTTCCATTCATTATTACATTGGTTGTTCTAATCTGTCCAAATCAATAATTCATATGCTTATTTGTGCTGTTGCATTCATTATTGTATTTCCATCTGCTTTCTAAAAGTTAAAATCTCACTAAACACTCCCCTCTGACTTTTTACCCATTTTCCCCCCATTAAAGATGGCTTGCCAGAAACTGAAGAGCCTTTGGAGCAAAAGTTAAGGAAACTTCAGGCAGAGCTTGATGAGTGTCGATCATTAGTCACAATTGCAGAATATGAAAAAGAAAATGTTATTGAAACTGAGCAGCGGAAATGCCAGGAAGAAGTAGCATCTATTCAGCGTATTATGGAAGGTTTGTACTAGGGTGTAAAGTTTCTTTTTTGGTTGTTGAATGTAACAATGTGATTTATGAAATAAAGCAAAGGATAGGCATGCTAGAGAAACTTGTCACAACATGGACTGGAATTCCCTTAAAGTAATCAGTTTTCAAAGTAACTTTCTAAAAATAAAATTAAAAGAAGTAATACAGAGAAATTGAGAAGAATCAGAATTTCATTATCAATGACTGCAGAGGTTTGTCCCTACCTAACATTTGGCAAGATTTGGTGAAAAATAACAGTAACCATCAATGTTAACTGTAACCATGATAGTGACGGTCAAAAAAGAGTGACAACAAATGACAACCTGATAAAGAAGAGTTTCTCCAAAAATGTGCAAATTAAAATAAAGAAAAAAAGCTCTTATAAAAACCCATGTTAGAAGTTTAAGTGTATAATTTAATGAACTAGGAAGCCCGTTTTCAGAATGAGTCTTATTTACAGAAACATAGGTTTTTTTTTCCCTTGCTTATCTTTACTCCCCCCCCCCCAAAAAAAAATTGTCTCGCCAAGTCAGACTGTGTTTAAGAAGTTTTTTATATTCTCATTCTCAAGTTAGGCCGAATGGTTTACTCCCCTTTTGGTTTTTAACTATGTGTAAGTTTCAATAGTCAAATGGTGTAACCACATTTTAAAATGCCATTTTTGTGGCATCCCTGAAGTTCATCTACATTACCATGGCTAATAAGGGTTTTCTGTTCTTGGCATTGCACACCTGCCAAGTTGTACGATTTACCCATAAAATTTACGGAAATTCAACTCATTTCATTATACAAAATGTATTTTGTAGTTTTCTGCTCTTTTTTTTTTTTCTTTTCAAGTTAGTGCAATTTTAAGCTGAAAACAAGTGGGTCCAAGGACCACAGTACAGTGCCTGTGTATCTTGATTTATCTGATCACAATTTTGCCTACTTCTGTGTCCCCCAACCCTCTTCTCTCTGTGTGCAGAATAGCTGGAAAGACTCGGAAATAATGCTGTATGATTAGAATCAGTGATAACTGCTGAAAAAGTAGAGATAGAGAAATTAAAATTTTTTTATCCATGAAATAAGTTTTGAATGCATTTTACTGTTATGCTTTTCCCCATTGATGTAGCTACTTGTTTTGGTATGTGTTTGAAAACAGTAGTAATGGTTTCTAGTTCTTGACAAATAAAAGGTTGTACATGAATTATTTGATCATATATTTTGTGTGTAACTGTCAAAAAAATTTAAAGTGAAAGTGAGAACAGTCATCAGAGTTGTATATATAAAAAAAAAAAAATGTATCTACGTACACAACCACTGAAACAAAAAACTTGCTGTAAACCTGTGAAAGTGCGAACCATGGTAACATTGGAATAAGATAATTGAAAGAAAAATTAATGAAACAATAAATACTTATTAACACATTACAGTTTCCAGTGAGGATAGAAGTACATTACAATAGAATGGGCAGCAATGTGTGTGAAATGGCCAAATTTGTATTTTACCTTCTACCACAAGTGAGGTGGTTAAAATTCATATGGCTCAACTTCCATCGTATTTTCATTATTAGGTGCAGGCACTGTGTTTTCATGTGGTTTATTAGTTTCTCATATTTTTTTACTCTATAATATCTTGAAGTGGTGGCAGAAAATGAATAAACAGAAAAAATAAATTAAGTGACATTTTTTAAAATCTACAAGTAAAAACTATCTGCCAAATCTGCTAATAATTAATTGGGAAACTTTCTGTGTACAGCATGCACACATATGTCTACATTCTACAAGCTGGTGGGCCAGCGTGGTGAGTTATGATGGACCCCCCCCCCAAAAAAAAGATGACTTCACAATGTGAATTTTAGCCTTCACTCTCCGGCAGCTGGAATGTACCTGGCCAATGCAACATGAAGGTTGAGGATGCTAAGAATCACTGGAAGACCGGACTAAGCTGCCATCTGATGCTGACCTTGACTATGTTTAAAGGACAATCTCTATCTTCGAATTCAAAGCTCCTTGAATAGGAGGAGGACCTCCAAAGGATCAAGTGGGACGTCGTCGTGCTAAGTGAGGTAAGAAGAAAAAAAGATTCTCATTGAACTGAAAAGTGGAAATGTCTTCTACTATCGCAGGACTGATACTGGCAGTACTAGTGGTGTTGGATTTTTAATAAACAAGAAACTGAAGGACAATGTTTTAGAAGTTGAAAGTTCCTCAGACAGAGCTGTGCGACTCATTATCCAACTTTCAAAAAGATACCAGGCTCAGATTATTCAAGCTCACGCACCCACCACAAGCCATCCCAAAGAAGAAATTGAAGAATTTTAAGAGGAAATTCGGTATATAAATAACAAGGGTAAACAGCACTTAAAGATCATTATGGGTGATTTCAATGCCAAAATAGGGCAACTGCAACAGAATGAAACTTTGGTAGGTAAATTCAGTCACAGAAACAGAAACCAGCATGGAAATACTCTTGTACAGTTTGTAGAGGCAGAAAAGTTGTTTATCATGAACTCATTTTAAAAAAAAAAAGCCACATAGGAAATGTGCATGGAGGCATTCCAACGGGATGACAAGTCAAATTGATTTTATTATGTGTAAAAAGAAATTTGTCGTCAAAGACTGCACTTTGCTGAACAGTTTCAACACGGAGTGACCATAATATGGTGAGATGTAAAATGCACCTCAATACTAAACTGCAACATGGCAAGCTCATAAAGCAAACAAAATGTATTGACATGACCAACTTTAAAAAGCAACATGATACCTTCAATTTGCAACTGAGGAACAGATTCTCTGCCTTAGAAGGCCTAACATCAGAAGAAGTTCACATTTCTGAAGTTAACAGAAAACCAACCAAGGCTCTTTTAGAAACAGCAACAAAAATAAGTGTTACTAAGAACAAGTTGGATATGAAGAAAATATTAGGGAACACAAAAATGCTGATGCAAAAGAGAAGAGGGATAAGGACAAATAAAGATGCAACTTCCAAAGTGGAATATATATAGAGTTATGCAAGACTATGAAAAACTATTCTTGAAGACATAAGGAAATTCAATTGTGAACTGGTCACAAGCTGACATCAGCTAACTAGTTGTCAGCTGTGGGATAATCTCCCACACTTGTGCACTTACCTGATCAAAAAGACATAGTGTGGAATATGGTGGACCTACCACACTTGAGAAGGATGGTCCACCATGGAAATGGCAAACTGTTTGAGAAAGAGATCTCGGCTGAGTGAGTGTAAGATTGGTGTATGGAATACTAGAGGAATAAATAGAAAAATGAATGAGGTGATTGAAGAAATGAATAAGTATAGATTGGATGTCTTGTGTGTAAGTGAAACCAAAAAAGAAGGAAATTGGGATAGAAGAAGTAAATGGAACAGTGTGTGTGGTCAGAAGTATTGGATAATGTGAGAGGACATGCTGGTGTAGGTGTAATTCTAAGTGAAAAGATGAACGCCTTTGTCACTATAGCTGCATAAGTGAGAGAATTCTTTGGTTCCATTTGAGAGTGAAACTTCAGAGAATAATAATTGTTGTACTGTATGCTGCTTGTGACTCGGAACCTTCTGATAGAAAGGAAGATTTCTGGAATGAGCTAAAAGCTGTTTTGAGCCAGATTGGTGCTAAAGAAAAAGTTATAATAGCAGGGGATTTCAATGCTAGAGTAGATGTGCAGAATGCAATTTCTGACAATGTTCTGGGTAAGTTTAATGATCCTTGTGTGAATAATAATGGTGAAAGATGAATTGAACTCTGCATTGAGAATGGTTTGTGTGTACGCAGTGCCTAATACGTTTTTCAACCATGAGTATATCCACACATATACTTGGGAAAATCGTATTCTTGATCAAAAGAGTGTTATAGATTTTGTTCAATAGAAATTTGGAAGATGTGAATCCATTTATTGGTGTAAATATGACATGGATGTTAAGTCAAATAATATCTGAAAACTTGAAAATTTTGTTGTCCTGGAGCGGGAATCAAACCTGCGTCTCCCGTATAGCACCCGAGTATGCTGACCACTACACCACCCAGAACAACCAAGTTTCCAGTTTCCGATTAACTTGAATATAGCCATCACAGGATTTACTAGTCAAAGCAACCAGCATTCATATATAGCGAATCTGGAGGTTTAGAATACATTCATGTCATATTTACACCAATAAACGGATTCACATCTTCCAAATTTGTATTGTACAATGGTGTAATCCCATGTATCATTCATTGACATTCTGTGCCTCCGGGCCATCACAGGAATGAATTCTGAACCTCCAGATTCGCTATATGTGAATGCTAGTTGTTTCGACTAACAAATCCTCTGATGGTTATATTCAAATTAATTGAAGACTTGAAACTTGGTCGTTCTGGGTGGTGTAGTGGTTATCATACTTGGGTGCTATCCGGGAGACGCAGGTTCGATTCCTGCTCCAGGATGATGAAATTTCCAAGTTTTCAGATATTGACTTAACATCCCATGTCATATTTACCCCAATAAAGGGATTCATGTCTTCCAAATCTGTATTGTATAATGGTGTAATCTTGTATATAATTCATTGATAGATTTTGTTGTTTATGATCAGCATCTGAAACACTTCGTTGTTGACACTCATGTGATGAGCGATGCAGATGTTGGCTCTGATCATTACTTGGTAATGTCACGAGTGAAACTGAATGTAGGTTGGAGGAAAAAGAATAGGAAGAGGTCTGGGATGGAAAGAATAAAGGTTGAAAGGCTCCCTGAAGAATATCAGCATTACTCTTAACTTACTCAGAGAGTGGAAGCATATTTGGAAATGTTGCAAGGTAGTGTTTCTGAAGATGAATATCACTGCAAGAAGCGTGTGGTAGCTAAGCTGGTTCAACAGTAAAGCAAAAGATTGGAAGGAAAAGGTGCAAAGGCATGAATTGGCTTTTTGAAAAAACAGAAAAACTTTCTGTAAGTAAATCAGACTCAGGAAAAATAGGGAAGACAAAGTTGCAAGATGTGTGAAGAATAAGATTGGGAAAATGATATGGGAGCCCAATGAGTTAAGTGAAAGATGGGAGTGAATACTTCTGTGAGTTATTGATCAAGAAAGCAAAGGTGATTCTGTGTAAGAAGCAGATGATGTCACAGTGAAAGATGGAAGCACAGGAGGGATCTCAAGAGAAGAGGTGTGTAAAGCTCTAAAATCTCTTCAGAATGGTAAGGCTCCAGGAGTTGATGGCATAACTGCTGAGATGTTGAAATATGGTGGTGACTCTGTAATTGACTAGTTAACCGAAATTTGCCAGTTGTGCTCGGAATTGGGAATGGTCCCTTGGGATTGGAAGGATGCTATCATTGTGTCCTTGTATAAGGGAAAAGGTGATCAGACTGACCGCAAAAACTAACGTGATATTAGCTTACTGAGTGTGCCAGGGAAAGTGCTTGGTAAGGTCATTATTAAAAAGGTATGAGATCTTACATCAGAGAAAGTGTGGGATGTTCAGAGTGGTTTTATGCCTGATAAAAGCTGCCCTAACAAAATTTTTGCTTCACACATGATGATTGAAAAGTATCTGGCTGTTGGTAAGAAAGTTTTTGCTGCCTTCATAGATTTAGAGGTAGCTTACAACCGAGTAAATAGGATACTTTTGTGGAAGGTATTGAATAAATATGGTGTTATTGGGAATCGACTTAATAGTGTAAAAAGCCATGTATGCTGGCAGTAGAGCTTGTGTCCGTGTGAATGGTGTTTTATCAAAATGGTTTTCTATTTGTGCAGGAGTCAGACAAGGTTAGCTTGTGTCCGAGCGAATGGTGTTTTATCAAAATGATTTTCTATTGGTGCAGGAGTCAGACAAGGTTAGTTTGTGTCCGAGCGAATGGTGTTTTATCAAAATGATTTTCTATTGGTGCAGGAGTCAGACAAGATTAGCTTGTGTCCGAGTGAATGGTGTTATATTAAAATGGTTTTCTATTGGTGCAGGAGTCAGACAAGGTTGTGTAATGTCACCATGGCTATTTAATGTATTTATGGATATGTGCATTAGAGATGAGTTCAGGCTCAATTTTAGGAGCCCGGGTCCAAAGGCCTAGAGCCTGGGCCCGTCCCGCTTTCTTTGATTATATGTGTTTGCTCAGCCCGGGCTCAGATTCTTGGAAAATTTTGCTTATCAAGGCTTGCATTTATGCATTATACACTGGCCAAAGATATGGCCCAAGCAAGGATTAGTTTAAAAATCATTAGTTTAAAAAGTTTAGTTCAGCTAATCCACTTCACAATATTAATATGTTTTTAGAAATACTACGCAAAAAGCCAAATGTTTTCAAATGTGGATTTGAAAATAAATAAATAATCAACGTGCTTTTCAACCGTATCAGGGGAATCAGTAATTTTGGTAAAAGCTGAAGAAAAGAAAATCGTTCAGAAACAAAAAAATTCCATTCGTTATTTCTTTTTTATTTCTAAATTTACTTTTATTTTGAATAAATTGCATTATAAAACGTACAATGCCATACAGACAGTTGCAAATGTTTGAAATTTTGACTCTAGAAAACTAATCTTTGCAATATAATTTACATATATGCTAATTGGTAAAGGTAGTTTAGAGTGATGTAGTAGAATATAAAAAAAAGCATGTAGGGAAATTTTTCCAAAATTAAAAAAAAAAGACGTAAAAGCATTCCAGACCAGATTATTCTGCATTTTGTAACATTAACAAAGCTTTGCACTTAATAGTATGATAATCACAATATTATCATATGTGTGTGCAGTTTCCAGATCAAGTTCATCATGAAGAGAGAGAGAGAGAGAGAGAGAGAGAGAGAGAGAGAGAGAATTGCATCTAATGCCTCAGCGCTTCAACTTGATCTTCTTTTCTCTAAAACTCTACCTGCTGCATTAAAAACCAACGTCACCCCAAAAATCGCGGGAGTGAGGAAATTAAAAAAAAATCAATAACAATACTTCTAACTGCACAATTTTGGAAATTAATACATCATTTTAAAGATAAAATTCTTAATTTTTAATAAAATACAAAAAATGGGAATGTGATTTTTTCCCAGTTTTTCGATACCAGACCTCCTTAAACTAATCCTTGCTTGGGCCATAGCTTTGGACAATGCATAATGCAAGTCTTGCTAAGCAACATTTGTCTTGCAATGGCAGCTAGCTTAGGAAATTGAAAAATACTTCCACCATGGTAACAAATCCACAATGAAATTCAACACGTGTAATTCAACCGGACTCGGAATTACACGTGTTGAATTAATTACAGTAATGAAATTCTAGACGTGTAATTCCGAGCCCGGGCTTGGGTTTTTGGTAGTTAATGAATTCTGAGCCCGCCCGGGCCCGCGCTCATCTCTAATGTGCATGCATGATGCCAAGATAGACAATACTGGTTTGTCTTAGTAATATCTGTGTGTGCAGATTGCTGTATGCTGGTGACACATTCCTGTTGGCAGAGAGCAAAAGTGAGTTGCAGAGTATGTTGTCACACATGTATGAAGTTTGCATGAAATGCAAACTGAGTATAATAAGGTAAAAACCAAAGTTATGCTGTTAATGCTACATTGAAAGTCATAGCTGTGTTAGGAGGTTTTTACAGAAATGATGGGTTCTCAAGAGAGTCCTGCATGGCTGTGTATGAAAGTGTAATTGTTCCTACTCTGATGTATGGCAGTGAAACCTGGGTACTACAGAAGAGACATAGAAGTTGTTCGTGTGCTGGAGAAATGCGTTATTTATGGGGGGTTTGTGGCAAGACATGTGAGGAATGAAGATGTGTTGCAGTTGCGGAATGTGAAGTAAAATATTGTTAGCAAGGTGGTGACTAATATTCTTTGGTGGTTTGGCCATGTTGAAAGAATGAGTGATTAGATGTTTACTAAGAACAATTTTTTGGCCCAAGTGTCAGGAAAGAAAAGCAGAGGAAGGCATAGGAAGTTATGGGAGGATCAGATTCAGGAGTGTCTGCATGAGAAAAAGATTTTGAGTATGAAGTATAGATGGCCTTTTGTACGTTGGGCGATGGATGTCAGTGAAGCATGCATTGTGTATCAAGATCGATGTAAGTGGAGAAGTTTGGTACAGCAACAGTAAGTAAATAATCAGTTAAAAATTTATCTGCTAGTTTGTATTTCTTTGTGGAGCTAACTTCTGAATCTCAGAGAACAGCTTAGTGATATGTGTGATGTGACTAGTCAGAATAGGAATTGAAAACAACCAAAGCATGAAGAGAGCAAAGGGGCATCTTAATGAGGGAAGAAAACAGATTAGCATTGAGAAAAGAAGATGGTTTTGTGACAAGAAATAGAGGCAAAATTTTGACAAGAGTGAAATATTTCTACTCAAAACTATATGAAAGGAATGATACATCTATTCCAGACATTACGAAAGGTACCGGTACCAAAATCCCTCTAGTCCTCTCAGCAGAAATTATGCATGCAATTAAGAACATGAAATGAGGAAGAGCCCCAGGAGGAGATGGAATTACCGTGGCCAGTGTACAAGAAGCAAGTGAAAAAATTGATACCAGACTAGCCCAAGTTTTCACTAGGTGTCTTGATGAAGGGTGGATTCCTGAGGCATGGAACAGTGCAACAGTGTTCCTGCTTTATAAAAAGGTGACATTGAGGATCTCGGGAACTACAGGCCCATCAGCCTCGTATCAGTGGTTTATAAAATCTTCACTAAGGTTTTTTCATATCGCTTTTAGGTAACACTGGACATGGCCTAACTGAGAGAACAAGCTGGATTCAGGAGTAGCTACAGCACTGTAGATCATATCCATGTACTGAGAGAACTAATTGAAAGAACAAGAGAATATGAACTTCCATTATGCATGGCTTTTATTGATTATGAAAAGGCCTTTGATTCTGTGAAATCATCAGCAGTAACAATGGCTTTGAAATCCTGCGGTATTGAAGATGCATGCATTAGCATTATTAATAACATCTATGAAAATGCATGTGCAAAGGTTCGGATATTTGAGGATACAGCACAAATAAGAAATGGAAAGGGAGTGAGACAAGGTGACACCATATCTCCCAAGCTCTTTAATTCCACATTGCAAAATGTCTTTCAATCATTGAACTGGGAAAACAAAGGGATAGAGATTGATGGAGATTACTTAACTCACCTTCGTTTTGCTGATGACGTAGTCATCTTTGCAACTACCCCTTTCAGAGCTGCAAAGTATGATCCAAGAACTTGCTGACAAGAGTAAAGAAGTGGGATTAAAAATAACTTTCAGAAGACAAAAGTGATGCCCAATGCTTTTACAAGAAATGATGACTTATCGATCGATGGGAGAAGCTGGAGATAACAGGCACCGTCATTTACCTTTGGTATCATGCACTGATGGTTAGGGCAGCAATTATGTTGCTGTGCGAATTTCCACGATTTTTTTTCGCAAATTTTGGGGTTTTTCTGTAATTTTGCGAATGTCAAATATACCCGCGAATTTCAGGTTTTTGCCAAATTTCTATTATAATTTTTTGATTACTGTATTTTTCATAATTAAATAATTTTAATACTCCCTTCGTTAGAATTTACGCGTAAAATATACTGCAAGGTAATCCAACTCAAAAGTCCAAACCAGAGCTTTAAACCTTTAATTACCTCTCAAGATTGTTTGTTGCGAAGATACTCTTTTCGAAAAAGCTTAAGGAGTAATTCAAGGCCACATGCACTCTGCTGAAGAATGCACACGTGGTCTTTCGTGACACCCCCCTCCCCTCCTTACTGTTGAATGACTTGTGACTTGCCGGACTAGTAAACCATAAACCGGATGTTGTCAGTTGTGTTAGTAATTTTAGCTGGGAAAGCAGCTCACAGAAAAGAGTGTTTTGCAGACGCTTAGCTTAGAAAGTTTATGCTTTCGTGTGAGTAGTTTATGAAGTTTCTAGATATTGTTTTTTAATTTTGAGAATGAGTCATGTGAGTAAAATGAGTGCATCTGAAAGATGCAAGCAGTACAGCAAGGGAACGTTTCATGTGAACAAAAATCTATTATTCTGTTCGTGTTGCAACACACAAGTGGTTTTTTCAAGAAAGGACAGTTGACCATTTCCTTCTCAATTCAGGCAGGCATGACCAAAATGTGTCAGCTGACCTCAATTTTTTTTGAAAAAATTATGGTAGTTACTCCTAAGTCCTGATAGAGATATAAAGTACTGCAAAAGGATTTTTCATAGAAAATTTTTTTGGTCGAGCTAAAGCATTTTGAAAATAGTCAAAAAATACACTCCTGATGAAAAATCATGTGAAACACCAAATTTTTAAGTGCACACTGCTCCAGAACTATAACAGGTAGAGACTTGATTTTTTTTATTTTGAAGCTATTGAATTGGCCTTTCTTCAAATTCACAGAAATTGGTCAAACGAATGTTACCAGATGGCAAGAAAAAAAAATTATATTTATTGCAAAAAATTTTAATTTTCCACAAATTTAGGATTTTTTTTTAAGAAAAAGACTTATCAGGCGGGTGAAGTGTGCCAACCTGCATCCCTACTAGGGTTGTCTTAGCAGTAATTTTATTTTTATCCTCTGATGCTTGTAACTCATAAAATTAATTTTTAAATTATACAAAATTTCAGAAAATCAACATTTTTGAATTGCATATCTCAAAAACCCAATTTTTTTTAAATTCTGAAATTTTGTCTAAACAATGTCCTAATAGTAGGTAGTTTACTGGAGGAGTCAGGTTACTGGATTTTTGCCTTGAAAATTTCTTACATATTTTTGAAAATGACACTTTTTTTTCAATTTCTTTTTTTTTTCCAATTTTTGAAAAATGGCACTTTTTTTCAAATTTTTGAATTAAGTGAAAAAATGAGAACTGTAAACATTATTTAGTAAATTTTTAATTGCAGGATAACACAATTCCCGGCAGGGCTCGCACTAAGCATTCACCAAGTAAGCCAAATGTGACTAAATCCGAAAATGGCAAGAAAAATTAGTAACAGTGAAAATGGTGGTGAATGATTTTATGAAACTTGGGCAATTTTTGACTCATGGGTAAACTGCAATTTGCAGTAATTTTTGGGCTAAATAAACTGCAGCTGATATGATTTCAAAGTTTGATTTTCCACAGCTGTGGCACCCAGTGCAATTTTTATGGAGTACTGTGAAACACATATTAAGGCTGTTTGAGAGTCATTGGGGGAGTCAATGAAAATGAGAGCTACTTAAGGTGGGAGATATCCAGAAAAATGAAACTCTTCCGTAATTTATAATGAGCGGATCCAGAGAAATGAGATAGCAGAGGTTAAACAGTCTGCAGCACATAGTCCAGTGTTGGTGTTGCACTTTGACTTTGCTCAGAACTGATCTGTAATTCTACCTGATGAAGTGCAAAGTTACTACTGGCAAACAATGTCCTGGTCTCACTCTTTACACGCATTGTATACTTTCCAAATGAGACTAAGTCTTTTGTGGTAGCATGCAATGATATAAGCCATGACACAGCACATATGCTCTGTGTGCCATTCTGCTCATAAAAAGTGAAATTGCTAAGACTTGTCCTTTGGAAGAATTTAAAACAATTTTTTACATCTCAGAAGGAGCAGCCGGGGACTTCACTTCCAAAACAAATATCAGTTCTATGAACTTATGAAGGGCGACCCAAATGTAACAAAGGAAGTGGATCTCCTCAGCCACAGGCCAATGCAAGAGTGCATGTGATGGTGTGGGTGGCCTGTGCAAACATTTTGCTACTAAATTCAACTTACAGAAAGGAGCTTCACAAGCTATAAGAGATGCACCTTTATTTGTTGAAACTGTCTCCCCCTTGATCCCAAAGACTAAACTTCTACTCCTCACAACTTGTGAAGTTCAATCCTATCGAACCAGCAAAGTAGAAGAGTGGGATACAGTAAAATCTGTTGTTGAAATACAGTCACAGCATTAATGCTTAGTACAAGGAAATAAAGCATCAATGGCCAGAACAGTCTGGCACCCACATAAAGCAGTGCAATTTTCAAGGCAACAAAAAAAGAAATAATTTTCTGTGAATGATTTTCAAATAGGAGAATTTATAGGATGCATTTATGACGATAACTGGTGGATGGATGGGACAGATTACAAAACATATCTAAAAAATTCGAGGACATAACAGTATCTTTCATGGACCAGCCAGAGGTGTTTGGTGGCCAGAAGAATGTGGCAAGAAAACAGGTAGTGTCCAGTGCCCTTAAAAAATGTACTTTTAAAGGTGAATGCCCCAACTCCTGTTGGATGTTCTGCACGATTTCCTACCTTTGATGAGAAGGAAATTGATAAAATCCAGCAGCTTTTCTCAGTTTGAATAATTTGTAGTAATGATGGTAAGCTCATAATTTTTTTTTATTTTTGAGGCTTTTTTTCTTATGTAAATAGAAATTGAATCTTAACTGCAACTGAGATAAAGTATTGTATGTGCAAAGACTATGGATTAAAAAAAATTAAGCATGTACATAGATGACAATTATTGAAAATCATAAAAATGACTTTAAAATATAGATTGATTGACACTGCAATTTGGAATATATACTCAGGTAAACTTTTCAGAAATATCTTTCGAAGTTTTTTTTTTTTTTTTTAATAATATCCCGACCGCAAAGTTCGAGCAGGAGAGAAGTGCAGTTTCAAAAACTTGTAGGAAAATTTCAAGGCAAAAATCCAGTAATCTGATTCCCCCAGTTAACTACCTACCATTAAGGACATTGTTTGGACAAAATTTCAGAATTTTAAAAAATGGGGTTTTTGAGATATTGCAATTAAAAAATGTTGATTTTTTGAAATTTTGTATATTTTAAAAATTAATTTTATGAGTTACAAGCATCACAGGATACAAATAAAATTACTGCTAAGACAACCGTAGTAGGAGTGCAGGTTGGCACACTTACCCACCGATAAGTCTTTTTTTCTTAAGAAAAAAAAAATCCTAAATTTGTGGAAAATAATTTTTTTTGTAATAAATATAATTTTCTTTTGCCATCTGGTAACATTTGTTTGACCAATTTCTGTAAATTTGAAGAAAGGCCAATTCAATTGCTTCAAAATAAAAAAAAATTCGAGTCTCTACCTGTTACGGTTCAGGAGCAGTGTGTATTTAAAAATTTGGCGTTTCACATGATTTTCGTCACAAGTGTATTTTTTGCCTATTTTCAAAATGCTGTAGCTCGACCAAAATTTTTTTTTTTTTATGAAAAATCCTTTTGCAGTATATCTCTATTAAAAGTAGCTACCATAATTTTTTCAAAAAAATTGGAGGTGGTCAACTGACACCCCCTGCCTGAATTGAGATGGAAAAGGTCAGTTGTGAAAAGCATTTAGCAAGCAACTGCGTACAAAAAAGGTGTCTGAACAGTCAACCAAAAATAATGCAGAAATGTGTTGATGAATTAATTGAGAAAAGAACTGCAAAAGAACCGCATCGCTCAACCGAACTTTCAAAATTAACTGGTGCCTTTACTGCCGCTAACATCCCACTTTCCAAAATGGATAGCTCTACATTAAAAAATTACTTGGAAAATTCATTGAAAGGTATGGTGTTATTCTAAATGCAAATTTGATGTGGAAATGTTATTTGCCGAAAATATATGATATCAACAAGCAACCAGTGAAAGATTTTTTAAAATCAGTATCCGATGTAAGCATCGTAGCAGACAAAACAACTGATTCAGAAGATAGATACATTTTGAATATTCTCGCTGTTCTATCATCTAAACCGAATGTTGAAAGCTGCAATGATGAAACCTCTGAATGCAATCTTCCTTGAGTGTATCACTTTGGAATCCGTAAATTTTAAAGCAGTCAGTGAGGCAATAAATACTTCAGTGCATCAATAAGTATGAAATACTTAATTGCTAATATAACCGCTTTTGTGACAGACAATGCATCTTACATGTTCAAAGCGTGGGGTTGTATTTTTGAATGGTGTTCACGTCACCTGCAATGCGCATCTTTTAAATCTTTTGGGCGAAATTTGGCAGAATGAATTTGAAAATGTTAACTCTTTAGTAGTTGCTGTTAAACGTGCCTTTACAGCTTGTCCCTCCTGTAAAGGACGTTTTCGACTATTTTTGCAAGAAAAGGGCAAAATACCATGCTTACCACCAGTACCTGTGCAGACTAGGTGGAACAGTTGGCTTGAGGCTGTGCTTTTTCACTGCAAACATTTAGAAAACTATGCAGAGTTTTTTGAAAAGAAAAAGACAACAAATAGCAGTTGTATTGTGAATAAAATCATTGGGTATTGTCTAGATAGAGATTTAAAAGAAAATCTGAATCAGTTGAGGTTCATGTGCCGTATATTTCTGGACAGCTCATTTTATTTGAAAAATGCGAATTTCCACGCACAAAATATATAATGAAATGTCGGACATTGCCAACAATCTTCTTAGTAAGAGTCAATACTGCGGTCACATTGCTGCAAAAAGAGCTCTATCCACTTGTTATGAAAAAATTAAGCATTACTTTTTGAAGATAAAAAGCATCGATTTTATCAGCCAGCTGCAAATTTCTTCAAAGCATGTAAAGTGTTTGATCCCGATCAGTTTAAGTCCTTGGACCTTTTAGACAATAAAGAAGATTTGTTTGTTTTCAGCCACATTCCTATGTTTGAAGATAAGGACCAACTAAAATCTGAATTTCATTCATATAAAGTGAGGGTAAAAGAATTTTGTGTCAGCGAAGGTTTGCTAGCTAGACTTCTGGAATACGAAAAAAGGTGGTTTTCCTAAGCTACATAAGGTCATCATCCGTTGTCTGTCGGTACCCACAAACAGTGTTGAGGCTGAACGATCCTTTTCTAAATTTAAAATTGTGTTACAGGACAACAGACACAGCATTAAAGAAAGAAATCTGTGTATGTCACAGTATAATGTATCAAAATGCCGTCCACTTAAATGTTGATCTCGTGTAATGGTGATAACATTGCCAGAATTTAAATGGTTTATAAATGTAAGTATCAATTCTAAAAACATATAAAATTATAATGCTTATTTAGTTACATACTAGTCATTTGTATTACTGCTTCGTAACTTGGTAGATTATTATTATTTTTTATTTTGGGTTAGTGTATATCATCGGACGCAAATTTTTCGGAAAATTTCACAATTTACTCAGCGACTGTGCCCCACGAATTTTGCCATTTTTTCCCACGATAAAATTACTGCCCTACTCGTGGTCCTCAGGCTGAAAGTTCTTTCAGCATGACAGATGGAATTATTGTCATCAGAGGACATGACAAAAAAAGAAAAGAAAGAAAAGTGACAACGAAGAGATAGGGAGAGAAAGATATCAGCAGAAAGAAAAATTAAGCAATGGATGCTGCAAAGTCAACAAAAGACAAACTGAAAGTATTCTGCATTCTTGCTGTGGGAAAAAAAGTTTTGATTTTTCACCCAGTTAAAAAGTTCAGCTTTCTTTTCCCACTTCATCAGTCTCAAGTATGTATCTGTTGTAGACAACTGCAAGCTATGTTATGAGCCCATTAGGCCAATTGAAGTGTAAAAAAATTTCCTTTTTATAATTTTATGAATTCATTCAAGGATTTTTGAAGCAGCAGTGAACATCGTTAGAACATCAACGAAGAGCAAAGATTACAAACAACTGCTGGGGTCATCCCGCTTGCATGCGATCGGCTTCATTGTATGCATGCAGCAAAAGCTGGAAGTTAAAACTTTGAGGAACGAGTTTGATTGCACCTTTCCAGAGTGCTTTGCTAGTTGAAAATCTTCGTTACTTCAGATGTTGCATGTGAAAGATCACCTGGAAGATATCTATTGTCAGAAAACTTTTTTGATAGTACTGGTTCAAAAATTGGTTGAAAAAAATTTATTATCTTTGAGCCACAAGTTTCTTTCAAATATAGAATGATTAAATATTTGCAGAAGGTTGAAAAACAGAGAGGTAATATTCTTACGTTCTAGAAGTATTTATGAAAATAACAAGGAGTAAAACAGGAAGAAATTAATACCTACTTTTCCAGACTTGTTAGCAATTTCAGAAATGAATTTTGTAATGCAGTAATTGAATGACAGGTTGTTTTCTTCTGTAACCAGTCATTTCAACATACAGTAGTATCCTTCAAGAAATACATTCGTTAAACTTTCAATAGAAAAAAAAAGGAAAAGAAAGAAATACATATCTTGGTAAATGGAAGTTCTTTCTGTTATGTATTTCATAATGTAATCTAATTACTTAGTAAAATGTACCAGTTTGTGAGAATAATGCTGTATTACGATAAAAATAATTTTGTGTTTTGCATTGGTCTTCACATTCAATTGTGCATGTGAAATAATGACCATTGGTTAAGTATCAAAAATCCGAGAGGAAATATCAGGGAATTTTGAAATAAGTTTTGGTTAGTCACACTGATTATCATCAGAGAAAATTGGGAGATTTCAGGGTAAAGTCAGGGAATTCTGAAATGATTTTTTACTGGCCACTCTGTAATACCATATTTATTCAGTACCTTCCACAGAAGTACCCTATTTACTCTGCCATAAGCTTTCTCTAAATCTATGAAAGCAGCAAAAATCTGCTTACCAAAAGACAGGTACTTTTCAACCATCATACATAATGCAAAAATTTGTGAAATTTGGTTAGTGCATCCTTTACCAGACATAAAGCCACTATGTACATTCCACGCTTTCTCTAATGTAAAATATTGTACCTTATTGATAACAACCTTTCCAATCTATTTTCCCTGGTGCACTAAGCAAATTAATACCACGATAGTTCTTGCATTCAGTGTTATCACTTTTTCCTTATACAAGAAAGGAACAATGATAGTGTTCCTCCAATCCTGAGAGACCATTCCTAACTCCCAGCACAACTGGCAAATTTCAGTTAACCAGTCAATTACAGAATCACCACCATATTTTAACATCTCAGCAGTTATGCCATCTATTCCCAGAGCCTTACTATCTATTTTGAAGAGATTTTAGAGCTTTGCACACCCCTTGAGATCCCTATTGATTTGTGCTTCCATCTCTCACTGTGACATCATGTGTTTCAGTCTCAGAATTTCCTTTGCTTTCATCATCTGATAACTCACCAAAGTTTTCACCCCATCTTTCACTTAACTGATTGGGCTCCCATATCATGTCTCTGATCCTATTCTTCATACAACTTAGAATTTCATTTCCCCTATTTTTCCTATTTCTTATGTACCTCCAGAAAGTTTTGCTATCTTTCCAAAAAGCCAATTCATGCCTTTCCATCTTTTCCTTCCTATCTTTTGCCCTACTCTGGAAAACCAGTTTAGCTGCCTCACGCTTCTTACTGTGATACTCATCCACAGAAACTCTACTTTGTGACATCCCCAGATATGCTTCCTTTTTTCTCTTTACTGCTTCTTTATTCTCACTGTTTCACCAAGCATCACCTCTAATGTTACTTCATTGCAGTGCCACAGACCTCTTCAGCAGCAATTACATCACAGTTCTTAAAGTATGTCCACATACTTTCTACATCCCTCTCACATGACTTCAGCTCCTTCAGTTGCTCTCTGAGTAAGTTAAGAGTAACACTGATGTTCTTCAGAGAGCCTTTCAACCTTTATTCTTTTCATTGCAGACCTCTTTGCTATTCCTCTTTCTCCAACTAACAAGAAATTGTAATGTAAATTAAATAATAAATCATAAGCGTGAAATGTTTCTCCATTATTGTATTCATTATATGACGTAAAAAACAACAACAAATTTCTGCCAATGTCATTTCCTGTATCATGGTCCAAGTTAAACCTTAGTTACATTAACTCTCTTGAAAACCTGGTAATTGTTATTAATGGATTCAGTATCAGTAGATGTTTGAGGGTTCCATTGTCCACGTATAACGAGGACCCCCTGCACAACAGAAAAAATATAGTTGACCTACCTTCCTTTGTAATGTAAATTTTACAATTTTGTAGGAACTGTTAGTCTTGAATTACATGAAGAGAAAATGGATTTGGGAATAACTAAGAAATATCTAAATTAATATGAGCATAAAATTCATCTTGGCAAATTATTACAAAGAAACAAAATTCTGTCTACGGTCTCATACTCCAAATGATTTCTTCTTTATTTGAATGTCCTCTATCGATTGTGATAACACACTTAGTGACTCTAGCTAGCTGTGAACATTGGCTTGAATTTAACTTTCACCAATAACAAATCAGCGTGACTTCCATCGTATGGTAAAATCATGTGTTGAACCAATTCAGTGAATCTTTCCTCTTTTGTACTGATATCCTCCCTGTTGCTGAAGTTATTTTTACTTTTCTTGACAAGTGGTTGCTGTACAGATTCCTTTTGGTACACTTTTTTTTTTTTTGCAATAAGTCTGTTGTAATGATGTATGTGCAGGTCTTCATTTCAGTTGATAACATTCTCAGCTATCAGAAAGTTGGTTGATTGCTCTCAACAGTCTTAACTAATATCTGTGTATCAGTGATGCTTTGAAACTTATTTCCAAATTTCTAAAAATGAACTTCAACAAAGAAAAGTAGTTATGGAAAACGGACAGTTTAAGGCCCGATTTCTATATAAGGTGATTAAAATGCTGGCCCGATCCGAAGAAGCAACTTATGTTCCTTGGCCCAACATAGAGTCAGAATCCAGCCTGCTGTCGGGCAAGGCTCGGGTTTATCTTGATTGGCCAGACCCATGCAGGTATCTAGCATGCATGCTAAAAAATTTCTCAAAGGATTTTGATGTATTACTGTACTTATAGGGACTGCATGGTTTGTTGTGGCCCAGGTGAAAAACCATTAATGAGGCCCCATCCTCATGACAAATATCATCAACATCAACAATTATCAATCCACTGCTGGATGAAGGTCTCCCCAAATTTCTTCCACAATTGTCTGTCTTGGGCCTGTCTCTGCCACGTCACTCCAGCATACTTTCGAATTTCATCCTTCCATCTCCCATGAGGTCTTCTTCTGGGTCTTTTCCTGTCCCTCGGAATCCAGTCTAAAATTTTGGTTGTCCATCGGTGGTCCGTTCTTCTGGCAACATGTCCAGCCCATTGCCATTTCAGTGATTTCACTCTGATCATGATGTCGTCCACTCCTGTCATTTTCCTTATCAACAAGTTCCTCTTCTTATCTTTCCTGGTTACACCAAGCATGCATCTCTCCATGCCTCTTTGAGTTGTCTGCAGTCTTTGTGTGTTTTTTAGTTAAGGTCCATATCTCGGCTCTATACGTAAGCACATGCAGGATGCATTGATTAAACACTTTTCTTTTGAGACGTACTGGCATACTGCTCTTAAAAATTGTACTGTTTCTTCCAAAAGCTCTCCATCCAAGTTTTATACACCGATTAATTTCTTCATCAATGTGACCCTCACTCAATATCTGCTGCCCAAGATAAATGTAGGAATCGGTTGTCTCAAGCTTTTCTCCATCAATCGATAAATCTTCGCTTCAAGATTGTAAAAGCATTGTACATCACTTTTGTCTTATGAAAGTTCATTTTTAATCCCACTTCTTTACTCTTGCCAGCAAGTTCTTGGATCATACTTTGCAGCTCTGATGGGGTAGTTGCAAAGACGACTACATCATCAGCAAAATGAAGGTGAGTTAAGTAAAATCCATTAATCTTTATCCCTTTGTTTTCCCGGTTCAATGATTGAAAGACATTTTGCAATGTAGCTTTAAAGAGCTTGGAGATATGGTGTCACCTTGTCTTACTCCCTTTCCAATTCTTATTTGTGCTGTATCCTCAAATATCCGAACCTTTGCACTTGCATTTTCATAGATGTTATTAATAATGCTAATGTATGCGTCTTCAATACCACAGGATTTCAAAGTCATTGTTACTGCCAATGGTTTCACGGAATCGAAGGCCTTTTCATAGTCAATAAAAGCCATGCATAATGGTAGTTCATATTCTATTGTTCTTTCAATAAGTTCTCTCAGTACATGGATATGATCTATAGTGCTGTAGCCACTCCTGAATCCAGCTTGTTCTCTTGCTTGGTTGGGCCATGTCTAGTGTTACCTTCAAGCGTTGTGATAGAACCTTAGTGAGGATTTTATAAACCACTAAAAGGAGGCTGATGGGCCTGTAGTTCCTGAGATCCTCAATGTCACCTTTTTTATGGAGCAAGATATTGTAGCATTGTTCCAATCCCCAGAAATCTTTCCTTCATTAAGACATCTGGTGAAAACTTGGGTGAGTGTAGTTTCAATTTCTCCACTTGCTTCTTGTATAATGTCCACAGTAATTCCATCTTCTCCTGGAGTTCTTCCCCGTTTCATGTTCTTAATTGCATATGTAACTTCTGCAGGGAGGATTGGAGGGACTTTGGCACTGGTACCTGTCGTAATGTCTGGAATAGATGTACCATCCCTTTCATATAGTTTTGAATAGAAATCTTTCACCCTTGTCAAAATTTTGCTTCTATTTCTTGTTACAGTACCATCTTTTTTCTCGGAGCCATAATCTGTTTTCTTCCCTTACTGAGATGTCCTTTTGCTCTCTTCAGGCTCTGGTTGTTTTCAATTGCTTTCCTTACTAGTTCACAGTGGAATTTCTTTACGTCTTCAGTGATACTTTTTCGTACTGTCTTGCATAGCTCTATATATTCCACTTTGGAAGTCACATCTTCTTTAGTTGTCCTCATTTCTTCTTTTTTGAATCAACATTTTGGTTTTTCCTGAAATTTTCTTCATATGTATCCTGTTCTTAGTACCACCTATTTTTGTGGCTGTTTCCATAAGAGCTTTGGTTACTTTTCTGTTAACTTCAGAAATATCAACTTCTTCCGATGTTAGGTCTTCTAAAGCAGGGAATCTGTTATTCAGTTCCAACTGGAAGGTATTGTGGTGTTTTTTAAGGTTGGTTATGTCAATACATTTTGTTTGTCTTATGAGCTTGCCACGTTCGAGTTTAGTGTTGAGGTGCATCTTACATCTCACCAATCTATGGTCACTACCTGTGTTGAACTTGTTTAGCACACTGCAGTCTTCGCTGACGAATTTTTTGTTACACATAATAAAATAAATTTCACTTGTCGTCCCATTCGGATGTCTCCATGTCCATTTCCTGTGTGGCTTTTTCTTGAAAAAGGAGTTCATGATGAAAAACCTTTCTGCTTCTGCAAATTCTGCGAAAGTATTTCCACGTTGATTTCTGTTCCCGTAACCAAATTTACCAACCGAAGTTTCATTCTGTTGCTGTTGCCCTACTTTTGCAGTGAAATAACCCATAATGATATTCAAGTGCTGTTTGCCTTTGTTATTTAGATTCCGAATTTCCTAGTAAAATTCTTCAATTTCTTCTTCAGGGTGACTTGTAGTGGGTGCATAAGCTTGAATAATCTGGACCTGGTATCTTCTCGAGAGTTGGATAACGAGTTGTGCAGCTCTGTCAGAGGAACTTTCAACTTCTACAACTTTATCCTTCAGTTTCCTGTTTATTATAAATCCAACACCACTAATTCTGCCAGTATCTGTCCCACGATAGTAGAAGAGATGTCCACTTTTCAATTCAATGAGATCTTCTCCTTTTCTCCTTACCTCCCTTAGCCCGACGACGTCCCACTTGATCCTTTGTAGTTCCTCTTCCAATTCAAGAAGCCTTGAATCAGAAGATAGGGAGCGTCCATTGTAAGTAGCCAAGGTCAGCAACAAAAAAATATATATACATATAAATTATATATATTGAAATTTTTGAACATGGTTCATATTGACAATAAAATGTTTACATCTGCAATTTGTAAGTTGTATATTTATTCTGCTTGTCAGCTAATTCAATAGGCAAAGTATTCAACTGATATTTTATGAATGTGCAACTTTTGTTTTGTTCTGTTGATACATAATTGTTATTATGGTCCAAAAATTAATACACTTCCTTACCCAGGTATCCATTAGTTGCTCATCAGTCACCACATAAAAATTATGAAGTCATTCAGATGATAGAGAAATAATAATTTAGAATATGTTGTCCATTGGTCATTCATGAGTTATAAGCATTTCCAAGTAAGCAAAGTGCAGTTGTTTGCACTAAAAATCATGACATAGGTGCTTCTTCAAAAACAGAAATAGATAAATACAACTGTTGGTGTTGCAGAAAAATATCAAAAACAACAACAACTTGATGATACATTTTTTTGAACTTGTTTTTGAAATAAATTTCTTCAGTAAATTCACATCATAAGTTTCTTTCTTTATTCTGAATCTATTGCAGAATCAAAATCCTATTTCTTTGTTTCCTCACTTTTTATTCTTAATATCAATAAAGATGACAGATGTTCTTGGGCCATGGTGGATTTTAATATGTTCTTTCTTGCAAAATGATTTTTTTGAACTTGTGACACTTACTGGTATGGTCAAAAATAGTTATATAGTAATCTTCAAGTTTAGGAAACTGTTGTTGAAATTGCAATCAACTATGTGTTGAAGAAGCTATTTAGACCTTGAATTTTATTTTAATGTCCTTAAGATTTTTTATAACTTTGAAAGATCATCTGATATGCCGAGAGTAAATTTAAGGACTTCTTTACCCGATGCTAATATGGCTTCAATAGGAGCACAGCTCATTTAAGTATAAAATGCACATCTACTGTGCACTGATTTATACTAAACCTGTTGTCTTAACTAGCAAATATTGCTTTTATTTTATAGGAGATCGGATTTCAAAAGAGCAGTCCGGCAAAAATGTCCCTGCTAACTTTAGTTTTTGTTTGGATAGTACATGTAACTACTGAATTTTTCCAGTTTTGGTCAATACAACTGTGTTTCTCACTCATTTTTTTTATTTACAATTTTTTTATAGATTGTTTAGAAAATTTTTGGGGCCCCCTTAGCAGTAAGGCCCTGGTGCGTCACACCCTCTGTACCCTGCCTCCCTCCTATTGCTCCTGATTACTTATCATATTATCTATTTATTTAACTTAAAGGATCCTTTTTTTTATGATAAATATATTTCAAAAAACAAATACGTCCCAAACTAGCATTATAATAATGTTGTCTCAGTTTTTTTTTTTTTTTTTTCAGTTTTCCGTCATTCTGTGTTGAACTGGTTCATGATTAGGAATGCACTGGGATTTTTCCCATGAGAAATACAGAAAATGTTTGCATTGCTCTACAAATATTTTCAGGAATGAATTAAATTTATATTGCAAATTCTGGATGTATTGCTATTGCAGGTACTGAATACAAAATCAGCTGCATCTCTCACCTTGGGAAACTTTTGTCTTTGATGACCATTACCTCATGTAGTAATCATAAAAGAAAAAGGAACTAATAATTTTCAGAGAGATAACTTTGCCAAATTTTGTCATTCCTCACTCACAGAGCCTTAAAAGTGAGTGGCTTAATTATAAAAATTTCAGAATTCATTTTCTAGGAAAAATAAATTTTTGTTTAACAACTTCTGAATATTTGCATTTTATATAAGATTGTAAACTCCTGTCTGAAAATGTGGGAAAATTTAGCGCTGATCATTGTTATTTCATGGTGTAGAGATACAGGGGTCCTGGAATTAACTTTCACCTATTTGACGAATCTTTCAGGAAGCTAAAGAATGGGCAATATGGATGAATTCCAGCATCTGTGTGTATGGAGTAATGAGACTGTGTGCTTTCTATGCAAAGTAGAGATTATTATGATTTTCTGTTGTACTGATAGTGGTTATATATGACATCACTGCAGAAAATATGATGATATTTGAATTTATATAACTTTTCCCTCTTTCTCCCTCTAGAACGTATTGGAGAAGCTGTAAGAGGTACTTCCTCTCGTTTTGAAAAAGAAATTGCTCAACTACAAAAAACAAATGAAAAATTAGAAAGCGAATTAGCTGAATTGAAATCACAAGCTGCCCGTGACAGGTAAGTAAGAATAAAGTTATCATTTTGTGCTAAAAAAGAAAGTCCAGTTTTGAACTGTGTTGTATATAAAATGTATAGTATAATGGAATGCTTAGAATTTAATTTTGACTTTAACCTTTTTGAAAACTTGCAAAATCTTTTCAATTTCATCTCAAGCTGTCCCCGTAGTCATGTGGGTTACAGTATATGTAGATCACTCACTATACAAGGCATTTGTTGCCAGCTGTTGCTGTTTTTATAATACAAAGGTTGTACCGAAAGTAATGCAAAAGTGGACATAACTTTTTTATTAACTGACAGAGGTCATTCAAATTGCACATGTTGGTAGAGTAACTCTTCCTCTATAGTAATCCTTCTTCTTCGTTGCAGGTAAATAATGGATTCCAAGCAGAAGCAACATGCAGTCATTGAGTTCTTGACGAAGGAAGGGTGCAGGCTGTCTGGCATCCACAGAAGGCTACAGAATGTTTATGGAGATGACACCAATGATGAGCAATGTGCATAGATGGATGAAGAAGTTTAAAGAAAGGGAAGTCAAGTCAGCATTGAAGACAAACCAAGCAGTGGGAGACCATCATCTGCGACCACTGACACGAATCGTCAGCAAGTGGATGAATTGATTCATGCGGAGAGACAAGTCACAACCCGTGAGCTTGTTGCACAACTGGACAGTGGTCACAATTCCATACAGAAGATGGTGGGCGACTTAGAGTATCAGAAAGTGTGTGCAAAGTGGGTACCTCGGCAGTTGACACCTGATTAAAAGGAGAGAAAAGTGGGAAGTCTGCTCTGATTTGCTGGAAGCATTTGAAGCCAATGAAGACATGTTTTTTTTCCAATCTGGTGACAGGGGATGAAACGTAATTGTATCTTTATGACCCGGAAACGAAGAATCAATCCATGGAATGGCGTCACACCTTTTCACGAAGGCCTAAGAAGTTCAAGAGCCAGCAATCAGCACAGAAAGTCAGGGTGACTGTTTTTTGGGATGACAGAGGTGTCATTCTCCTTGATTTTTTGGAATGTCGCCGTACTGTGACCAGCGAGCGGTACATTGAGACACTCAAGAAGCTTAGAGAAGCCATAAGCAGGAAAGACTGAACAAGAATCTGAAAAGGATCCACATTCACCATGACAATGCAAGACCACACACATCTTTGGCAACAAATCAAGCGATCAGCAAATTAGGCTGGTCAGTGGTCCCCCATCCACCATACAGCCTAGATCTGGTGCCCTCCAATTTTCACCTGTTCAGTCCAATGAAGGACAGTCTCCGGGGACAACGATTTGATGACACAGACGAGGTGAAAGTTGCTGTGATGAAGTGGGTACAACAGTCCACACCTGAATTTTTTCAAAGAGGATCAAGAGTTGGATTTAGCGATAGCACAAATGCATTACATTGTGATAGAGACTATAGAGACTAGAAAGTGACTCTACCAATATTTGCAATTTGAACGACCTCTCTCAGTTAATAAAAAAGTTATGGCCACTTTTGCATTATTTTCAGTACAACCCTCGGAATTCCAAAGTTTGTTATGCACTAAAATAAATTCTAGATTTCATTACAAGTAAGTGCTTTTATGAAAAAAGTTTTTCCTCCTATTCTTGGCATTTGTCCCAAGTCCCCCTGTGACATATGACCTAGATTTGGCAGTGCTTACAATTATAATAGTTATTAAATTTTAGTTAATTGTGCTTAAAAGCAAAGTATGGAATAGGCACATTTTGCTAAATTCCTATATCAACATTTAATGTTCATAGTTCAAGGTACCAAGACAAGTTCTCCCAGCAGTAATGTGCTTCTAACTTCTCAAAGATTTACAGATAACTACATCAAAAAGCTTAAAAACTCGAATGCTAATTTCTTAATCCCTGCCTACATGAAAATTAACTTACTCACTAAAAAGAACTACCATTATTAAAATGCCTCATTGAAAAATCTTCATGCGTTCAAAATGCTTACTTATTTACATACTGTACTCATACAATTATCGTGGTTACCAAGAATCTTAACTAACAATTCTGAAAATAGAAACATCTGAAAGTTAAAAAAAATTATCACTGCATAGGGTGTGATGGTACGTTTAAGCCTTCAAACATTTTCACTGTTTTGCTATAGGCATCTTGAAAAAGCTGAGTTCACTGCTGCCTGCAGCAAAGTGACAAACCTTACCAAAAACAGAAGAATATATTTTTAAATTAGAAGACATGTTAAACAAAAATTCCAATAGAAGATAAAGAAGAAATTAAAGTTTAAAATTATAACTTATTATTTTAAAAAAATATAGTAACAGAAAAAATTATTTGGAGAAGTTAAAATAGGAAAACAACAATTATTAAAATTAAGGAATGATCATACTTAAAAATTTTGTGAAGCTAATAAATCTGGACAAATTGTGTTGATGAATTCCCAAGACTATAATAAAAAATGCTTAAAGCAATAACCAAATTAAAAAACCAAACCTTGTTAAAAAAAAGATCAGGGTTGCCAGCCGACCGGTAAACCGGGAAAATTCAGGGAATCCGAAAATAAGGCTAAAAATCAGGGAAAACTCAGGGAGAAATAATTTTTTTTGCAAAAACCTGGAAAAGTCAGGGAAAATTAAACTGATAATTTTTTGCATAATGCATATGCAGTTACCAGGGATGCGAATTCTGTGGCAGAGTGCGCCAAAACTAAAAGCTTGCGCCATCTTGCTACGAAAGGCAGATTTGCGCCATTGCACGCCAGAACTGCCGTGCCCCGTCATCATCATCAATACTTCGGCACACTAAATTCTCCGTGTGCACCGAGTTCCACTTGATGCTGAATAAGACCATGTGGTGGGAAGAAAGATTCAGCGATTCTAAGTACTAAGGGTTTTATGTAGTTACTATGGAAATTGTCTGTCCGCTATGGACGACGGAAGACATCGAGTATGCTATGGAAATCGTCGGTCTGTTGCTGAAGATGGAAAATATCGAGTATGCTATGAAAATCGTCGGTCCGCTATGGACAGCGGAAAATATTGAGTATGCTATGGAAATCGTCAGTCCGCTACAGACGACGGGAAACATTAATATGCTGTGCAAATCGTCGGTCTGTTGCTGAAGACGGAAAATATCGAGTACGCTATGAAAATCGTCGGTCCGCTATAGACAGCGGAAAATATTGAGTATGCTATGGAAATCGTCGGTCTGCTACAGACGACGGAAAAGATCGAGTATGCTGTGGCATAGCTGCTAATAAGTGATTTCTTCCGATTTTTCATTCTCATTCCAAAAATCCCTATTTTTTTCACCCCATTTCAAGAGCGAAAAAAAAAAAAAATTTTTTCCACTTAAAAAAATTCTTAACACGAGATGATTAAAAAGAAAAGAATCTCCTTATTTCTGCTGTGAAGAGAAAGTGCGAGCGACATGGTTTTCTGCTTACACGTGGACTTTAGGATGGATCCGAGCACCTTCCCCTGCGCAAACGGCACAACGCTTGCGACAATTCCCATCAGGCTATGCAGCTGCGTAACGTAAGGTTACAATCACGTTCTCTCTCTCTCTCTCTCTCTCTGTTTCCCCCTCCCTCCCCCGTTCTCCTTTTCAGATAACGCATTGTTCGTCCCCGGGGTTGCAGCTTTACAGATGCCAGCGTGGGTGTGTCTTGCATTCCATCACTCCCAGTTCAAAATGATATTTCAGAACGTCGTTATCGTAGAAAAAAATTCAAACGGATTTTAAATCTGTGGAATTTTTAAGCCCACAGCGATACCCAACATGACGAAATTAAGCTAAAGCTGCCAGTTTTGTGAAATTAAAAATGCATTAGGCATGGTTTCGTAACTTCTTCTGTGGCAATAAATTTGACCAACAGAAGAAAGCTACTGTAACAGGAAGCTGAAAAAAAGGAAAAAAAAAAAAAGTCCAATGTTCATTCGAGCCTGTGCTTCTCCAGCAATGATTTATTTTGCTGGTCCATTAATCAGTAAGTTTTCTACGCTTTTCAACCGTGCTTTTTTTGTTCGTCGCTTGATAACGTTCATAAAAATGTCTTGGCTTGATTCAACGAAATTAATATGTTGGGGTACTATTTTTTCCGCTGCAAATTGCATCTCTTTAAGCTGTTACTGTTCTACTACAGAAGTTTTACTCACATTTTTTTTTCAAGTGTCAATAAATTTATTATTAGTGATTCACTATGAGCAGCAATATGAAAGGGGGAAAAAGTACTTTCAAACATTCCGTGATGCGTATTCTGCGGAATTCCCGTGTATTGCAAAAATGAAAAATATGCATTTTGCACTGCGTGTCGTGTAATTTCAGCGCTTAGCGTGGTGGAAGGAATGGTATTACTAATCATATTTCTAGTGCCCAGCACAAATCTAATGTTGACTGCGTGGAAAAAAAAATATGAAATTAACTTCCTTTGTTAAAAGTTTTAATGAACTGGATGTGATTCGTGCAAAATATTTGTTCACTTTGTCTTTAGTTGAGCATAATTTACCAATTAGTGTCACTCATTTATTTCATTTTTTTTTTAATTTGACTGTCTCAACACCCATCTCTCCATAAGATAATCCTAGCATGAAAATGGTTTGTTTTTGAAAACATCTTAGTTTGTTCCATGACGGCGTGGGATATTGGATTTGGGGGTCAAAGGGTGTAGAACATTCTTCCCTTTAGATGCAAGCTCCCATAAAAATAAATTTCTATCTCTTTATAGATCATAATGATATAGCATAGTAATGAGAAATTCTGTATAAATAATCGAAATAAACGTGCCGATAAATTCAAACATCTGTAGTCATATCAATTAAAACTTGATACTTGAGTTAGGTAACATATCATTTTTTAATTGATATGTTCAGTACATTTAATCAATTTGTGCGACAAGTAATTTCATTGGATATATCGATTAAGAACTTCATCGAATATATAGATTTTTTTTTTTACGATTTTCGGTTTCTGAAAGTTGTCAGGTATGCTGTGAAAATTGTGGGTCCTCTGCGGACAACAAAATACGTCAAGTATGCAATGGAAATCGAAAATATCGAAAATTTGAGCCAGCTGCAAATGATGATCCTTCGTTTCGTTTTTTTGTTCAATTTCGCCGCTAGAGGACGTAAATGCAGATGATGTTGAATTTAAAATACATTTTATTCCATATCTTTGCTTCCAAACATCCGGTTGAAAAACATCCTTTATATTTTCATTCAATTTGTGTCGAAAATTATTTGAGGTATAGTTAGTTTTTCAAGTTATGCATAGATTTTCCGCTAGGGGGCGCAAAAGTAAATTACGTTTTTCTCGATATCTCTTCTTCTAAACCTCCATTTTGAAAAAAAAATTCTTCAGCAGATACAGCTCCTGATGGGAAATCTTTTGCTTATAATTAATAATTTTCGGTAAAGAATAATTTGGCCACCAGGAGGCATAAGTTTTAATTTCTGCTTCTGATGTATTTGCAGCAAAATCTGAACTCCTGAAAACTCGAATAATTTTTTTTTCTTGGACCGATACCGCTCACATTGAGAAACCTTTCGAAAATACTTTCTTCCTAAAATGCATGTTTTTCCCGCCAGAGGTCGTAGATGCATATCTTATAATTTGTCCATATCTCTGCTTCTAAGAGTCTGATTTGAAAAATTCTTTCTTTGTTAGAGAGTATTTCCACTGCGAAAAGTTTCTCATATAAATTCAAATTTTTCTTAATGCTCAAGTCTGCAGCCGGAGGATGCCGCCCTGGTGGCACATTGGTCTAAGCAATGGCTTCTGATCATTCATCCGACATAAGTCCACGTTTGAATCCCTGTGAGGCATGGATGTTGTGTTTGTCTTACGGCACTGACTCTCTCCTTTTCTTGGAGTCAGTGACCCTAAATTAGGGACGGGCGACTGCCCTTATCCCAATGAGTTGCTGACGGTGGTTGTTAAACCTCCAATAAAAAAAAAAAAAAAAACCCAAAAAAACCAGAGGACGTAAGTTCAGGATTCTGTTTATAATAATATCTGCAGGATTAAAAACCTGATTGAAAAACTTCTTTCTTCAGTCAGATGCTATTGTTTTCCATACCGGTTCCATTGACTTTGAATAGCTTCGATAAATTTAATTTGCTTCAGAACGGATTCAAAAGACGTGCTCTTACATTTGCAAATTCGATGTCATCTTGTTCTTCTTGCATTGAATATATTGCATTATAGATGTGGCATTTAGTATATATTGGGTTGTCGGAAAAGTCATGACGTCTTTTGGCACCCGATGGCGGTTGGGCGGTTTTGGAAGTACTAGAGGCACGCGCAGCTCTGTTATCACTATGGCATTTGACAGGTGCCAGTTCTAGCTGCTGTCTAAAAGGAATAGTGAGCGATTTGGTTGATTTGACATCAAGTTGAAGAAGACCAAACGGTGCATTTTTGCCATATTTTACTGTTTAACTTCCGTAAAGGGAGGAACGCGCATTAAGCTTGTGAAAAGTTGCGTTAAGTATACGGTGATAATGCTCTACAAGAACGTCAGTGCCAGCGGTGGTTAACAAAATTTCGTGTTGCGTGATTTTGACCTCAACGATGCCCCTTGGTCCGGAAGGCCCACCGAGGTTGATGACGACTAAACAAGGCATTGATCGAATCAAACCCACGTTACACAACATGAGATATTGCAGACACATTACACATCCATGATTCAAGCATTCACAACCACCTGAAAAAGCTGGGATATGTAAGCAAGCTCGATGTGTGGGTTCCACGCGTATAAACATCTGCAATATGCTCATTAAACGTGAGGAAAATGATCCTTTTTTGAAGCGACTGATAACTGGTGACGAAAAGTGGATTGTGTACAACAATGTGCTGCGCAAACGGTCTTGTTCCTGACGTGCTGCTTCGCCTCAAACGACATCTAAAGCAGACATTCATCAGCAGAAGGTTCTGGTCTGTCTCAGTGTGGTGGGATTTTAAAGGTGTCGTGTTTTTCGAGCTCCTACCACGGAACCAAACAATCAATTCGAATGTGTACTGTCGGCAATTGGACAGTTTGAACGAATCCATCATCCAGAAACATCTAGAGCTCGTTTATCGTAAAGGTGCTGTGTTCTATCGCAACAACGCGAGACCACACACAAGTCTGATCACCCGCCAAAAATTATTGGTGCTTGGTTGGGATGTGTTGCCACACCCAGCATACTCACCTGACCTTGCATCGTCAGACTTCTGCTTGTTTCGCTCTCTTCAACAGTCCTTGTATGGTATAACGTTCAATTTAGGTGACGCTGTAAATCAGCACGTTGTACAGTTTTTCGCCATGAAAGACAGGTCCTTCTATGAACGAGACATTCTGCAGCTCACTGAAAGATGGCAAAAGGTTATCGAACAAAACGGGCATTATACCATTGATTGATCTTTGTTCTTTCTATCAGTAAATGACCTTTGCTAAACATGGCTAAAATACGTCATGACTTTTCCGACAACCCAATATATTACCATATATTACCATACATAATCTGTAAATTTTACCTGAAATTTCCCGCAAAATTATCTTCAGGAAAACCTGGAAAACTCAGGGAATTTTTAAAGCCAAAATGAGTGGCAACCCTGAAAGATCCAACAGATAAGCAAATTAGATTTTTATCATAAATTAGAAATCTCTGCACCTTACCAGATGATATAAAAGAAGCATCTCCACCTATTTGAGCAGGGGTACCTACTGTTTTTTCAAAAACTAAAACACATAAACATTATTCACCATTAAGAATTATATTATCAAATTAAAATTCACCCTTAATTAAACTTGAAAGAAATATTATAAATTTTTGGCACCCTTTTGTGTGAGAAATAAACGTACATTAAAAAGCCATTACTCATTTATTAATAATGTTAAAGAGATGAAGCAAGATTTGAGACAATATTTTATGGCAAGTGTGGATGTTTAAAGTCTTACACCCTGATACCCATGTTTCCATTGCTATTTATATTATCACTAAAAAGTAACTCATTCTGATGTTTTGAATGCTAATCAAATTGAAGAGTTAAGTAATATACTTCATTATATAAAAGTCAATAATATTTTTTCCTTTGAAGGTACTTTATTTAAACAGAAACAAGGAGGATCTATGGGTTTATCACTTTCAGCATTATTGATTCACTGAGGTGGTGATGAATTTCATAAAAGCTAATGTGATAGAAAAAATGATTGAACTACTACTCTTGTATTGCCGATATGTTGATAACATTTTTATTTTATTCTAGCTTACCGAAGCTGAATTAAAAGTCTTAGCAAACCAATTCAATACTATATCCTTCTATAGAACTAACTGTTGAATTTGAAAGTATTAAAATCTTACCATTTTTAGATATAATGCTTATTAAAAAGGATAACAGCTTCGATTTTAAGGTATACAGAAAACCCGCATATATTCCTGTTTTAATGCTATATGATTCTCATCATTATACATCTCATGAAATTAATATCTTAAATATTAAAATCTTAATCAAAAGAGATTTTTCACATTCCTCAAATAATAAATTTAAAGAGGAATTGGCCTGTATTAAAGAAATTTTAAAAGCATATGGATATCCTTCTAAAGAAATCAATAAATGGAATCTATATACCGTGCTTCCCCGAAAATAAGACCAGGTCTTATATTAATTTTTGCTCCAAAAGGCGCATTAGGGCTTATTTTCAGGGGATGTCTTATTTTTTCATGTACTACCAACTTTTGTTCTTTTTTTTTTTTTTTCATCTACATTTATTCATGTACAAAAATCTACATTTATTCAAATACAGTCATGTCATCTTCTGGAATATCGTCATAACTCCCCAAACCCCAAATTCCAGCCTGAATTTCTTGCAACTCCATTTCCAGTGATAGGCTGGGTGACTACGGTACTACGTATTGTAACTCGGGCTTATTTTCGGGGTAGGGCTTATATTACGAGCATCCGGAAAAATCATGCTAGGGCTTATTTTCCGGTTAGGTCTTACTTTTGGGAAAATACAGTATTAATTCTATAAGGTTTTTTACTGTGAGTTCTATTTTGAGAGAATAGCTGAACGCAAAGATATGGTTAAGGTATCAAAATAAAGGTCTTACCATGAAGATGTGCCAGGCGAAGGGAAAAACAAGATTGGGGCAATGGTTCGGGCGTTGTGGGGTGGCAAAGTTCCCATGTAAAGTCTATGGGAGAAGTGTGCGGTTGACATTCGATCGCCTGCGGTTGACTCGCGCTGTTGAAGGCGGAAGCATGGATAGACTGAAATAGTCTGAAGTCTCTTTTCTGAGCGAACTGTTGTGCAAAGCAACACTAGCAGGCATTGGTATCAAAGTTCTTCTCATCGGAACAGCGAACACTCTCGAAGACCTGATTGTGTTATGCCGTAGGACTGTGTGATGTATATGTACAATTTAATATTCATTCGATCCAGTTTATTCACGTAGGTAAGACGTTTCCCATTATGTAAAGATATAAATAAACATTCCGTTGACCATTGTTAGGGAAAATATTACGGGTGACTGCTTAATAACCCATTGAGTTGCTCAAGGTTGTCGTTAAACCTTCAGTCAAAAAAAAAAAAAAATAAAAAAAAATAACGAACTTGGACTATTGTCTTTACTGAAGTGGTTGAATGAATTTGTCAATCAAATAAAGTTTGCATTTGTTGTTTCATATGAGTTTATTCTTAAAAAAAAACAAAAAAACAACAACACTTAACCGTAGCTTCCGACGGGTGAAGAGCATTCCCGACACAAATCTCATTCCCACAACATGCACAAACAGAGTTGTAACTGAAGATGAGAGTGAAAGAGTGTGCTCTCCAGTTGAATTTTTGCATACGATTGAGATGAGTGGACTTCCGCCTCACATTTTATGACTGAAAAAGGGTGCACTCGTGATACTCATCACGAACCTGGCCGTTCTGGTGGCGCAGTGGTCTAAGCGCTGGCTTATGATGATTTGTTTGTGAAGGGTCCGGGTTTGAGTCCCAGTCAGGCATGGATGTTGTGTTTGTCTTACGCCACTGACTCTCTCCCTTCCCTGGAACCAGTGACTTTAAATCAAGGACGGGCAACTGCTTATAGCCCATTGAGATGTTCACAGTGGTCGTTAAACCTTCGGTCAAAAAAAAAAAAAAAAAAAATCACGAACCTGGACTATGGTCTTTACTGAAGTGGTTGAATGAGTTTGTCAATCAAATAAAGTTTACATTTGTTGTTTCATATAAGTTTATTCTTTTCAAAAAAAAAAAAAAAAAAAAAAAAAAAAGAAGGAAAAGAGCACCTTCGATTCCAACAGGATTCGTCTAGTTATGAGATTAAAATATTTAGAGAAAGCTTATGACTGAGTAAATAGGACACTTTTGTGGAAGGTATTGAATAAATATAGTGTTACTGGGAATTTACTTAATAGTGTAAAAGCCATGTATGCTGGCAGTAGAGCTTGTGTACGAGTGAATGGTGTTTTATCAAAATGAATCTCTATTGGTGCAGGAGTCAGACAAGGTTGTGTAATGTTACCATGGCTGTTTAATATATTTATGGATGCATGCATGCGTGATGCCAAAATAAATAATACTGGTTTATGTCTTGGTGATATCCGTGTGTGCAGATTCTTGTATGCTGATGACACTCTCGTGTTGGCAAAGAGCAAAAGTGAGTTGCAGAGTATGTTGTACTGAATGTACAAAGTTTGCATGAAATTCAAACTGAATGTAAATTATGGAAAAACCAAAATTATGGTTTTTTAGAGAGGAACTGGTAGTACTGAATGTGTAATACAGTCCCTGGCCATAAAACCTGTCGGAATTTTGAGGTGGACGAGTTTTCTCTTCAGATCTTGTTAGGGCATGCCCAAAGGAAGGATAAATCTCGGGTAGACATCTGGCAACCCGGGCATAAATTTTATAGGACGCCATTTTGTTTTGCCATATATGTGCACTAGTTAGTATTGAATTTCATAATTTTCTGTTTTGTTCACTATACCTATACGAAATATGACATGTTTTTTCGGATTCCTCATAAAATTTCCTATAAGATAAGACTATTTTTATTCCTCTGGGACCCTTGGCTGTGAATATAGAAGGGTAAGACAAAAAAACAAAAAACAACAACAACGAAAAAACCGTACAAGATAGCTATAGATAATAATATATTGAATTATCACTATTAAATTCCGATGCATAAAGAATCACAAATTATACGCAGTGTTAAATGGTCATTTTAAGTATTTTATACATGTTTCTGAATGTCACAAGACATATTGCATTTGCAAAAGGACATACAAGAAACATTGTTTCTGCGGCACCTGCATCGTTTTGTATGACTGCTTTTGCAAGTACTAATGCAAGGGTTTGGCAAGAATGATGAATCATCAGCATTGATTGTCCATCCAAAATCAGTTGGGCCTAATGGGTCATCCATCATTAACACGGTAGAACCTGAGAATACCATGTAAAATGATCTTTTCAGGTGACTTTGTAATGAAGAGCTTGTGCAAAGGAAGCCTTGTAAGTTTGGAATGGCAGCTTTGATCTTTATTCCAAATCGAAGTGCATCAAATGTCTTGCACACCGAGCCTGGTTTTAAAACCTTCACCAAGTACTTCTCGGCTAGCTTAAAGGATTGAACACTTGAAGGATAACACCTACCAGAGTTGTGGAGATATTTTTCTGGTTCTTCCCTGAACGATGACAATTTGGCGCCTATATTACTTGTCACATCAGAGCCTGTAATAAAATGGTTAGCAAGAAAGACGTCTGTGGTAGTACCTATCTTGTCTACCGGAGTATGAATTGGTATGATATCTGATGCCGACTTTCTCATCCATAGTTCAGAGAGTCCATTTTTGTTAACAAACTTGTGGAAATGAGTGAGTATCACAAAAACATCTGTGTGACTTGAAAGCACAATGATACACTGTAAACCTTCTTTAACAGCGTGGAAAACATCAATAATACGTAAGTCGGCCTCCTCAGCAGTTACTAGAAGGGTATCCTTGATTTGTGTGAAGCTTCCATCTTTTATTGCTAAGGCTTTAAGGCAACACGCCAATGAGGATACTTTCCCATTGTCAAGGCAACACGCCGATGAGGATACTTTCCCATTGTCAATTAGTTAATACCTTCTTGAGAAACTCTCTCAGGGCATCTTGAGTCAGAATTTTGTTGTCATCTGATGTCCAAAATCTTTCCACCTGTACAGAAAGATTCTTAGTGGTGGCAATGAATGTCAACAGTAGTGGTTAAACAGGCCTTCTTTCTCTCTCAGCATTTTTGATTGACGATTGAAAGTAGCTGACAAAACCATAGTCCACACAATTGAATTTACAAACATTCTTAACATTGTTGTCAAAGATTGTAAACATATCTTCAAATGTGTCATTTCCCTTAACTGACAACTTTCAAAACTGATTCATGACATCAACAACCACACTGGTTTTCAGGGTATGTTGTTTTTGGAAATTCTTGTCAGGAGTATCTAATTTTTTGGTCAACTCAGACATCAGTTAAGACTTCATCGGTTTGTCAGTAGTACCATTATCATCTAATAAGGCAGAACGTAAAAAATCGTAGGTTAGAATTTCTGTCATTGTCATTCCTCTCCTTGGCAATATCAATTTTTCTGTGAATCTGCAAATAGCCTTTGACAGCATTTTTCAGTTTGCTTTTTTGTCTGCATATCTGGTTGTGCTACACTTAGAAAAGAGGGTAGCCTTTGCTGACGAATAGGCGCTGATAGTGGTTTTGAGCGTGTTATAAACCTTTCCTCTTGAAACGTGCAGAACACTTCTTGTGCTGTCATCAAAAATTGGAGCATCTTCTTAGCATTCAATGCTGGAACATATTAAATCGTTAGAATGTTGTGAAGCCTAACTTCACCTTTTACAAGGTATGGGTTTTCTCTGATTTCAACGTACTGGAGTATCTCTTCGATGCTGGCTTCCATTCTATTTCCGAAGGTTCCTGTTAACTCATTCATTATCAGCTCATAGTCAACTGGTGTAATGTTCAGCAGCCTTTGAAATGTTTTTCTTATGAGAAGGACTTCATGGTAAGCAAGCTCCCATTCAGCAATGTATTCCTTCCTTTTTGTTTGGCCAATGATCGCTCCGGTTGACTTCTGAGAGCGGTTTATTGTTTGTTTGAGAGCTATGTCGACCCCCGCGGCATTAAATTTTTCATTTGTTCTTCGAACAACAAAATGACCTTTTTGAACAAGTCAAATACATCAGCATAACGAGTCTCAAGATTAAGCATTTGCCCGAACAGTGAACCCCATCTCAAATATTTGACTCCATCAAAAATTTGAAAAATTGGAAGGACTTCCTACACTGTTTGCATGTAGAGGTTCCAGTTTCAACCCTGTCAGCTCTTATGAGGTTATTCAGAAGACATCAGATGCAAGAATCCCTTCAGTACTTGCACTGCTCAGAATTCTAAACTTGCTCCTGCAGGAAAACATTAAACGATTTCAGTGTTTCTTCTGATGTTGCGATCAGCTCTTGGAACTTGAGTTGTGCTTCTTCCGTTATTGAGCATTGCATAGAGTTGAGCACATCACCAACGTGTGTAGCTAATTCGTCATCATCCTCGATATTACTCAAAAATGCTTTCCATTTAAGCCTCTCTACCACTTCTGTTAGCGTAAACATTCCTTTTACTGACCTTACGTAATTGCAGGGATCGCATTCGTCCTAAAATTCCTAAAATTCCTAATATTTTGTGACCCTCCTTAAATTCCTAAAATTAGACCTAAAATTTGCTATTCATCCTAAAATTTTCGTAAGCTTATTTTTATTAAAAACAACCGTTATTAACGCCAATAAATTTACCATTACGGTAAGGTAAAAAGACCTGTTATTGTAGAAACACAGCCTATATGCTGTGCTGCTGAAGGGAGGGAAAAATGACGCCATCGAGATGCACTTGCTTCGGGGCGGGCGTTCCATTTTTTTGCCTTCGAACAGTTTTCGAGAGTAACAAGAGATCTAAGGGAAAAGGGGAGGGGTCATTTTCACCCCTGGTTTGCGCTTTGCAGACGAACTCCGTGGCACGCAGAAGATCGTACTTTATTTTTGTACATGCCTTGTGGAACCTCCTCTTTCTGCTGATGTTTTGTTATTGTAAACCGCAGGTGGGTGGAAGCAAAGAGGAAACATGTGGTCTTTTTCCGTAACCTCCGGTAATGACGATGGGATGGTAGCTGAGTTATCTTGGCAGGCAGTAGAGCACGTGATCATTGACCTTCGATCATGCGTCGGCGACAGCGACCTTCGATGCGCAATATATCTCGGCTCCGACTCGCTTTGACTGAACTTGCGTGAGATGCGTATGATAGTTTCTGGTTTTACGTCTTTTATGGTGTTCTCTGTGCAGGTTCAGTTCTCTAGTGGTGACCTGCTTTTTTTTTTTTTTTTCATATCTTCTGACATCCTCGCAGCCAAATTTCGGGAAGTTGTCTGGTTTTGCAATATTGGAACGTGTTTTTGTACTTCCCTTTCATTTTCTGGTTAGTAATACAAGTGTTTAAGATGCCTAAATCCAAAACGAAATTTCAAGATGCGTGGCTCGCCAAAGAATTGGACGGAGTGAAGTTGAAAGAATGGTGTTCTGCAACTGAAACAATATTTTCTGCTAAGTGTATATTGTGTTCAGAAATTTTCAATATTTCTAATAGTGGCTTTTCACAAGTAAAAGCGCATCATAAAGGAAAAAAAGTTCCCATAACAAGAAATTCCCATAACAATAAATTTGTTAAATAGTGTTCGTGATTCACATAAATTTTATAAAGAGTATGTTGATAAGCTGAAGGAAGAACAATCAAAAAAGGTAAAAGAAAGGAAGCAGAAAGAGAGGGAAAATAAGGAAAAGCAGCTAGAGAAAAAAAGAAAAGCTGAGTTTGATGACAAAATAAAAGAAAATGATGCAGAAATAAATAGGCTTAAAAAAGATAAAGAAGCCTCCCTAGCAGTAATTCAAGAGGGAACAGAAAGAATGCGAAAAGCTGTAGAAAAACAAAATACTGTTGAAATAGCAGTTGCCTCTAACTTGATCATACAAGGTTCAGCTGAAATAAAGAAAACAAAGTAAATTAGTTGTGGTGGAAGCAGAAAAAGATAGGCGTATCAGGAAAAGGTTAAAACAATAATATGAAAAAAGTAATTCAGTGAACAATTGTACATAGTTCTTGGTTTTCAATTACCTTTTTAGGATATTATAATTTAATGTGAAACCTGAAAACTTTCTGTGAAAATCGTGAATTGCTTCTGGTTAAACAGCATATTAATGTTCAAAGTGAAACTTGAATGTGGTAAATATACTTGAATATGATAATAACACGTGAAAAGATAAGAACTGAACATTAGAAGTAAATCATACTTAAACTTTAGACATTAGACGTTATGCAAAAAATTTGGGTGTGAACTTCGACCATATATACTAATGGACTGCGCATTGGCAATAGCTGCATCAAAGCCGCCATGGCTCAAACATTGGGCACGTCATCATCAGACTCCAAATTTCGTGTAAAAATGCTGTTATGATTACTAATTTACATTGCAGAACTTCAGTGTTTTCGGTGTATTATGTGAATGCGCCTCATATATAATGAAAACTCTTCAGGTAAGTTTACTTATGAGCTATATACATGCATGAACGGGTTGTTTACATTTTGTGATTTATAATGTGATGAACATTTGCGAAGAATTTGGAACATGCATTCCATTTTTTTTTCTTAAGTTACTGTATTTTTATATCAATAGCTGCAAGTTTCTGGTTAAGTAATTGAACTTTATTGACTTAGGTATTTAATTCGTTTCTTACCCATGAAAAATCATAGAACTTTCTTTACTATATCGCTCAGAGCAACCATAAGCACAGCAGGTGTAACCCATCTTTTTGACTGTTGTCATGTGATTTTATGTTGGAGCCAGAAATTTTGATGTCATGCGCAGTCTATCAGTATATATGGTTGAAGGGTGTGAAGCAAACTCTTTACAATGTATACAAAGTTGTTTTACTAGATGTATACAAATATACATCTAGTTTTTATTGAAATACAATCCTAAAATTTTCCTAAAATTTTTCTAAAAATTCCTAAAATTCCTAAAATTCCAACCTAAAATTTTCCAGAAGTATGCTATGATCCCTGTAATTGCTACCTTTGAGGAGACACTACTGCTTTTGGACCAAACACATGGTTTTCAGTGAAAAGGTTTTCCAACCCACTGCCCTTTGTGTATTTTCCAATACAGGCACATATAATTTTAGCCATATGGAAAGATCCCAGGAGTAACACAAGGTCTATGAATTTACTTGTAATCAATTGAATTTCTGCAGCAGTCATCACATGAAAGTGGCAGTACATGTTGATAGAGATGTAAAAGCAAGCTTTGAAAATTCTTCATACACGAATACACACTATCTTATGCTGTTCTTGGGTAAGGCAGTATTGGGAGAAAACCGATATTTTGTAACGGAACATTTGCCTTTGAGATGATAGCATGAATGCCAGACTATGTCAATGTACTTTGGTTTGTTTATCCACCAACACTTTGCAACATACTTATCAATGCCTCTTTTTTTGTTGATCTCATCACACATTGTTAAATGTTAACCTTTTCAATGATTTTAAAATCTGCTTCCATTTCATTAAGAGATGTGCCGTGCCTGCACTGCAGGACGCACATGAGATAAAGGCAGATAGCAGTGAGAGCACATGTCCGTGTAGCTTAGTTAGTAGAGCGACTTACTCTGGAGTGAGGGGACACAGATTCGATGCCCGGCGCGGACAAACTTGTACGTTATACAATAGTACATGAACTCAGAATCACGCCCAAGGAGACTGATACGTTTAAAAAGATCACTTTGTCGTATTTCAGCAGCAGCCAAGATTTTTTGTCTTCCTTCTGTTGCAGTTGTTGTCTTCTTTTTGTTGTGTTTTTGGCATGAAATACATTTTGAAATCTCCGCATTTATTGAAGTTCCACTCTCCCGGCACAGATGTAGGCCAACAAGTTGCTTGTTATCCTCCATTTCATTTATTCAGTCGGAAACAAACAAAATTCACATCAGTTATTTTTTTTGGTTTAGATAAATATAAGTATCCTTTTAAGAAATCATTAAATAAAATACAAAAAATGGTTAGATTTTCATAAACTTGTTTTATTACTGGTTAAATAGTCCTATCTTATAGGAAATTTTATGAGGAATCCAAAAAACTTGTCATATTTCGTATAGGAATATTGGAAAAAACAGAAAATTACGAATTTCAATACTAACTAGTGCGCATACGTGCCCCAAACAAAATGGCGTCCTATAAAATTTATGCCCGGGTTGCCAGATGTCTACCCAAGATTTTATCTTTCCTTTGAGCATGCCCTAACAGGATCTGAAGAGAAAACTCGTCCACCTCAAAATTCTGATGGGTCATATGACCAGGGACTGGACTAGTAATATAAGTCTAAATGGACAGTGATTGACCAGGTGAGTGAGTTTGTGTATTTAGGAAGCATGTTAGACAGAGAGAACAAATTGGATGGTGAAATTAGTAGGCGAGTGAATTCTTCATTGAAAGTCATGGCTGCTTTGGGAGGTTTTCACAGGAATGATGGGTTCTCAAGAGAGTCACGCATGGCTGTGTATAAAAGTGTAATTGTTCCTACTCTGATATATTGCAGTGAAACCTGGGTACTACGGAAGGAACATAGAAGTCGTTAGTCTATCTCTCCATCTAAACTCAGGACTGCACTTTCCTCTCTCAATCCCCGAGCCATCCCTGGTCCTGATAATAATTTTATCTTATCTTTTTACCTTCTCTCCTTCCTTTCCTTCTCGCTGCTTATTCTTCTGCCTTTGCATCTATCTCCCTTCCGATCGGCTTCACTGTTGCTCACATGGTACTTTTCCCTAAGAAGGGCGACCTCCTTGACCTGGGGAACTGGCGTCCGATTTCACTAATAAATCTTGATTACAAATTGTTCACTAAAATTCTCTCTCGCCGCCTAAATCAAGTTCTTCTGTATCTTCTCTCTCCCAACCAGTCCTACACGGTACCTGGTCGTTCCATCGCTAGTAACCTTCACCTCCTTCGTGATCTTCTGCATCTTGCCTGTACTAATTCTGAATCTCTTGCCCTACTAAATTTAGACCAACGTGCAGCTTTTGATAATATCTCCCATTCATTTCTTTCAACTACTTTACACACTTTTGGCTTTCCTTCTGTCTTCGTTACCACTATTCTTGCTCTCTATCGCGACGCCGTCTTTCAGGTCAAGACAGCCGCCTTTCTGACAGCACCCATTTCTTTCCATTGTGGAGTACGACAGGGGTGTCCACTTTCTGGGCAATTATTCGCCCTCGCATTCAAGCTTTTCCTACGCACAGTACATCGTGCATTTCTTGCGGCTCTTCCTCCTCCCACAGCTAACACCTAACTATGTCTTGTCGTCCGCTCATCTATTTCACTTGCATTGTATATACCCCTCACATAATGTAAATTGTGCACACTTTGTATATATCTGACTCTTGTTATTATGATTTCAGGCATTGTAAAGGCACATGCCGCCTACCGCTTTCATTCCCTGTAACTTTCGCTCAGAATTAAACATTTTGAAAGTTTGTATGCTGGAGAAACGCGTTATACTTATGAGGGGTTTGTGGCAAGACACGTTCTGATTGTGTGAGGAATGAAGATGTATTGCAGTTGTGTAATGTGAAGCAAAATGCTGTTAGCAAGGTGGAAGCACAAATGTTGTTAGTAATGAGTGATGGGATGCTTACTAAGAAAATCTTTTTAGCCCAAGTGGCAGGAAGGAAAGGCAGAGGAAGACAAAGAAAGTCATTGGATGATCAGATTCAGGAGTGTCTGCATGAGAAGAAGATTATGAGTATGAAGTATAGAAGATCTTGTGTACGGCGTGTGATGGATGTCAGTGAAGCCTGAGTTGTATGTCAAGATCGCTGTAAATGGGTAACTTTGATACGGCAACAGTAAGAAAAATTATCTGGTAGTTTGTATTTCTTTGTGGAGCTAACCTCTGATTCTCAGAGAACAGCTTAGTGATTATATATGTATGTATGTAGGTACGTACATACATAAATAATCCTCTGGTTTCTTGTAAAGGAAGTACAAAAAATAAATTAAAACACAGACTAAAGCAGCACTTAAAAACTGGCAAAAAAAAAAAAAAAAAAAGCAAGAACTGCATAATAAAATATTTCATTAAAAATCAAGCATATCCAAAATTCATTCGAATTAAAATTTTGAACAGTTCTAAAAATGAAAGATAGATTATGTGAAACAATAGTAATAGGAAAAAATAGGTATGGGCAATGTTTTTAATGATCCAAACTTACTATGTACTCAGTGGAAAGAACTAATAAAATTGGGAAATAAGCATAAAATAAAAAGGATGAAGTATATGGTGATTTTACTCCACTAGATAGCACCAGGGTACATCAATCACTGCTCTCTGGACGACCAGACCACTTGGCCTCAAACTTGTCACTTTGCTGCAGGCAGCAGTAAAATGAGTACATCAGTTTTCTGAAGATGCGTATAGTAATAAAGCAAAAATGTCTAAAGGCTTTAACTTGGCTTTTAAGGCTTAAACTTATAAGTGAAATGTCTAAAGGCTTTAACTTAAAGGTTTCCCCCTGTTCAATGATATGCTTTTTAAAGTTTCAGATGTTTCAATTTTTAAAATTGCTGATTATTAAGATTCTTGCTAACTAGGATAATTGTATTGAGTGTGGTATGTAAATGAGTTAGTGTTTTGAATGCAAGGGATTTTGTGAATGAGGCATTTTAATCATTATAGTTTGTTTTAGTAAGTTATTTTTTATGTATTTAGGGACTGAGGATTTAATATTTCAGTTGTTAAGCTTTTTTTAATCAAATTATCTGTAAATCTTTGAGAAGGTAGCTGCATATTACTGCTGGGAGAACTTGGCTTGGTATCCTGAACCATATGCATTAAATGTTGATATAGGAATTTTTTTTTGACTTTTTTTTTTCAAGAAAAAGTCACACAGGAAATGGACATGGAGACATCCAAATGGGACGACAAGTGAAATTGATTTTATTATGTGTAACAAAAAATTCGTCATAGAAGACTGCAGTGTGCTAAACAAGTTCAACACAGGCAGTGACCATAGATTGGTGAGATGTAAGATGCACCTCAACACTAAACTCGAACGTAGCAAGCTCATAAGACAAACAAAATGTATTGACATAACCAACCTTAAAAAACACCATAATACCTTCAAATTGGAACTGAAGAACAGATTCTCTGCTTTAGAAGGCCTAACATCGGAAGAAGTGGATATTTCTGAAGTTAACAGAAAAGTAACCAAAGCTCTTATGGAAACAGCAACAAAATTAGCTGGGTCTAAGAACAAATTGTATGTGAACAAATTATCAGAAAAAAGCAAAATGTTGATGCAAAAAAGAAGAGAGATGAGGACAACTAAAGAAGATGTGACTTCCAAAGTGGAATATATAGAGCTATGCAAGACAGTACAAAAAAGTATCACTGAAGACGTAAGGAAATTCAACTGTGAACTAGTAAGGAAAGCAATTGAAAACAACCAAAGCCTAAAGATAGCAAAGGGACATCTCAGTAAGGGAAAAAAACAGATTATGGCACTGAGAAAAGAAGATGGTTCTGTAACAAGAAATAGAGGCGAAATTTTGACAAGAGTGAAAGATTTCTACTCCAAATTATATGAAAGGGATGATACATGTACTCCAGACATCATGAAAGGTACCAGTACCAGAGTTCTTCCAGTCTTCCGGAAGAAGTGGATATTTCTGAAGTTAACAGAAAAGTAACCAAAGCTCTTATGGAAACAGCAACAAAATTAGCTGGGTCTAAGAACAAATTGTATGTGAACAAATTATCAGAAAAAAGCAAAATGTTGATGCAAAAAAGAAGAGAGATGAGGACAACTAAAGAAGATGTGACTTCCAAAGTGGAATATATAGAGCTATGCAAGACAGTACAAAAAAGTATCACTGAAGACGTAAGGAAATTCAACTGTGAACTAGTAAGGAAAGCAATTGAAAACAACCAAAGCCTAAAGATAGCAAAGGGACATCTCAGTAAGGGAAAAAAACAGATTATGGCACTGAGAAAAGAAGATGGTTCTGTAACAAGAAATAGAGGCGAAATTTTGACAAGAGTGAAAGATTTCTACTCCAAATTATATGAAAGGGATGATACATGTACTCCAGACATCATGAAAGGTACCAGTACCAGAGTTCTTCCAGTCCTTCCAGCAGAAGTTGCACATGCAATCAAGAACATGAAGCGGGGAAAAGCTCCAGGAGAAGATGGAATTACTGTAGACATCATACAAGAAGCAAGTGGAGAAATCGAAACAGTAATTGCCCAAATTTTCACTCGATGCCTTAATGAAGGGAAGATTCCTGAGGATTGGAACAACGCTACAATGATCCTGCTACATAAAAAAGGTGACATTGAGGATCTCAGGAACTACAGACCTATCAGCCTCCTATCAGTGGTTTATAAAATCTTCACTAAAGTTCTTTCACACCGCTTGAAGGTGACACTGGACATGACTCAACTGAGAGAACAAGCTGGATTCAGGAGTGGCTACAGCACAATAGATCATATCCACGTACTGAGAGAACTAATTGAAAGAGCGAGGGAATATGAACTTCCATTGTGCATGACTTTTATCGATTATGAAAAAGCCTTTGATTCGGTGAAACCATCAGCAGTTGCAATGGCTCTGAAATCCTGCAGTATTGAAGATGCATACATTAATATTATTAATAACATCTATGAAAATGCAAGTGCAAAGATTCGGCTGTTTGAAAATACAACACACATAAAAATTGGAAAAGGAGTGAGACAAGGTGACACCATATCTCCGAAGCTCTTTAATGCCACATTGGAAAATGTCTTTCAATCACTGAACTGGGAAAACAAAGGGATAAAGATTAATGGAGATTATCTAACCCACCTTCGTTTTGCTGATGACATAGTCATTTTTGCAACTACCCCATCAGAGCTACAGAGTATGATCCAGGAACTTGCTGACAAGAGTAAAGAAGTGGGATTAAAAATGAACTTTCAGAAGACAAAAGTGATGTTCAATGCTTTTACAAGAAAAATGAAGATTTATCGATTGATGGAGAAAAGCTGGAGATAACAGACACATACGTTTATCTTGGACAGCAGATATCAAGTGAGAGTCACATTGGTGAAGAAATTAATCGGCGTACAAAACTTGCCTGGAGAGCTTTTGGAAGAAACAGCATAATTTTCAAGAGCAATATGCCATTATGTCTTAAAAGAAAAGTGTTTGATCAATGCATCCTTCCAGTGCTTACGTGTGGTGCAGAGACGTGGACCTTAGCTAAAAGAGACATACAAAGGCTGCAGACAACTCAAAGAAGCATGGAGAGGTGCATGCTTGGTGTAACCAGGAGAGATAAGAAGAGGAACACGTGGATCCGAAAAATGACAAGAGTGGAAGACATCATGATCAGAGTTAAATCCCTGAAATGGCAATGGGCTGGACATACTGCCAGAAGAACAGACCATCGATGGACAGCCGAAATTTTAGATTGGATTCCAAGGGACAGGAAAAGACCCAGAAGAAGACCACATGGAAGATGGGTGGATGAAATTCGAAAGTATGCGGGCGTGACATGGAGGAGACTGGCACAAGACAGACCGTTGTGGAGGAAACTTGGGGAGACCTTCGTCCAGCAGTGGATTTATAATGGTTGACAATGATGATGATGATGATGATAGGAATTTAGTGAGATGTGCTTTGCTGAATGTAAGTATAATATTATATACTTATGCTTTTAGTGTTAAGCTGCACATTTCTTAATATACTGATGGTAGAACATTATTGTTCACCCTATATATTTTGTTTTCGAAAAGTGTGTTTGTTATTCATTTACAAATCTTTTGATTTCAAACTTTAAGAGATAATGAACATCTTGGAAACAGCCTAGCTTAATTGACAAGCTAATAGATCGTGTTGTAGTTCTATAAACAGTTCATATGAGTGATTTCTCCAGTCTTGTTTGTGCTGCCAATTTAGTTACATCTAGTTTTTGTCATTCAATGATTCTATTTGTTTTGAGACTTTATTACTCTTAAGTCACATTTGAGAAACACGTAAGTGCTGATGGAGTTTGGAGAGCTAGCAGGAAGAGGCAAAACCTTAAGATGGAGATGAAAATGAAGTTTGCTAAGAAGTTTGAAGCTGCAAAGGAGATCATAAATAAATTGATGATTTATACAGTTGTTAGGAAGTAACATTATTAAAGGTCTGTCTGTGAAATCAGCTGTCACTGGCAAAACATGAGGTACTGTAGTTGAAGAGATGTAGAAGCTAGTTCTATTTGTGTCAGGAAGCAGCAACAATGGCATATACCTATTAACTTCAGGCTCATACAAGGAAAGAAAATACATCTTTTTGTGGGCATAAAAAGAGAAATGTAAGAAGAGTGACATAGATGATACCTTAGGACTATACCTTAGTCCTGGTTGTTTCTGTAGGTTTACACAATATTTAGGTCTTGAGGGAAAGGGAGTCAGCAAGCACTGTCACATCTGCCGTGCCATAATGCCAGAAGATGCTTGCTGATAATGTGAAGGGAAATTACCATCAATAACAGATATTCAACACAGATGAAATAGAACTGCTGGAAGAAGATATCAGAGAGGAGCTACATCTCAAAGAATGAGAAAAAGTATGCTAGACCAAAGCTTTCAGAAGATAAGCTTATTTTCCAGCATGATGGCTATGTGTTATGAGACTGAAAGTGTAAGCTACCCCTCATCTATCACTGTGAGAACCTTAGGGCAGTGAAAAATATCACCAAAGTATGAGTGCATGTTGTATTGAAGTCAGATCCAAATTCCTGCATAACCCAAGTAATCTTTGAAGACTGTTTTTTGGTCATAATTTTGTTCTGGATATGGAAAAATATCACTGCAAGAACAACCTGCCTGGTCTTCAAGTACTTATTATCTTGGACAATGCCTCTGGACATCGAGCCATCTTTGATGATTACTATCCTAATGCCAAGATGGTATATCTGTCACCCTATATAACCTCAATAATTCAGCTAGTGGATATGGGTTCATTTCCTTCTTCAAGAGATATTACCTACATCAGATCTTTAGCCAGGCATGGATGGACACAGAAGTTACAGTGAAGTGCATTGAAGCAGTTCTGGAAGGATTGTAACATCTGCAGTGATATCAAGAACATTAATGTTTCCTGGTGTGAAGTAATTACCAAGAATATGAATGGTATGTGGAAGAACTTGTGCTTCCAGTTTATATGCCATTTTAAAGGCCTTAAATAGGAGGTGAAAGTACTAGTAATGAACAACATGATGCAGATGAGTAATGATTTGGAGTAAGATCTGCATGGAGAGGAATTTGAGCAGTTGCTGGAAAGTCACGAAAGAGCTAATTAATGAATAGTTGGTGGAGTTGAACTTAAGAGGAAGGAGGAGGAGCAGCTGAAGGTCAGCTAGAGAGTGAGCCCAAAAGGTTCAATATGAAACAGATGGCAGAAGGTTTCAGCTTGATGGAGAGGTGCTGGCTTGTTTTGAATCACTGCATTCCAATGCTTATAGATTTAAAATATACATAATATCTAAGGTATTTTTACCTGATATTGTCAAAGTATTTCGCACATTGTTGCTCTGTGAGGCACGTGCTCCCGGCCTGAGAGGTCCCTTATGCCTCACAGAGCAACAACGTGCAAAATACTTTGACAATATCAGGTAAAAATACCTTAGATATCATGTATATTTTAATCAAAAACATGTTTATAACATAATACAACCCTTAAGGTTGCCTCATGAATTGCATTTATAGTTTTACAAAAATGTCCAGTGCAATCAATCGGGCATTTATGAGATGTGTTTATAAAGTACTTGGGCAACAGCTGTAGTTAGATTAGGATCTGAAGATCCAGCAGCAGGGTTGTTCAAATGTCATGCACACAGTTTTTCAGGTGTACACATGCTTTCATTCTTGTCTATTAATATGTTGAGTGTTGTGTTTTGGTAGATTTTACAACGGCTGATGTGAACAAACATCAAGTTTAGCCTAAAACTTGGGAAATCTGCCTCAGAATAATTTGAAATATTGAAATCAGGATTTGAAGAAGAAGCTCTGTACAGATCAAAAGTCTTTTGAATGGTTTAAAAGATTTGAAGAAGGTCGAATATATTGACTGAAGATAATTATTGCTCCGAACATCGTCAACATTAAGAGCAGATGATTCCATTGTATGGGTGCATGAAGTGATCGGAAGTGACAGATATTGACTGTTGGGGATGTATGTGGCAGAACTGGCATCTCACTCTTCTCATCTTTGAATGCTGTATCAAAATATGTAATTGATTTTGATACAGCATTCAAAAATGAGAAGTATGTAATTGATTTTGATACAGCATTCAAAGATGAGAAGTATCAAAATATGTAATTGATTTTGATACAGCATCCAAAAATGAGAAGATATGTAATTGATTTTGATACAGCATTCAAAGATGAGAAGTATCAAAATATGTAATTGATTTTGATACAGCATTCAAAGATGAGAAGTATCAAAATATGTAATTGATTTTGATACAGCATTCAAAAATGAGAAGATATGTAATTGATTTTGATACAGCATTCAAAGATGAGAAGTATCAAAATATGTAATTGATTTTGATACAGCATTCAAAGATGAGAAGTATCAAAATATGTAATTGATTTTGATACAGCATTCAAAAATGAGAAGATATGTAATTGATTTTGATACAGCATTCAAAGATGAGAAGTATCAAAATATGTAATTGATTTTGATACAGCATTCAAAAATGAGAAGAGTGACAGCAAAGTTTGTGCATAGGTTCTCACACTCAATCAAAAAGAGCTTCATGTTCCAGTTTTTCAGGACCTTAAAAATCATGCAGCAATAAACTCAGACCTTATAAAAAAAATTTCACAGGTGATGAAGCCTGAGTCCGTGGCTGTGACTCTGAAACAAAATCCTAATCATCTGAATGGAAGACAAAAACTTCTTAACACAAAACAGCCAGGCAGGAGAATTTAAATGTGAAAATGATATTGGATGTTTGCTTTGATGTTAAAGTTATGGTACATTTTGAATTTGCTCTGACTGGGCAGACTGCATATTTGCAAGTAAATTAATATGTGAAACATATATACGTACAGTACTATTGGGTTGTCGGAAAAGTCATGACGTATTTTAGCCATGTTTTGCAAAGGTTATTTATTAATAGAAAGAACAAAGATCAATCAATGATATAATGCCCGTTTTGTTCGATAACCTTTTGCCATCTTTCAGTGAGCTGCAGAATGCCTCGTTCGTAGAAGGACCTGTCTTTCGTGGCGAAAAACTGTACAAGGTGCTGATTTACAGCGTCATCTGAATTGAACATTATACCATGCAAGGACCGTTGAAGAAAGCGAAACAAGTGGAAGTCTGATGGCACAAGGTCAGGCGAGTATGCTGGGTATGGCAACACATCCCAACCAAGCTCCAATAATTTTTGGCGGGTGATCAAACTTGTGTGTGGTCTCGCGTTGCTGTGATGGAACACAGCACTTTTACGATGAATGAGCTCTGGATGTTTCTGGATGATGGATTCATTCAAACTGTCCAATTGCTGACAGTACACATTCGAATTGATTGTTTGGTTCCATGGTAGGAGCTCAAAAAACATGACACCTTTAAAATCCCACCACACTGAGACCAGAACCTTCCGCTGATGAATGTCTGCTTTGGATGTCGTTTGAGGTGAAGTAGCACGTCGGGACCAAGACCATTGCTGTACACAATCCATTTTTCTTCACCAGTTATCAGTTGCTTCAAAAAAAGATCGTTTTCCTCACGTTTAATGAGCATATTGCAGATGTTTATACACGCCGTCAATTGAGCTTCTTTGAGTTCATGAGGAACCCACACATCAAGCTTGCTTACGTATTCCAACTTCTTTAGGTGGTCGTGACCGCTTGAATGATGGATGTGCAATGTGTCTGCAATCTCTCGTGTCGTGTAACGTTGGTTTGACTCGATCAATACCTTGATTTGGTTGTCATCAACCTCGGTTGGCCTCCAGGACCGAGGAGCATCGTGGAGGTCAAAATCACCAGCACGGAATTTTGCGAACCACCACTGGCACTGACGTTCTTATAGAGCATTGTTACCGTACACTTTACACAACTTTTCACAAGATTGATGCGCGTTCTTCCCTTTACAGAAGTAAAACAGTAAAATACGGTGAAAATGCACAGTTTGGTCTTCTATCTTTAACTTGATGTCAAATCTCCGCAAATCGACCAAATCGCTCACTATTCCTTTTAGACTGAAGCTAGAACTGGCACCTGTCGAATGCCATAGCGATAACAGAGCTGCGCATGCCTCTAGTACTTCCAAAACTGCCCAACTGCCACCAGGTGCCAAAATACGCCTTGACTTTTCTGACAACCCAATAACATTGTAGTACTAACTAATTTTGTAGCACTTTTTTTTTTTTTTTTTTAGCCGATTTGCAATATGAACCACGTGTACTTTGTCCTTGTTTGATATTAAAAAATAAATATTTAGAATGGTCAAATGGTAATATTTCATTAAATTTTAATGAAAATAATAGTTGGTTTTAGGGAAATACTGTTACTATTAATAAACATTTTAATTTAACCTACCTTAAAACCACCTGGTTGGATACTTACTTGGTTAGTAGCGATGTTCAAAAACATTTTTAAAAATGTATTTATCTTTTTTTAATAAATTTTTACGTAAAATACGGGTAGATGAGGTACACAGTAAGATCAATCATGAATGCGGCTAATAAAAACGTAACCTAGGTTTTTGGTGTTTCTCTTGACACCATCGTCAGCGTTGTTCTAACATGCTCCCGCACATTTCAAGGAATTGTGACTGGCGAGTATTTATCTTCATCTGAGATGATGATAAATTTGAAGAGTATTTATACTGTAAGAAGATAAATGCATATAGGATAATACATACATAATGCATATGATAAATACATACATGTATACTAGTATGAAGATAAATACTAGTATTTTCATACTGTAATTTTCTGAGATGAAGATAAATACTTGTCATTCACAATTCCTTGAAGTGTGCGGGAGCATGTTAGAACAACACCGAAAACCTAGGTTATGTTTTTATTAGCCGCATTCGTTACTGATATTACTGTTTACCTCATCTACCCGCATTTCAGGCTAAATTTTATTAAAAAAGACTAATACATTAAAAAAAAAATGTCTTTGAACATCGCTACTAACAAGTAAGTATCCAACCATGTGGTTTTAAGGTAAGTTAAATTTAAATTTGTATTTATAGTAACAGTATTTTCATTACAATTTAATATATAATTTTTAATATCAAACAAAAACGAAGTATGCATGGTTCGTATCACAAATCGGCAAAAAAAAAAAAAAAAAAAAAAAAAAAAAAGAGAAAACGTGCTGTAAAAATTGTGTTAGTACTACAATGTTAGTAGTGTAAGTATATACATTTCACATATTCATTTATTAGGTGCTTGAATTAATTCCCGCTGTTGCCCAATAGAGCGCAGCAGTGGTGCGCTGTGACCTCCCTTGCGCATGCACGTACCGTCCGTAGTCTGGGTGAAGCAGTGCGTGACACGCGATTGGAGGGCACAGAACACGAGTTTGTATCGCATTCACGATGTCGGGTTTCGTACCAAAAAAGGAGCATTTACGGGAAGCATTACTCTTCTGCTTTCATCTCAAGAAATCTGCAGCGGAAAGTCATCGTTTGCTAGTGCAGGCCTATGGGGAACATGCCCTACGGAAACAACATGCAGAGAGCGGTTCCGACGCTTCAAAGCCAACGAATATAATGTGAAGGACAAAGAGCGCCATGGGCAGCTGAAAAAGTTTGAAGATGGCGCATTGGAGGACTTATTGGACGAGGATTCATGTCAGACGCTTCACGAGTTGTGTGAAACACTACGGGTTGAAGAGTCAACGGTTAGCAAACATTTAAAGGCAATGGGAATGATCCAGAAGCTGGGAAACTGGATCCCACATGGGGAAAGCGACATCTCCAAACGTGAAACCATGTGTGAATTGCTGCTGCAACGACACAAACGGAAGTAGTTTTTGCATCGAATAATGACTGGCGATGAAAAATGGATTTGTTACGACAATCCTAAGTGCAAGAAATCATGGGTTCGTCCCGGCGAACCATCAACCTCCACGCCTAAACCGGACATCCATGGCAGGAAGGTGATGCTGTGCATTTGGTGGGATCAAGTCAGTGTTGTGTATTCTGAGCTGCTGCAACCCAGTGAAACCGTCAATGCTGAATGATACCAACGTCAATTGCTCGACGTGAAACGTGCACTCACTGAGAAACAGCCGCAATATGCCAAAAGACATGACAAGGTTATTCTTCTCCACGACAATGCTAGACCTCATGTCGCCGAATCCGTGACGGAACTGTTGGAGGCACTTGGCTGGAACATCTTACCCCACCCGCCTTATTCCCCGGACATTGCTCCCTCGGACTTCCATTTGTTCCGATCGCTACAACATGGCCCGTCGAAGCAGCACTTCCTTTCTGTCGCGGATATCCAAAAATGGCTCGATGAACGGTTCTCCTCGAAAGAACCTGCATTTTTCTACCACAGAATCCATTTGTTACCCCAACGGTAGGAAAGGGTCATAGTTGCCTTTGAATAGACTATCCTGTACTGTTCTGTGGCAGCACACAGGTGTTTGTGTGGCAAAAAATAGTGGAAATTAATTCAAGCACCTAATACTTGCAAATGTTAACTTTCCTTTCAGCACGTTATAATTGCCTAAAAAACTGTTTTTAGGTATCTTTGGCTACATATCAACACGCCAAAGACAACAGTAACAAACTTGCATATTAGACTTTTTTACAAAGATGTTTTGAAAAGACCAAGGCAAAAAAATCAATAATAATAATAATAATAATCACTTCAAGTGGCTATAACAGTGGGAGTCTCTGCCCTGGCTCCTGCATCATTATAATGTACCTTCACGTTCAGCACTTTGATCTCTGAATTCCTGATCAAACACCAAATATTAGTGATACCACATCGACCTTATTAACTTATTTGGTCCCTGCAACTCTTTTCTGTTTCCAAAATTGACAAATCTTTAAAAGATGAAGATTTGAGAGCATAGGCAGTGGTAATTTCCTAGATAAATAAGATCTACCTAGGTAACTAGCAATCAGTGTGACCCAGGCTGATGAAAGATCAAAAGATCTTACTGAAAATATATTATGGTAGGGGATCTCTTTCTCTCTTTTTCATTCAGAACCCTTGGACTTGGGTTTTTCTGGATAAATGGTTTATGGTTTTATTCTAATTTGAAGCACAACATCTAAAATTTACTAAAACCAGGGTTTGCATGGGTCTAAAAAAATGCTTAAAACTGCTAAAAACGGAGTGATTTATAATTAGTGTCGTGGTATCGGTGGCATATTGTCAGAAAACGGGAAAGAACAAACTAAAACCGCAAATAGAATATGACAGATGACAACTAAAAGTTTTATTACCCGTAGAATCGACACATCAGATTGCTAATCCACTTCGACACGCACGCCTTTCGTGGCACGCAAGATATTCAAACGATAATCAATTTATAATGTTGTTGCATTATAACGACATTTCTAACTAACGACATCGCATTATTTAGAATGACATTGCGTCGTGGCGACTGTCTTTGTTTCGAAGAACCAGAGTACACACATTTCTTTTTCTGGAACAGTTGCCATTTGGAAGTATGGCGTCAATTCAGCGGGTACCGTGTTGCCACATAAAACTTTGTGCGGAGAACTTGTTTAGGCAGTTTTATCTGGCCGGTTACGGGTTGACCGTGCCAGGCCACGGAAACTCCAACAATAATTAGGAATCGTGCTGTATTTGTTTTTATTTTTTAAGAAACAAGACTGTTTTGTACTTATATTTGATGAAAGTCTGAACCACAAGGTGCAAATGAACTATCATGTATGTATATGGAAAGGTGAAAAAGTTATTACAAAATATCTTGATTCAAGCTTTTTAGGCCGTGGGACTGCAGAACAGTGTTGGAGCAGTTTAGTAAATCTTCAGGCATTAATGAACTTCCTATTGGTAACATCCATGAATGGTTCTAATGCAAACTAGAAATTTACTGATTTATTGCAAGACCAACTGAAACAAAATTGCAATTGTGGAATGTTAAACACAGGTAGTTTTGACTGGCACATCATGCATGGTGCATTCCAGGTAGATGCTGAGTCATCTGGGTGCAGAGTAAACAAACCATTTTCAAGCTTGTATTATAAGTTTAAATACACTCCCATTAGCTCAGATGATTTTATGAATTATCACAAAGTCAAATATTTTTCCAACTAAGTTTTCAGGGTTCGCACGGGTAAAAAATAGTGCTTAAAAGCAGGGGTGCAGAATATGGCGGAACGCGCGAACCAGGTTCAGGAGAAATTAAGGTAATTAAGTTGCTCCGGCCACCCGGGAAGTTTTCTGAAAACTCCGGACAAAATGACCAATCTTGGTGTAGATATGATACAATTTTTTTTTTACTGCATTTTATTTCATAATTGTTGCATATTGTTAAAAAATTCAAGGGTTGGCACAATTATTTTTCTCCTAAACTTAAAATCCGACAAAAAGGGGGGGGGGGGGAGAAAGAAGGAAATCGCGCTTTACGTGCTGGCATTCTACCTGATGTTTTTGTTTAAGTTACGTCACTCGGTCGGCTTGCAGCTGTTGGAAGCACGTTGCAATGTCCGTAGCAGATGAATGACCCCAAGATAAGTACTGAAGTGAGGGATCCCCACCCAGTACAGGCAGCATGATGTCTTTACATACTGGGAAACAAAATTGCGGATTATCTTTTTCCCGAATTTTCAGTTAAATGTACAGAACTGTTTACAGATACCATCATTCATTAAAACAAAGTGGCCCTGAAAATTTCACCTTGATAACTTAAAAACTTTTTGAGTTAGAAATGCTATTTTTTTTATTAATACCTCTTTCTTTAAGTGTCCAATTTGTGTATGTGTGTATAATTTAAATTTTCAGGGTAACTTTGTTTGACCAAGTTAGAGCATCTATAAAAAAATTGCCTTTTTTAAATGAAAATTCAGAAAATTAATTTTTCACATTTTTATCCTCAGTTAAGCAAAGATGCAATACAACAGCAGGTGGCAAATGTGGCTCAGAGTAAAAGGGGGGGGAAGGGAAATGAATGTTGCAAGCCCGTAGTTCTCTGTCATCTGCGCTTTCCCGTGAAGTTGATCTTTCTTTCTCTGAACGTCTTAATAATAAAAAAGAAAAGTGCGTAATTTAAAAAGTTTCCATTGGATTCAACCGAAATTTGCAGGGTAATCATATAAGACCAAGTAATGGCATCTGTCGAAAATTCAGCTGTATTAAATGAAAATTCTGAATTTTTTTTTGCATTTTTATCCTTAGTTAGGGAGCAGGAATAACTGAGCAGGTTGCCAAAGGGATTGTGAATGAAAGGGGAGACGCAACCCACACCGACATAATAGATTACATGAGCACGCAATGCCCCCGTGGATCTCGGATGCTACTGCCAAATGGCGCACGCCTGTTGGTCTTTTTTACGTTGCTCTTCTCTTTAGTGAGAATAAAAAGTTGATGTTATTCGTATCTGTCCGTTCGTTTTTTTCATTTCCATATTTTGGTTGCTCCTTATTTTCCTTAAACAAATTAGTCTGCTGTTTTTTTTTTTTTTTTTTTTTTTTATCATGTCTCTCTTTAAGGGAAAGAGAAAACACAACCAAGTTTTTATAGAAAATGAGAAAACGTTGCCTGTTTTAAAAATATCGGAAGAATCAACAAATGATGCCTATTGTACCTGTTGTGATATTTCCTTCTCAGTTGCACATGGTGGAAAAGACTACTGTAGACGTCATGTGGAATGTCGCCGTCATATTGAAAATGCAAAAAGAAAAGCATCAAACCAAACATTAACAAAAATGTTTGCACAATCTGATGACCTCTTTATTATTAGAGCAGAAGCATTATTTGCAATTTTTTTAATAGAGCACGACTTCCCAATTGCCATTTCTGACCATGCAAGTGAATTATTTAAAAAAATGTTTCCAGATTCAGCAATTGCCGCAAAATATGAGTAACAAGTACGGTTGCGTGAGTAACAAGTACGACACAACCACTAGTCATGCTAATAAATGTTTCAGAAACTAATGTGCCACCCCGGTGGCACAGTGGTCTAAGCGATGGCTTCTGATCATTCGTCCGAGATGGGTACGGGTTCGAATCCTGGTGAAGCATGGATGCTGTGTTTGTCTCGTGTCGCCCTAAATTAGGAGCGTGCGACTGCTTATAGCCCACTGAGTTGATCACGGTGATCGTTAAACCTCCAATAACAATAATAAAACTAAGGGCAGCGAATGTGTCGTAGGCGCCGATTTGAATAATTATTGGGGGTTCCAGACATTTTAAAGCGAATGATGACCCATGCATTTTTCAAAGGATTTAAGTCTAATTTAAATTTCATTCGGTAAAATTATCTACCACAATTAGACTCTAGGAATGCTAGAATGAAATAAATTATAGTTAATTACAGAATGTTTTAGCTGTTTATTTTTCAGCCTCTCTTCCCCGCCACTGTTTTCCAGGACTGCATCACTTTTGTTTGGAATAACAGGGATGGGGGATCCACCCAGCCTTCTTTCTTTACCTGCATTGTCCGAGAGGAAGGAGAAGAATACGAAAGAACAGATTAAAATACCGAACACACTGTTCGGAACAGTGTCACCATTTGTAGACGGGGGGGGGGGGCTATAAAAATAGCTCAGAGCTAAGCGGTTGGAAGGAAGGGGAGGTCAGAAATGTTGTGCCCCACTGTGTTGTTAAAAGGTTGACCCAAAGACCTTGTGAATACGAGCAAACTCTGTCCTTTGATCTAAAAGCCAGAACTATGGAATGATGAGATGGAAAGTAGAAACAAATCGTCCTCATCCGATCACATTGGAAATCCGAACTACTAGTGATCCCAATTAGTTCTGATTTTGGACGGTCTGCTGTATTTATATTTATAAGTTTAGATGCGCAACACCAAGCTTCAACTTCAAGCACATGCACAGTCAGTGAGTTCTATTGGTAGCCATTTACCCGGGACACATGCTGTTCTTCAGTTGCTGTTTATGTGCTATGCGTATTATTCGTACCTTTGTTTGCGTGCAGTTTATTATAAAGTGTGTGGCGCTCTATATTTCTACAGAATATTTCTCCTTGTTGTGTGTGCTCAAAAATACCGGGGTGATTTGTAATTATGTCAACCTTTAAAAGTAAACAAGAAGTGAACTGCGCTTATTGTGATTGGCATGGCAGGCGTGATAAGCTCATGAGTCATGTTTCGAATAAACATCCGGATGATAAACCTTGAACCAGGGATCAGTGTAGTATTTCCGGATTTTTAAACCTAAAACTCGTGATCTTGAAGTTAATGCAATTGAAGATGTTTTGCCTTGCAGTAGTAGTTGTGAACAAACAAACAAAGGAAACTTTATGAAATCCAACTTGATGGACTGCTTAGTCCAGAATTACAGTCAGTCTCATTAGAATTACAGTCAGTGGACAATGTTGGTGTTGATGCCAAAATGTGTACTGATATCAATGAACAGTTATCAACTATATCTCAAGTGTTATCTGGTCTTTCCCATAAAGTTGATAAGTTATTGAAACCGAATCAATTTGTAACCAAGTCCAAGGTTCTTACTTTCAATATAGAACATGTGTTAACTGTACCAGGCCCATCCAGTCCCAGCACTTTAGCACAGGAAGAAGAAGAATTTAAAGTAAAAATTAAGTTAATTAGAATCAGCAAATCGGTTCCAGAAATTTGTCAACTGATGCCATGTTTAGAAGGGGGAATAGAGACAGTGCAATGCTCTCCATGTGTAGAAAACTATAAAAACATTCCTAAGGAGGTGGCCGTTCTTAAAACCAGCACTTTTGGTATTTTTTCTCTTCCAAGTGAACAGCAGTTAGTGCAACCAATTCAAAGTATTGAATTTCGAAATTTTAAAACCCACGTCATTGATCATTTGCAATCAAATGCACATAAATGGTGTATACAGTTTACTGAAGCCATGGAAAAGAAAGAGATCTTGGAAAAGAAAGAACATGACAAGGTGGGACTGCGGGTTGCCAGAGCTGCTTACAGTGCAGTTAAAGAAGGTAAGGGGGGGGCAAGTTTTTTGAACGTTTATTAAGTTTAAACGTTTTAAATGATGTCGATGTTGGTGAACTTAATCACTCCAGAGAATTTTACACAGAATTTATAAAAAACAAATTTTTTACTATGAACACCAAAATATGTGATTTTTTATGTACAAAAAATCCAGTGACAAACCATCTACCTCTCGTGTCAGTCACAGCTGACAAAATCACAAAATTGCACCGGATATACCAAATAACTTGTCTGATTACGCTTGTAGATGGGGTTCAGACATGTATTGTGATTGACATTTCACCATGTGGTACCTCACACACTGGTGATGTTCTTGTTCAACAACTGCAATGTGCCCTTGAAAATTTAAAAATTAAGTTAAAGAAACAGCTAAACGGAATGGCTTTTGATGTCCAATATTTTGATCTTGGTGTGGATAAAAAATTGGCAAGTCTTTGTGAAAATGTCAGTCATGACTTCTTCCTTCCTATGTGGGACTTAGCTCATAGGTTAGAGTGTGTTTTAAACAATGTTCGTAAAGTTCAGTCATTATCATGGATTAACAATCAAGCCCAAATTGTAGGCAATCTAATGAAAAATTACAACTGGTGCATTGGCTATGAAGAATTGATTGCATTAGCAGATGAAATGCAAGTGGGTGTTTTGAATCCATACAAAACATTCCAAAAAGATTTTAAGTTGTTTTTTATTGACTTACAAAAGAAGCGCACTGAATGCATCCGACGAGGCAACAATACTGATACTAAAAATTACTCATTGGAACTCAAAAAATTTTCCAAACCTTGTTTTATATATCAACTCCTTGGGATGATTGACGTATTAGCTTTGATCACAAAATTCAGCTGTACCTCTCAGAACGTTAACGCTTGTATTTGGACAATCTTTGATTATTATGCTTCAGTGAAAAGCACACTTAATAACATGATAATCGAAATGAAAAGTGGAAAATTAACTGAAGAAAACTTTCCATCAGTTTTTAAGGAAATGGAGTCTTTAAGAAATTATGTTTACCAAAACTGTTTATTGGTTGATGAAGACTACCAAAGATCAAGCCGTTCCCAGACTCAGCAGCAGCAGGCTGAGGATGAAGAAACAACCAGTGAAGGTTTCAGAAGTTCAAGAAAAAAATTAGAAAATCTTTGTGTAACATTACTGGAAAAACTAGCACTTAGAATTTCTGAACCTCCAATTATAGAAGATATGCGGCAGTGTTTCAGTGGCAGATGCATAGCGAGCCCTCCAGATACAACATATGAGCATACAATTAAGAAATCTTTAGAAACACTTACAACATGAACATGGGTCAACAAAAACCAAGGGTGCAAGTTGGATAGTAAAGTTCTTTTTCCCAGTTGAAAATTATGAAAAACAACCTTTTAAACACAGCTTTTTTTAAAAAAGTACTTGATTCTTCTGAAGAAAAACCAAACTTTATCGTCCAGGATAACGCAGTAATAAAAGAAACATTACTAACCCTGAAGTGTGTGCCCACATCCCTGAAATAATTTATGTACTCAAAAACTGTTTAAAAATCTGTAGTGAAGCTGTTTGTGAATCAGTTGGATCTGTAATTGGCAACCACCTACACAATCGGAACATCCACTTCAACACCCTTTTTAATGAAGTCTTCATTTCTTGGAATGGACCTCCTGTTCATAAGGCTTCACAACTTTTAAAAGAATCCTTGGACAGGCATTTCCATGGTGGAAGATACCATTTCACACAGTTTTCTTCAGCATCTTGTCTCAAGGTGTATAAGACGTCAAAGGTGATTGACAAGCTTCACAAAGAGATGGGAAGGCTGCCATTTCTTGGTGACAACTGATGTCACCCATCAATGTAAGATTGATTTTTATTTAATCATTGGAATACACATTAGTTTTTTTTTTTTTTAATTTTTAAGTAGTAGACTTTAAAGATAGTTCTTAATCGTCAACATATACTCAAATAATCGCTTAGACTTGTATGAAAATCCGCTACAGTTTTTGGGGAAATTTCAGACAAAAAACATTGTGTTCTGGGGAAATATCGGGCCCTGAACATTTTCTGCACCCCTGCTTAAAAGTGCTAAATATTTATTTTTATTTTTTAAGGGCCCTTAAAAGTACTAAATATTTCACCAAGTCCTTAAAAAGTCCTTAATTTTACTTTCAGAACTCGGAACGTCTGATTCGCGATTTTCATGGCCAAGTAAACTTCCTCCAACTTACAAACGCAGTGCTTCTTTATTATTTTTCGTGCGTATGTCGTTTCACGTTGCAGGAGCATATCATGTGGGATGATTGGAAATTTCTCACGATCTGGGGTGTTGATATTACAACGTAAAAAATTGTGCTTCTATGGTGTTGTTGTCATTGCTTCTTAGTGGAGGCTCTGGTGATGATGGGTAGTGTTGGTTTTGTTTAATCATCGGCCGTTTCATTAGTTATGGATTATCATAACTACTTTTAATTTTCTTTGTATGTGTTGCATACCTGCCAGGTTTTACGATTTACCCGTAAAATTTACGGAAAGTTGACTTGTTTTATGGTTTTACGAGCAAAATGTTAATTTTACGGATTTGATGATTTCCCGAGATTTATTTTCTTTTTTCTGATGATTTTGCACTCGCTATTCAAACTTTTTTATTTAACTTAATCCATTCAAAGTAAAGCACCGATGTAGGCTACGGACAACTTTTCTGTTATTATAATAAACTTATTCGTAATGTGTTTATGTGGGAACATTTGCAGCAGTTTTCCCACGTGTTAGGTTTTGCGTTGTTTCAAATACCAAAACTTGCGCCCTGCGTAAACTGATAAGGATAACAACCAGCTGGGCTTGGTTCTCTCTCTCGCTGTCCCTCCTCCCTCCCTTCTCCTTTTCAGGTAATGCATTCTTTGTCCCCCGGGTCGCAACTTCTGAGGAGGCCAAAGTGGGGTGTGACTTGCATTGGAGCAAGCACTTGAGAGCAGGTATTTTTGCTACTCCCAGTTCGAAATGCGATCTCAAAACGTAGTTATAAAAACAACTTTTCAGTTATTATAATAAGCTTATTCGTAATGTGTTTATGTGGGAACATTTGCAGCAGTTTTCCCACGTGTTAGGTTTTGCGTTGTTTCAAATACCAAAACTTGCGCCCCGCGTAAACTGATAAGGATAACAACCAGCTGGGCTTGGTTCTCTCTCTCGCTGTCCCTCCTCTCCCCCTTCTCCTTTTAAGGTAATGCATTCTTTGTCCCCCGGGTCGCAACTTCTGAGGAGGCCAAAGTGGAGTGTGACTTGCATTGGAGCAAGCACTTGAGAGCAGGTATTTTTGCTACTCCCAGTTCGAAATGCGATCTCAAAACGTAGTTATCGTAGAAAAAAAAATTCAAACGGATTTTAAATCTGTGTAATTTTTAAGCCCAAATCTATACCCAACATGACGAAATTAAGCAAAAGCTGTCAGTTTTGTGAAATTGAAAATGTATTGGGTCATGGTTTCGTAACTTCTTCTCTGGTAATAAATTTGACCTAACAAAGAATGCTACTATAAGAGGAAGTTAAAAGAAAAGAAAAAAAAGTGAGTCCAATGTTCATTCGAGCCAGTGCTTCTCCAGCAGTGATTTATTTTGCTCATCCATTAGTAAGTTTGTACGCTTTTCAACCGTGCTTTTTTTGTTCGTCGCTCGATAACGTGCATAAAAAATATCTTGGCTTGATTCAACCAAATTAATATGCTGTGGTACTATTTTTTCCTCTGCAAATTGCATCTCTTTAAACTGTTACTGTTTTACTATAGCAGTTTTACTTGCATTTTTTTCAAGTGTCAATAAATTTAGCATTAGTGATTCTCTGTGAGCAGCAATATAAAAGAAGCGGGGGTACTATAAAACTTTCTGTGATGCGTATTATGTGGAATTTCCTGTGTATTACAAAATCTTCAAAAAATGAAAAATATGCATTTTGCTCTATGTGTCGATGTAATTTCAGCGTCTTGCGTGGTGAAAGAAATGATATTACTAATCGTATAGCGCCAAGCATAAATCTAATGTTGACTGCGTGAAAAAAAAAGTACGAAATTAATTTCCTTTGTTGAAAGTTATAATGAACTGGATGCGATTCGTGCAAAGTGTTTATTCACTTTGTTTTTAGTTGAGCATAATTTACCAATTAGTGTTCCTCAGTCACTCATTTATTTTATTTGACTGTCTCATCGTCCGTCTCTCCGTAAGATAATCCTAGCATGAAAATGGTTCGTTTTTGAAAACATTTTAGTTTGTTCTGTGACGGCATGGGATACGATCCTATTGGATTTGGGGGTCAAAGGGTGAAACATCCTTCCCTTGAGTTGCAAACCTCCATAAAAATAAAATTTTATCTCTTTATAGATCATAATGATAGCATAGTAATGAGAAATTATGTATAGATTCTATTTTAATCGAAATAAACGTGCCGATAAATTCAAACATCTGTAGTCATATCAATTAAAAGCTGATACTTGTTTCAAAGGTAACATATCGGTTTTTAATCGATATGTTCAGTACATTTAATCAATATGTGTGACAAGTAATTTCATTGACTATATCGATTAAAATTTTCATCGAACATATTATTATCGATTTTTTTTTTTTTTTACGGATTTCGGTTTCTGAAAGTTGGCAGGTATGGTGTTGTGTGCATTTTGGTATTATGGGTGTGTTTAATAAGTTATGGCTAAAAAGGAGCCGTACAGGGTACGGTTGACAATGGATACAGATAGGCATAAAGCAAAGTGTCTGCTATGCACTGAAGTATTTGACATAAGTAGTTTAGGCACTTCTTTAAAAAAGAAGAAGTGCCTAAACTTCTTTTATTTAATACTTTAAAATAAATTCATGTAATAAATATAATCAAACTATGGGAAGTTCAAAATAAAAGTTTCGATTGATCCAAAGTAAATAAAGGCAATCTTCTAAGATGCCGGGGTGTGAATTGAAATTGTGTGCCAACTTTTATCGTTTTTCTGTAAAATGTATGGAAACTGTGTGGTTTTATGGATTGTACGTATTTTTATGAATTTTCAGGTAAAATTGCATTAATGCTAAAAAACTCATACCTCCCAGGTTTTATGATTTATCTGTAAAGTTTACGGAAATGCGACTTGTTTTATGGGCAAAATGTTAATTTTACGGATTTGGTGATTCTTCAAGATTTTTTTTTTCTGATGATTTTGCACCCAGCATTAAAACTTTTTATTTAACTTAATCCATTTAAAATGAAGTGCCGATGTAAGTTATGAATAAACTTTTCAGTTACATGTGTTTGTGGGAACATTTGTCCACATCCCCCCTTCCCCCGCTTGTAAACAACTGCAGCTGGGCTTGTTTATCTCTCCCTGTGTTGACCCCTTCCCACTTATCAGATTATGCATTGTTCGTCCACCAAGAAACAACTTCTCAAGCGGGCGGGGTCCTGCATTGGAGCTTATTACTTCCAGTTCGAAATGCTATCTCAGAACTTAGTTATCGTAAAAAAAAAATTCAAGCGGATTTTATTGGGTTTATAAATAAGTTTTGAGGGATTTCCGTTCGGTGTCGTACTTATTACTGCTCGCATGTATTTTAAGGTGGCAACACTGCGATATCGCAGTACGAGATGCCAGAGTCAGTATACGACGTTCAATTGAGGTGTGAAGACGTATTTGTTATACTCAATGGAAAATGGCAACTGTTGTCCTGACAAAACAGCATTTGCAGGAAGTGTTAGTGCATTACTTTGTCAAGAAAAGTGCTGCCGACAGCTATCGCTTAATGTCAGAAATCTATGGTGAACATTCCTCATCCATAAAAACATGTGAGTATTGGTTTAGATGATTCAAAAGGAACGATTTCGATATTAGTGATACAGAACGTTCTGGACCACCCAAAAAAATTGCTGATGCCGAATTGGAAGCTTTACTTGATGAGGATCTGTGCCAGACCCAAAATGAACTTACAGCAGCATTAAATGTTAGTCAACCATGCATTTCACAATGTTTAGCTGCCATGAGAATGGTGCAGAAAGAAGGAAATTGGGTTCCACATGCTTTGCGGGGAAGAGACCTTGAACATCGAAGAACCATTTGCAAATTGCTGCTTCAAAGGCAGAAATTTTTTTTGCATCGTATTATTACTGCCGACGAGAAATGGATATGGTACGATAACCCTAAACGGTAGAAAGCATGGGTGAAGCCAGGTGAACCAGGTCCTTCAACGCCAAAACGCAATATCCATGGTTCAAAGGTATGTGGTGGGACCAGAAAAGTGTGATTCACTATGAACTGCTGAAACCGTCGGAAACTATTGCTGGTGATCGGTATCGAACCCAATTAATGCATTTAAAATGAGCTCTCACGCAAAAATGGCTAGAATGGGAGAACAGACAAAACAAAGTCATCTTACAGCATGACAACGCAAGACCACATGTTTCTCGACCTGTGAAAAAGTACTTAGAAGGATCTGACTGGGAAGTTCTATCCCACCCGCCATATTTGCCAGATATTGCGCCATCGTATTACCATTTGTTCCGGTCAATGCAGTCAGCACTTTCTGGAGGACGGTTTAGTTCTTATGAAGACATCAAAAATTGGCTGGACAACTGGATCTCTTCCAAGGAACCAGATTCTTCCTTCGGGGCATATGTACACTGCCCGAAAGATAGGGTAAAGTTGTAACTTCAGAGGGAGGATACTTCGATTAATATTAAAATATTGTTTCTGTTCTCCAACAACGTGTTTTGTTCACTTCAAATCCCTCAAAACTTATTTATATACCCAATATATATCTGTGAAATTTTTAAGCCCAGATCGATAACAAACATGGTGAAATTAAACAAAAGCTGCCAGCTTTATGAAATTAAAAATGCATTTGGGCATGGTTTTCTAACTTCTCTTCTCTGGCAATAAATCTGACCTAACGAAAGAATGCGGCAAAATTCACTGGCGAAGAATTTTAATTAATTGTGATGTACATCTGTTAAGAAATTAAAAATAATATAATATAAACAAAAAATTAGACTAATATAACCATTTAAAAAAAAATACAGAGAATTTGCATATCTGTTCTACACGTGGCCATGCAGTGTGGGGCGGCGATGATGCAATGATTGCCGTCAGATCTTAGCTCTTACGCGAATGCAGCATACCGGCAAAATTCGTTACTTCGATTTTCATAAAACTTTTAAATAAATGACTGTGTTAGTGTGCTTTTTTGTTTATTTTATATAATTTTTGTTTTCTTAAAAGATGTATGTCACATGGTTTTTTATTTTTAAATTTTCACCATTATCTCGTAAATACGTAAATTTTGAAATTTTCTATAAAACTTTTTTGAAAATGAATGCATTAGTGCACGTTTTTCTTTATTTCGTATCATTTTTGATTTCTTAAAAGATGTATGTCGCAGTTTTTCTCAATTAGTCGTCCATGAATTTTACACCATTAAGTACAATGGAGCAAACATCCTCACCCAAGCCCGGTGTTGCGACAGCGACAAGTGCTTACAACTTTTTTGTTGGCAAAAAACTGATTCTACTTCCTGGTCATTAAAATGTAGTGACAAATTGGTCGCATTATGCAAAGGAATTAAAATTTATTTTTCACTTGTTTTTAACATCACAAGTACCATAATTTACGGGTTGAGCTGCGTGTCGTATGGCTTTATATCTAGTTCTGCGGGGCTTAAAATGTTGCGCTCACTCTGATTTAACTGTATATATATATATACACTATCTACCAACAAGTAATTGGACACCTGTGATAGCAAAGGAAAACAAAGTTTATTCACCTTCAATAGTTGGTGGAGCCTCCATGAGCGGTGATTACAGCTGCGACCCTCCGGAGCATACTCTCAACCAGGCGTTGTACAACGGCTAGCGGTATTTTCTTCCACTCGGCTTGGAGAAGATAGGTCAGTTCCTTCATCGATTTCGGACGGTGGGGGCGCCCCTTAAGTCGACGCTCCATCTCGTCCCAGAGGTGCTCGATAGGGTTAAGGGTCCAGGCTCTGTGCAGGCCAGTCCACTCGATTAACCCCATTGTCACCATACCAAGCCATGGTGGACCTCGCAACATGACAGGTGGCATTGTCATCCTGAAAGTAACATGGGTAAACCCCGTAAAACTGCCACAACGTAGGAAGCGCATGGTCATCCAAAATGGTGCAGTAGGTCTGGGCGTTGAGTCTACTAGAAATTGCGACCAAGGGTTCCATGCCATACCAGGAGAAACACCCCTATAGCATAATTCCACCACCGCCGAACTTCACAGTTGGAACAATACATTCCGGCGGGAGGCGTTCTCCAGGCAGACGCCAAACCCAGACCCTGCCATCCGAACGGTAGAGGGTGAACCTTGATTCGTTGCTCCAAAGAACCCGTTTCCACTGTTCAACGGTCCACTGTTGATGTTCTTTGCACCCCGTTAGCCGAGCAGCGCTGTTGGACATGGTGATCAAAGGCTTGTGGGCAGCAGCACGTCCATGATAACCGAGCAGATGGGCTTCCTTACGGATGGTATTCATCGAAAGAACACTCCCGGATGCATGTTGAAACTCCTCGCGGATGTGGCCCATCGATTTGGTGTGGTTCTTGCGAATTTCTCTGGCCAGCACCCGTCGGTCTCTTAACTCCCAGTTTTGTGGGTCTGCCGGGTCAGGGCACATTCCGACAGTCACCTCTCCTCTTCCACTTGCCAATCACGTAGGCCACTGCCAATTTTGGGTACTTCAACTCGCTGTATATGTCACGTATGGATCGGCCATTTCTGTGATACCTGACGATTACACCTTTCTCGAAATCAAGGAGCTCCGAACTGCGTGGCATCTCGCATGCGACTGGTTGCGTTGTTGTTTCCCACACAATATTTAACGGCGGCGGCCATGACGTGCATCAGGACCGCAGATATCGTCGATTGCAGGGGTTTCCAATTACTTGTTGGTAGATAATATATACATATATAATTATTTTTTCATATTATATAATAAAGAAATAATACATATATTATATATAATATATATATCATCATCATCATCATCATCATTCATTATCAATCCACTGCTGGACGAAGGTCTCCCCAAGTTTCCTCCACAACGGTCTGTCTTGTGCCAGTCTCCTCCATGTCACCCCTGCATACTTTCGAATTTCATCCACCCATCTCCCATGTGGTCTTCTTCTGGGTCTTTTCCTGTCCCTTGGAATCCAATCTAAAATTTCGGCTGTCCATCGATGATCTGTCCTTCTGGCAGTATGTCCAGCCCATTGCCATTTCAGGGATTTAACTCTGATCATGATGTCTTCCACTCTTGTCATTTTTCGGATCCACGAGTTCCTCTTCTTATCTCTCCTGGTTACACCAAGCATGCACCTCTCCATGGTTTTTTAAGTTGTCTGCAGTCTTTGTATGCCTCTTTTAGTTAAGGTCCACGTCTCTGCACCATACGTAAGCACTGGAAGGATGCATTGATCAAACACTTTTCTTTTAAGACATAATGGCATATTGCTCTTGAAAATTATGCTGTTTCTTCCAAAAGCTCTCCAGGCAAGTTTTGTACGCCGATTAATTTCTTCATCAATGTGACCCTCACTTGATATCTGCTGTCCAAGATAAACATACGTGTCTGTTATCTCCAGCTTTTCTCCATCAATCGATAAATCTTCATTTCTTGTAAAAGCATTGAACATCACTTTTGTCTTCTGAAAGTTCATTTTTAATCCCACTTCTTTACTGTTGTCAGCAAGTTCCTGGATCATACTCTGCAGCTCTGATGGGGTAGTTGCAAAAATGACTACGTCATCAGCAAAACGAAGGTGGGTTAAATAATCTCCATTAATCTTTATCCCCTTGTTTTCCCAGCTCAGCGACTGAAAAACACCCTCCAATGTGGCATTAAAGAGCTTCGGAGATATGGTGTCACCTTGTCTCACTCCCTTTCCAATTTTTACGTGTGTTGTATTTTCAAACAGCCTAATCTTTGCACTTGCATTTTCATAGATGTTATTAATAATATTAATGTATACATCTTCAATACCGCAGGTTTTCAGAGCCATTGTAACTGCTGATGGTTTCACCGAATCAAAGGCTTTTTCATAATCGATAAAAGCCATGCACAATGGAAGCTCATATTCCCTCGCTCTTTCAATTAGTTCTCTCAGCACGTGGATATGATCTATTGTGCTGTAGCCACTCCTGAATCCAGCTTGTTCTCTCGGTTGAGCCATGTCCAGTGTTACCTTCAAGCGGTGTGAAAGAACTTTAGTGAAGATTTTATAAACTACTGATAGGAGGCTGATAGGTCTGTAGTTTCCGAGATCCTCAATGTCACCTTACTTATGTAGCAGGATCATTGTAGCGGTGTTCCAATCCTCAGGAATCTTTCCTTCATTAAGGCATCGAGTGAAAATTTAGGCGAGTACTGTTTCGATTTCTCCACTTGCTTCTTGTATGATGTCTACAGTAATTCCATCTTCTCCTGGAGCTTTTCCTCGCTTCATGTTCTTGATTGCATGTGCAACTTCTGCTGGAAGGACTGGAGGAACTCTGGTACTGGTATCTTTCATGATGTCTGGAGTGCATATATCATCCCTTTCATATAATTTGGAGTAGAAATCTTTCACTCTTGTCAAAATTTCGCCTCTATTTCTTGTTACAGAACCATCTTCTTTTCTCAGTGCCATAATCTGTTTTCTTCCCTTGCTGAGATGTCCCTTTGCTATCTTTAGGCTTTGGTTGTTTTCAATTGCTTTCCTCACTAGTTCACAGTTGAATTTTCTTACGTCTTCAGTGATACTTTTTCTTACTGTCTTGCATAGCTCTATATATTCCACTTTGGAAGTCACATCTTCTTTAGTTGTCCTCATCTCTCTTCTTTTTTGCATCAACATTTTGGTTTTTCCTGATAATTTGTTCACATGCAACTTGTTCTTAGACCCAGCTAATTTTGTTGCTGTTTCCATAAGAGCTTTGGTTACTTTTCTGTTAACTTCAGAGATGTCCACTTCTTCCGATGTTAGGCCTTCTAAAGCAGAGAACCTGTTCTTCAGTTCTAACTTGAAGGTATTATGGTGTTTTTAAGGTTGGTTATGTCAATAGATTTTGTTTGTCTTATGAGCTTGCCACGTTCAAGTTTAGTGTTGAGGTGCATCTTACATCTCACCAATCTATGGTCACTACCTGTGTTGAACTTGTTCAGCACACTGCAGTCTTCTATGACGAATTTTTTGTTACACATAATAAAATCAATTTCACTTGTCGTCCCATTTGGATGTCTCCATGTCCATTTCCTGTGTGGCTTTTTCTTGAAGAAGGAGTTCAAGATGAAAAACCCTTCTGCCTCTGCAAACTCGACGAGAGTATTTCCACGCTGGTTTCTGTTGCCGTGACCGAATTTACCTACTGAAGTTTCATTCTGTTGCCGTTGCCCTATTTTTGCATTGAAATCTCCCATAATTATTTTCAAGTGCTGCTTACCTTTATTATTTAGATGACAAATTTCCTCATAAAATTCTTCAATTTCTTCTTCAGGATGACTTGTGGTGGGTGCATAAGTTTGAATAATCTGAGCCTGGTATCTTTTCGAGAGTTGGATAACAAGTCGTGCAGCTCTGTCAGAGGAACTTTCAACTTCTACAACTTTATCCTTCAGTTTCTTGTTTATTATAAATCCAACACCACTAGTTCTGCCAGTATCTGTCCCACGATAGTAGAAGAGATGTCCACTTTTCAGTTCGATGAGATCTTCTCCTTTTCTCCTTACCTCACTTAGCCCCACGATGTCCCACTTGATCCTTTGTAGTTCCTCTTCCAATTCAAGAAGCCTTGAATCAGAAGATAGGGAGCGTCCATTGTAAGTAGCCAAGGTCAGCATCAGATGGCAGCCTAGTCCGGTCCTCCGGGGATTCTTAGCACCCTCTGCCTTCATGTCGCACTGGCCGCTGCCTTGGCCAGGTACATTCCAGCTGCCGGAGACTGAGGGCCAAGATTTAAGTTGTGGAATCATTTTGGAGTGGTTTGGCCATAACTCACCACGCTGGCCAAGCGGGTTGGTGAGTGTGGGATAGCATTTCCTCTGATCCCGATGGTATAGTTATACCGCTATTGGCGGTCGTCAGAGCCCCTTTAGTGGGAACAGGATGCACCACGAGAAGGCGGGGTTGACATTTGTCAAGGAGAGGCTGTGATGTTACGCATCACCTGACCTTACATCCCAATATATATATATATAAATATATATATATATATATATATATATATATATATATATATTTTCTATTAAGAAGAGACCTAAGCAAAAAATATATATATATTTTTGACTAAATTCCACAAACTAGAAGATATGAGCCTGAATTTCCATTTCTTTTTGCAACGGTTAAGTTTCATAAAGATCCTGTGAAGTTCAGGTTCATAGCTAGTGGAGTAAGGAGTCATAAAAAGAAAATAGATCTTGCTTTTGAAGATATCTTGAAGAGGGTTTTGAAACACATTAGAAACTGTACTAATTTGATGTACAGAGATTTTTGGATAATTAATAATAATGCAGAAGTAATTTCTACTATATTCAAAGTAAGTCCCTTAGATATTAATAGTTATGATTTTGAGAACCTATATACTAATCTGCCTCTATCAGATATAATCACTACCTTTAAAGAGCTGTATGCAGAATTTAAACTTAACCAATTTGTTAATGTAGGAGCCTGGAACTCTTATCTCAATTGCTGCATAAAAAATAACCATATCTTATATAATAATACTCTCTATAAGCAAGTGAACGGTATCCCCATGGGAACATCAACCTCCACGAATATTGCTAATCTATTCCTGTTCTTTAAGGAATATAAATTCATTAAAAATCACCCCACCTGCTCAGATAACTACCTTTACACATTTAGATATATTGATGATCTGCTGTGTATCAATAATTCAGAAGTTATAGAGAGTGATTTTGATAATATCTATCCTAGCTCTCTTAACTTATGTAAAACCAACCACAGTAATCAGGAACTTGAGTTCCTAGACTTAAGCATTAAGCTCAACAGAGGTAACCCATCTATTAGCCTCTTTGATAAAAGAGTTAATTTTCCTTTCAAAGTAATTAAATATCTACACTGGAATAATAACATATCAACCAAAGTAATTGAGAATGTACTAATTTCTCAGGTCCTAAGAATTTCAAGAATTTGCAGCAACAATTTGGACTTCAATTACCACATTAATATACTATTAGATAGTTTTCTAGAGAACGAAATTCCTTCTTCTTTCATCAAAAGAACTTTAAGAAAAATTATTCTGAATAATAGAGTAAGGTTGGCAGATCTGCTTTAATTTTCTACACAGTTAATAATATGATTCTGACCAATCAAAGCCGTAAGGAAGTTGGCTAGAGGATGCCTATTAACTACTAAAAGGAACCTTAGTGCTATGGATATGAAGGTCCTATTAAAACAAAAAATTAAATAATACAGTCAAAATCACAAAAAAGCTTAAAAATCTGTTTATAAAAGAAAATAAAAACAAATAAAAAAGAAAACTAGTTATTCACTCAATAGAATAGCTATACTAAAAATAGTAAAACTAACATTAAAATTAATAAGATTCTGAATAATCTATAGAAGCTCACTAAGGTGATTTAATACATGCAAAGATTATTAAATACACCACTTGTGTATTTTATAATATTTCTCATGTATTCTGGAGAGTTAATTCTGCTCTTTCTGATCATACAGGTCCACAGTCTTAAGTATATATATTTTTTTCTCTGGTTAAAATCTCCGCGAGGTGGTTTCTTTCAGTGTGAGGAGGCCATCAGCCCCACCCACACTGCCCCCAGCAACCAGGGAGTGGTAGTCGTGTTTGGAAGTTTGGGGAAAAGGTCGGCCATGTTTCCTCTTGTGTGGAGAAAGTTTAGTTGCATAAGAGGTAAGCTCTCTTCATTGTCTTTGGGTTTTAGGTTTTATAAGTTCAATGTTTGTACTTCTTGTATTTTTTTCTCTGTTGTTTTTTGCTTTTTAGCATTTAGGCACTGGCTAGTCTGTTAACATTTTTGCGGGTTTTAACTCTTTCTTTTCTTGGTAACTTTGCGCGTCTTTTAGGAAACTTAGGCCCAGCAGCTGGCTAAGCATAGTTCCTTTACTTTGCGCTGTATTTTCAAAGTAGTTAAGTTCTCAATAACTACTTAATTATGCACTTAAAGCACTGCTGAAATACTTTGTACATATTGCAACTAATTGTTTATGTCATATAACTTTCACAAAGCTTTTCTTTAATTAATTATTGTCTTTAATTTATTCTCGTTTTTGTGTTGTCAGAAGTTGCGGAGTAGGGGGTTTTAGAATCAAGTTTTCTTTCAAAAATCTGAGTTTAAAAAAATTAATATTTCCTTTTTAATTGCAATGTAAAAATTTGGAATTCTTTTGCATTGCTTTTCAGGTTTATATTCTCTCTCAGGCGAACTTGGCATTTCGTTATAGCTGAAAATTATTTCTAATTATTATGTCACTCTCACAACTTGAGTTCTCTTTAATTTTCTTCTCTCTGTTTAATAGTAACAGATGAAGAGCATGGGTCGGGCCATGAAAGTTATGGATGCAAGCTAAATTGTTAACTAGAGCTAGGTCATACAACTCTGCGGAGGTCATGACATATATATAATTTTTAAAACAATTTTTGGTGGGCTTATTACTTGCATCTATGGCTTTGCAGAAACCCATTTCCAACTAGGTCTTTGTGGAAGTGAGAAAATGCAGAGTTTTTGCTGGTCCTTGATAAAGCCAAGGCTCAGTATTCTCGACACTTTCTACATTCAGTTGTTTTATTTTATTTTTTATCTTTTCTCCTTTTACTCACACCGGTAGATATATAACCTTTTCTATGTTGTACTTGGTATGAGTCAAAAATATATATATATTTTTTTGCTTAGGTCTCTTCTTAATAGAATGTGAATTCTGAATTTTCATAACTGCTGCGTTGCGCGTTTTGATCTTCAGGTTATTTTGCAACTTTCGTTTTAAATTCTAAAGTTTTTCCTTAGTTTTCAGCTTTGCTCTTCAGTATATATATATATATATATATATATTCACTATTATATATTACAGAGATACCAACTTTTACGGATTTTCCATAGTTTGTACGGATTTTCACTACATTTTACGGTTTTACTGAAGTCACCCAAAAAGTACGGAAAAGCCCATGCACGCAATTTTTATTTTTTGCCGTCTTTTGGTTGAAAAAACACACGTTACAGGTAGTAGTCCCTACACACCTTCGATGTTCTAACTTCCTCCGCCAACTGAGGCGGAGCTTCTTGTATGCTGTTTGTCACGTGATTCTCGTACAGCCATTTGAGAGTGCCGTGCGCAAAAGCCGAGAGGGAGCTCAGCTCAGCACCTTTTGCGAATTCTTTACATTGATTACATGTGGCTTTCTGCTTATAAAAATTCCAGTGCAAACATTTTAACCCTTTCCACTCAACTGTTGGGTGATACCCGACATTACAAAATCTCCCAATAGGTCGGGTGTCATCCACCACGCCATGATCGATCCCTCTATACCTCGTATGTCGGGGCTCGTGAGACATTTCTTTTTCACCAAATAGATAAAAAGAAATGTCGTCGGGTGTCACCCACCATGCCGATGATGCCTTTATAGCTCGCATATTGGTGCCCGCAAGTTATTATTTTTCGCCAAATAACTTGCATATTGGGTGTCATCCGCTTCGCCTCTGTAGGTTAGGTGCCGTTAGCCACGCCTCTATAGCTCGTATGTTGGGGCTCGCAAAACGTTTCTTTTTCGCCGAATAGATAAAAAGAAATGTCGTCGGGTGTGACCCACCATGCCGGTGACGCTTCTATAGCTCTGCGAGGAATTTCTTTTTCGCTGAATAGCTTGCGTGTCAGATGTCATCCAGATCAGATCATATGGAGAGGATATTAGGAAGGCAGTATCTGACCCTAGGTTTAAGACCTAGGGTCAGACACTCTTATTGACACAGAAGCGAGGTAGTTAGGGGGAGACAGACACCCTTATTTATGACCGGGGGAGCCAGTACCCGGGGTCCGACGGCTTAACGTGCCCATCTGACGCACGGCGGATATTTAGTGGTTCGAGCGTTTGTACCTGCCTGGGATCGAACCCAAGGTCTTCTCCATGGCAGTTGCAAACGCTGACCACGGGGTGTCATCCACCATTCCTACAAGGCTTGTGTAGCTCGTGTTTCGGGTGTTCGATACGCCTCTATAGCTCGTGTGTCGGGTGTCCTCCGCCACGCCTATGACGCCTCTATAGCTTGTATGTCGGAGCTTGTGAGACATTTCTATTTCACTGAACATCTTGCGTGTCGGGTGTCACCCTCCATGCCGATGATTTTTCTATAGCTCGCATGTTGACGCACGTGGGGGAGTTTCTTTTTCGCCAAATAGGTCGGGTGTCACTCGCCACGCGAGCTATATATATATATATATATACACATAGGGATGTAAGGTCAGGTGATGCGTAACATCACAGCCTCACCTTGACAAATGTCAACCCCGCCTTCTCGTGGTGCATCCTGTTCCCACTAAAGGGGCTCTGACGACCGCCCATAGCGGTATAACTATACCATCGGGATTAGAGGAAATTCTATCCCACACTCACCAACCCGCTTGGCCAGCGTGGTGAGTTATGGCCAAACCCCTCCAAAATGACTCCACAACTTAAATCTTGGCCCTCAGTCTCCGGCAGCTGGAATGTACCTGGCCAAGGCAGCGGCCAGTGCGACATGAAGGCAGAGGGTGCTAAGAATCCCCGGAGGACCGGACTAGGCTGCCATCTGATGCTGACCTTGGCAACGTACAATGGACGCTCCCTATCTTCTGATTCAAGGCTTCTTGAATTGGAAGAGGAACTACAAAGGATCAAGTGGGACATCGTGGGGCTAAGTGAGGTAAGGAGAAAAGGAGAAGATCTCATCGAACTGAAAAGTGGACATCTCTTCTACTATCGTGGGACAGATACTGGCAGAACTAGTGGTGTTGGATTTATAATAAACAAGAAACTGAAGGATAAAGTTGTAGAAGTTGAAAGTTCCTCTGACAGAGCTGCACGACTCGTTATCCAACTATCGAGAAGATACCAGGCTCAGATTATTCAAACTTATGCACCCACCACAAGTCATCCTGAAGAAGAAATTGAAGAATTTTATGAGGAAATTTGTCATCTAAATAATAAAGGTAAGCAGCACTTGAAAATAATTATGGGAGATTTCAATGCAAAAATAGGGCAACGGCAACAGAATGAAACTTCAGTAGGTAAATTCGGTCACGGCAACAGAAACCAGCGTGGAAATACTCTCGTTGAGTTTGCAGAGGCAGAAGGGTTTTTCATCTTGAACTCCTTCTTCAAGAAAAAGCCACACAGGAAATGGACATGGAGACATCCAAATGGGACGACAAGTGAAATTGATTTTATTATGTGTAACAAAAAATTCGTCATAGAAGACTGCAGTGTGCTAAACAAGTTCAACACAGGTAGTGACCATAGATTGGTGAGATGTAAGATGCACCTCAACACTAAACTTGAACGTGGCAAGCTCATAAGACAAACAAAATCTATTGACATAACCAACCTTAAAAAACACCATAATACCTTCAAGTTGGAACTCAAGAACAGGTTCTCTGCTTTAGAAGGCCTAACATCGAAAGAAGTGGACATCTCTGAAGTTAACAGAAAAGTAACCAAAGCTCTTATGGAAACAGCAACAAAATTAGCTGGGTCTAAGAACAAGTTGCATGTAAATAAATTATCAGGAAAAACGAAAATGTTGATGCAAAAAAGGAGAGAGATGAGGACAACTAAAGAAGATGTGACTTCCAAAGTGGAATATATAGAGCTATGCAAGACAGTACGAAAAAGTATCACTGAAGACGTAAGAAAATTCAACTGTGAACTAGTGAGGAAAGCAATTGAAAACAACCAAAGCCTAAAGATAGCAAAGGGACATCTCAGTAAGGGAAGAAAACAGATTATGGCACTGAGAAAAGAAGATGGTTCTGTAACAAGAAATAGAGGTGAAATTTTGACAAGAGTGAAAGATTTCTACTCCAAATTATATGAAAGGGATGATACATGCACTCCAGACATCATGAAAGATACCAGTACCAGAGTTCCTCCAGTCCTTCCAGCAGAAGTTGCACATGCAATCAAGAACATGAAGCGGGGAAAAGCTCCAGGAGAAGATGGAATTACTGTAGACATCATACAAGAAGCAAGTGGAGAAATCGAAACAGTACTCGCCCAAATTTTCACTCGATGCCTTAATGAAGGAAAGATTCCTGAGGATTGGAACACCGCTACAATGATCCTGCTACATAAGAAAGGTGACATTGAGGATCTCGGAAACTACAGACCTATCAGCCTCCTATCAGTAGTTTATAAAATCTTCACTAAAGTTATTTCACACCGCTTGAAGGTAACACTGGACATGGCTCAACCGAGAGAACAAGCTGGATTCAGGAGTGGCTACAGCACAATAGATCATATCCATGTGCTGAGAGAACTAATTGAAAGAGCGAGGGAATATGAACTTCCATTGTGCATGGCTTTTATCGATTATGAAAAAGCCTTTGATTCGGTGAAACCATCAGCAGTTACAATGGCTCTGAAAACCTGCGGTATTGAAGATGCATACATTAATATTATTAATAACATCTATGAAAATGCAAGTGCAAAGATTAGGCTGTTTGAAAATACAACACACATAAAAATTGGAAAGGGAGTGAGACAAGGTGACACCATATCTCCGAAGCTCTTTAATGCCACATTGGAGGGTGTTTTTCAGTCACTGAGCTATGAAAACAAGGGGATAAAGATTAATGGAGATTATCTAACCCACCTTCGTTTTACTGATGACGTAGTCATTTTTGCAACTAGCCCATCAGAGCTGCAGAGTATGATCCAGGAACTTGCTGACAAGAGTAAAGAAGTGGGATTAAAAATGAACTTTCAGAAGACAAAAGTGATGTTCAATGCTTTTACAAGAAATGAAGATTTATCGATTGATGGAGAAAAGCTGGAGATAACAGACACGTACGTTTATCTTGGACAGCAGATATCAAGTGAGGGTCACATTGATGAAGAAATTAATCGGCGCACAAAACTTGCCTGGAGAGCTTTTGGAAGAAACAGCATAATTTTCAAGAGCAATATGCCATTATGTCTTAAAAGAAAAGTGTTTGATCAATGCATCCTTCCAGTGCTTACGTATGGTGCAGAGACGTGGACCTTAACTAAAAGAGACATACAAAGGCTGCAGACAACTCAAAGAAGCATGGAGAGGTGCATGCTTGGTATAACCAGGAGAGATAAGAAGAGGAACTCGTGGATCCGAAAAATGACAAGAGTGGAAGACATCATGATCAGAGTCAAATCCCTGAAATGGCAATGGGCTGGACATACTGCCAGAAGGACAGATCATCGATGGACAGCCGAAATTTTAGATTGGATTCCAAGGGACAGGAAAAGACCCAGAAGAAGACCACATGGGAGATGGGTGGATGAAATTCGAAAGTATGCAGGGGTGACATGGAGGAGACTGGCACAAGACAGACCGTTGTGGAGGAAACTTGGGGAGACCTTCGTCCAGCAGTGGATTGATAATGGTTGACAATGATGATGATGATGATATACACATACACAGGGTGCATAGGAAAGTCCCTTTAACCTGAAATAACTTGCGAACGGAGAGAGGTACAGTTATGCAAATAACAAATAAAGGTAACGTGATCACGCTAGTTACGTTAAATGAAAACTTTTACAAAAAGTTCGTAAGTTGGAAGCTTTCGACCTTATCTTAGGTCTTCATCATTACGTGTTTTGCCCATCATCGTCAAGTTATGCAAGTGAGATAACGGTTTAGTAAAGCGACTATGCCCGATCAAATGCAACCTATAGCAGCACCTCTAGTGGCGAAATGCGGAAGTTAGCCATTGCAAATTGAAAACGAAAAGAGATAGAGCGAAATTTCCACTTGCAAAGTTGTAGAGCATCAGTTAATTAGTACAAAACGACATTTATTTTATACGGATAAGATAAATTGTCGCCCGAATACCCTAAAATGTCCGAAATCGATGCGTGACGATTCGAATCTGCGTATTCACATTTCGCAAATGTAGTGATATGCAAATGCAGATTGTGACGTTGTACTGTACCTATGATATAAAAACCAGTAGCAGGATGTACCCTGATCAGAAATTTAGTTTTACGTACGCTGTGTGAGAATGCCGAGCTTCACTCACTCCCAATATTGTGAGATGGTGCTTATTTACGGAGAATGGCAATGAAACGCGGCGCTAGCTGCATGGGAATATGCCGTTCGTTTTTCAGCTGGGCCACATCCAAGTGCGGTTACCATCGCAAGTGTAGTGAGACGGCTCAGGGAGACAGGAAGTACTAAAAGTCGTTCTCGTTCTGGCAGACCAGTGGATGCAGGTATGCGTATAATGGCAGAGGATATTTTGGCATATGCACTAGCCCATCCACAAAGCAGTACAAGAGATATCAGCAGGGCGAGTGGCTTAACATGGGGCCATGTATGGCAAATACTGCATGCTCAAGGTGCACATTCGTATCGTGTCACTCCGTAGCAAGAACTGTTACCACGGGACAATGAGCGTCGATTTGATTGGTGCAACTGGGCGTTGATTAATGTTGATGGTGACTCAGACTTTTTATCCAACTTTCTGTGGTCGGATGAGGCAGTGTTCCACCATCCCGGATTACTAAATCGACACAACGCCCACTACTGGGCGATGGAAAATCCCTCATGGGGACAATCCACCAGACATCAAGTGCATTGGTCTATTAACGTGTGTGCAGTATTTGGAAGAGCCGCTTAGTGGGACCTGTGTTCTATGAAGGCACATTACGCGGACAGAGATACCTCCAACTATTACAGGATATCATACCTGACTTTTTAGATGACATTCCCCTGTCCGCATTATGTTCCTTGTGATTCCAACATGATGGTGCCCCTGCACACCAGCCAGCAGCAGTGCGACGCTTTCTCACAGATTGTTTTGGGCAACGAATCATCGGGTATGGTGGTGTGTTTTGGGCAACGAATCATCGGGTATGGTGGTGCTGTTGAATGACCTCCATGATCGCCGGACCTCACTCCGTTGGATTTCTTCCTCTGGGGTTACGTAAAAAATCAGGTGTATGCAACAGTGCCTACAAGTCTGTTGGATCTACGTCGTCGTGTTACGGATGCTTGCAATAGTGTGACACCTTCCATGCTGAGGAATGTGCATGCAGAGTTACTTTCACGGATACAAATATGTATCGTGGGCAATGGCGAACTCTTCGAACATACTCGACATTAACTTTTTATCACTGTGCACCAGTTTGCCTTTTTTGTTTTTGTTTTGTCTGACGTCATCAAACTGTATTGACATAAGTGCGCATTTATGCAATAAAATTGTGTATATTTGCTCATACCTATGTCTATTCCCTTCAAACGTTCACACAAAAGGTCACACATCGATTTCGGACATTTTAGGGTATTCAGGCGACAATTTATCTTATCCGTGTGAAACAAATATCGTTTTGTACTAATTAATTGATGCTCTACAACTTTGTAAGTGGAAATTTTGCTCTATCTCTTTTCGTTTTCGATTTGCAATGGCTAACTTCCGCATTTCGCCACTAGGGGCGCTGCTATTGGTTGCATTTGATCGGCGCTTTACTATACCGTTATCTCACTTGCATAACTGTACTTCTCTCCGTTCGCAAGTTATTTCAGGCTAAAGGGACTTTCCTATGCACTCTGTATATATATACAGGGTGATTCCTAAAGTCCTAAGTCACCTCAATAACTTGGGAACAAAGACAGCTAGAGCTATGGAAGTAAGGTATGGTATAGTAAAATAATCATGTGCTATCGGATGAGAGTGACTGCAGAGCCCCAGTGGCAAAATGTGGAAGTTAGCAATCCTATCTCGGTAACCATGAGAAATACGGGAAATAGATCGATTAGAAACTTGTAGAGCATCAACAAATTAGTAGGAAACGACATATGGTAGAAACAGCTGTCCAATGATTCCAGGACAGCAGACACAAAAATGACGAAAGTGGCTAGCGGTGTGTTTCAGGCTCTAAAGCATTGCTCAACCAGAATCAGGTATAGCAGGCTCCATTCCTTATAACCTTCAGATTCACCCAAATCATATACCTTCAGATTCACCCAAATCAGCATAAAAACTCGGCTACAGACCCCCTTGTTGTAAAATAAAATCCTACTGTCATGTAACTTCTTCATAAAGAATAAAGACAGCTATCCTGTTGCTTCTCCAGAAGTTTTTGCCATTCCAATATTGTCTGTAAATGGGAACATGATTTACTTATAAGCAGCTCTTATCAAAATGTCAACAAAAGAATGGGACACAAAACTGATGCCCCCAAAGGAAAATCAACTCACATTAGACAACACAGCTATTTGTCTGCAAAATCATACCGGAAAAACTTGTGTATGCAGTTATACATAGTATTAATTATGTAAACAATAACGTAGAAAAATATTCTCTTAGTTGTAGAAATAATATTCTAATAATAATTTTGTTATTTTATCAAGTTAAATGTCAGACTTTTAACTTCATCACTATTTTGAAATACGAAAAATTTTAGACATTTTTCAGGTCCATGTGCTTCTCAGAAATTTTTGCTTCAATTTCACCTAACACGATTTTTTGTAGATTCCATACCACAACAATGTTGTGGCATGGAACTGGTAGTTTACTGCTGCTGTGAAAGCAAAAGGTGGACTTGCACACCATTATGTGGGTATGTACTAGTATAATAAATTGTCCTCTCAGTGTGTGTGTATGTATATATATATATATATACAATATATATGTATATTTATACGTAAAATCCCGAAAGTCCTTAAAATTTTTTGAATGTTGCTTAAAAAGTCCTTAAAAAGTGCTAAATTTTAATTCTTAAAAATGAGAATGAACTCTGGTTTTATGCAACAGATGGATTGAAAATGTTGCAGTATTGCAGATATGGCCTAGTATATTAGATCATACCAAGCTGGTAGTAATTTGGACCATATATTGAAACTAGGTCAGCTTTCAGTATTTTTCAGACTGATTTATGTCCAAACAGTGCTCTGTTTGACATTATAAACATCCATTTATCATTTGATCCTACTACATCATCATCTCTGTCATTAGTATTGGGTCTTTACTGACAATTTTGTCAATTGCTGAACCCCAGGATTCACAAATTGCTTCAGAGACAGGCACGGATGGAATAAAAACAGCAAACTTAATAAATTTCTGCATTTCTGTTTTCATTTCATTTAGAGCTTGTTTTAAGAGAGCTTTGATCTGGAAAAATGTACCACTTGTCCTACTTTCTTGCATATTCTATAGATCGAAGTGACAAAAACAGTGTACTCAAAGAATAAATCTTTTTTTTTTTTTTTTCTTCAGATTGTGGAACACATGGAAAAACCTTTACAAATTCAATTAAATTGGAAAGGTCTTCCAATCCTTTCTTCTGCCCAGAATTGACATCAGTTCTTGGAAATATTAAGTATTCAAAATTCAATAAAATACCTGCTCTTATAATTATGTAAACCATTTCTTTTTTTTTTCAAAATATACACTGTATTGTTCTAATAGATAATCAATGTAGCCTGTAATTTTCTGAATAGCCCAACATAAGGGAGCTATGTCAGAGTTATTCTGAGCGAAGCACAGTTTATTTTCAACTCTTCGCTTTGTCCGATTTCCATTTTCAGAAATTTTTTCTCCATTTTCAAGCTGAAACACAATCATTTATTGAACAAAATCACATTTTACATTAGTACTGAATAGAGGACTCACAAGAAAAAAAAAAAGTTATGGGAGAAATATGCACCCCATCTAGTTTCCGTTTTTGAAAGTTTTGAAAGACTGAATTCAGTTTCCAGCCGGACCCCCCCCCTGCCAGTGCAACTACCCCCCATTCTTTTTGCTCTTGAGAATGACACAAATGATGACAACAAAGGCAAAATTCCCTGAATTCATGGGAGAAACTCATGCCTAAAGATTCTGCTTAGTCAAATTTACGTTTTTGGAAATTGTTGCCTACAGTTTCTAACTGAAGTAGTACAAACATTTATGCAATAGAATATTTAGCAACAAAGCTGGGCAGAGGCAATTTTGTGAAAAGAAGAAATAATGATGATTATGGGAAAATTTTTAAGTTTTGAAAAATGGAATATTGTCCTCAGACAGAAAACTGCCATCCCTCCCCATACCAACGCTCCCCCAAATTCTCTTCAGTTTTATATCAATCCTAGATGATAAAAAAAGCAGAATTCTGCATAAGAATCTCGTGCAGGACCATAAATAATAGAAAATTGTAGGAGAGGCTGCTAGTAATGCAGGGGAGGCTAGAAAATTTTTAGTTACTTAGGCACATTAATTTTAACCCAACATAGCAGTATTTATTCAAAAAATAAACATCCATTTAATAGGTAATCAATGTAGCCTGTAATAGTGATACCCATTCCAAGGAATGTGTTCATCATTTTTTCAAGATTGAAATGACTCAAAAACTGATTAACAGATCAAAACAAAATTTGATACTTTTAAGTTTCATTAAAAAAAATGTTGATAGTCGATTTGGTTCAAATTGGACAAAAGTATGCTTTGTATAATGCAGTAACGTTTGCTTCTGGTGATTTTAAAATGAAATTTGCACGAAATGTTTATAATATCTCCAAATTAAAATCTTTACGGAAGACCGAAGGCAACATGCTGATTAATTTTCATACGGTGAATAGTTAATGAACTATTAATCTTAAAATGTTATTAATGGAAACTCAACAAAATTTAGCTTATTCCACTGAGAAATGTGTATTTAAATTGATTCAGGTATCTGCAAATACCATACATATCTAATAATGGTACCTTTTGCATTACGTTGCTGTTGTATTTAAGCTTTTAAAACATGTTCATACTCCTTCTTTCGCAACATGACTATGTATAGCTATACCCAGTGGCATAGCATGAATTTTAGCCCCCCCCCATAAAAAATCTTTAAGGCACGTATGTAAAAAAGTAGTGATACCCATTCCAAGGAAATGGAAGTGTCTGCTCTCTGCTGGATACTAGACGGCTGTGTCCCAGGCGTATGAATCCTTTTAGCACTCACATGATTACATGACTGTTATTTATTTTTTTCCAAAATAGTAACTACATACATTTCATGCATGAGAAAAATGTTAAAAACAAATCAAGTCTCAAATATCTCTGGAACATTTACATATTTTTCCTAAATAAAGCATTTTCTTCATGCCAAGTCATTATTAAATTTTCATAGGTATTAAATTTCATTGAAACCTAGAGTCCTACTTTCTCGAATAAGGTACATCCAACAACACATTAATATCACTGGCAACTGATAACAAAACTATAATTAATGTAATCTCAGGGGTTTTAGCCGGAAACAAAACTATAATTAATGTAATCTCAGGGGTTTTAGCCGGAAACAAAACTATAATTAATGTAATCTCAGGGGTTTTAGCCGGAAACAAAACTATAATTAATGTAATCTCAGGGGTTTTAGCCGGAAACAAAACTATAATTAATGTAATCTCAGGGGTTTTAGCCGGAAACAAAACTATAATTATTGTAATCTCGGGGGTTTTAGCCAGAAACAAAACTATAATTAATGTAATCTCGGGGTTTTTAGCCAGAAACAAAACTATAATTAATGTAATCTCGGGGTTTTTAGCCAGAAACAAAACTATAATTAATGTAATCTCGGGGTTTTTAGCCAGAAACAAAACTGTAATTAATGTAATCTCGGGGGTTTTAGCCAGAAACAAAACTATAATTAATGTAATCTCAGGGGTTTTAGCCAGAAACAAAACTATAATTAATGTAATCTCCGGGGTTTTAGCCAGAAACAAAACTATAATTAATGTAATCTCGGGGTTTTTAGCCAGAAATAAAACTATAATTAATGTAATCTCGGGGGTTTTAGCCAGAAACAAAACTATAATTAATGTAATCTCGGGGTTTTTAGCCAGAAACAAAACTATAATTAATGTAATCTCAGGGGTTTTACCAGAAACAAAACTATAATTAATGTAATCTCAGGGGTTTTAGCCAAAAACAAAACTATAATTAATGTAATCTCAGGGGTTTTAGCCAGAAACAAAACTATAATTAATGTAATCTCAGGGGTTTTAGCCAGAAACAAAACTATAATTAATGTAATCTCAGGGGTTTTAGCCAGAAACAAAACTATAATTAATGTAATCTCAGGGGTTTTAGCCAGAAACAAAACTATAATTAATGTAATCTCAGGGGTTTTAGCCAGAAACAAAACTATAATTAATGCAATCTCAGGGGTTTTAGCCAGAAACAAAACTATAATTAATGCAATCTCAGGGGTTTTAGCCAGAAACAAAACTATAATTAATGTAATCTCGGGTTTTAGCCAGAAACAAAACTATAATTAATGTAATCTCAGGGGTTTTTAGCCAGAAACAAAACTATAATTAATGTAATCTCGGAGTTTTTAGCCAGAAACAAAACTATAATTAATGTAATCTCGGGGGTTTTAGCCAGAAACAAAACTATAATGTAATCTCGGAGGTTTTAGCCAGAAACAAAACTATAATTAATGTAATCTCGGAGGTTTTAGCCAGAAACAAAACTATAATTAATGTAATCTCGGGGGTTTTAGCCAGAAACAAAACTATAATTAATGTAATCTCAGGGGTTTTAGCTAGAAACAAAACTATAATTAATGTAATCTCAGGGGTTTTAGCCAGAAACGAAACTATAATTAATGCAATCTCAGGGGTTTTAGCCAGAAACAAAACTATAATTAATATAATCTCAGGGGTTTTAGCCAGAAACAAAACTATAATTAATGTAATCTCAGGGGTTTTAGCCGGAAACAAAACTATAATTAATGTAATCTCAGGGGTTTTAGCCGGAAACAAAACTATAATTAATGTAATCTCAGGGGTTTTAGCCAGAAACAAAACTATAATTAATGTAATCTCAGGGGTTTTAGCCAGAAACAAAACTATAAATAATGTAATCTCAGGGGTTTTAGCCAGAAACAAAACTATAATTAATGTAATCTCAAGTAGCTGTATGAAAAGTAGCTACTTTTTTTTACTCCTTTTTCTACATTTAGTCTGTTAGTTGAAAGCACAAATTCTGAAGATGATCTTTATATGTACATTCTTACATATAGCATTCAGAGCTAAATACCAAGGTAAATTACACAAGTAATTTATCTCTGTATTTACTTCAGCTCTGTTCATCATACATCGCACATTTTAACACATTTAGGGGCTTATATTCTAGGCCATCTAAGATTCTCAGGGAATTCTAATAAAAACACTATAAAAAATATATATATGAATTCATTTTATTTGATAAAGAGAACCAAATTTCAGTATTAAATGTCTTTATCAAAACCCCTTTCAAGAACGTCTGATATGCACTGTCTTCATATGTCGACTGAGAAGACGAATTAAGGAAAATAATACTTGGTATCAGCTACTTTGTTTTGTAGCGTACTGCTACTACAACTTAATTTTTAATTTTTAGAGATGCTACATGCCACACTACTGTAAATGTTGTGTGCTACATGTATCACACTACTTTTGACCACTACATAAATGTATTAAAATTATATAGAACATATACGAATTAATGGCAAAAGATTTATGATAATTTTATATTTGTAATTATTACATAAAATTTTGTCCTTACTTGATGTTTTCAAGTTACACTATGTCTCAACTTAGAATGTAACTATGACTGAAATTCATTCAAGAAAGCCAGAATTCAAGTGTCTTGTGCTGGCTGAGTTTCCTCATCCATTGTAAATTTTCCAAAGTCATTTCACACACCTTTCATCTAAGAAAGTCCAGCTTTAAAGGAAGATATCGATCTATGCTGATTCATATGAGCATGTCATTTATGCCACTATTTGTGATGGTAGACCACAATCAGTAACAAAAAAAAAAGATTTTGTGATATTCATCGTTGGTCTCTTGTGTATAGCACTAATCCTTCTCTCTGAAACTTCCCAGTTTACGAAAAAATACAACTTTATTCTTTATGAAAAAATATAACTCAAAAGTAAGCAATATTATGCCCTGTCATATTCTTTGGAACTGTAACCTGTCACTGCTGACTCCAAACCAACATTTCCAGTGTTCCTGTTCCTCATCAATTGTAATTTGCAACAATCCCTCTTCCTTGCAAAAAAGAATATACCAACATTTGAGAAACTGCATTCTCCTCCAGCTCTAAAATATTCATCACCAATAAATTTGAAGCTAAACAAAGCATCAGCTATCCCACTCTTACTGCTACACCATTCCCTCCCATCCTGCATTTACCTACAAACTTGTCATAATCTTTGAAAATTATGAGTGCGAATTAGCCATCAAACTTTCTCCAACCATTCTCCAATAAATAATTAATGACATAGATTAACTACACCGTTAGACTGTCCTGGTGTGTATTGCTTCCCAGTTTTAATCCTCAAGGAAGAAATGTTTCAATGGCAGCACATTTCCATAAATCCACTGCAGAATTCTTGAACATAAAAGATTTGTCAAGAAAGGCCCCTGTTGACAGGTCTTTGACTACTCACAGTAGAAGACACTTCTGTCAGACTGAACTGGAATAAAGCCAAAGTGGTTGCTCCATTTACCAACAAAATTGCCTTGTACTACAGAGAAAGCATTGAAATTATATTAAACTCTTGTAATTCAGGTGCACCCTTCAGCATTTCATTTATTTGAAAATCTCTTCTACAATAACCTGGTAAATAATATCTGTCACATGCAACTTGCAGTCAGTGTGACCAGGACTGATGTGTAAGTTGAAAGACCTTACTGAAACATATTTTTTAAGTTTATATGTAATACTTTATTGGTCTGAAAAATCTATCATTAATTATCTGCTTGTAGTTATTATGTGTATTGCCCTTACTTGATTTTGATCTGTATCATTTAAATGGTTATTCTTAAAATATTGCATATGAGTTTTTTTCTATAGTAATTTTGATTTGATTTTTGTATTCTGAAGCATGAACCCTTTTTCTAGGATTGAAATCACACGTGAAGGTGTTCTTGCTGCAGTGACCAAATCTTTGAAACGTGTAGGCAATCTAGGAAGTCCACTTCCTTTTACTGCTTCATCTGGTGACAGTGTTGAAAACTTAGAAGAAAGCATGAGAAAAGTACAGATTGATACATTTTTCCTGTGTAATAGCAGCTGTAATATGAGAAGTAGAATGTGTTATTGAATTGTAAAATGTTTCTATATTCCTCAGTTGTACTTTAATATGAATAAATTATTTATGTTTTATTCTTATTTAAATACAACTGGGGTCCATCATTTGCTCACTATACTAATTAACCTCTAGAGCAGGGCTGTGGAAATCTAAGAATTTCTACTCGTCCTCGAGGATGGCGTCTTAGGAAAACCACCCGTCCTCCACCAAGGGATACCTGTCCCCTATAAATGTATCCTAAATTTAAATATTCTATCCCCGTCCCCTATAAATGTATCCTAAATTTAAATATTGCATTACAGTGAAGAAAATTTTAGTATACATAAAATCAACATACCTTTATTTTGATACTGATACAATTTGCATAATAGTTAAAATTATCAGATTTTTTTACTTTATGTGCCTTTGACCTGGGCCTACATTTAATCAGTGATTAACTGCCAAAGTGGGGTCAAAGTCTGAGAGCTGTGGTCAATTTACGTGTATCTGCATAACAGAGTCCAAGACAGGTTGCTGCATACTGGATCTTAGTATGTTGTTTTGCAGATTCATCGCAGAAAATCCTCGTTCAACAACTGCAGTACTTGATGACAGTGTTAACATCAATTCAACTAGCATGAGAATGTTTCTGTGTTCCTTGGACAAAAATAGGTGTTTATATACTTGAAGTAATGAGTTTCTTGACTGGTTCCTGATTATATTTTGAATTTTGAATTTCAGTTCAATCCATTCGTCTTCCATCTCTCTTGCATTCCCAGAAAGAATCTGCTTAAAATAGTCCCAAAGGTAGGATACTTGCTCATTTCCAAATGAAAGTAGAAGGGATTTATCTTCTGGCCACTCAGTGAAGTCAAACACAGTGAATGATTTAATGACATTTTCTTGAAACTGTTGGAAGTGTTTCTCTAAAAATGTAATAGCCTTGTCAGTTAAGTCATAGGCGATTTCATGAACACCAGATTCATCAGTTGAGCTGGATCTGGAAGCAAGCTGGACAACTCTCTTCATTTTGTTGGGTGTCTCATTCTCTGTGAATTCTGAAAACTCAGGAAGTGGACCTTCCTTGACCTGACGATTATGGGCAAAACACGTAACAATATTAACAAAGAAAGGTGACTTGATCACGCTAGTTACGTTAACTAAAACTTTTACAAAAAGTTCGTAAGTTGGAAGCTTTCGACCTTATCTTAGGTCTTCATCACGCCAATGGAGGACTAAGATTGTTGCCAGATTCTACATTTGAATTTTTCTATTTTTGTTGCCAAAACTTAGAATTGATCTCCAGATCAACGGAATGTAGAGAGGAGATTCGGAGTTGCAAGTCATTGAGTTGAAAATAATTTCTATGCTTTCACGGTAACGGAGGGCAAAACGATTGTCAAACGAAGCAATTCGTTTTGCTTCGTTCCAGTGGGGAACTGCAGATGTGTCTTCCATTGTCAAAATAGACAAGGCAGTGTTGGGATTGCCTTTCGAAACATCTTTTCTATGTTCTAAAATTCTATGGCTAATGCTCCTGTATGTGCTTCCAATGTATAAGTTATCCCCAGTAGAAGAAGAGATAGGAATGCAGTAAACTCCTGGGAGGTTCAGGCTTTCAACTTTGTCCCTATCCCTTTGTAGAAGTTTCAAGATGTTTGGGGTAGATTTAATGGCAAGATGGTAACCAAAACTTCTAAAAGAATCTGTAACTTATAAGCATAGGAAGGATGGTAAGGAACAGAACCACAGAATTTCAGGTCTTCTTTCTTGTGAGGAAGGAGGCATTCGATTTTCGAATGGTTTTCATATTTCTTTATGAGGGAGTTGACTGTAACAGCAGGGAAACCATGAGAGAGGGCTATTGTAGAAATTTTGGAGAGTTCTTCTTGAAGAGAGAGTTGGCTGTTGCAAATGATATGAGCCCTGTGGATGTAGGACTTCAATGCTGCAAGCTTGTAGAGATGCAGGGTGCAAGATTTGTAGGGAATGATGTTAGTGGCTGCAGAAGGTTTTCGATAGACGGAACGAGTAATGGAGAGATCAGCGTTTCTGCAGATAGATACATCCAGGAAATCAATTTTGTGATTTACTTCCTTTGATATAGTGAGCTTAATGGAAGGAAATTTTTCTGTAATGGAGTTGATCAGTATCTGTAGCTCAGACTCGGAATGTGGCCAGCTAATGAAAATGTCGTCTACATATCTTAACCATAGGGAAGGTTGAAAAGGGTGTAGAGGAATTATGGAAACTTCAATATGTTGCATGTAGATTTCAGCAGGCAGAGGGGAAAGAGGTGAGCCCATGGGGAGACCAGATTGTTGCCTATACACAATTTTGTTGAAAACAAAACAACTATGTTGATGAATAGTGTGGAAACAATCATAAAGATCTTTGATAAGAGGACCGGGGGTTCAAAATGAAGAATCAATTTCTTCATGAGGAGCATGTAGGAATCAAAATATGGTACAGAGGGAAACAAAGATTCTACATCAAGAGTATACAGATTATCACAAGGAGGAAAGGAATTAGGAAGGTTGTGGATGAAGTTTGAAGTAGAGACAACTGTATGAGGATGGTTGGCTGCCAGGGATTTGCATTTGAGGACCAATCTCTTTTCAAGGTTTACTGCTGGAGAAAAAGAATATTCCACTAAAGGTCTGATGGGGTTACCAGCTTTATGCAGTTTCACTTGCAGGAAGAGCCTGGGAGTTCTAAAGTAAGGAGGGGGTGATATATCACCAAGGAAGGATTGAAGAGTTTCTTTCTTAGCTAATCTGTCAACTGAGTTTTTGAGTGAGTTGGTGGTGTCTGACTGTAAAGGGATGCAGTTAGCAGATGTAAGAAAAGAAAGCACTTTTTGGTTTAGAGTTTCTTTACCAATGGTGACTGGGCAACCAACTTTATCTGCTTTGCATACGGCTAGGTCATTTTCTTGAATAAATGACCTGAATTCTTTAAACAAGAAGAAGAGTACTTGATTGGCACAGAATTTTGCTTGGATAAGATAACAGCAGCGTTGGCATGAAGGATAGGCTGCTGAACAGTCTCAGTTCTGTGGATGGCTGATTCTATAACAGAAACAGTTTGTGGAAGATTGATAGGAAGAGCAGGTGAAAATTTTGGGCCTAATGATAAGAATTTATCCAAGCCAAAGTATGTAAATCTTTCTTCTGTCACTATTCCTCCTAGCTTGGATAAATTCTTATCATTAGGCCCAAAATTTTCACCTGCTCTTCCTATCAATCTTCCACAAACTGTTTCTGTTATAGAATCAGCCATCCACAGAACTGAGACTGTTCAGCAGCCCATCCTTCGTGCCAACGCTGCTGTTATCTTATCCAAGCAAAATTCTGTGCCAATCAAGTACTCTTCTTCTTGTTTAAAAGAATTCAGGTCATTTATTCAAGAAAATGACCTAGCCGTATGCAAAGCAGATAAAGTTGGTTGCCCAGTCATCATTGGTAAAGAAACTCTAAACCAAAAAGTGCTTTCTTTTCTTACATCTGCTAACTGCATCCCTTTACAGTCAGACACCACCAACTCACTCAAAAACTCAGTTGACAGATTAGCTAAGAAAGAAACTCTTCAATCCTTCCTTGGTGATATATCACCCCCTGCTTACTTTAGAACTCCCAGGCTCTTCCTGCAAGTGAAACTGCATAAAGCTGGTAACCCCATCAGACCTTTAGTGGAATATTCTTTTTCTCCAGCAGTAAACCTTGAAAAGAGATTGGTCCTCAAATGCAAATCCCTGGCAGCCAACCATCCTCATACAGTTGTCTCTACTTCAAACTTCATCCACAACCTTCCTAATTCCTTTCCTCCTTGTGATAATCTGTATACTCTTGATGTAGAATCTTTGTTTCCCTCTGTACCATATTTTGATTCCTACATGCTCCTCATGAAGAAATTGATTCTTCATTTTGAACCCCCCGGTCCTCTTATCAAAGATCTTTATGATTGTTTCCACACTATTCATCAACATAGTTGTTTTGTTTTCAACAAAATTGTGTATAGGCAACAATCTGGTCTCCCCATGGGCTCACCTCTTTCCCCTCTGCTTGCTGAAATCTACATGCAACATATTGAAGTTTCCATAATTCCTCTACACCCTTTTCAACCTTCCCTATGGTTAAGATATGTAGACGACATTTTCATTAGCTGGCCACATTCCGAGTCTGAGCTACAGATACTGATCAACTCCATTACAGAAAAATTTCCTTCCATTAAGCTCACTATATCTAAGGAAGTAAATCACAAAATTGATTTCCTGGATGTATCTATCTGCAGAAACGCTGATCTCTCCATTACTCGTTCCGTCTATCGAAAACCTTCTGCAGCCACTAACATCATTCCCTACAAATCTTGCACCCTGCATCTCTACAAGCTTGCAGCATTGAAGTCCTACATCCACAGGGCTCATATCATTTGCAACAGCCAACTCTCTCTTCAAGAAGAACTCTCCAAAATTTCTACAATAGCCCTCTCTCATGGTTTCCCTGCTGTTACAGTCAACTCCCTCATAAAGAAATATGAAAACCATTCGAAAATCGAATGCCTCCTTCCTCACAAGAAAGAAGACCTGAAATTCTGTGGTTCTGTTCCTTACCATCCTTCCTATGCTTATAAGTTACAGATTCTTTTTAGAAGTTTTGGTTACCATCTTGCCATTAAATCTACCCCAAACATCTTGAAACTTCTACAAAGGGATAGGGACAAAGTTGAAAGCCTGAACCTCCCAGGAGTTTACTGCATTCCTATCTCTTCTTCTACTGGGGATAACTTATACATTGGAAGCACATACAGGAGCATTAGCCATAGAATTTTAGAACATAGAAAAGATGTTTCGAAAGGCAATCCCAACACTGCCTTGTCTATTTTGACAATGGAAGACACATCTGCAGTTCCCCACTGGAACGAAGCAAAACGAATTGCTTCGTTTGACAATCGTTTTGCCCTCCGTTACCGTGAAAGCATAGAAATTATTTTCAACTCAATGACTTGCAACTCCGAATCTCCTCTCTACATTCCGTTGATCTGGAGATCAATTCTAAGTTTTGGCAACAAAAATAGAAAAAATTCAAATGTAGAATCTGGCAACAATCTTAGTCCTCCATTGGCGTGATGAAGACCTAAGATAAGGTCGAAAGCTTCCAACTTACGAACTTTTTGTAAAAGTTTTAGTTAACGTAACTAGCGTGATCAAGTCACCTTTCTTTGTCTTCCTTGACCTTTAATGCTCTTGGCTTCAGGATGCTTAAGTCTATTTTCTTCCATGCATCAATAATTAGGAACTCCTCAGCTTGGAAAGCTGGGCTAAGATGTTTAAAAAATCCACCAGGAAAAGTAAAAACCTTTGGAATTTGTCGGATTTTATGACTTTCAGCAGTCCTTCTGCAGTCGCAGATTCATCTTTATTTGCTCGCTCTGCCACATCTTCCAGATGCAAAAGTGTTGCACCAAAATTGGTAGTAAGGGACTTAAGAGCTCGATGTTGGCTTGCTACCCACCTTATGTTTTGCAAACCATTGAATTTAACAAGATGGTTGTTTAATACAGTTGCTATTTCCTCCAGTTATCTTTGTCTTTTTGGCGAATAATGATAGAAGCTAATTATTTGCTTTAAGGTCTTTTCAAACATCAACATATACTGATCATTTTTTTCATATCAAGTATTGCCAGCTCTAGCTTATGATTGATGCAGTGTATGACAATAAGACTGGGTTATTTATTTTTCATAAGTGCTTTTACCCCATTATAAATGCCCATATTGCTTGCTGCTCCATCCAAATTTAGCCCCACTAACTTATTAGACAGTACTTCCTCAGTTATCCCTATCATTTCCAAACCATTTAAAATACTTTCTGGAATCCCATTACTGTTACTGTTCTTTACAGCAATTATAGCTGCCAACTGAGTTTTCGGTAAACCATCGTTTACATATCTTACATAGATGGCTTCCTGTTCGCATGAACTTTTATCAGTTGAGCCATCAGGCATGACGCAGAAAAATTGAGCTTGTCTTATTTTTTCTGCTACTTCGCTTCACAAAACTACAGCTATGGATGTCACAAAATCCACACAAGCATCACGATTCAAATGGCTGTCACTTAGTGATACCATTCTTCACCTGTAAGTGACACAGGCCTTTGAATTTTGAGAAGGCTAAATTTTCACTAACAAGGAAATAAGCTGTATTGAAGAGTTTCGTTAGCTTATCAAAATTTTTCTTGTTAATATTCTTCAGGGCAACCACCATAGGTGTACTTTCAGGATTCTCTTTTGCAAAAGCAGCATCTTGGCATTTAATGTGGCATTTACTTTGGCCGTGTGTTTGAAGAGTTTCTTTCCTGAAACCTTGGGCTGAACTGCCAGTTCCTTTATACAGAGGGCTGTTTTTATCTGCTAAGTTTGGAAAACTAGTGCACCAAATGCAATACATTTTTTTTTCATCTTTCAGCTTAACCCATGGAAATTCCTTTTCCCAATTCTTCTGACAGCTGTGTTGCCGCTTTTCAGTGTCATAGATATTATGCCGCATTTTACTGCTGTTCATATGCAGTTCAGTACCGATTTCAGCTTCCGATGAAGAAGGCTCCACATGTTCTGTCGCATTACTTTTAACTTTTTTAATGGTATCACCACCTTTAAAAAAATCTCGTATATTGCATTGTGAATGACGCTTCATTGTTATATATGCGAGAGAGAAAAAAAAAACAAGCTTCCCGCGTCTCCACTGATCCGAAGCACAATGATTTTCCTCCCGTCCGCAGTAAGTTTATGACAGCCGCCCTCGGAATCGGGGAATGAAAACCGTTTTTTTTGTTGTGCTGCTCGAGATCTCAAGTGTGCGGTGGGAAAATAAACAAACAGAACAGATGATTGCACAAGCAAGCATAGTGGATCAGTTGCCCCGTGAGGACGGTAGCCAATGCTTGCTGCTGCTGGAATGTATGTGTGTGTGTGTGGCGTCGCGTTCTGATGCCATAATTTCTCGCAGCACTCGATTTACGGGGTTTTATTTTAATGTTCTTTCTAGCGAATTAGGTTTACTAAAAACGTGCAAACTCTAAAAAAAAAAGTTTGAAGTGCATTTTCCAAAAAAAAAAAAAAAAAAAAAAAAAAAAAAAAAAAAAATTTTGTTTTCTTTTGGTCATCCGCGCAGATGACCAATTTGAAGAATAAACCCATCCTCCTTCAATTTCTACTGGGTGCGGGCGGGCGATTTCTGCAGCCCTGCTCTAGAGTCCTTTTTATTGGCTCACAGGCAGAAAGTGGTTTACATAGTCACAGAGAGTGTGTTCCAATAAATTGTCCCCTACAGCTGTAGTCCAAGAGATCAACACAGAAGTGTTGGAACACATTCCCTCAGGTCAGCAGGTAGCTGTCAGGAACTCATCACACATAGCATTTATGAAATCCTTGCTTGTTGTGGACAGATTCAATTTTGACATTCAGTTACTCACTCAGTTCAATCATTTAGATCTAGCAGTTGTTATGAAGCATTTCAATAGGAGCCAGGTTTTCCAGCATGACTAGGTGATGTGTCTGCCTTTGTCAGGCAGTATCTGATATGCCATTTTAAAAATTTGCTGTCTATTCTTACACTCTACCCAGTAGCATATCATTGGGATTTCACTCCCCCACGTGAAAGACATATATCACTGCTCTCATCTCCACTTTTGTGCAACATTCTGTGCACAACACAATCGTTCTGATTCTTTCCGGCCCACAACATGACAAAAAGTTGTTGTAATCCCTATTTTTCAAGCCATTTCTGCTGTTTTCATTGGAACCCAAGGTAGTTTTCTGAGAAGTTTCTTAAAGTGAATAAAAGCTATTTATCAGTGGTAGCTAACAAAATTAGTTAAGCAGATATTAGAATTGAGGGAGGTCTCTCTTCATTTGAGGAAATTGTGAATGTGATCATAGAGGCAAGAAATGCCATAATAGTTATAAAAAGTGTACTCAGGGTTCCTGTTAGATGAAAATTTGCTTTATCGGCTAGTTGGTTGTATTTCCTTTTGGGTAATTTATGTATAACCAAGAATAAATGCTATATAGTTAAATAAGATAACAGAAAGTTAAACTTTTTTTTATCAAATAATTCTGTACTATAAAATTCTTCACTTTGCCTTTAAAATTCTTATTATAAAATCCATTGCTTTTAGTAGATTATTCACAACAATTGGAATTGTATACTGAATTGCTTGTAGTTACTGGTTACCATGTAACATTTCATCAGAAAACTTGAAAATTATATCACCTTGAAGTGGGAATGGAACCGGCACCTCCGATTTTCTGTTTGAGCATGTTATCCGTTACACCATCCAGGACATTTAAGTTCCACATAACTGCAGCTAAGCAATATTACTCATACTGTGAATAATCAAGTGAATTTTCCATGTATTTATGAGGAATATTTCTCCTTTAATTTCTGCATTGCTTTTAGATTACGTTAATCAAAATTACCAGATGAAACATTTAGGTGGTAAGTTATACTTTCATTAGCTGCAGAGTGTATGGAAATAATGAAATAATGTGAAGAGGTAACAACATGTTGATTGAAACATTAACCAGATATGAGACTACATTTCCGTGTTATAGGAGTAAGACTTGGTGTGTCTGCGATACCACGCATCGTGGAACACAAATTTTGATACTTCCTCTATGCCTAAGAGATTTCCAATTAATGAAAGGGGCTAAATGTTTTGTGTTTTCTAGGTTGGGTACAGTAGAAGTATTACTGATGGTTAATGATAATGAAGTGGATGGGCTATTTTTCTTTACACCAAAAATATGTTCTACCATACCTCAATTAAATACTACAATAAGTTCTTCCAATACAAATGATTATGCCTATGCAGGTATTCACCAGAATATCATGAACACTTGGGGAATCAAGTGATTTAACTGTGTATCTTTTATAATTAGTTTAAAAAGTTATGAGGCAGGTTTAACTGTGTGTGTGTCTGTGCATGTGTGTGCATGTACAAGCTAAATTATGAACAAGTATTTAAGGATTGTACACAATTTATGTGAAATAGCAGGGTTGTAAGGTACAGAAACTACAAATTTGTGAGAGGTTGAGGTTTGAAAACTGAACAGGTGGCTTTTTTCATGATCCATATATAGTGATTAATATATGGATTAAGGTAAGAGGAATATTATGTGCTCATCCAATACTTCTGATCATTCTGTGAATAAAGCACATGCTGAACACTGGCTTCTCAGTTTATTTAATTTAATAATTAAACTTCTAATGTTTTTTTCTTTCTAGGAATTTTTTATTTTCAAATTTTCAGAGAAGACAGGGTTTGCACGAGTAAAAAAAAGTGCTCAAAAGTGCTAAATATTAATATTTTATTTTTTAAGGGCCCTTAAAAGTACTAAATATTTCACCAAGTCCTTAAAAAGTCCTTAATTTTACTTTCAGAACTTTCTGAAAGTAAACTTGGCCATAAAAATCGCACATCTGATTCGCAATTTTCATGGCCAAGTAAACTTTCTCCAACTTACGAATGCAGTGCTTCTTCATTGTTTCTCATGCGTATGTCATGTCACATTGCAGGGGCATATAGTGTGGGATGATGGGAAATTTCTCACGATCTGGGGTGTTCATATTACAACATAAAAAAATGCGCTTCTGTGGGATTGTTCTTAGTGGAGGCTCTGGTGATGATGAGTGGTTTTGGTTTTGTTTGACCATTAGCCATTTTATTAGTTATGGATTATCATAACTATTTTTAATTTTCTTTGTATTGTGTGCATTGCAGGTATTATGGGCAAATGTGTGTTTAATAAGTTATGGCTAGAAAAGGAGCCGTACAGGGCATGGTTGACAATGGATACACATAGGCATAAAACAAAGTGCCTACTATGCAGTAAAGTATTTGACATCAGTAGTTTGGGGAAACTGGACTTGGAATTCACATGAGAGGTAAGTGTTCAATATTTCTTTTTATTAATACTAAAAAATAAATTCGTGCAATATAATCAAACTATGTGAAGTTCAAAATAAAAGTTTTGATTGATCCTAAGTACATAAAGGCAATTTTTTAAGATGCTGGGGTGTGAATTGGACTGCAGACAACTCAAAGAAGCATGGAGAGATGCATGCTTAGTGTAACCAGGAGAGATAAGAAGAGGAACTCGTGGATCAGAAAAATGACAAGAGTGGAAGACATCATGATTAGAATAAAATCCCTGAAATGGCAATGGGCTGGACATATTGCCATTACGACAGACCATTGATGGACAGCAGAAATTTTAGACTGGATTCCGAGGGACAGGAAAAGACCTTGAAGAAGACCACATGGGAGATGGGTGGATGAAATTCGAAAGTATGCGGGAGTAACATAAAGGAGACTGGCACAAGACAGACCGTTGTGGAAGAAACTTGGGGAGACCTTCGTCCAGCAGTGGATTGATAATGGTTGACAATGATGATGATGATGATTTATATATATATATATATATATATATAAATATTTTCCCCCAAAGATCTGCAAGGCTTTTTTTTTTTTTGTTTTTCTTCTAGGTTTTGTCATCCTGGGTTCAGAAAGAGTCCTGGGGCAAAAGCTGTGTAAGGTTGCTTGACTGCTTTTAATAGGTGAACTTAGTTAGCCCAGGAAATAATGGTTTGACGTCGGGAATAATTGGGGGAAAGCTGAATTTTGGCGAGTTGTTAGACCACTATAAGAAGTATAATTTCCCCAAACTCCCCTCCCCCTGTGCTCCTCTTTTCCCTGAACTTCACATTTGCAGACTTTAAGAAACTGAATTGTGTCTCCATAACCAATGGTCATAACGATGTAATTTTTTTTAGTTTTAATCCCCAAATTACACACTAAAAAATTGCTTCCCTTTTAACTTTGCACTAATACCAATAATTTTGTCTTAATTTTTATAAGTATGTAAAAAAAACCATAATTTTATTTTTATATTCAAAGTTTTAACGTTGTAGCTTGTTTGCAAATTACAATATGGGGATATGTTTAGGTGAGAGTTGTAGCCTGATTCGAAAGCTTTAAAATGATATATATATATACACTGCTGGCAACCTAAAATGCAACACCAAGAAGGAAGCATCCGATTGGCCTGAAATTCGCAGCATGCGTCGCCTGCGATAGGACATGCAAACAATTAGCATTGCAGGGCATATGCAAATCATGTGCGCCCAGCACGCCACCGAGAAGCACTATAAGAAGGGTGCACAGAAGGCAGGGTGTAAGTAGTGGAAGTGTGTTGTGTTGCCGGACCTATGCGTGGGAAGCTTCCTGATGCCTCGTCACAGAATATGGCAGTCATTCCAGCACGTTTTGGAGTTCAACAGAGGACGAATAGTGGCTTATCGCAACAGCGGTTTATCGTACCGAGTCATTGGCACCCATGTGGGACGACATCCAGCCACAGTGAGGGGAGTATGGATTCAGTGGGTGCAGGAAGGACGGACGGACCGACGTGAGCGATTGCCGCAGCCGCTGCACACCACCGAACGAGAGGACCAGTAAGTTGTGCAACGGGCATTGACGGCTCGCACCGCCACATCACGAACGTTAGAGCAGGAATTAGGGCGTGTTGTGCAACAACCTGTGTCAGCACGTACTGTTCGATGTAGTCTGCAGAAGCGGGGACTTATCGCACTGCGGCCATTGCTCCAATTACCATTGATGTTACACCACCGGCGAGTGCGGCGGCAGTAGGCCGTTGAACGCCACACATGGACTATGGAATGGCACGACATTGTCTTCTCCGACGAATCCCGCTTCTGCCTGCAACATCACGATGGTCGGATCCACGTGTGGCGGTACCGCTGCGAGAGACTGTATGACGTCTGCATTATGCATCGCCATACCGGTCTGTCGCCTGGCGTTATGGTTTGGGGCGCAATTGGATATGACACCTGCACCCCTCTGGTATGCATTGCCGGTACACTCAACAGCCACTGCTACATCTCCGACGTTTTGGAGCCTGTAGTCCTCCCTTACTTGCAGTACCTGCCAGCAGCCACGTTTCAACAGGACAATGCGCGCCCGCACGTGGCGTGCATCGTGCAACAATTCTTCACGGCCCACCAGGTGTTACTGCTGCTGTGGCCCACCTGTTCTCCTGATATGTTGCCCATCAAACACGTCTGGTCGCTGATTGGCAACCAAGTGGCCCAGCAAGCACCACCCGTGGCTACGCCTGATGAACTGTGGCAACGTGTGGAAGCAGCCTGGACCGACATACCCCAAGCCCACATCCAAAGCCTCTTTCGTTCGATGCCACAGCGTGTAGCAGCCATTATTGCCAGCCATGGGGGCCACACGAACTATTGATGTCTGCGTGTTCTGCAAGTCGCACGGGCCTGTAAGCTCAATCGTTTCATCTTTGTATCTGTTATGTGTCCAGTAAATCTGGCTTTGCTATCTCGTGTTCTTCTTGGTGTTGCATTTTGGGTGGGCAGCAGTGTAAATATCAACATGTTTGCACCCATAACTCTTCAGAAAATATTACTCCATGTGGATGGTACTACTACTGGGGAGTGCCACATAGCGAGCCGTACGATGTCCTTTGTCCAGGCATAATCAATATTTGCAGTTTCAATTTATAATCCATTCATAGTTACTTATGAAAAAGAGTATCACTTTCTTCACTAAAAGCAAATAAGTTGTAGCATGATAGGCCATTGCAGTGCAATTTAATCCAGATTTTCAACATCCACAGTATTTTCCACATGCTGATTTACAACTACAGGATATGATACGTAGAAGTTTATCCAGGGTGAAAGGTATTGAGCTAGGAATAAAGCTCTGCTTTCTTCTTTCCTGTGTTTACTTCCAGGTATTCTAACTTCCATCTCTAATCAGTTACCAGAAGTTTATATCCTAGCCACCCACACACTTGTAAATAAACCCTCAGAAGATGCTTTTGATGGCGGAGGAAGTTTCACCAGGTCAAAATTTGATTTCAAAGCAGACTTTCTTGTTAAGGTCTTTTATCGGAAGTAAGAAGCTTTGTTCAAATTTGAGTATTGCTCATACCATACAATGAAAGGATGGATTTTTCTCCATTGACAAACAATTCTTCTCGAAGAATTACTTCCTGAGTAAAAATCCTACCTTGGCTCTCAGATTCAGATGATGATTTTATCATTTTAATGGCTTTGACTTTTCCCAACATGTCATAACCAGTTATTGCTTGTGCAAACAGCAGGCTTTTACCACCTTTTTCATTTGCAGAAATAAATAGATTTATTTTCAGGAGTGAGAGCAACTAACACAGCACTAGTAGATCTGTGTCCGAGCCCATGACAATAACTTTAGAGAAACTGTTTAGTTTTTCAAACCCTGCCCTTAATATGTCTACATCAGCATCTTCTTCAGCAGTAAACATTGGTAAATAATTTTTTTCTAGTTCTGATGCTGCTGCAATTACTAATTTTTTCTTGTTCCTCTTATTAGCTAAAGAATTTCTATCTAACTTCCTTGAAAAAGCCATCTGGTTGATGTGCGAAAGCTTGAAAATGCTAATGTGTCTACTTCCTACGCCAATGAATCGGATCACTAGTACAGTGTTACTATTTACTACTTAATTGGTGTACTGTTCCTCGTTATCAAAGAATCCTCTTTTGCTGCAACTCCTACTTGATAAGCTTGGCCACAGTTTACAGATTCATCAGACACCAAACCAGATGACAAACACATGAGTTCTGAAGACAGTTTTGTGAACTGGTTGTGCTGCTTAAGCCACAAAATGGAAGTTTCAATGTCTGGCTGATCTCTTAGTTTTCACGACTCGCATAGTTCAGCGTGTTGTTCAGTAAATGTTACTGAAGTTCCCAAGAATTCACCATAGATTCGTGAATTTTCAAGAAAAAAAGGTGTCTCGAGGACCCATTTCTATAGTGTGCTGTCTGTTATAACTCTTCCATGTGTAGGATCTCCAATTGCTTTCATAGCACACATAAGACACTGCCCTATATACATGTCTGTCTATGTACCAGACCAAAACGTTACAATTCTTCTTACAGTGAAATGTCCTTTGTTAGTAAACAATCGAGTTCTTTCTCTGACAGTTTTGAACCTATCTTCATCATTTGCTGAACATATAGATGGGCTGACTTTGCGCAAGACAAGTGTCCTGCAGCATGGAAATATGGAAGCATTTTGGTGGTAGTACTCAAGTGCATTTTCAAGTTCCCTGACCTTTCAGCAAGTATAAACTGAAGAATTAAATCAATAATTTTCATAAGATTTACCCATAACTTTGCAATTCTACTTAATGATTCAATATTTTTTAAGCAGTCATCAGTTTTAACTCAAACCTCAGTAATAACAGGATCTGTACATGTTTCTTTAGGTTCCATTTGTTGGGAAATGAGTTGCTCGTACAAGCTCTCCAAACTGTTCACATACTCTTCGATGTCAGAAAAATGTTCTTTCATCACATTTATGATAGCCATTTGCGGCAGTGGTTATCCATTTTCATCCAGTTTTTCTCATCTGGTAATTTGACAGAGAATGGGTCAGTGTATGTGATCCGGGCCAGCATAATGTAAAAGCTGTGAGCAGGTTTTTCAAATAAATTTTGATATTGGAGGATTTAAGTATGTGTATTGATAAGATTTTGGTTAAAGTCCACTGTTTGTGCACTTATGAATTTTTCTGTAAATTATTCACTTATAATGTTTCTATATTTGGCTCTATTTCTTTTCGTTTTTGCTGTAATAATTTCATTTTGTTTTTCAGGAAAAAAACATTGCTCTCTCAGTTATGCTAAAGGGAAATCTGTATGTCTGTTAGATGAATTCCACAAGCCTTCAAGCTTACCACTGATTCCAATTGCAGGGACTTCATCAACCTCTAAGTCAAGTGATATATCTACTGTGATTCCCTTCACCACAGGGAAAGATGTGCTAGATGCTGAAATTCTGTGATCCTTAAAATGCATCCACAGTCATTACTCATATAAATCTTGCAAAGGCACTGGTAAACTGTTCTCCAGCATGTTTCCATACAGTGCTATTGCCAAACAGTTGTCTTGTGGAGAAAGAAAGTGTGCATACCTTTGTCACTTTAGTCTGGCACCACATTTCAAGGAGCTGTTACTTAAATGTTTTGATGTTGTAGTCTTTATACATTACTTTTTGATGAAACACTCAACACCACTAACCAACGAAAGCAACTGGATATTCATGTGAGATTTTGGCATCCTGAAAATAAAGTTAGAATGCAGTACTTAACATCTGTTTTCATAGGACACTCAACAGCTGATGACATTTTAACTGCATTTTATACAGCAGTTGAAAAATTAGATTTGTCCAAGCTACTGCAGATATCTATGGATGGACCATCCATGGATTGGAAATTCTATGACATTTTGCAGAAGGATCTGAGCAAGGAATACAATTTCGAATATGTATCCGTAGGGAGTTGTGGGCTCCATATATTGAACAATGCCTTCAGAAAAGGGGCAACAGTCACTGATTGGAACATTTCATCATTTTTAATGGTTTTACATTGGCTTTTCAAGAATTTTCCTTCATGAAGAGAAGTCTTCTTAAAATCATCTGATTTGAAAAGAATGCCTGTGGAGTTTTGTAATTACTGTTGGTTAGAGAATATTCCAGCTGCTAAAAGGGCAGTTGAAATTTAGAATGACATAGTGACATATGTAAAAAAAAGGGGAAATGGGGATATTTTTTAAAGTAACATGTACATCTTTTGGTACAGTAGCTCAAGCCGTTAAAGATAAGCTCATAAAAATTAAGCTAAATTTTTTTTTGTCTGTTGCAAAACTTTCGGAACCTTTTCTGAAACTGTACCAAAGTGATAAACCATTCTTACTCTTTTTTGCAGCTGATATTCTAAAACTTGTAAAACAATGTATTCAGTTTTATAATGTTTTGACAACTCAGCACTTGAATATAATTTCTGCTGTTGAAAACCTTTGCAAGTTTGATTTATCAGATAAAAATTATATAATGCCAGGGTCATTTCGTGTCAAATCATCCAATAAAAAAAACATTTTTGAACCTTTAGGATTCGGATTTTTAAGATTTTTTGTTTATTCATTGTACCTATCAAGAGGACAAAAAATTCAAAATTTCGGATTTTTTTGGGCTCTTAGTTTTTGAGTTATTGACTTTAAAAAAAACAAAAATTACACAAATTTGACAATGTTTTGAAATCTTTAAAAAGCTGTAGATCAAAATTTATCTGATCTAGAGAGCTCAAATTGGTGCCATTCTCTTCTGTTTTTAATGAGCTTTAATTTGATATGCACCATGACTATGGTATTTAAATTTTGTAATTTTTAAAAATATCAAATTTTTTTTTGAAAATCTCAAAAACACCCCTTTCAATATTTTTGAAAAAAAAATGTATGTCTAAAAGACATTTTTTGTCTATTTGTGTGCCAAATTTCATAATGGGACACCAATGGGTTCTTATAAAAATTAAATTTCTTGTATTTTAATGTACATGAAATTCGCTAAATTTGTTGACTTCCATGTCAATACCATAACTATAAACTGTGTGGTTGTGGTTTGAAAGTTGCTAATAATCTATTTTATAATTCTGTACCACAAATGATATGAAAATGCCTAATATTTATCAATTTTAATATCAGGTAATAGCAAATTGAAGTTATGCTTGTTATCACATTTTTTTTACTATAGAGTATATATACAATACAAGGCCTATTTTGGAATTAGCCTAAACAATAAAGAGATTTGCAACAAGAAATCAACCTATAGTCTCTGTGTAAAATTAGCTTACCATAATCAACTTCAAGTTGTCCTCAGTGGAGATCAGGTGTTAGTAAGGAGCAGTTCAGTAAAGTAGCTTGACATAAGATATAAATATTGTATTGGCTGGCTTCTATTTAATTTGAAGCTTCAGGCTGTAGTTGTCCAGAGAAAAGAACACTTCTAACACCTGGATCCAATTTAACAATTTTTTGTACATAATTCATGAACCAGTTGTTTCAAACATTTAGCACACACATGTTCTTTTTAATTTTAACTATTTGCTACACATTTAGTTTTTCACATATGTCACACAAAATTGAAATTTATTAACAGTCATACTTTCAAAAACTTCACTTCCAGAACTTTTAAGATAAGTACTTTTCCAAACTAAGTGAAGACAATTTAATTTCTTCCTTGCTCAGAGTATAAACTCTCCCAGTTGCAATAACAGGCTCTACTTTTTTCAGTAGGGTCTCACCTGGCACATTCAATATATCACTCGGTTGTGGATAAAAAAAAGGAGCTGGTCCCTTAGAAAGTAGGAAGCTTACTTTATACTAACTTGTAACATCATTCTTTGCACAAATAGAATGCATGCAAGCCACCAAAAATCTTCATAGACAAATCCAGATTAAATTTTTGCTAAGTCTGTGGGTGTGATAGTCTATTGCTGTCACATGTTCAGTAAACTGATGTTCACTAAAGTAATAATGCTTAACAAGAAGCTGATTTTCAGAAATTGGACAACAAGAATGAAGTTTTTGAGTACCCACGATCGCTTTAGATTCATTGAACTGTGGCAACAGTGTTCTTTCAACTTCTTCATATTCATCAACTATGCAGTACTCAAGTCTATGCCTGAAATGTTGTGAACAGCAAAATTGTACAGTTGTTTTGTAGTCAAAATTTGATCTTCATATGGCCTTTGTAAACTTCTTTAGCAGCAAGTCTTTTAACAGTACTGCCAAGTCCATCACATGCACTCTTGCCATGTGAAGTAGCAAAGAACTGCCACTCTGCCTTAATTCCAAAATCTGTTTTGTGGAGACAAATTGTGAAAGTTTTTCCTATTCTTATATTGTGATGACTGATGAGCTGCCATCAGAAAAGTATATAATTTTCTCAAGGTTGAAAGGTAAAGTTTGTTTTAGGACTGAAATCAACTTTCTTTGGAAAACATAAAAGACAAATGTATTATGCTTCAAACAGTCTGAGATGAAAACATATTGTAGATGTTTGATTTTTCCCTTCCACTTATAATATACAATTAAAGGGTTCAGTGTGGCTTGGTTACTGGTCCAGTGATACTCTGTTGTATTATGAGGCATGATTTAAGTAATCATTTCATTATTCCTAAAATAGATGTCAAAACATAAACAATATTATGCATTTATATATAAGGTATTTATATACCATAATAAATTTTTTGTACAACCTATATTATTACTTTATTATTAAAATTGATAAATATCAGGCATTTTTATATTATTTGTACTACAAAAATTATAAAATAGATTATTAGCAACTTTCAAACCTCAACCACTAAGTTTATAGTTGCAGTATTAACATGGAAGTCAAGAAATTTAGCAAATTTCACATACATTTTAATACAAAAAAAAAAAAAAAACTTTCATAGGAACCGAACCCATTGGCGTCCCATTATGAAATTTGGCACACAAATAGTCTATTAATGTCTTTAAAACATATATTTTTTTCAAAAAAATTGTTTTTGAGATTTTAAAAAATTACAAAATTAAAATATCATGGTCATATTGCATATCAAATTAAAGCTCATTAAAAACAGACAAGAATGACACCAATTTGAGCTCTCTAAGTCAAATAGTTTTTGATCTACAGCTTTTTAAAGATTTCAAAACATCGTCAAATTTGTGCAATTTTTGTTTTTTTTTAAAGTCAATAGCTCAAAAAGTAAGAGCCCAAAAAATCTGAAATTTCACAGTTTTTGTCAACTTTACTGGTACTACCACTGTATCAAAAATGATCAATTTCTAAGACGCCAAGGTTCAGACCATTGGTCGATTTGACACGGAATGGCCCGCCAGTAAGCAAGGTCAGCATTGGGTTTATAGGTGACAAGCTGTTAAAGGAAAAGTTTTGTAAAAAAGAAGTAACAGAAAAAGATGCACTCACCTTAAAACATGAATGTCAGTCATTTTTTCTAAAAAATGTTGGAAGACCTTATGATCAAGTGCCCTGGGAATTATTAATCTTACATTCACTCAGCCAAGATCTCTCTCTCTCATATTTATGCCCATATTAAGTCTTATGGTGACATTTCTGGTGTTAAGATAACTAAGTAAATGAGAACTGTGGTATCTTCTGCTCGAATGAAGTATATGCAGCATTCAGAAGATCAGCGAGCCAAGCAGAAAGATGAAAGTATCCAAAAAAAGAGGAAGTTAATTGAAGAAGTTGTTTATTTAAAATAAAAAAAGGTGTGCTTGCAATTAGATATCGAGGAGACTCGAGCACCTGCTGATATTCTTGCAGAGAAAGCAGAGTCTGCTAGAGACATTTATTTGTTTATAAGGTCAAATTGTCTTAGGGAAACTGCTAAAGGAAAAATTCATCAATTAGGTAAAATTGAAGCAAAAATTTCTGAGAAACACATGGACCTGAAAAATGTCTAAAATTTTTCTATTTTGAAATAGTTATGAAGTTAAAGGTCTGACATTTAACTTGATAAAATAATTGTTGGAATATTATTTCTACATCTAAGAAAATATTTTTTTACGTTATTGTGTACATAAATAATACCATAATTGGATACACAAGTTTTTCTGGTATGATTCCACAGACAAATAGCTGTATTGTCTAAAGTGAGTTGATTTTCCTTTGGGGACATCAGTTTTGTGTCCAGTTCTTTTGTTGACATTTTGATAAGAGCTGTTTATAAGTGAAGCATGTTCACATCTATGGACAATATTGGAATGGTACATATAAACTTCTGGAGAAGCAAGAGGATATCTGTCTTTATGAAGAAGTTAAATGGCAATAAGATTTGATTTTACAACAAAGCATCTGTAGCTGAGCTTTTATGCAGGTTTGGGTGAATCTGAAGGTATATATAGTATTAAAAGGAATGAAGACTGTTGGCTGATACACTCAAAACTCTATTTAATGAACTGCGATTTAATGAATTCTGCGATTTTATGTACTTTTTTTTTTGGTCTGGACGGAACCACACTGAAATTAGTGCTTGGCATTTCCTGATTTAGCGAACACATTTCCTCAATTTAGCGAACATTTGTTATGTTTTTTAAACCACCAAACTATGTTAACTAGCATTTTCACCTTAAAAATTAGCTAGAAAGAGAGCCTTGTGTAACAGGATAATTTTACACATGCAGTTAACCAGCGTTTCAAATAACACCATATGTGACACAGCTTGATGGAATAATAAATCAGTTCGCCTTCCCTCTGACTATCGAGCGTAAGCTTCTTGCAGGGGGAATCAAATGACCAACAAATTCCAAAGAAGTGCAATGTTTTCTTGCATGGGTGGGAATCAGGAAAAAGAAAAGCAGTGTGGGGGAGAAAATCTAGTGGACCCTGGGGATTCTTGTTTTCAGCTACAGACAGAACAGTAGCATTCTGTAAAGTCAGGGGACACACATGGTACGTACCCATTCCTGAACCTGTGGAATTCTTTGCCAAATTGTGTTTCTTTTTCTTTTCTTCTCAGTATTAAATCTACAGCATAGAGAGCACTAGAAAAGTTAGAAGTGAAATTCACTGATCACTGTAGTTTGCATAAGTGCATTTTGTGAGAGCATTTAAAAAAAAAAAATTAATGATCGCAGCAAAAAAAAAAAAAAAAAAAAAAGAAAAAAAAAGCGGAAAAGATTTTCTATCAATGAAAAAGTGGACATTTTGTTTTGTCGCAGCTAGATGCAAACACAGGGTCATGGACTGCTGTAGCACAGAAACTCGAAATTTCCTAGTCAATGTTGTGTACCATAGCGAAAAATAAAAAATAAATTGAAAGTTGTGTGTCGAAGTGTGGTCAATTTTCGAGTAAGAGCAAATCTATGAAAGCATTGCCCCTTAATGAGTTGGAAATTGCTCTTGTCACTTGGTTCCAATAAACATGGGCTATTAATTTGCCTATTAGTGGATCACATCTGAAGGAACAAGCAGTTCATCTTGCCCCGCAACTTCAAATAAAGGAATTCACCACATCAAATGGATGGATTGATCGTTTTAAGCAAAGACATAACATGGTGTATAGAGCTTTATCCGGCGAAAGCAGAAGTTTTGATCCTGTGATGGCACAAACGTGTTAAAATGAACAGCTGCCACAAATTTTTGAAGGGTACATGCTTTGTTACATTTTTAATGCTGATGAAACTGGACTGTTTTATAACCTGCAGCCAGATAAAATACTGTGTTTTCTAATGACACCTGCCATAAAGAGAGCCTCTTGTAACAAGAAAATTCTACACATGCAGTTTTTAATGACGCCTGCCAAGAGAGTATTTGAATGACACCTGCCATGAAGGAAAGAAATCAAATGACAGAATTACTGTTCTTGTAGCTGCCAATGCAGACGGGTCAGAAAAATTGCAACCATTAGTTATAGGCTAATCTGCTAAAACCATGTTGCTTCAAAAATGTGAAAACTTTGCCCACCAAATATGAAGCCAATAAAAAGACATGAGTAATCACAGCTTTATTCAAAAATTATGTAGAAGCCTTGGATACTCAGATGCAGACAAAAAAAAGAGGGAAGTCTTCTTATTCATTGATCAGAGTGCCTGCGCATCCTCAGGTAAACAATCTGAAAATGTTCAAGTCATTTTTTTTCACAGCAAATTGTGCTAGTGAATTGCAACCGCTGGATCTGGATGTCATTAGGTCTTTTAAAGCCCATTATCAAAAGCTTCTTATGTGAAAAGTACTTTCTTTTATTGATGCAAAGGATGATTCATCTAAAGTTAACATTCTGGATGCAATGAATTTTGTGTGACAGTCACGGAATGCAGTTATGACAGATACCATTAAAAACTGCTTTAACAAAGCACAGGCTTCTCAGGTTGTGAACAAAAAAAAAGTGGGTCCAATACTATAAGTCCTGCTGATAATTTTGAGGATGGCGATCTTGCAGAATGGAATGAAATTGCCTCATCAGGTATAGATGGGTTCCATTTCAACTCAGGCAGGGTCGTACCATCATGGTCTCAGATTTCTCTAAAAAAATTAAGGGGTGTTCCTTGACTAAAATAAGGAGACCTATATTTTTTCTTTCAGCAAGAAAAAATTTTCCCTTCGAGATAGAGGGTTTCAAATCTTGCACCGTCAAACAAGTTCTCTAGAAAACGGTTATTTTTCCTAAGTTCAGCGAGTCATTGCAGCAGAGTTAAAAAAGATATCGTGTTCTTGTATTTTTTACATTGTGTGTATAACATATAACAATATATAGTGCTAATATTTGCTACACATCGTATAATTAAAATTTTAAAAAATCGTAAACTTTGTGATTTTTAAAAAAAATTCAATTTTTAAAGTTTTTTTTAAACAGGTTTGGATGGAGTTTTTCCCATATTCGTTTTTTTCGTTAAAGACATACAAATGTGCACTTTATTTGTAATTTTTTGTGTGTCTGTGAAACTGCTAGTTTCCGCGTTTCGGCAGCGTTAAAAACAGCCGATTTTGAAAAATCTCCAACTTTGCCAACGATTTTCTAAAAAAAGCCATTTTTTAAAATTCTGAAAATTAAATCCCTGTTTTATTATCAATAGGAGAATATCTGTGCAAATTTTCACGGACCTAAAAACGCCCGTTTCTGAGTTAGACGCGTTTGAATTCGGTTTGAAAGCCTACGATTTTCCGCATTCTAAAGGCGCCATTTTGGAAAAATCTAAGGAGCAAAAGTACGTATTCTCTTACCCGAATCAAAGCGTTAGATATTCTTTGCCCGAATGATGGAATGAGAGCATTGGGTCAGCTGGCCCTGGTTGGATACGTCCACCTCACCCTTCCCCGAGTGATGACATGCCTATAAAACTGTCGGAAGGGGGGGGGGTTAACAAATACATAAAGAAAATTCTTGCTGCTCCACTAACAAAGTTGAGTTGCGAAAGACAGCAGCAGTTGTTTGTTTGTTTGTTTACGTATATACTTACACATCGCATAAGAAAAGACTATGAAAGAGTAGAAAACTGTTGTGAAATAATTTTAAGAAAAAGAGTGCAGGTACGTGTACTGTAAGTTAATTTTCGATGGCTAAACACCCTCGAGTTTTTCTGGGAGTTGCTAATTGTAGGCTACTGTCAGAGTAGCAGTTGCTGTTTTGTTATAGTTGCTAAAATTAACTTCTCAGTTTTTCGTAATAGTAAAATATTCGCTCAGGAGAGTTTTGTCCTCTGCGAACGGGGGAGAAGGTGCAATGCTCTTGACCTCGCTGCTGGGTTGATAGCGCTGGTCGCTACCCAAACTCTGCATACCTGCTCTCCGAAACATAATGGCAATTGTCTAATCTACTAAATAAATAACAATTAACACATACGCGTGCATGCTTATTCATAAAATGTAAGTTGAGTATATATATTTCCTGTTCAATCAAGCTGATTTTACAAGTAGAATACATATACAACTTATGCGCTTACAATGGTGTAAATATTTTTATCTATTTAAAACATATTCAAAGATTTCAATTTTTTAAACGGGGGGGGGATTGTGTTCGTAGTGATTTCCACCTTCCACCTGGGCCACGATAAACCATGCACTGCCCATGTCTTCTGTTCCCTTAGAAGATAATCCTGGATCGATGGGAGACCAACCAGCGGAGTTTTGCCCCCACCCACCCCCCACCCCTCACGTGGTGGTGAGGTGTCTCAAAGCTAGGTAGCTTTCAAAAATGTTTCAACTTAGTTGGCTGGTAACAAGAGAGGGATTCCATTTCAACTCTGGCAGGGTCGTACCATCACGGTCTCAGATTTCTCTAAAAAAAATAATTAAGGGGGTGTTCCTTGATTAAAATAAGACCCATATTTTTTCTTTCGGCAAGAAAAATTTTCCCTTCGAGACAGAGGTTTTCAAATCTTCCACCGTCAAACAAGCTCTCTAAAAAACGGTTATTTTTCCTAACTTCAGCGAGTCATTGCAGCAGAAGTAAAAAATATATTTTGTTCTGGTATTATTTTTTACATTGTGTGTGTAACGTATAATAATATTTGATGCTAATATTTTTTACACATCGTATGATTAAAATTAAAAAAAATCGTAAACTTTGATTTTTTTTTTAATTGAAATTTTTGAGATTTTTTTTTAACTGGTTCAAATGAAGTTTTTTTTTTCTATACTGTTTTTTTTTGTTAAAGACATACAAATGTGCACTTTATTTGCAATTTTTTATGTGTCTGTGAAACTGCTAGTTTGAGCAGCGTTAAAAACAGCCGATTTTGAAAAATCTCCAACTTTGCCAACGATTTTCTCAAAAATGCCCTTTTTTAAAATTCTGAAAATTAAATCCCTGTTTTATTATCAACAGGAGAATATCTGTGTAAATTTTCACGGACCTAAAAACGCCCGTTTCTGAGTTAGACGCGTTTGAATTTGATTTGAAATCCTACGATTTCTCCGTGTTCTAAAGGCGCCATTTTGGAAAAATCTCAGGTTTAAAGTATGTATTCTCTTACTCGAATGAAAGTCTTACTCGAATCTGTCCACCTCACCCTACCCTGAGCGATAACATGCCTAAAAACGGTCTTGGAAAAAAAATAACAAATCTATATATATAAAGAATTGAATGTATGTCAATTTAGAACCACCAAATTTGGAATACTATAGCATGGTACCCTAACTTAGACAGCAGACTGTTTTTGGAAGGGGTCGGAGCCCTGGGTCAAAGGGCCCCCACACAAAATTTCCGTAAAATATACTTGTATATTATAGTGCCCTAACTGAGACCGTAGATGGTTTTTGGAAGGGGGGGGGTAGAGCCCTGGGTGGGTGGGAGCCCGGGTGAAAGGGCTCCACGCAAAATTTCCGTAAAATCTAGTTTTCAATTTAGAACCATCAAATTTGGTATACTTTTTCTTGGCACCCTAACTTTGACTAGACGGTTTTGGGAAGGGGTCAGAGCCCGGGGTCAAGCCCCCCCCTACAAAATTTTCGTAAAATATTTTACAAAGTTAGGGTGCCAAGAAAAAGTATACCAAATTTGATGGTTCTAAATTGAAAACTAGATTTTACGGAAATTTTGCGTGTGGCCCTTTGACCCCGGGCTCCCACCCACCCAGGGCTCTGCCCCCCCCCCCCCTTCCAAAACCATCTACTGTCTCAGTTAGGGCACTATAGTATACAAGTATATTTTGCGGAAATTTTGTGTGGGGCCCTTTGACCCAGGGCTCCGACCCCTTCCAAAAACAGTCTGCGTTTCAAGTTAGGGTACCATGCTATAGTATTCCAAATTTGGCGGTTCTAAATTGAAAACTGTAGATTTTATGGAAGTTTTGTGTGGGGCCCCTTGACTCCGGGCTCCGACCCCTTCCAAAAACGGTCTAAGTTAGGGTACCATGAGATAGCATACCACGTTTGGTGGTCCTAAATTGAAAACTGTAAATTTGTTTGGCAGACATACATTCAATTCTATATATATAGATTTTTTTTTTTTCCAAGACCGTTTTTTAGGCATGTTATCGCTCAGGGTAGGGTAAGGTGGACGGATCCAACGCTCTCATTCGGGTCAGAGAATACGTACTTTGCGCCTGAGATTTTTACAAAATTGCGCTTTTAGAACACGGAGAAATCGTAGGTTTTCAAACCAAATTCGAACGTGTCTAACTCGGAAACGGGAGTTTTTAGGTCCGTGAAAATTTACACAGATGTTCTCTTGTTGATAATAAAACAAGGATTTAATTTTCAGATTTTTAAAAAAGGGCTTTTTTGAGAAAATCGTTGGCAAAGTTGGAGATTTTTCAAAATCGGCTGTTTTTAACGCTGCTCAAACTAGCAGTTTCGCAGACACATAAAAAATTGCAAATAAAGTGCACAATTGTATGTCTTTAACAAAAAAACGAGTATAGAAAAAAACTCCATTTGAACCAGTTAAAAAATCTCAAAAATTTCAATTTAAAAAAATCAAAGTTTACGATTTTTTTAAATTTTAATCATACGATGTGTAAAAAATATTAGCATCAAATATTATTATACGTTACACACACAATGTAATAAAAAATACCAGAACAAAATATATTTTTTAATTCTGCTGCAATGACTCGCTGAAGTTAGGAAAAATAACCGTTTTTTAGAGAGCTTGTTTGACGGTGGAAGATTTGAAGCCCTCTATCTCGAAGGGAAAATTTTTTCTTGCCGAAAGAAAAATATAGGTCTCCTTATTTTAATCAAGGAACACCCCCTTAATTAATTTTTTTAGAGAAATCTGAGACCGTGATGGTACGACCCTGCCAGAGTTGAAATGGAATCCCTCTCTTGTTACCAGCCAACTAAGTTGAAACATTTTTGAAAGCTACCTAGCTTTGAGACACCTCACCACCACGTGAGGGGTGGGGGTGGGGTGTCAAAACTCCGCTGATTGGTCTCCCATCGATCCAGGATTATCTTCTAAGGGAACAGAAGACATGGATGGGCAGTGCATGGTTTATCGTGGCCCAGGTGGAAATCACTACGAACACAATCCCCCCCGTTTAAAAAAATTGAAATCTTTGAATATGTTTTAAATAGATAAAAATATTTACACCATTGTAAGCGCATAAGTTGTATATGTATTCTACTTGTAAAATCAGCTTGATTGAACAGGAAATATACTCAACTTACATTTTATGAATAAGCATGCACGCGTATGTGTTAATTGTTATTTATTTAGTAGATTAGACAATTGCCATTACGTTTCGGAGAGGAGGTATGCAGAGTTTGGGTAGCGACCAGCGCTATCAACCCAGCAGCGAGGTCAAGAGCATTGCACCTTCTCCCCCGTTCGCAGATGACAAAACTCTCCTGAGCGAATATTTTACTATTACGAAAAACTGAGAAGTTAATTTTAGCAACTATAACAAAACAGCAACTGCTCTTCTGACAGTAGCCTACAATTAGCAACTCCCAGAAAAACTCGAGGGTGTTTAGCCATCGAAAATTAACTTACAGTACACGTACCTGCACTCTTTTTCTTAAAATTATTTCACAACAGTTTTCTACTCTTTCATAGTCTTTTCTTATGCGATGTGTAAGTATATACGTAAACAAACAAACAACTGTTGCTGTCTTTCGCAACTCAACTTTGTTAGTGGAGCAGCAAGAATTTTCTTTATGTATTTGTTACCCCCCCCCCGACAGTTTTATAGGCAGGTCATCACTCGGGGAAGGGTGAGGTGGACGTATCCAACCAGGGCCAGCTGACCCAATGCTCTCATTCCATCATTCGGGCAAAGAATATCTAACGCTTTGATTCGGGTAAGAGAATACGTACTTTGCGCCTGAGATTTTTCCAAAATGGCGCCTTTAGAACGCGGAAAATCGTAGGCTTTCAAACCGAATTCAAACGCGTCTAACTCAGAAACGGGCGTTTTTAGGTCTGTGAAAATTTACACAGATATTCTCCTGTTGATAATAAAACAGGGATTTAATTTTCAGAATTTTAAAAAATGGCTTTTTTGAGAAAATCGTTGGCAAAGTTGGAGATTTTTCAAAATCGGCTGTTTTTAACGCTGCCGAAACGCGGAAACTAGCAGTTTCACAGACACACAAAAAATTACAAATAAAGTGCACATTTGTATGTCTTTAACGAAAAAAACGAATATAGAAAAAACTCCATCCAAACCTGTTTAAAAAAACTTAAAAAATTGAATTTTTTTTAAATCCCAAAGTTTACGATTTTTTAAAATTTTAATCATACGATGTGTAGCAAATATTAGCACCATATATTATTATATGTTATACACACAATGTAAAAAATACAAGAACACAATATCTTTTTTAACTCTGCTGCAATGACTCGCTGAAGTTAGGAAAAATAACTGTTTTCTAGAGAGCTTGTTTGACGGAGCAAGATTTGAAACCCTCTATCTCGAAGGGAAAATTTTTTCTTGCTGAAAGAAAAAATATGGGTCTCCTTATTTTAGTCAAGGAACACCCCTTAATTTTTTTAGAGAAATCTGAGACCATGATGGTACGACCCTGCCTGAGTTGAAATGGAACCCATCTATAGTGTTTTCCTATTATGTTGATTGTGATGCAAATGTGCATACCTGCCAAATGCAGTCTGTTGATGATGTTTTGGATGAACAGATTGGACTAAATGCATCAGATTCTGATGAAGAAAATGAAGTGCAGAACTGAAAGTTAGCTGCTTTAGTGATGCTGCTAATGGTATAGAATGGGCTAAAAACTACTTGGTGCACTTCGATCGATATTAATGATGACATTTTTCATGCCCTTCATAAAATTGATGCTGCAATTTATAAAGCTAAACATTCAGAAAAAAATGAGCAATCTTCTCTAAAGCATTTCTTTTATACAATGTAAAAAGGTAATCAACACATATTCTGTTTTTACAAGTTAATTAGTACTAATTGATGTTTTGTTTCTTGCAGTTTATAATACTGAAATCGTTATTTAAGAAGCTAAATGCTTGGAAAAAAATCAACCATCTTATTTTTCTCGCAAATTTAAAGTATGCTTAAATTTTGATGCTACATACTGAAGTCGAATGGTGCTTAAAAAGTCCTAAAAAGTGCTAAATTTTAATTTTTAAAAATGAGTATGAACGCTGGAAGACTTCTGCTTCATCAGGCAGTCCTTTGTTGTCATTCTTTCTCCATCACTATCGTGGTTATGGTTAACCTTGACGGTTATGGTTATTTTCCACCAAATCTTGCCAGATGTTAGGCAGGGACAAACCTCTCTAGTCATTGATGATGAAATTCTGATTCTTCTCAATTTCTATGCCTTCTTTTAATTTCCTTTTTTGAAAGTTGTTTTGGAAACTGATGACTTTAAGGGAATTCTAGTCCATGTTGTGACCAGTTTCTCTAACATGTCTATCTAAACCTGTCTTGTTGGAGCAATTTTTTTATAGCTGCTTTATGTTCTGCTATTTGAGTTTCTAGTCTGTGACCTGTCTGTCCTAAATAAGATAGTCCACTTATATTTTACTTAATAGACCACTCCTTTCATTTTTAAAATATGTTCTTCTCTTTGAACTATCTTTGGGAATTTTTTTAACTTTGTTCTTTAAACTTGGAGCTAGTCTTATATTTTTGGCTAATTCTCTTGAATGATTCAAATAAACCTTTGTAATAAGTAATTCTTCTAGTGAATTTTACTTGTTGCTGTTGTGTGTTCTTCTTAACTGAAATATTTAGAAGTTTTTCAGTTTTAGGATAGTTATTTTTTGTAAGGATGTCTTTAAGTTCTTCTTTGTGTGTGTGTTTTAATCTCAGCTGTGGATACTACTTTTGATTCTACCTAATCATTTCTGACCCTCAAAAATGATTATATACCACAATAACCTTACTAAATTCCTGAAACAAGAAAAGAAGCCTCAAATTTTTTCAGTTAAGAGCACTTAAATATTTCAGAAAAAATGAGAATGTAGTTGCTTTGAAAACAGACAAAAGTAAATTGCTAACTATTATGGATAAGAAAAAAATGGAAGAACAAAAAAAGCCAATATATGAAGAAGTAAAAAAATTCCATTACCAAATTTGATTAAATAAGTCACAAAACTTATTTCAATCAAAAGAAAAAGAAAAACCAGCTCCCTGAAAATTATAAACAGTTATCAAAATACAGTTCAGATTACCTCAAATCTGTGGAATAGTCAAATTACATAAAGATCACCAGCCAAGTATATTGAGTCTAGTTAGACCAATAATAGACTCAAAATGATCAATTCTTTCTATTTCCTAAAGTCACATTTTCAGAAACTGTTACAAGAGCCACCTTCCTTGATTAAAAATTTATTGGAACTAAAAGAAAAATTGGAAATTTTTCTTACATTAGAATATCCTATTATGGGTAGTTTAGACATAGTTTCTATGTACACTCACATCAATATACATCAGCATATAAAATTTATTGCTGAAGACCTGGCAGACCCAATAGTTTTTCATAACAAAGGTAGAAATATATTATGTAACTTACAGTCTCTGAATAAACATATTAATTTTCAGCAAAAATGGGGTATAAGGAACGAGGGAGTGTACGAGTTCAAGTGTTATCAAAGTGAATGTGAAAAAGTACCGGTATATAGGCAGGATGTTTGTAACGATGTTTTTTTAATTAAAAAATATTAGTTTTTCTGAAATTATTGTCAAGGGAAAATTTCTATCCTCGAACCCGAGAGGAACACTGAATTGAAGAGTGTGTGTGGGAAATGTCTACAAGGAAGTAGAATTCCCGAACCTGTTTTTGGGAAAGGTGAGTGACCTACGGAAAGTATAGAAACATATTAGTTGGAATTTTTGAAATGCTTATCTTTTCTTTGCAAAACAACTACTTTCAATATGAGGAGTTTTCATTCAAAAATCCAGACTTGTTATGGGCTTCCCCACTCTCCCTACTCTTAGCAAATTAATATGTGGGTAAACTTGAAGAGAAAAATCATATTATAACCCACATATTTTTGCCTATATAGTAGGTATATGGATGCCATTTTATTTTTAATAGATAGCTCAGAAAAGGAATTTCTAGAAAAAATTCTTGACTCATTCAATTCAATGAATTAGATACTCCCTTAACTTCACAATAGAGCTTCTAAAAGAAAAAAATAACTTAGATATTACTATCTATTATGAAGATGGAAAATTCCATACAAAATTGTATAAAAAACACACCTTTGAATGCAAATAAATTATTGGATTTCAATTCCTATCATCCATATTCAATTAAGAAAAAATGTGGCAAGTCAGTTTTCAGAAAAAATAAATGTAGTAATCTACAGCAGAGATGAAAAAAGTCCACAAAGAAGAACTTAAAGACATCCTTACAGAAAATAACTATCTTAAAAATGAAATGGGAAAACTTCTAAATATTTCAGTTTAGAAGAACACACAACAGCAACAAATAAAATTCATTAGAAGAATTACTTATCACATTGGTTCATTTGAATCATTAAAGAGAATTAGCAAGAAATACAAGAGTAGCACCAAGTTTAGAGAACAAAGTTGAAAAATGTTTCCCAAAGAAAGTTTGAGGAGAAGAAGATATTTTAAAAATGAAAGGAGTTGTCTATGAAGTAAAATGTAGTTACGGACTATTTTATTTAGGAGAGACAGGTTGCAGATTAGAAACTCGAATAAAACATAAAGCAGCTATAAAAATTTGCTCCTACAAGACAGGTTTAGATAGGCATGGTAAGGAAATTGGTCACAACATGGACTGGAATTCTGTTAAAGTCATCAGTTTTCAAAACAACTTTCAAAAAAGGAAATTAAAAGAAGGAATGGAAATTGAGAAGAATCAGAATTCCATTATCAATGACTGCAGAGGTTTGTCCCTGTAACATCTGGCAAGATGTGGTGGAAAATAACCATAACCATCAAGGTTAACCAAACCCCAATTGTGATGGAGAAAGAGTTACAACAAGGGACTGCGTGATGAAGGAGAAGTCTTCTCCAGAAATTTGCAGTTTAAAATAAAAAATTCTTAGAAAAAAAAAGTATTAGAAGTTTACTTATGATGACGTTATGTACTTCCTGTGTGTGAAAGAGATGGTCTGTCACAAATAAGATTAGTTTTGTGTCTGTTGGATTTCAAGGCAACTAACTTGTATTTCTTTGAAAGGTATTTGAGTAGTAAGGGATAATATTAGGATCAGCAAGTGGGTTTCTTATAAACAGAAAGGGAAAGAGTGTAGTCAGAATTTATTCTCATGGGCACACCCAGAAAACTATATTATTATTTTCTTGTTCGTTTGAAATGAATATACAGTATCAAACCAATTATCCAGACAGGTCTGGGTCGGCGACAGTCTGGTTTTCAGAACCATTAAAAAAAATCTCCCTTCCCCCAAGTTGACGGCGTTATTTTTCTGATGAAAAGCTGTATCGTTCACATAAATATGCGGCAGACTCCGCCCCGCTTCCCGTCACAGGTTGTACAACAAGGATGAACTCATGCATCCTGATCTCCTGGCCTTTTTGACATTACACGTGAGATTTTTGCAGCACTGCAGAATAAACATGAACTACAGAATGCCGACTAATAAAACAAAGTGATTGACCTAATTTTCCAAAACGAAGTGGGTCTCTGTATTCTTTCTTCCTCTCTTCTCAGGAAAGTTGCGAGTATTCCCGACCAGCCTATGACACCACACCAATGATCAACGAATAGTGTGGTGAAACGTTTTTGGCTTTCTTCCAAAAGCACTCACTAGCACAAAGGAAAATAGTGACATCATCAGCTGAAAAGGGAAACACTTATCTTTTCTCTTGAGGAAACTGGGCTTTTACGTGTGGTCTGACAGACAATAATGCCATTATTATTCTGGAAAGAGGCTTTGGGTTTCTGCTGACTGTTCCTTTGGGGGAAAGATAAGGAGGAAGGAGGGTGAAGTTGGATGTCTGCCTCAAATAGTGGGAAAGGAAAATGTATCTTGAATTGTTCTAGAATGCTGTTTTGAATATGTATATGTACATATGTTGGGGAGATTAAAGGGTATGGACGATCAGCCGGGGATGACTGAAATACGAGGCTGAGCTTTGGCATGGAACACCTGGGCCTCAAGGCCAAGAAATATCACAAAAATTCAAATTATATAAAAAGGTCCGGTTTTCAGAACAGTCCGTTTTTCAATTTTTCAAGAGTCCGGATAATCGGTTCGATGCTGTATTAGGGAACTGTGGGTGATAGCTGACATGAGTGCCAGTACAAAGTTGTTGTTGTGTGTGTGTGGCCAGCCAAATAATGAAAATATCATCTATGTACTTCAACCATATGGAGGGTTTTAGGTGGAGATGGAGCAATAAATAATTTCACTAAATTCTGTATGTACGCTGAAGAGCAATTGAATGAGAGATACCTGTCTAGTAACGTGTAGCACCACCTTTCGCCCTGATGACAGCGGCGATTCGTCTCGGCATGGACTCGACAAGACACCTGAAGCGTTGGGAAGCCATACGGATCCACGACCCCTGAACAAGCTCCCACAGTTCACGAAGATTTGATGGAGGGGTCAGAGCCTCGAACATCTCTCACGATGGGATTGAGGTCAGGTGACCTAGCTGGCCAAGGAAGCGAGGTCACGTCGGTGGAGTGTTCATCCAACCATTCGGATACAATTCGGGAGCGATGGCACGGTGCATTGTTTTGTTGCAGGATGAGGTCCCCAGTGGGATGTTGAAGATGTACAAACAAGAGCAAATGGTGGTCCAGGATTTCCCGGTAACGTTGACCTGTGAGGGACGATGTCAGACGTACCAGGGGTCTTATTTCAGTCCACGTAAACAGTCCCCAGATGAGAATGCCACCCCCACCAGCTTGAAGAGTACCCTACTGGCAAGAAGGATCCATCGCTTCATGTGGTTTGCGCTGTACTCTTATCCTGCCATCCGCATGTACCAACGTGAATCTCGACTCATCAGTCCAGTCAACATTTTTTCACGTCTAGGATCCAGTGGCGATGTTCCCGCGCCCATGCTAATCTTTGCACCCTGTGCTGTGTGGTCAGCAGCGGTACCCTCGTGGGACGATGGCTTCTGTACCCCATAGCGAGGAGATGGTTCTGGATGGTGTGGCTGCTTACACGTTTTTGTGCACCAGCGTTAAATTGGCGAGTGATTTCTTGCACTGTGGCCCGTCTATCCGCTGTTTCAATACGAGCTAGCCGATGATGACCCCGCTCATCCACACGCTGTTGTCCATGGCAGTTGGCCCTTGCAGGGATGATTTTACCGGATTCGATGCACTCACGGTGCACCCGTGACACAGTGGCTCATGAAAATTCCAGTGCCTACACGACTTCCGAGATGGAGTGACCCATTCGTCGGGCCCCGACAATTTGCCCACAATCAAATGCGCTTAGATCCTTCATCTTACCCATACTGCATCCGACTCTTACTGATTCCCGTCGCATCACTGTTTATATTGTCGGATCGCTGCATACATTATGTCGTTTCCGTTTACAAGGCCGCCCACTGCACCACATTTGCATAGTGCCAGCTGTGTCTAATTCAATTGCTCTTCAGTGTATATCTGAGCAAGTATGGGAGAAAGTGGAGGTGCCGATAGGTGTAGCATGCTTTTTGTTGTAGTAAATAAATTCTGTTATACATAAAACAGCAATCATTTTGTGCGGTTTCAAAACCGCCATATAAGTTCTTGACAAATTTACCATGGATTTCTTGATGTTTCATGCATTTCTTGATCAAGAGCACACATGCATCAAAAAAGGGCATGGGAAGAAAGTAAATAATTCATATTTTAAACTAATTTAGTAGATCATCTTTCAAAAGTCTTGTTCTTACGCTCACTGGGAACCTGTGATTCTTGTTGGATCGTATCAGATTTATACAGTGTACAGTCATGCACACCTGTTTTGATCTGGTCATAATTGTATAGTAATCTCCATGTAATATGTTTTCATTGAGATCTTCAATATTTCCTATACTTTTAACTTTTGTTGAAAGATCAGTTTTTCATCTATCAAGAGATGCCAAATGTAAGATATAGTTTGTGTTATTCACAATGTCTGTTTATTAGTTTTTTTCTTTTTCAATAATAATTGACTCAGATTTTTATTTTTCTCTGTTTCTTATGTTAGACTCGTAGTTTTATACAGTCAGTTCCACCTATAATGCGGTCGCGTAATAGAAAGTTCTGTGTAAACTGAAGTTTTTATTGATAACTTGAACTTCATAATATTAGTCCTTGCTAATTTAATTGCATATTAAAAACAGTAATTCTTGGATGAACCACTTATGCTAAAATTCAGTACAGTTATCAACAAAGAAAGTAAGTAGCAATATATCATCTATGTATACATCTTAAACACCACATTAGAGGAAGGATGAAAATTTATAAAACAAGTATCATGGCGAGCACAAAACAAGCAACAATTGACTCATTTTCCCAACATAACTTGTAAACAGCAAATCAAATGTAACAGGAAAAATTAAAATTTTCTGGCAGTAACTTTAATTTTTGCATTGAATTGCTAGCTATAGTAAGTGTTATTTACCTTCAGTTAATTAAAAAAATAATTTATGATTGACTAGTTTTAACCTGACGTAATGCAAAATGCTGAATTTTCGATCTATCACATTATAATGAAGTTTACCTGTATTGAATGTTTTTAACTCTCGCTTGAACTTTGCTTTTTACGGGTTTGATTGTATTATCAAATGTGGATGTTTCATTTTAACTTTATGCCACAATAATTTATTAGTGCTATGTTTTCTTCCTTTTTTATTTAGTATTTAATGTGTTGATTTAGTTTTTTTTACTACCCACTAGGGGCTGCCTGCACCTCAAGGCTCGCTACGCTCGTTTTCAGAGTAGCGCTGGGGCCCTTCAGCCCGATCTCCAAGTATATCACATGAAATAAAAACTGGAAAATTCATATAAATTTCAATTTGTATTGCATGTCTAAGCAAATAAGGCTTATTATTCCGAAATTTCAGAGTTTTTTTTACTGTTGTTAATTTTTGGAAGGTCGGACTGTTGTAGTTTGAACTTATAGCACTTACTAAGTTTATCACTAAGGAAAACAAAAGCGGTCCAAAAAGCATTTCCGTGAACCGTAAACCATTATGCTAAATCGTTAAGGTGGATGTCAAGTAATTTTGCTTCCTATACTTCCAATGGAAAAACTTTTGTACACATTTCCTTCACAATTATTGTGTTCCCAAGGATGAAAATTTGAACATCGATTAAAATAACTTCATATTATAACTTGGAATACTTAATATTTTCTAAAACATAACCATAATTATATAAAAAATCAATAACTTTTCCTCTGGTGATGTTGGAACCAGAAAAAAGATGGCGCGACTTGTACTTTGATGACGTCAGTAGACAAACAAATGTTGGATTACATAATTACGGTTATGTTTTAGAAAATATTAAGTATTCCAAGTTATAAAATGAAGCTCTTTTAATCGATGTTCAAATTTTTATTCTTGGGAACACATAATTGTCTAGAAAAAAGATGGTGTGACCTGTACTTTGATGACGTCAGTAGACAAACAAATGCTGGATTGCATAATTATGTTTATGTTTTAGAAAATATTAAGTATTCCAAGTTATAAAATAAAGCTATTTTAATCGATGTTCAAATTTTCATCCTTGGGAACACAATAATTGTCCAGAAAAAAGATGGCATGACCTGTACTTCGATGACGCCAGTAGACAAACAAATGTTGGATTGCATAATTATGGTTATGTTTTAGAAAATATTAAGTATTCCAAGTTATAGAATGAAGCTATTTTAATCGATGTTCAAATTTTCATCCTTGGGAACGCATTAATTGTCCAGAAAAAAGATGGCACGACCTGTACTTCGATGACGCCAGTAGACAAACAAATGTTGGATTGCATAATTATGGTTATGTTTTAGAAAATATTAAGTATTCCAAGTTATAAAATGAAGCTATTTTAATCGATGTTCAAATTTTCATTCTTGGGAACTCATTAGTTGTGAAGAAAATGTGTAGAGAAGTTTTTCCATTGGAAGTATAGGAAGCAAAATTACTTGACGTCCACCTTAAACAACTGAGATAGCTTTACCAACAAAACATAGGCATAACAAATTCTCTGCGCCACCATGGCAGCAGGTCATGGTACCAGAACGTTCTTCTGTGGTTATCATGAAGGCAGACAAGCAGTTCGTTTCTTTCCTTTGCGTCTTTAGAAAATGCTTAAAAATCAGAAAATGACTTTTTCTTAAAAAAAAATTTCTAAAAAAAGGGACGATAGTTGTAAGTTTATGCTGTAAAAATTGCAATGCATTATGATTTATAGTTTGCCATATATCCGTTTTTTTAAATGGATCCCATCGCAAAATAGAGAATTTTGTTAAATTTAGAAATTTAGTTTCTTGTAAACTAAATTGAAATTCTAAAAAAGGGCGACAAGGTGCAAAAATTCGGTCATGGCACTACATGCCTACAAAGTTTCATGGTTCTGTTTCTGTTAGTGTGTCCGGAATGCGACCTGATAGCACTTTTTGCTTACCTTAACTTTGAAATACAATAGCTCTTGAAGTATAGCTAGAATTGAGAAACGGTTATTTCAGTGTATTCTCCAAACAATTCTCTACAAACGATGTACATTTCATATTTTTGTGTTCAATACGTTTTGCGCTGCGAGGTAGGAAAGCAAGAGTGTCGCAAAATTTCTAAAACAGCGGCGGCGGCAGCAGCAGTTACTTTTTTTTAGAATAGAGAGATTTAAGAGAGTGATTGTTATTTATGGATTTTCATATACGTACTTAAAATGTATGAGATTATTGCTTTATTTAAAATTATGGTATCTTTAATATTCTTACATGTAATTCATTTAATAATAGTGTTTGTAATTTTTTTTTATAGATTTTTTGTAATGTCTACGGTAGTTGATAAAGTAATGTTATTCTTTGGTGGCATTTATATGTAATCCTGTGTAAACTTCTACAGCATTTATATTTATCCATTCTGTCATTTCTGTTTTGAGATGTTTTGTATTGTATTTTATGAGCTCTTTAATTCTTGTGTTCAAAATGATTGGACCACTGGCATTGCTTAGTTGGCTTATCACCAACCTCATGTCTGTATGATAGACAACTGTTGTGAGTTCTAATCCCATTGTTGACTATCCAGTTCATGGTTTTTCTAGGATTTTCTTTTAGTGTGGCATGAATGTGCGGATGGATTCCCAAAAATTGGCCTTGGACATATGAGCTGTTTATGGTGGTTGCTCCTGAGATTTGCTGAGATTATGTGGCTAGTCCAGATTTGGATTAGCCCCCTAATCGGGTGCTTCTTGGCTTAGAAATCCATCTTGGAGGCTATCACTCTACACTGGCTGTTCAGGCATGAGTATTTTCTGTGGATTTAAATATTCCACTGCACTTTTTTTATTATTTGGATCGTTTCTTGATATCGATGCAAAACTGAAGATAATTTTTTTGGAAATTGTGTGTGATTTGTTCTGCAGAAAAATCCTTGCTTAGAACCTGGGCTATGAATGGAAAGATAATTTTTTTGGAAATTGTGTGTGATTTGTTCTGCAGAAAAATCCTTGCTTAGAACCTGGGCTATGAATGGAAAAAGGCCATGAATGGTGGAATTAAGGAACATATGAATAGCATACCTGCCAATTCTCCTGCTTTAGGTGATGTGGTGTCTGTATGTTGAAATTTCTTTGTGCAAACTTGGAGAGTAACTGGTATTTTTAATTTTCTCAGTTTTTTTTTTGCTGGCGTGTGTATACATGTATATTCATGGATGAAAGTTTTCCACCCTGGGGAACAAAATTCCTGAAGACGTAAGTGAGAAGGAGCAAAATTTCTCTGTATACATATATAATCCAAATTCATTTTCTTGCAATGTTCCCTTTGTCCTCCATTTTTTGTTAAATATTTTATTCCATAATTGTTTGCATTTCATCTTGTAAAAGGAGGCAAAAGTTATTCTGTAGTTGCAATTCAATTTATGTTGATTGTTCCCTCTATCCTGTATTGTTAAATATCATTTCTTTTTTCATAAATATGTACATTTCAGCTTGAAAAAACAAGCAAACATTTTGAAAAATGGGAATGAAGTTAGAAATTTTATTTAGAGTTGATGCGGGGTGGGCAAAGGTATTCATCCTTTCCAAGTACACCATGTTATCAAGAGTAGTGAAAACCTTGATATCATACTATCGTGGTCATCAGGTTGAAAGTTCTTTTTGCATGATGTATGAAATTATAGACAGGAAGAATGAACATCAAAACCTATTTGGTTACAGGAACTATGAATTACAAACTTTAAGTACAGGGTAAGCTTGCACTTTAATTTTTCAGTAAAAAGAATATTTGGGAGAAGCAGTTGATGTGAACTTTTGCAAAACTTTTAATTGCATTAAAAAAACAACAATGCAAGAAATGGAAAAGCAAAGATAGCAGCAGAAAGAAAAATTTAGCAGTGGATGCTCTTCAGCTGCAGAGTCAACATAAGACAGATATGGCTGTGAAGCTTGTCGAGAAGAAAGCAAAGCTTCCTTACAAGAGAGGAGTAGAACTGGTGTGCTTGCAAGTATAACAAAAATGAGTAAAGTGCTCTTGATGCAGTCTCTTGATAATTGTATACCTCCCATCCTATCAGCTTTCTTACATTCATACCTATTCCAAGATATCATTTAATAATAATCAGTGAATTTTATGTGCGACTAATATTGTGATTCATGGGACATACTCAGAAAAGTTTATTTTATTTCTACAAAATTTAATATAATAAAAGATTGTTGCTAAGCCAATGAAAACTGTTTGAACTATTTCCTGTATTACAAAACAGATATGTGATATATATTTTTAATTCCTGCCATTTTCTAGAATTACTTAAATACACAAAACTATTGTTATCCCAAACTTTCTACCTTAAGATTTAAGAAATCACATGTAACTTAGAAATCTCATTTTGGATCATGTTACATTTTACTTTGTTATGAATTCAGTAAGAATACAGTGATGTGCTGTAGTTTAATATTTACATAGATAAATTATAACTCTTGTTTAATATTTACATACATAAATCATCTTTCTTATGCTAGCTTAAATATGTAGGTGTTGTGTTCATAATTTTTGCAGCATGTTCTGATATTCCACTCAAGTTAAAAGTTATGCTTTTTTATTTTCTTGGTTAGTCATGTATGGCTGTTGTTTCACAAAGAAAATAAAAAAATAAAAAAAATAACTGGTCTGTTTTATTTATTCATTTCAGCTCTTTGTTGTCCCTTTTCTGTTTTATCATATGTGTGAGTAAATGCTCATTTTTTGACTGCTTTCCAGATTCTGTAAACTTCATAGAAGTATGAAGCTTTTGAAATGTAGTTGTCTCTGATGTACTTAAGTGATTGAAATGCTCATTTTCACTTTCCTTTACTCGTCAAAATTATTTTTGATTTTATTATGATGAAAATTTGTAGGCCCAGGAAGATGCTGAAATGCTTCGATCCTTAGTTGTACCATTGGAGGAAGAAATAAAAGCACTGAAAGATAAGCTTCGTTCCACAGATGAGCAGCTACGAATGTATGAAACAGCATTTTCAGGTCTGGTCAAGGGACTGGGATCAGATTCACTCTCTGAAATAATGAAAGGAAAGAGTCCTTCAGAAGTTGTTGAACATCTTGATGAAAAGGTAAAGATCAGTTTTCACTGTCCTTGTAATTGTAATTTCTTAGTCCATTAACTAAATATTCTGAGTGTTTTCTTCATAAGCATTTCCCTATATTTCTCTTTCTTGATGTAACAGACTACCTATAGCTTTTGTCTTATAAGATTTGGGCTCCTTTGCACTGCATAGATTTTGTGCCATGCTGTGTTTACACAGTATATATGGACATAAAATCATTCAAGACCAAATAACAGTAATTGTTATGACTCCATGTACTTATGTTAGATCTGATACCCACTATTTCTGCAAAAAGTGCTAATAATAAAAAGCAAAGCCCACAATTAAGGCTTTATTAAAGAATGTTTTTAAAAGAAACTTCTATAAAACACACTTCATAAAATTGTAAACAGAAGTATGCTGAAAAGCTTTAATTGTAAAGTACAGTGAGCACTTAAACAGGAATCTTATGATTTTAAAAGACATTAACCTTCAGGAAGTTCTTGAACTGCAAGTGGATATCTACAATTATAGCTGAAAACAGTACCACTGTGTAATGTAAATGCTTTCAATGTTAATTGTTTCATTGTAGAAATAATTGTCAATGACAAAGTTTAGTGAAATATTTAAAAGTTACCATGTCCTGCAGCTAGCAATTGTAACAAAGGAAAAAGGGATGGTACTAAAAATTCAGAAAAAGATTTGATCACTTGGATTGAGGATATCACTCAGTGGCACATTCACCATAGCCTTATTCATACCTAAATATCTAGTAACATCTCCAGGTTCCTGGAAAAGTGGCATAATACACCAGTGATTGTCATGTACACATGAAATGAAATCATCAACTACTGCACTCACAGTGTTCTGAGATTGCCATTTCTCACTCACAGTGATCTGGTTTAAATCATCAACTACTGCACTCACAGTGTTCTGAGATTGCCATTTCTCACTCACAGTGATCTGGTTTATATTTTAGGGAAGAGTTTGAACCATAAAAATGTCTTCCTCATTTGCTAACCAACATTGATTCAACTGAATTGCAACCACAGTTTGTACAAGTAATTACACTTGTTGTCTCTCTTGAAGGAACTCCTGAGCTACCTCATCATTTAAAAATAGTTGTATTCTACTTTTTTAATATTGTAGGTATGATATCAACAAATACTTTTGCATCACTGGTAGGATAAAATCTCTTCCTCTTTTTTTTTTTTTTTTTCCAGTTTTAAGTTATTTGATAATACTTGCACAGGCTATCAGTCCCATTACAAGTACTTTGTTATCATGACAGTAGCTGAGAAAATCCATTTTTGTGTGACATTCTCTAAAATGTAAGATTGAAACATACATTTTGTGCCCGTTTTTAAAATGGGAAGCTACTCCATCTGACATGTAAAGTTTTGCATTAAAATTTTTACCGGTTCCATATATATCATTTTGTTCCACATCTGGTGTGCAGATGGTGTGCATACTGTTATGAACTGCATCATCATACACTGTGGTAAAACTCTTAGTTTGTCCAGAGTTAGATGCCAAATTTTGTTCATTTTACCAGTAGTAGCTGGGAACTTAATTTGGTAAACAATCGACAATTTTTTAGTAAAATCAAAATGGAGAGCTAATGTACTTGCTGCAGCAGCAATAATGCTGCTGTTGTATTATTACTGAAGCTATGCCTTGTCTTTGGGTCATTCCATGTCAAATCAACCAGGTTCACAACCTGACCATTTGTGATTTTTATGAAACTTGGTATATTTAACTGTAGTGTACATCAATATAAACAAACATGATTTTTTTTCAGAATTTTTAATGCATCCGTTTTTTAGTTACTGAATTTTAAAATTTCAAAAGACCCATTAAATTTCATCTGCTGAGTGAACTTGAACTGCCAATTACTCTGGTTCTAGTAGGGCAAGGCTCATGAATTATGGCTCATTTTAAATATCTTTAGTTGGGCTTTCATTTGATATGCCACATAACACTATTAAATTTTTTTTTAATTTCAAGGTCATTCAAAGAAAATTAAATATTAAAAAACAAATGTCTTTAAAAATAATCTGAAAAAAATATATGTTTAACGCACATTATTTTTCTACATATCCCGAAAGTTTCATAATGGGATCTCAATGGGATCACTATAAAAAAATAAATAACATAGAACAATGCAACTGAAATGTGCCAGACGTACTTACCGGTTCCACCCCTGACTGGCAGGGCATTCTTCATTTAATAAAAACAGCCCACAATTAAGGCTTTATTAAAGAATATTTTAAAAAGAAACTTCTATAAAACACACTTCATAATTGTAAACAGAAGAAGTATGCTGAAAAGCCTTAATTGTAAAGTACAGTGAGCACCAGGGCACGAAAAACCTCGGAAATTTTACCCGTCCTCAAGGACGGTCTGTCTAAAAATGTACCAGTCCTCCTTTGAAAAGTAACCCGACAGACTCGTATAAATACCATAACTATGTAGAATTTAAATATTGTCATTCTTTTTCAGTTAAATCCATTCAATAGTGGTTTAACTGTTGTAACTTTACATGTTGTAATTCCTTTGTGTGAAATGCAATTTCTCAGTTGGAAGTTATTAGTATTTCTGCGAACAAATACCTCGGTAATCAAATGTAATTCAAGGAAAAACTTTTCACGTACCTCTCAGTTGTAAGTGGTCAATGTTCAAATCTTTGTATGGCTGGTTTTCATCAGGCTCTTGAGTTTAGACTTTCAAGAATTTAATCGGCACATTTTCTTCATGGTTCCCAAAATAGGATAGACAAATTAATTTATTTGATGAATTTGTCTATCCAATTTCGGGACCCATGAAGAAAATGTGCCGATTAAATTCTTAAAAGTCTAAACTCAAGAGCCTGATGAGAACATTGATACAAAGATTCGAACATCGACCACTTACAACTGAGAGGTACGTGAAAAGTTTTTCCTTGAAGTACATTTCATTACCGAGGTATTTGTTCGCAGTAAATACTAATTATTTCCAACTGAGAAATTGCATTTCACACAAAGGAACTATAACATGTAAAAGTTCCAACAGTTAAACCACTATTGAATGGATTTAACTGAAAAAGAATAGCGTATATAAAACATGTTTTTTAATCTCGATACATCGAGAAATAGGTGCATGTTAAATATCGTCATTTTACTGCATTTTTTTTTATGTACATACAGAAAATAAATACATTTCTGCTTCCATAGCAAAAAGCTTGTTACACGGAATCCAGAATTTTCAACTGCAAAATGACAAAAGATGAGAGATAGAATAGTGCACGTGTGGCATTAGGTACGATCGTCGTCAAGAGACCAGGAAACATGCGGAAAATGGTAATGAACAGAAAGCGAATATTATGGTGGGCATCACACGTGCGAGATGTCAAGGTCATACATGAAGGGAAGAAGCAACCGTTGTTGAGTTGCATTGGTTAATACTGGGTCACTTCAGTATATTGACTTAGTACGTTAAAATTTTGGAAGGGAGGGTGTCGCCGCGGAACTATTTTGCCAAAACAGAATTTTGTAAAACTGTGGCACTTGGCATGCACAAATTTTAAATTTGCAAAAAAAAAAAAAAAAAAAACAAATAGAAAAAAAATGTAAAATAAAAATGTCCTAAACACTATCATACTGCAAGCTTGCGGAAAAAAAAAGCCGTCCGTGCTGAAGTCGTGGTCAGGAAATTAATCATCCGCAATGAATTCTTGACCGCCGTGGACAGGCGGTTTTGCGTGCCCTGGTGGGCACTTAAACAGAAATCTTATGATTTACAGAACATGTATTTGTCATACATGTTCATCCAAACATTGTGAATGTTAAACAATGAAAATAAGAATCTAAGTCATTTGAAACTGTGTTCCAGTCTAATTCAATTCATAATTCTGTATAACGTTCGATGTGCATATTTACACTTACAAAATAATTTTATCTTCTATATGTACAATGCTGTTTTCCTTTCTTATAAATTTTGCCACACTCATATGCCAGTGCATGATTTGCCTTCTTTGTCTGTGTAATTGCTAAATTATATACTCTTCCAGTAGCTGTCGTTGGATCAACTTTTAACAAAACATCAGATTTATGAACCAATACAGGGTCGGAGTTGTCCTGAAATTCCTGAAGTTCCTGATTTTTTTTTTTTTTTTGTCCTGAAATGTCCTTATTTTTATTCTATATCCTGAAAATTTGAGTGTAATCCTGAAATTTTAAGAATAAATGGTAAACTATATTTTAAGAATAAATGGTAACTGTTTCATCATCTAGCTTTTACATGTACCTCGTAAATAAAAAAAAAACAGAACGAGAGAAACAAGAGAGAGAGTGTGTACCCTTTTGTTGTACATCATCGCCAAAGAACTCTCACTCATGAAATTTGCGATGTACGCGAATGTGTTCCTGTGTTTGTGAGATCGTTCGAGAATCGAAGCTGCCGTCAAGCTGCTTCTTACGGAGGATGCGCAGAGATGCCAACCATTACAGAATCTTCATAATTATTACGGGTTTCACTCGGATTTACGGATGAAGAACGAAAAATTACTGATATTCAGATTTTCGCTGTTATTAAGAAAGTTTTACTGGTTTTGTAATTATTCAATGTAAAAGCCTCTGAACAAAGTTTGTAACACAGCTGTTTGTTTTTCTATTTTTTTTTTTCTGAGGAGGAGGAATTTGTTTTGCTTGTTTGAAAGAGAGCAAAGAAAAAAAAAAGAAAAAAAAAAGCACGGCGCCAGGCGGGGATCACGTCGGCCCGGTGTGCTTCTTTCTCAGGATTACGTTAGCCCGAAGCCTCCGAATAAAGTTCGTGATGTAGCTCTTTGTTTCTTTTTTTCTTTTTTTTTTTTTTCTGAGGAGAAAAAAAAAAAGCTTGAGCTTTGGCTTCTTGCTCATTAGAACTGTCAGAAAGTGAAGTGGAATGTTCAGCAGCTTCAGAGTTAAATTTCTGGATTGCTTTACACCATCTGTCACAGACCGTGTTTCCAGTTTTGAGGATATTGTTCTGTGACAATAGATTTTTGGAAACTCGTCTCAGATTTTTTTTTGTTATGTTTATGGTTTGGCTTCCCTAAGGGGGTTGCAGTAGTAAACTGCACTACAAACTTTTGATGTGGTTGGCCTGCTGACATCCATCTTTAAATTTCCTTTTACTTTAAAATCTGAAATAAACACAATTTGTTACCCTATGGATATATATTAACTTTTTAACTAATTATAATGTAATTCATTAACATTTACAGTGTTTGTAAGAGCAGGGATAACATTTTAGACCGACCAAATAAACAGCCCTTCAGTCACTAATGGCACATTTCAGTTGCATTGTTCTATGTTATTTATTTTTTTATAGTGATCCCATTGAGATCATATTATGAAACTTTTGAGATATGTAGAAAAATAATGTATGTTAAACATGTATTTTTTTTTCAAATTTTTTTAAAAACACTTGTTTTTTTATTTTTAAATTTAAAATCTTTTTTGAATGACCTTGAAATTAAAGAAAATTCATAGTGTCATGTGGCATATCAAATGAAAGCCCAACTAAAGATCTTTAAAATTAACCATAATTCATGAGCCTAGCTCTACTAGAACCAGAGTAATTGGCAGTTCAAATTTGCTCAGCCGATGAAATTTCATGGGTTTTTTGAAATTTTAAAATTCATAACTAAAAAGTGAAGGCATTAAAAATTCTGAAAAAAAAAATCATGTTTGTTTATATTGATGAGCACTGCAAATATACCAAGTTTCATGAAAATCAAAAATGGTTGGGTTGAAAATGATATTTTTGTTGGTTGATTTGACGTGGAATGACCCCTTTGTATCTTATAAATGCAGCTAGAAGAAACTCATTTCCAGGTCCAAATTTTTACATCTGATGCAAACTATTCCTGTTAACTTTCTTCCTTGTCAAATCACCATTCTCCCACAGAGCAAATTTAACTTCTGTTCTGTTTGTTGCTGGTCCAAAATTTTGAATGTCACACCATCTGTTCCAGGACAGTCCCTACATTGCTACAACCAACAGTTCTCATGATCATAATAGGGACAGAACAAACGTAAGTTCTCATCTTCTATTTTCTTCCTTGTGAGACCATTCAATGTGTTGCAGGTCAGTTTCAAATTGCTACAGTAGCCATTTGTGCATACTTCTTTTACTTGATGACACTATCCGTTTTGGGAGCAAAGAGCAAAATTTGGAGTGTCCAGTTTTTACCAATATTAAGGTTTTCTTTCTTCATGTGGACATACGATTCCCTTACTGACAATGCCATACACCACTTGATTTTCACTGTTTTTTTGCGATTTATATTAATCATTATTACATCTTTCTTATTAGGACTTTTCCTAGAACAGATCTTCTCATCATTAAGAAGGTATAATAGAGCAATTTTGATCACATTAGTTGTTACAGGATGCCATGCATGTGGATTTAGTTTACCCCAGACTCCTTTTTCTTTCATACCTGTTAGACATCAGTTCAAGCAATTACATAGTAATGTACTTGCTCATTAATTGTAATTTGTTGCCCTCTTGGAACAACTAATAGGTATTAGAATAAGAAGCTGGACTTTTTTTCATAATTGATAGATGCACTTTCTGTGCTCATATCAGTAAAACTTAGAACAGGAATTTCAAGAATGTTTTAGCATGAAGAACAGAGTACATTTTGCCAAGAAACCTTGGTTAGCTAATCTCATTTACAACTGTTATCTCTGTTTTGGGGATGTTCCTCATTAAACAGCTGTACACTAAAAACTTGCTCAAGGGTTTGTATCATTGCTTTCTTTTTCATTCTGCATAACATTCTCTTCTTCCCAGTCTAATCTTGTGTGAGTGTTTTTATGAAAGCTTACTCCATATTCACAACTGCTAGGTTATATTTATCACAAGAATATACAGGGTGTTTCATAAAGAATGTCCCGATTTGAAAAGCGGATATCTCGGCAACCACGAACCACCTATGAATGCGACTCGTATCACGTCTATAGGCGTGGCCGAGAGTTTATGACTAACGCGAGATGGCAGCACGAGCGTCCAAACAGCCGCTATGTTTAGTGAGTGAGAAGATGGCGTCGAGACAACAGAAGGCGTTTTGTGTGCTCGAATTTAGCAGGACCAAGCCCGTGATTACGGTGCAGCGTGCGTTTAAACGGCGTTATGGCAGTGCTCCACCATTGGGCAAAAACATTCATCGTTGGTGTCGACAATTTGAAGAAACAGGGTGTTTATTTAAGGGAAAGAGACATGGACGACCAACCACCTCAGCGATGAATGTGCAACGAATTCACGAGGCGTTTCAGTGAAGCTCACGGAAGTCTACTCGTCGTGCGAGCCGCAAACTTTCCACCCCTCATGTGACTGTTTGGCATGTTTTACGATGACGTTTGCTGCTGAAGCCGTACAGATTGCAACTGGTGCAAGCTCTTCGTGGAGGTGACAAAACACAACGAAAAGATTTTTGTGCAACTCTGTTAGAGGACATGGTGGATGATACCGTCGTACAAAGGTTGATTTTTAGCGATGAAGCAACCTTTCATGTAAGCGGGAAAGTTTCGTGCCACAATCTTCGCATACGGGGACTGGAGAATCCGCATGAAACTTTCCAACATGAACGTGTTTCACCAAAAACTGAATGTTTTTTGCACGGTTTCTGTTAGAAAGGTTTATGGCCCTTTCTTTTTGCGGCCAACACGGTTATGGACAACTCCTATCTTGCAATGCTGAAGGACTGGCTACTTCCACAGCTGCAAGACGACTCTGAAGATTACATTGCCTCAGCATTGGATTGGATGCAGGGGACCCCATGACTTGGCACTACACGCTTGGCCTCCGACATCTCCACATATTACACCATGTGACTCTTTTTTATGGGGATATGTAAAGACCGTGTTTATGTTCCCCTTTACCCGCCGACTTGGATGAGCTCCGAACGAAAATCACGGCCGCAGTAAATTCTGTGACTGAAGACACTCTCCGACGCGTTGGGATGAATTCAGCTATCGGCTTGATGTTGTCTGTGCAGCAGGTGGAGGGCACATTGAGCATTTGTAATTCTGGTGAGTGAAACTGTAGACCTTCCTTCATACTTGTCTCTTTGTTTTGTAACTAACCCACATATGCCTTATTAAATATACTACTTTGAAATCGGGTCATTCTTTTTGAAATACCCTGTATTGTAAGACAAGTCTTAGGGATATGTTTACACCTTATGGTTACAAGATTAATGTTATATATGAGATAATTACATGAATTACATTCATAGCACTTAGGATCAAAGGTTTCAGTGCTTACCTGTAGTAATCTTAAATACCGTTAACACAATTGATTAGGTGTAGTTTTTCCTGGGGAGATGTGTCTTTGACTGTGCACAGAAAATTTTACTTATACATATTATTAACTATTATGGTACTATTTTATTTTGTAAAGAAACTAATTACAATTTGCGGTTTTTTTAGAATATTTCATTTAGCTTATATAAAATGCATAATAATATTACACATTAAGAAAGTATGGAAAATAAAAGACAGGAAAGTGTACCTTGGGCCCATGCGCGCTGTCTTACCACTTTTTAGCATTCGATAAGGATCAATCCTGTAGTTTTTGAAAAAAAAATTGGGTACAAATTGATGCTAACAGGAGAGAAAACATCTCTGGGTTGAGTTTCTCAACTTATTGAGATCTTTCAGTCGCTACAGCATCATCAGAACAGTAATATTGGGTGCTGTTATTCGCAGCAGTCATGTGCGATGTCTTACACAAAAGGTTTTCCTCCGTAAAACGTGGTCACTTCTGCCTTTTTGTGATATTTGTGATTCATAACTGCAGTGATCTTTCACTTGCACCAATTGTGCCCAACTGAACCAATCACTGGGGTCTGATAGAAACTATGCCAAATTGAGTGTTTTCTTGACATTTTGCACCAATTTCCTTTTCGGATTTCTTCCAGTTAGCGAAAACAGGTAATAATTTAGGTCTTTTGTAAAAGTGAAGTGTTATGAAGTGAACTTTCGAAAAGCGGGGATACCTGTATCATGAGAAATGGTTTAAATTTTACATCAATGTTCTGATTTTTTAACAGACAGCACAACAATGCATCATCCTTCGCGATATATTGTGAAGTACAGTATCGATGTCACTACGACAACATCGCGGACATCACAGCTTCGTGTGTGATGAAAATCCATCACGAAGAAAACACGATGTTCAAACCTTATCAGGCCGCCATGCTTCAATGATGTTACAAATTGGCGAATTTTTACTGCCATTTGCCAGCAGCAACAATGTTCAAACCAGTTTGGATCAGTATAATTCCAAAACTGTAAATCGTTCACTAGTGAGGACAAAGGCTGCATGTTTCTACGTCATGACTGCAATCACTGGGATCTTTAAAATTTATGGCAATTTAGGAAGTAGCTGGCAGGTTTGTTTTTTTTTCTTGTTTTTAGAAAACAGTATAAAGAGATGTATGAGTATTTAAAATTATGCCTATGTACAATTTTCCAAATGTCAGTCAGTGCACTTCCCCCTTTTGGAGACATAAAAATTGGTACACATATACAGGGCTGCCAGACCTGCATCAATTGCACCATTCTGCTAAAAAAATCGAAATTTTGACGAAATCTGTGCCACTTTTGCGCCAAAAGTTAAAATTTACTGGTCATCGATATTTTAGCGTAATATTACAACATTCGAAATCGATTCAGCGGTTAATTTGTACGTGAGATTCTCCCGCGGATTCGCAGTCTCCTTCTTCTTCTTTTTTTTTTTTTTTTGTCATTTTCGAGATCGATGTAATAGTGAAGAAATTTTTGGGGTATTAGTTAGGGGGAAGGGGTCGTATTTCGTCTGGGAACGTTTTGTCCTTTTAAACGTTCAGAAACAGAAGTTAAACAGAATGCAGATTTTTCCCGTAATCATATTTTTTTCCTCTCGCGATGTTGCTTCTGTTCAGTATTGTTGTTAAATATAATTTCCTTACATAATTTCAGCTTTGAAATTGTAGGCAACTATTTCCAAAAACGGAAGTAAGCCCGCCCGAAAATTTCCCCGTAATCTTCGGCCATGAGATTCTTACGCTGATTCGAGGAATTCCGTCTTTTTTCTTATCATTTAGACCATTTACGAGATCGATGCACAACTGAACTGAAATTTTGGGAGGATTGGTGGTGGTGGGAGAGGGGATCGTTTTCTCAGTCGGAGGATGGAACTTCATCCTTCGAAACCGGAAAGTAGACGGAGGAAAGATTTCTCTCTTAATCATAATTTTTTTCTTGCGATGTTTCCTCTATTCAGTATTGTTAGATATCATTTTATTCCATAAATATTTGTATTTCAGCTTGAAAATGTTGGATAAATTTCCGAAAACGGAAGTCGGACAGAGCGAAGATTTCTTCCATAATTGTATCCCCCCTACCTGCAATGTTCCCACTCCTATGTAGTTATTAAATGTCATCACCTTCATAAATGTGTGTGCACTTTAGTTTGATAAGGGTGAGGAAATTTTCCAAAAACGGAAGTGACGAAGTTCGGAATTTGTAAGAATTGATTCATGATGTTAAAAAAGAAGTATTCATTCTCTGAAAATTACCCCATTTATCTAAAACAGTGAAAGCTCTGATATCAGAGTTCATGGTTCTCAGGCTGAAAGTTATTTTAAGCATGATGAATAAAATTGTCATCTGAGGGAATAACAAAAAAAAAAAAACAAAAAAAAAAACCACCCCCAAAAAAAGAAGAAAAAGTAACAAAGAAAAATGGTAGGGGAAAACTATCAGCAGAAAAAAAAAAAAGTAAACAGTGGATGCTGTTCAGTGGCAGAGTCAACAAAAAACAAATATGGTTGTGGAACTTGCTAAGAAGAAAGTAGGGTTTGCTCGCAGGAGGTAACCAGAGCTAATGTTCTAACAAGTACAAGAACAAAACCAATTTTTTAATTGTGAATACAGTGGTGTGATCTAGTTAAATATTTTCATAAATAAATTACACAGTGGCTGACCATGGGTGCTGAATGACCGTGATCAGTGGCATCTGACCAGGATTGTCCATGCTAACAGACAAGTGACACTAGCTCAAATAACATCCACTTTCAATGCAAGAGGTACCAGAGACATATCTATCAGGTCAGTGCAGCGTAATTTAGCATCCATGGGGCATAGAAGCAGAAGACCCACTACAGTGCCTTTTTTAACACCACAATATCAGACACAGTGCCTCACCTGGGCTCGTGAACATGGTAATTGGACCCTGGAAGACGCAACATGTTGTGTGGTCTGATGAGTCATGCTGCTAGTTGTTACAAGCTGATGGTAGAGTTCGGGTGTGGACAGACCCCATAAGGCCATGGACCCAAGCTGTCGACGAGGCACTGTGCAAGCTGGTGGTGGTTCCATATATGTGTGGAGTGTCTTAACGTGACACGGTTTGGGTCCTCTGGTCCTCGTAAACACGTCATTAACTGGCAATTGCTTTGTTGTTCTACTGGGTGACCATTTGTAGCCCTTCATGGACTTCATGTAACCTAACAGTGATGGGATTTTCCAGGTGGACAATACACCATGTTATTGGGCCCAAGTTTTCTGAAATTGGTTCGAGGAGCATTCTGGACAGTTTCGATGGATGGTGTAGCCACCACATTCGCCCAACATGAACCCAATAAAGCACTTATGGTATGTGGCAGAAAGGTTCATTCACACCCAAGATACTGCACCTACAAATACCAGGGGACTGTGGGCAGCTATTTAGCCGGCATGGCTCAACATCACTCCAGAAGTCTTCCGGCAACTTGTGGAATCAATGCCACGCCAAGTTGCTGCACTTTGCTGGGCTAGAGGAGGTCCTACACGATACTAGGTATGTATCGCATAACTTTTGGCATTTTAGTATATGTATACAGGGGTAGAAATTTCATGTCCGTCACTCGCCAAAATAAAATTATTCTCCAGTCCATATTCATCTTTCCCTCTCAATTCTTATCGTAATCATCCAGATCGATATGCTAGTTTTTACTTAGTTTAAGCAACTCAGTGAATCTGTTTTCTCATTTTATTTTGTTCTGCTGCTTAAACAAATATTACTGATGCATACCTGCCAACTACTACGGAATGTCCGTAGTTTCTACGGATTCAGTTGTTTGACTACGAAACTATGGAACTCACTGTCGAAACTACGGATTCTACAAATTTCCTTTTTTTCTTTTTCCCTTTTATTTTTTTTTATTTTTTTATTTTGCTATTACAAAATAACACGAAATACCGTCTGGGGACAGTATTTCGAGGTTTCAAAACTTTTGAAAATCGTAGTTAAACAGAGTAAAAGATTTTGCCGTAACCGTAATTTTTTCTCCCAATGTTGCATTTGTGTCCAATATTCTTGTTCAATGTCATTTTAAAAAGGTGTAAAACTCAAGAGAATTTCGGGATAGGGATCGTTTTCCATCAGCTGACAGCATTTCGTGTTTCAAAACTTCTGAAAACAGTAGTTAAACAGAGTAAAATTTTTTGCCGTAATCATAATTTTATTTTCTCCCGATGTTGTCTTTGTGTTCAGTAGTCTTGTTAAATATCATTTTATTGCATAAATGTTTATATTTCATTTTGAAACTGTAGGCGACAATTTACGAAAACGGAAGTTAGACGCCTCAAAAATTTCCTCGTTATCTTATTTCGCGAATTTGAGGAATTCCGCCTTTTTCGTTATTATTTTGGTCATTTGCGAGATCGATGTATAAGTGAACAGAAATGTTTGGGGAGTTGGTGGTGACAGGGGAGGGGGTGTTCGTCGGGGTACGGAATTCATTTTCACAAAACTTCTTTCGGAAACGGAAGGTCGACGGAGTTAAGATTTTTTCCGTAATCGTAATTTCTTTTTTCTTGCGATGAGAGAGGGAGGATATGATCGTGTCACTTCACGATAGTTTTCAAAAGGTCAAGAAATTATCATGCAGTGACACACAAAAAGCCGAGGTCTAAAATGTAAACAAACTCATGGGTAAAATGTAAACAAACTCATGGGAGAATTAACGGAAGTCCTGCCCTCCTTTTTACTGACCTGCGTGCAAGTTATGGGTCTGGTATAAGCTGACTCCCCAACTTTGAAAGCAAGATTTCTTCCAAAAACTTTCAACTCACATGCGAGTATATGTGGTACTTGTATGAATTATCCTGTATCACCGTTTCGTCATTAGCAAGGTGTAATGCAATACTCTAGAGCTGCAACAGGCATGATTAAATTTTGTGCTGTATGAAACTTCATTTGTGTCTGGAGATAAAAATATAGAAAAGTAACCTTTAAAAATGAACTTCTTTATTTAATGAGATAGTTTTTTTCTTACTCCTTTGGACTTCTGGGTCATTATGTGATCGACTTTTCTGTCAGAAATTCCGCTATCAACATTTGTGATGTGCAGATTATACGACAGTAATTTTTTTTTTTTTTTGTGAATTCCAGGTTCTGCAGATTATTTATGCACTGCTGCAAATATAATGCAATGAAAATTACCGGTAATTCAAGAATTTGCAAGCCTTTAGTAGTGGGGGGGGGATTGATTGAGTAACATTATTTTCCAGTTAGAAAAATTCTTTTTGCATTGGGAAGCTTCAAATGTATGAATGATGATTCTTGCATTATGTTTGTTTCCCAACACAACTTCACCGCTAGAGGGCATAAATGCAGGTCCTATCAAATTCGAAATACATATCAGATATTTAGAAGTGAACAATTTCATATATTTGCTTCTAAATATCCGATTGAATGAAAAGAATATTTTCTTTTCAATGCCATTTATAACAAAGACTAATTTAGGCAGTTTCTTTTTCAAGTAATGCATAGATTTACCACTTGTGGTTTTAAAGGTAAATTATGTTTTCCCCAGTATCTCTGCTTCTAAAAGCCCGATTTGAAAAATTCTTCCTGCATTAGACATAGCTCCTGATGTGAAATGTTTTGCATATAATTTCTCATTTTTGGTAAAGAACAGTTTGACCACCAGGAGGCGTAAGTGTATATTTCTGCTTCAGATGTATTTCCAACAATCTCTTGAGTTTCTGAAAACTCGATTGAAACAATTCTTTGAATCATGTACTGAAACCACTTACCTTGGAAAACCTCCCACCAGGGCGCATAGATGTATATCTTATTTTTGTCAATATCTCTGTTTCTAAGAGTCCAATCTGAAAAATTCTTTCTTTTTCGGAGAGCTTTTTTGGTGTAAAACATTTCTCATATAATTTCAAAATTTTCTTAATGCACACAAGTAAAGGATGTAAATTTATGTTTCATTTACACCAATATCTGCGAGACTAAAAAACCAACTGAAAAAAAAAAAATCTTTTCGCTCAGATACCGCTAACTATGAAAACTTCTTGTGTATATTTTCTTCCCAAAGTAATTTAAAATTTCACCACTAGGGGTCAAAATATTAAATCTGTTTTTCTCTGTATCTGTACTTCTGAAAGTCCGATTTAAAAAATTCTTTTAACATTGGATACCATTCACCTTGTGGAACACTGTAGGTTTGTATTTGAGGATGTTTGTAGTTCACAGTTCTAGTGTGTCAAATGTCCTTTTTTTAAAGGACTGCCCTTTAAAACTGTGACTACTGATAAAATCCTTTATTAGTCCTTTGTTTTCAGTACTGTCCTTTATTTTCAGTGAGTTGAGAACATTAACAATCTACAAAAATAGTAAGGGTAAGTAATAAAAAATGACTGTCTTATCCTCTTTTGTTTTTATGAAGGAAACACCTTAAAGGTTTGTTTTTTTTATGCGAAGAAAGGATGAGGAAATAATAAGGAAAGATTACTTGTGTTATGTTTTTCAAATTTAACCGATTTGAATATTATATTGTTCACTCATTTTTCATTCTGGTATGTCATAATGAACTCATTTTTATTTGGAAAAAAAAAAGTTGTGCATTAGAAAAGTTAAGTGTCTTGAACTTTTTTAAGGAAATATATTCAATTTGTATGTATTTTGTATACCTATGTTAACATATATTATATTATGTACAATCAATTAATTATAAATGTAGAAAATAAATTTTTGAAAATGTAAAGAAAAAAGGATTAAAACTTTGAGAGGAACAGAATGAATATAAGGGGTGAAGAGAAGGCCCATTTTGAAAAACAAAATTATATATATATATATATATATATACTTCTTTTTTTAACATGCTAAAAACAGATTTAAGCCGAAAACAGGCACCTTTAATCTGAAAACATAAGAGCTTCGCCCCAAACCCCCAATGGGGTTTCGCCCCTGTATTCTGCTAAGAGCCATCAGTACTTTTTTGATGTCTTTTTTTTTTTTTGACATTTGCAACTGGACACACTGCAGTTCTGCTGCCAGGAGGTATTTGTGTGTGTATTTCCATTTGCTGCTGTATCTCTGCTTCTAAAAACCCTATTGAAACTTCTTTTTTTAGGATGCCTTTTGTAAAAAAAAAGGAAAGAAAAAAATCATGCTTATGTTATCAGATTGTCCCTCTTTATGTGAACACCATATGTCTGCAACCATTAGTCTGATTTGAACATTCTTTTTTGCATTGGAAAGTTTGAAATGAGAGAATGGTGATCCTTGCATTCCAGTTTTTTCCCGATGCGCAACTTTGCTGCTAGAGGCGTAAATGCAGATAATATCGAATTTAAAATACACTTTATTGCATATATTTGCATTTAAATATCCAATTAAAAAAATTCTTTCTTCCTTTCGATGCCATTTTATAATGAAGACTATTTTAAGCACAGTTTCTTTTTCAAGTAATTCGTAGATTTCTCACTAGAGTGTGTAAAGGAAAATTGTGTTTTCCCTGATATCTCTGCTTCTAAAACTCTGATTTGAATTTTTTTTTCTGCATTGGAAATAGCTCCTCGTGAAAAATGTTTTGATTATAATTTCTAATTTTTGGTAAAGAATGGTTTGGCTACCAGGAGGCATAAGTGTCTATTTCTGCTTCTGATGTATTTGCAGCAAAATCTAAGCTTCTGAAAACTCAATTAAAAAAATTCTTTCATGGACCAATACCACTCACCTCGAAAACCTTCTAAGCATACCTCCTGTGCTTAAAATAGTGCACACTGTTCTTGCCAGTGAGCGTAAATGTATATCTTAATTTTGTCGATATATCTGTTTGTAAGAGTCCGATTTGAAAAATTTTTTCTTTGTTGCAGAGCGTTTCTGGTGTGAAATGTTTCTCATATAATTTCAAATTTTTGTGTACATTTTCTCCCTAAAAAAATTCACAGTTTTGCCACTAGGGTGCCAAGGTTTAATCTGTTTTTTAATATCTGTACTTCTAAATATCCAATTTAAAAAATTCTTTCAACACCGGAGGCCATTAACCTTGTGGAACAATTTAGGTTAGTATTTGAGGAGTTTTATGGTTCACAGTTCAGTCGCTAGGTAGTGTTTGTGTTCTTCTGTTTGCAGCTGTATCTGCGCTTCTAAAAACCATATAGAGCAATTTCTTTTTTACTGTATGCCATTTGCTACAGTAAAGATGTGGAATATTATCCTCTTTAAATATTGACCACATTTCCCACTGGGGGCCTAAAGGTAAATGTGTTTTCTCGTTATCTCTGCTTTCTAGGAGGTGTACCTGAACAGTTCTTTTTCCTTAGCTTAACTTTTGCCATGAAGAATACTTTTTTCCTATTTTCAAATTTTCTGTTATCCAAAATTCTTCTGCTAGAAGACATAGAGTTACATCATGTTTTCTTCTGTATTTCGTCTTTTAACTGTTCGATTTGAAAATCTCTTTGTCTCTGATACTTTCCTGCTGCTATGAGACACTTTTTGTGCGCCATTTGTTAATTTTTGCATCATAGCTTTTAGCCACTGGTGGAAGTAGCTGATGTTTTATAGGTAACTGTTTTTTTTATTTTTTTGTGACTTATTTTGACCTTTGCGAAATTTGCTAATGAATGCTTTATGTAAAAATTTGTCATAAAATCAGATCGCTTTCTAATATCAGAAATTTAAATCAAATTGTTTCTTAGTATTTTCTGAGCTAATTAATCACTTCCCATCTTCTATAATTAGTTTACTAATCATGCCCAGTTATATTGCCTTGATCACTGATGCATGCAACTGTAACACATAGTCCTTGGATTTAAAGTTTTCCTGTCATTCTTTTTTGTTTCATTTTGGAATTTTTTGTGCATGCTTCATTTGCTGGTGAGTACAAATTTAAAACATAGCTCGAGCATCAGTATTAGAAGCATATATTATGTAGAAAATTCCTTCCCTAAATAAATAAAAGCATATATTATGTAGAAAATTCCTTCCCTTAGTAAAGGGTGTTTTATTCGTTTCCGGCCTCTGATTTTCCCTTGTAGCTTGCAAACTAAGGGACATAATTCAGTGAAATTTGACATGGACTTACCTTGGTGTATGAGAAGCATGATCAGCAAACTGCAGAGGACAGTGAACAGACAATCGGCCTTCACTTCGCACACGTGCGACACACAGGCTAGAGAGTAGCGAGTGGCTGTGCTACTCTGTAGCCCGTGTGTCACGCCTGCTTGAAGTGAAGGTCGACGGTGTGTTCGCTGTCATCTGCAGTTGGTGTGACACATCTGACTGTGCTGTTGTTACGGGATCGTCATTGTGTGTTTGTGTAACAAGCAATTACAGTATGAACCAGTACACAGTGGAACAGTGCGTGTTCATTGTCCACGTGTACTGGAAAACTGCATCGATAAAGGAGTGCCAAAGACAATTTATTGCACAGTTTGGGGTTCAAAAACCACCGACAAAATCCTCCGTTCAGTATCTGGTGAAGAAACTGGACACTGCAGGAACATTGTTGGATGTCCACGAAGGAGGATATCCGAAACTGCCAGAAGCCACGGTGCAGGAAGTGGGAAACAGACCGCTGGCCTCCTCACAGAAGTTCTTGTGTAAACTGTCGCAGGAAATGGGAATTTCCAGAAGCACATGTCAACAAGCTGCATGCATATCGAATTACTGCTGTGCAAGAATTGAAACCTTCCAGCAAACAGAAGAGACTGAATTACTGTCATTGGTTCCAGCAGTTTGTCAGTGCACATCCAGGAATACTGGACTACACATGGTTCTCTGACGAGGCGTGGTTCCACCTAAGTGGGCATGTCAATTTCCAGAATAGCCATATTTGGGCTAGTGAGAATCCTAAGACCATGCATGAGAAACGTAGCTTCATGATGAAAAAATTGGGGTGTGGTGTGCTCTGTCATGGCGCCACATTATTAGCCCAATCTTCTTCCATACAACGGTGGATATCGCAGTAAGGTGTGTCATTTAGAGGGTTAAAAATTATTTTTCGCAAATTTTTTAATTAGGGTTCTAAAAATATGTTTTTTGATATCAGAAATTCAAATATGCTATTATTTTTTTTGGTTGGATAACATTTTGCTTGGTAAATCGGCACTTGAACAAAAGGCATATTCACTGCTATCGGAAAACAGCGCATAATGCTAAGAAACATTTATTTTCTGTTGTATAAAACATACAGTTGCCATAAAACATATCTTTCTAAGCAAAGAACAACAAAATGTAATAACACCACTTAAAAAATTAAGCGATAAGTTTCATTAAGTCTTGTTTTGATTCATTTGTAGACATCAACGATTCAAACACAATTCATTACTGACTTGCTAACTCTCATTAACTGACTTGCTTTTTGACCTCTTATATATTCCTCACGTTTCTTGGCTGTATATACTTTGCCTGCTGCCTCTTACTTGTTTGACAATTCTTTCTACTGACTGACCATGACAGGGCCACTTTGGAATTTGCGTAGGTTCATTAAGGAACTTCTTGACTTCTGATATCGACAGTTTGCATGTCAAAGGAGGTTCATATACATTTTCAGACCAGTCTATGAGTTCTAACTGGGAAGTAGCACCAGGATTAATAGAAGGAGTCTTTCTGGGACGTACAGAAAGATCTCCCAGGAAATCATCATTTCCACTCCTTAAGTCAACAATCTTTTGCACACCAGCTTTTCTCGCATTACTGTCACTGGAGCACAAGAGTGTCTGAATGATCATTTCACTGAATGCATGCCATGCTGAAAGCTGGATGATTGGCAAAAGAGCATCCACTACAGCTTTCTTTTGGAGTCTGAGGAGCTGGAGCTGGAACAACACATGGTGCGGGCCTTCCACCCAGGAGTGTTTTACTTTGATCTGGAACCAGCAGAAAAAGTGCACACCAACAATGTACTCTACTATCAGTCTTAAGTTCTGGAGGGTTTTGCCCTTAAAACCATGTTTTGATACCCATATACGGCAAATCCTGTTTGTAGTCATTAACCATGATGAGCGACTCACTGGACCAATTTCGTGAAGGGCTAGATCTTTTGGGAGTTCTCCTGTCCTTATGGCCTGTGAAATTCTGTACCCATATGCTTTATCTGTTGACAAATTATTAATAACACTGTGACTAAGAGAAATGAGAGGCTCTCTTATTGAGACTTTAGTGAATGAAGGATCAGTTTCCAGTTCTGTGGCATTGTCTAGCATCTTCCTACTTTTAGCAGTCCATTTGTTGTTTGATAAGGTCGTCCCATCTAGCGTCGTGATCAAGTGTCGCAGGGGCAGCTCATTCATCTGAAGAGAACATACTAAGCAGGTCAGTTTGCACCAAAGTTTAACCTCAACCAAGTGCATGATACCACCATTCCAACCAGTGTTTACATTAGTGGAATCATCCCCAATGGCCTGCAGCATTTTATCAATGCTCTCTTCTTCATGAAATCCACTTAACACAAACATTTGACGTGGACCAGGAACATCAAACAGAAGTCATGGCTCTTTCCACGTTTATAAGTGAGTCACAGAAAAATTCTCATTGGCCGCCAGCGGGAATCAAACCCAGAGTCTTAAAGTTACGCGCCGGACATGCTTCCACTGCACCACAGTGGGGGTGGGGGTCTAAAAAGCAATCTGCCATGTGGAGTATGTAACTGGAAGACCCTGGGTTCGATCCCCGGTGGCGGCCAATGAGAATTTTTCTGTGACTCACTTATAAACGTGGAAAGAGCGATAGCTTCTGTTTGGTGTTCCTGGTCCACGTCAAATGTTTGTATTAATTATTCATTTGCCTTCTAGTTATTTGTTCTGTTGCTGTTTACCATCTTTGGTGAATCCCCAGCATTGTGCGGGGCTCCAAGAAGCAATCTGCCATGTGGCTTGGCAGTTAGTGTATGTGAGTCTGGAGGAATTCGAGGCCGCTGTGGTGCAGTGAAAGCATGTCTGGCGCGTAACTGGAAGACCCTGAGTTTGATTCCCGGTGGTGGCCAATGAGAATTTTTCCGTGACTCACTTATAAACTTAGAAAGAGTGATGACTTCTGTTTGATGAAATCCACTAGGCTATCAAGAATAACTTCACAGGGTTCCCACGGTCCTTGAAAACTCCTTGAATTTAATTTTCCTTTTCAAGGGCCATTGAAAGTTCTTGAAAAGTACTTGATTCCCCCCCCCCATTCACCAAATTTCAGAATAGCTGCAGTTCGTTGAAGAGAAACTATTGCCAAAATGTCACAGGTGGCCGCACTGTGTTGTGGAACGCTCTCTTGGAATCAGGAGCACATAGCTGTAACATTTCCAGTTTTCATGTGGTTGTGATTCTGAACTACAACTAGCAAATGCAAGGGGAATTCTTCTGAATTACGATTTATAAGTGAACACAAGGGGGTTAAAGTGTAAGGTACTAGCATCTCAGACTGGGTTTGTGATCTGCTGAATGCTTGTAGCCCAGGAATCCAGTCTAAAGTTTCGGTTGTCCATCAGTGGTCTGTCCTTCTAGCAATATGTCCAGCTTATTGCCATTTTCAGGGATATATATATATAAATGTACATTATACATCTGTAGTTGCAGCTCTGTGCAAGAGCCAGTAGAATTCAAAAAGTAAGTAAAACCAAATATGCATTTTATAAGTCAAATCAAATGATGGATAAAAGATGAAATTTTGGCATAGGAACTGTACAATTGCAACTTAAAGATGCTTTTGGTAATACTAATGAAAATTAAGTTTCTGCTGTTAAGTGTTACTTTTTTTTCTGGTGTTTTCTTTGCATTTGTCTGCAACTGATGACCATATTCTATAGTGCCCAAGGGAATGTTGCTTTCAATTTCTTATATTTTATTCTTCACTTAGTTTGACTTTAATGAAAAATATTTTGCTTTTAACTGTTTTGTCAAATGTGTAACACATTGTGTCAGTGAGAAGGAAACCTGCAATCTTTTAGAACAATAATACCTCACCAAAGTATGTTCCTATGTTTAGATGTAACTATAATTTTAATTGAACCTTTTGACCGTTTGTTACAATTTATTTTAGTGTTTCATGAGGTTCTTATTGGGCACGAATATAGTCCTGGAAAAGTTTTTGATTTTTTTGGTAGAAAAAAAGTGGGAATTATGCTTCAGCAGGTATTTTAGTGTTTGAATCTCTCTGTGGAGTGAAGTGGTGTTACAGATACCTTCCACCTGGTTCACTGTGTACAGAATAGTGCTCTTCTGTCATGAGGCTGGGGAAACACCGATCTGAATTATCAGCCTACAGCATAACTTTAGTTGTGTCTTGACAGCCATCAAAGAAGATGCAGTCAATTTCAATTTTCTTACAAATTTCATCAAATTCTTGATCTAGGGATTTCATAAGATTTTCTTGGGCCCTCTTGACTTCATTGTGATCCACTACAAATGTCTTGTCTTGTTCAGTAACTAAGCCAGCATCCAGTGATGGAAAGTTTGCGCCAATTTCATTATCTTGCGCCAATTTTGCATTGCATATTCACTAAGCTGTTCTCTGAGATTCAGAGGTTAGCTCCAAAAAGAAATACAAACTTCCAGATATTTTTACTTATTGTTGTCGTATCAAACTTTGCCATTTACAGCGATCTTGACATACAACTCGTGCTTCACTGATATCCATTACACGCCGTACACAAGATCTTTTATACTTCATACTCATAATCTTTTTCTCATGCAGACACTCCTGAATCTGATCCACTCATGTCTTCCTTGGCCTTCCTCTGCCTTTCCTTCCTGCCACTTGGGCTGAAAAGATTTTCTTAGTAAGCATTTCATCACTCATTCTTTCAATATGGCCAAACCACCGAAGCATATTGGTCTCCACCTTACTAACAACATTTTGCTTTACATCACACAACTGCAATACATCTTCATTCCTTACACAATCAGATTGTGTCTTGCCACAAACCCCACGTAAGTAACGCATTTCTCCAGCACACAAACGACTCCTATGTTTCTTCTGCAGTACCCAGGTTTCACTGCCATACATCAGAGTAGGAACAATTACTGTTTCATACACAGCCATGCGGGACTCTTTAGAGAACCCATCATTCCTGTGAAAACCTCCCAGAGCAGCTATGACTTTCAAAGAAGAATTCACTCGCCTACTGATTTCACCATCCAACTTGTTCTCTCTGTCAAACATGCTTCCTAAATATGCAAACTCACTCACCTGGTCAATCACAGTGCCATTTATACTTACATTACATTCAGTGCTACCCATTCCTCTCTCAAATACCATAACTTTGGTTTTTCCCTTATTTATACTCAGTTTGAATTTCATGCAAACTTCGTGCATCCGAGTCAACATACTCTGCAACTCACTTTTGCTCTCTGCCAACAGGATAGTGTCATCAGCATACAGCAATCTGCACACACAGATATCACCAAGACATAAACCACTATTATCTATTTTGGCCTCACGCATGCATGCTTCCATAAATATATTAAACAGCCATGGTGACAATACACAACCTTGTCTAACTCCTGCACTAATGGAAAACCATTTTGATAAAACACCATTCACTCGTTCACAAGCTCTACTACCAGCATACATGGCTTTTACACTATTAAGTAGATTCCCAGTAACACCATATTCATTCAGTACCTTCCACAAAAGTGTCCTGTTGACTCGGTCGTAAGCTATCTCTAAATCTATGAAGGCAGCAAAAACTTTCTTACCAACAGCCAGATACTTTTCAATCATCATGTGTGAAGCAAAAATTTTGTTAGGGCAGCTTTTATCAGGCATAAAACCACTCTGAACATCCCAAACTTTCTCTGATGTAGGATCTCATACCTTTTTAATAATGACCTTACCAAGCACTTTCCCTGGCACACTCAGTAAGCTAATATCACGTTAGTTTTTGCGGTCAGTCTGATCACCTTTTCCCTTATACAAGTACACAATGATAGCATCCTTCCAACCCCAAGGGACGATTCCCAATTCCGAGCACAACTGGCAAATTTCAGTTAACTAATCAATTACAGAGTCACCCATATTTCAACATCTCAGCAGTTATGCCATCAACTCCCAGAGCTTTACACACTCCTTCTCTTGAGATCCCTCCTGTGCTTTCATCCCTCATCTTGCGCCAAAGTGCTACAAACTACGAAAAAAATTTATATTTGCGCCCAACTGCGCCGAAACGGCAATCCACAGCAAAAATCGCCGAGCGAAAAAATCTTTTCGCGGCATAAAATGCCGTTTTAAACTGTGAATCGAATGACGCTTTTTAAAGGTCTACACGTAATTTGGTTAAACGTATAACGACGCTTAATCAACGCGTACCCCCAATCCCAACATTACGGAATGTTTTTCACCTACCTTCTAATTCGTTGTTTTTGCGGCATAAATGACGAATAGGTTTCGCGATGTAGCTGGAGCTTATGGAGGAGGAGTTTTATTGTAATCACATGGTATGCAGAAGAAACGATGCTGTACATTATGAAATCCTGATGAAGATTGTTTACAGATGGTTTGGTGGTATTTCAGAGTGCTGTGCAATTAAAATTGTTTATATGTCGTTCCCTGCACTTTTGGGATGACACAGTTATTTCATTCCGGGCGATGTGCACGATTACGTAAATACAGCTTAAGGTCAGTCGTTAGCTATTTTGTTGATGCAGAGGATGACTGTATGTAAATGGCTCTCTTGTGGCAGGATGTTTCTAAAAGATTATAGCAGGGATGCCAACCTCTACGCATTTCTTTAGCTTTACTACGCACTACGCATCATATTCCTAATACTACGCACTACGCATCATATTCCTAATACTACGCGTTTGTTACTATGACGCCGCACCCCCCCACTAATTTTATTTAGCATAATTTTTGTGTTATTTGCGGACCCCCTTAGCGTTTGTCTTGGACCCAAGTGCTTCAGTGTATTCAGACAACTCAATAACAGGTTGCGTATAAGAATAGTCAAAAAGCGCAATGCAGAATCTCCAATGTTTTGCCAGCTATATTTCGGTATCTGGCCTGCGTCGTCTGCTACAACAAAGCAACTGCCGATAGGTGGCGCTTCGCCGCCGAGGCTGGAGATTCCACGCTGATCCTCGGCGATGTCACAACCCCACTCCCTACCTCGGACAAAATGACCAATCTTGGTGTAGATATGATAAAATAAAAAAAAAATTGTTTACTGCATTTTATTTCATAATTGCTCTGTATTGTTAAAAAATTCAAGGGTTGGCACAACCATTTTTCTCCAAAACTGTTAAAATCCGGAAAAAAAAAAAAAAAACAAGGCCAGAGGGAAATAAAGAAGGAAATCGCGCTTTACGTGCGGGTATTCTTTGTAATGGTTTTGTTTAAGTTGCGTCACTCGGCCGGCTTAAGCTGTTGAAAGCACATTGCAATGTCCGTAGTAGGTGAATGACTCAAGATAAGTACTGAAGTGAGGGATCCCCGCCCAGTACAAGCAGTGTGATATTTTTACATACTGGGAAACAAAATTGCGGATTATCTTTTTCCCAAATTTTCAGTTAAATGTACAGAACTGTTTACAGTTGCCGTCATTTATTAAAACAAAGTGACCCTGAAAATTTCACTTTGATAACTTAAAAACTTTTAAAGTTAGAAATGCAATTTTCTTATTAATCCCTTTTTCTCTAAGTGTCCAATTTTTTTTTGTGTGTATGTAATTTAAAAAGTTTTCACCGGATTTAGGCGAAATTTTCAGGGTAACTTTGTTTGACCAAGTTAGGACATCTATAAAAAAAATCAGCTTTTTAAAATGAAAATTTGGAAAATTAATTTTTTTACATTTTAATCCTCAGTTAAGCAAAGATGCAATACAACAACAGCAGGTGGCAAATGGGCTCAGAGTAAAAGGGGGAGAGAAATGAATGTTGCAAGCTCATAGTTCTCGGTCATCTGCGCTTTCCTGTGAAGTTGATCTTTCTTTCTTTGAACGTCTTAATAATAAAAAAGAAGAAAAGTGCGTAATTTTAAAAGTTTCCAATAGATTCAAGCGAAATTTGCAGGGTAATCTTATAAGACCAAGTTATGGCATCTGTCAAAAATTCAGCTCTATTAAGTGAAAATTTGGAACTTTTTTTTCTTTTTTTTTCTTTTTTCTTTTGCACTTTTATTCTTAGTTAGGGAAGGAGTAACTCAGCAGGTTGCCGTGAATGAAAGGGAAGACGTTACCGAAACCCACATAATAGATTATGGGAGTCTCGCCCACGCAATGCCCCCCGTGGGTCTCGGATGCGAGTGACAAATGGCACATGCCTGTTGGTCCTTCTTAAGCTGCTCTTCTCTTTCATGAAAATAAAATGCTGATGTTATTCGTTTGTGTATAAGTCGCAAATTGTTTAAATCAAAATCTCAAATCCGCACATACAGTTCTCAATATTGATTTTTTTTTTGTGGTTATTTTTATAACTGTCTAGTCTGTAGTACTTTTTCGTAATATTTCTTGTGTCTACGCGTGAAAGCTCAAAACTACGCATTTTTATGGCTTGGACTACACATGAATGCTGTAAGAGGTTGGCATCCCTATTATAGGTATTCAGAGATGCCAACTTTTACCGATTTTCCGTAGTTTGTACGGTTTTTCACTCCATCTTACGTTTTACGGAAGTCACTCAAACTACGGAAAAGCCCACGCAAGATTCCTGCACGCAATTTTCTATTTTTTACCGTTTTGTGGTTGAGAAAGCGCACTTTGCAGATAGTCCCTATATACCTTCAATGTTCTTACTTCCCCCGCCAACGGAGGCAGAGTTTTGTCGCGTGATTCCCCGTACAGTCATTTGAGAGTGCCGTGCACAAAAGCCGAGTCTGAGCTCAGCTGAATGCCTTTTGCGAGCTTTTTACATTGATTACATGTGACTTTGTTCTGAAAATTTCGGTGCAAACGTTTTAACCCTTTCCCCTCGGCTGTCGGGTGACACTCCACATTACGAAATCGCCGAATAGCTCCCATGTCGGCGCTCGCAAGACATTTCTTTTTCGTCGAATAAGTCAGGTGTCACCCGCCAAGTCGATGACGCCTCTATAGCTTGCATGTCGGCACTCGCGAGGAATTTCTTTTTAGCCGAATAGCTCAGGTGTCATCCACCACGTCCATGACGCCTCTACAGCTCGGTGTTGGAGTTTCCGAGATATTTCTTTTTCGCCAAATATTGCGCGTGTCACCCTCCATGCCGACGACGTCTCTATAGCTCGCATGTCGATGCTCACGAGACATTCCTTTTTTTTTTTTTTGAATAGGTCAGGTGTCACCCGCCAAGCCGATAATGCCTCTATAGCTCGCATGTCGGCGCTCACGAGTAATTTATTTTTCTCTGAATAGCTCAGGTGTTATCCGCCACGCCTATGACGCCTCTATAGATTGCATGTCGGCGCACGCGAAATTTTTTTTTTTTTCGCCGAATAGGTCTGGTGTCTTTCATGCTGATGATGCCTTTATAGCTCGCATGTTGGCGCTCGCGAGACATTTCTTTTTTGCCAAATAGGATGGGTGTCATCCGCCACGCCCATGACGCCTCTATAGCGCGTGTGTCGGGGCTTGCGCGACATTTCTTTTTCGCCGAATATCACGCGTGTCACCCCCAGGCCGATGACGTTTTTATAGCTCGCATGTCGATGCTCGCGAGACATTTCTTTTTAATTGAATAGGATGGGTGTCACCCGCCAAGCCGATGATGCCTCTTTAGCTTGCATGGCGGCGCTCGCGAGGAATTTCTTTTTCGCCGAATAGCTCAGGTGTCATCGCCATGCCTATGACGCCTCTATAGATTGCATGTCTGCGCACACGAGGATTTTTTTTTTTTCGCCAAATAGGTCGAGTGTCACCCTTCATGCCGATGATGCCTCAATAGCTTGTGTGTCGGAGCTTGCGAGACATTTCTTTTGCCGAATATCGGGCGTCTCACCCTCCATGCCGATGATGCCTCTATAGCTCGCATGTCAGCGCTCACGAGACATTTATATTTCGCCGAATAGCTCGGGTGTCACCCGCCATGGCAATGATACATGACTCTATAGCTCGCATGTCGGCGCTCGCTAGGAATTTCTTTTTCGCCGAATAGCTTGCATGTCGGATGTTATCCGCCCCGCCTATGATGCCTCTATAGATCGCATTTCGGTGCTCGCGAGAAATTTCTTTTTGCCGAACAGGTCAGATGTCACCCTTCATGTCGATGATGCCTGTATAGCTTGCATGTAGGCGCTCGTGAGACATTTCTTTTTCGCCAAATAGCTCGCATGTCGTGTGTCATCCGCAACGCCCATGATGCCTCTATAGCGCGTGTCGGGGCTTGTGAGACATTTCTTTTTCGCCGAATATCACGCATGTCACCCTCCATGCTGATGACGCCTCTATAGCTCGCATGTTGGCGCTCAAGAAACATTTCTTTTTCGCCGAATAGCTCGGGTGTCACCCCCCCCACACACACACCGATGATGCGTGCCTCTACAGCTCGTATGTCATGGCTGGCAAGCCAAAGCTGATCTTTCACTGCTAAGTTGCGGCCTCTACCACAGAAAAAAAAAAAGAAAGAAAGTACAAGTGCTGGGTGAGTATGTATGAAAAGTTATGCGAGTGGAAAGGGTTAATTTAGATTAAAACGAAATGAAACATGCAGTAAAACAGCTATGACAACAAAAAGAACGAAGTCAGATAAAACTAATCGTCAAGTGTATCGCGATATACATAGTAAAGAATGGCCTTTTTATGAAGCATCTAAAGTTTTGCTGAATCACGCTTTGTAAGGCATGTGGCTGCGATTTTAGCATAGCGCATGGCAGCCGCTATAATTGTAGGTGTCGTGCAGGGAGCAAGAAGCACAAAAACCATGTCAAGAGAGTAAATGGAGATGTGAGTAAAATTAATGTAACCAAAAAGTCTCTGACAGCTTATAAAAAAATCCTGGAAAAATGCAGCAAACTAAGCGAAAAAAGAAGAAGAAATTGAATGTTCACAAGGTGATTTGAAACAAGAAGCAGCTGAACTTTTGCAGCAGTTGGATTGCTCTCATAAAATGTTAAACAATGATGAGATTAACATTGAATGTGGCATAAAAAAAAGTGACATGAGTGCAATAGAAAAAGGACAGGTACTATTAAAAGAAGAAAAACAAAACATTCTATCCTAAAAAATTAGAAAAAAATAGAAGTGAGCAATTAAATATTGAGAAAAGCAGCAAAAAATCAAACTTTTTTGTAAAATAAATGATTAATAATAGAATCCTGCTGTGATTACAAATTTTTTGATCTATTTGAAAACTAAAATTTTTGCATATGTGTGTGTGTGTGTTTATTTCAATGCAAGATGTTTTAAATTTGAGTAGGGTGCATCTAGTTCCAAAAAACTTTTTGTTAAGAGTTTATTCTAGTACAAAAAACTAGCGGATAATGCTTACCTTGGCATTCCTTTCTAGCGACGGGAACCTTTTCACGCACGTGTTTTCCGGTCTTTGTTGATGTTATTGTCCTAAAGTCCGTTGTATGCGATGACTGGCTTTACTTCTCACACTTTTCGCTGGGTATACTCATTGGATCTTTGCCTTAGGATTCAAACATCAATTTTTACCGTTCTTTATACTCGAAATTTTCGCCCATGCTCTGGGCATCTTCAGGAGCGTGGCGACTTTACCACCGATGTTCGTGGTTAACTTCGCGCTAATGGAGTCTGATACTCCTTGTTGCCGTTCGTCGGAAAAACTTTCCTGGATATATTTCGTTATCAAGCCCGGCTGGCGCCATCTATGTTTCGTTAAGAACACTTTTTTCCCCCGTATTTTTTTTTTAATTTTGTTTTAATTAATTAATATCGCACGTAAAAGAGAATAGTACAATAATTAGAGCTATATAATAGTCAGAATTAGAACTACTAAGTGGAATTGAGTTTATTCTATCTACTAATTTTTTACCTGTTGCGAAAAAATGTTTTCTTACACCAAAAATGTATTTTATCTGCTCCAAAAATGTATTTCACCTGCTCCAAAAACGTATTTTGCTGCTCCAAAAAATGTATTTTGCCTGCTCCAAAAATGCATTTTGCTGCTCCAAAAATGATTTTGCAACTTTCCATCACTGCAGCATCTATAAAATCTATGAAAGCTGCAGTGGTAATGGCAGCTGTGGCACATAGGCCAACACCTTACCTGATGCTCTGCATAGCAACATTGCATATTTCTATTTCCAAGATGTTGTGCTGTTTATTTTTATTTGAAGTAGAAGATGTGCTTGGCAATTCTAAGGACATTCCATAACTTTCATCCTTTTCACCTTCAGAATCAGTCATTTCTTCATCATCAGTGAAGAAAATTGCATCATTTGATGATATTAAAACATCTGGCTTACTCCTCTGCTTATATTCAGAAAGTCTTCTCCTCTCATCTTCTGCTGTTTCTGTTTTTTGACTTGTCTGTTATGTTCAGGCAAATCTGGCAGACCAATTTGTTGTGGTCCAATAGAACCAATCTTGTCTCTCTGACCCTTAAGTTCATTCATAGGGATCTTGAACTCCTTATGACATATACATTGAATATGAGCTACCTTTTTGACTGCTTCACAACAAGGCACAATTTTACACTTGCAGTTAAGGATGTCGAAAATGTTGTCAAGTTTCAGTGTGAAAGCCTCTTTGGTTTCTAGCTTTCCCCTACCAAGCAATATATTCTTAGCCTGCTCCCAGCTGTCTTGAATCATCTGTAAGATTGTAATTTTTGAATTTATAATAGGGACTACAAAAGCACTGTTAGCAAGTTCCTGCTTCTGTATCACTTTGGGATAAATGTCCTTTGCAAGACTGCTTGCTGGATAGTTTCTAGCATCCTCAGCACTTTGTCCTTGTAGCAATAATCCATATCTCAGGACATCTTGCAGAGTTAGTAGTTCAGAAGGCAAGAGGTTTTGACCAGTTCCAATAAAATTGCTCATATGAGTGAATGTTTCTTGTCTAGTTTTTCTTTTGGGAGCCATTTTAACATTCACAGCAAAGATTTCAATACAGTCACACTAATAAAATTTTCACCTGCAAGGAAGAAAAATAATTTTTTAGTTAAGTTTACATAGATATTTTCATAAAAAAGCACATCATTAAAAAAAAATACAGGTTAATTGGAAATTGCATAAAAACATAGAAAAAACACCATTTTTTACATGCTCATTTACCAAGCAAAACCAAATTATATCAATTTAACAAAAACATTTTTGAAATTCTCCAGTCAAGCTGCAACTTTTTAGCACCCCTAATTTTTTTATTTTAAAAGTCAATTTGACATGCCCTAGTACATCAGTTTTGTCTTCTGAAAGTTCATTTTTAATCCCACTTCTTTACTCTTGTCAGCAAGTTCCTGGATCATACTCTACAGCTCTGAAGGGGTAGTTGCAAAAATGATGACATTGTCAGCAAAATGAAGGTGAGATAAATAACCTCAATTAACCTTTATTCCTTTAAGAAGGAATAAAGGTTAATTGAGGTTTTTCCTTTTGAAAATGCAGCTCTGGCATCTTTAAATACAACAGCCCACTTTGACTTTTTCTTATAGCTTTGGATGAAAGCTAAAAGTATTGACCATCCATCCACCCAATGTAGCAATCTCATCACCACAGTAAACTGGAAAACTTTTTACATATTTGTAAAAATTTCTTGATATTTGGCATTTGCCATGCCTTGCAGAGAAGCTCCAATAAGACCAACATCGTGGAACTTTGTACTGGCTATTTTCAGCAGGATAATGTCACCTGCTACACCCAGGGTTTGTACACCTCCTGGAATTCCTGGAAAACTCCTAAAATTAAGTTTTTATTTTCCAGGGGCCTGGAAAACTCCTGGAAAAAAAAAAAAACAATTTTTAATGACTCCTGAAAAACTCCTGGAATTTTTGTATTTCTTTTGATGCTGACCTAGTTTGGTTAAAGTTTGTATTTCTTTTTATGCTGAACTAGTTTGGTGGTTTTCAACATGTTTCACCATAAAAGTTAGCTCTCCAGCTGTGAACTGGAGGGGGAGAGAGAGAGAGAGTGTGTGTGTAGGGGAAAGGCACAGCTGTTGACTGCTCCTGCACCCTACTGGGATAAAAAATATGATTTTCTATCTTAGCGGAATTTCTACAAAACTGACTGAAAATTTAATGCACTTAATAAATTGCCAAAAGGAACGAACCCACCAAATTGCGCTTGAATCAGATAAAAACTGTGAAAACTAGCCGATAAAATTTTTAATCACGTACAACGACAGTTTTCCTGCTCTTACATCATAAAAAAAATTTGCCAATTCCAAAAGTTTTCATTTGATTGTAGTGAAATTTGCAGTGTAATCTTATATGACCCAGTTACGACATCTGTGAAAAATTCAGATCTTTTAATTGAAAATTCAGAAAATAAATTTTTCGGAGCATTTTTCCTTAGGTGGGAAAGGAGAGTACATACCTCCAAACACTTCCGATTTTTGCAGGTCCCAATTTTTTATACATTCTACCGACCAAGCTTGCGTTCTTCTGCCGTTTGAAAAATTTCTGTGTTTTTTTGCAAAAAAATAACCTGTTTTATTAATTTTTGTAAGTCAAAAAAAAAAAAAAAGTTGAGAAGCACAGTAGTAACTTACTAGTCTTAATCTCAGGGCTGCCAGATCTGCGCCAATTGCTCCAGCCCACGCCAAAACGTTGTTCTTGCACCATTTCGCAAAACAGAATTTTGCGATTTTGACGACAAAATCTGCGCTAATTTTACGCCAAGAGTTAAAATTTACCGGTCATCGATATTTTAGCGTAATCTTACACGATTTGAAATCGATTCAGCGGTTAATTCGTATGTGATATTCTTCCGTGGGTTCGCGGCCCCCCCTTTTTTTGTCACTTTCGAGATCGATGCAAAAGTGAAGAAATTTTCGGGGTATTAGTTGGGGGTGGGGGGTGAGTCGTATTCCGTCTGGGGACGTTGTTTTGTCTTTTTAAACATACAGAAGCTAAACGGAGTACAGATTTTTCCCGTAATCGTATTTTTCTCTCTCGCGATGTTGCTTCTGTTCAGTATTGTTGCTAAATATAATTTCATTGCATAATTTCAGCTCAAAATTGTAGGCAACGATTCCCGAAAACGGAAATTCTTACCGTAATCTTTGGCCACGAGATTCTTACGCTGATTCGAGGAATTCTGTCTTTTTTGTTATCATTTGGACCATTTATGAGATCGATGCACAACTGAACTGAAATTTTGAGAGGATAGGTGGTTGGGGGAGAGAGGGTATCGTTTGCTGTCACAGAACACAATTTCATCCTTCCAAAACGGAAAGTAGATGGAGGCAAGATTTCTCTTGTAATCGTAATTTTTTCTCACTGTTCCTCTACCGAGTATTGTTAGATATCATTTTATTCCATAAATATTTGTATTTCAGCTTGAAAATGTTGGATACATTTCCGAAAACGGAAGTCAGACGGAGCGAAGATTTCTTCAGTAATGGTATTTTTCCCCCCGTGATGTGATCCCCACTTTTATGTAGTTGTTAAATGTCATCACCCTCACAAATGTGTGTGCATTTTAGCTTGATAAGGTTGGAGGAAATTTCCAAAAAACGGAAGTGACGAAGTTTGGAAATTTGTAAAAACTGATGCATGGTGTTAAAAAAAAAGTATTCATTCTCTGAAAATTACAACATTTATATAAAATAGTGAAAGCTCTGATATCAGAATTCATGGTTCTCAGCTACAGTGGATGTTTTTAGTAAGCACAGCATACCTTTCAAAAATTGCATTGCTTTTGGAGCAGACAATGCTCCAGTAATGATAGGAGAGAAAAATGGTGTGGCTCGTCATTTGAAAGAACACCAAAGTGAAATAATAATTATAGGATGTTATTTGCCATTTAATTAATAATGCAAAATAATTTTTCTTTGGTTAAAAAAATTCCACAATGTTTCGATCATTAATGTCAGGTGAATCGCTTGAGAGTCTTCTGTTAATTAAATACATAGAAAATTTACTTTGTTTTCAAAAAGGGTACTCCAAAGAATTCTTAAAAAAAGCCAAAAAGGCCACTGTAAAAAGTTAAGCTAACTGTTAAATTACTATAAATAAAAGTTCCTCCAATAAAAACACACAAAAAAATAAAGGTAAGTGTCCCTTATTCCTTTTTTGTTTAAGCAGTATGTGTTCTAAATCACTTTATCGTGTGACAAATTGACGTAAAAACAATCTTCTGAATTTTTATACAATCTTCTAAATTTTTCAAAGAAATCTGCGTGTTCTTTAAATTTAGTTGGCAGGTATGAGAGTAGCCGGTGGGCGGGGCTGGATGAGGTGAGATGGAGAAGATCCCCCAAACCTTGATTTTAGTTTACAGAATTCTTATGGTTACATAAATGTTAGGTTATAAAGCTATAAATGTGGTGAGGGGTAATCGTGGAAGTGAGATGCAGATGGACTGATACCGCTCTTGTGTGTTCCCCAGACTTTTTAATCAGGCTGTTCTATTTTAAACAGTGTTACAGTCTTACATTAAATCAAGAGTATAGTGACCTATACGTAATGCTGATTGCAGAGGCATTTGGCTGTCTTCCTTGTAAATTGGTAACGAGAACATTGTTCTGTTTTATTAGTCAGAATAAATTATTGTTGTGTAGTTATGTCAGGTGGTAAGTGTATATTTAATCCAGCTTGGCTTAAGTTTAAGGATTTTTTGCTGAAATAGAAATATACTTCTAAGTTTAAAGCAAAGTGCAAAGTATGTGATCGTTGCTTTGATATTTCAAATATGGGTGAGTCTGCCATTACTAGTCATGTGGCTAGTAAAAAGCATATTTCTTTATTGGCAGCTAAACAAAAGCAAACAGTAGATATCCAAGACTTTTACCAGAAGTCACATGGTGCTGTTCCTGTAAAAAAACCTGCAGTATCTGACATAAGTCTTGAAAATTCGTTTTCCCAAAACAATGTGCTAAAAGCAGAAATTCTATGGATGTTGAAAGTCATTACTTCACATTATTCGTATAAGTCATGTGAAAACATCCAATCTGTACTGACCTTAATGTTTCTTGACAGTAGCATTGCAAAAAAGTTCACTTGTTGTGGAAAAAAAATGTGCATATTATTCTGTTTTTGGTATTGCACCATTTTTTATGTCACTTTTAAAGGGAAGAGTCAAATCTCAAGATGGATATGTGTTACTGTTTGATGAGACCCTTAACAAGAAAACTAGCAAAAAACAGTTGGATTCTCATGTTAGGTTTTGGGATGGCGGGCAAGTTTGTACAAGATACTTAGGCTCTGACTTTTTACGACATGCTACTGCTGATGTATTGTGTAGTAAAATTCAAGAAAAGTGTTCCGGCTTAGGTTCTGGTAACTTGCATCAGCTGTCCATGGACAGACCCCATGTCAATTGAAAAGCTTATGATATGATGCTGAATGCATTAAAACTAGAGGGCCTTGCCTCTTTGTTGAATGTTGGCAGTTGTGGATTGCATATTGTTCATAATGCTTTCAACAGTGGCTGCAAAATAATGCCAGAACTTGGTGAGGCTATTAAAGCATTGTATTATATATTCAAGGACTCGCCAGCTAGACGTGAAGACTTTTCAAAAGTGACAAACTGCAACATCTTTCCGCTGAAGTTTTGCAAATACTGTTGGCTTGAAAATGTTAGTGTTGTTGAAAGAGCTATTGAAATTTTGCCAAGTATTTCATTATATGTCAGCAAGGTTCAGCAAAAGAGATTACCTGACCCTCAAAACAAGTCATTTGATGTGGGGAAGAAACATGCTAAAGACTCACTTTTTCTTGTCAAATGTAATTTTTTGTTAGTGTGGCTAAAAGTGTTGAATATTTTTTGACTGTTTATCAGACTGACCAACCAATGCTTCCCTTTTTGGCTCATGACTTATATAGTACGTTAAAAGAAGAGATGCAAAGCTTCATAAAGGATAACATAATGAACAGTGTAAATAGTCCTCTTAAACTGCTGAAAATTGAAATAAATGAAACAAATTACATAGATACAGGTAAAATCATGATTGGTTTTGTTGCAAGCAAATTAATAACAAAACTAAAGAAAAGCCAAAATGTCAGTGACAAACAGATTATGGAATTAAGTTACAATGTAGGCATTTTTTGAACCAAGTTACTAAGAAGTTACTCGAAAAATCCCCTTTATAGTATCCGTTGGTTAGATCAATGGCATGTTTAGACCCAAGAAAGTTTTTGGGAAATTCAGAAGATATGGTTTAGAAGTTCAGCAGGATATTACTCATCCTTGTCGATGCAAAAAAGTTTTAGAAGCAAATTGTGATAATATCATAAAGGAGTATAGTGATTTAGTACAGGAACTTGTCAATGAAAGGAAGGCTGAGCTCACGAATTTCTTCCAAGAACACAGACTAGATGAGTTTTACCATGCTACTGTTGCTAATAAGTATAGAGTATCGACACTTTTGGGAAGTCATAAAGATACTTCTGCTTTTATCCCATGGGCAGGCCACTGTTGAAAGAGGATTTTCTACAAATAAACAAATCGTGGTGGAGAACTTAAGAGAAGAATCTGTTGTAGCAAGAAGAATTATTGTACATACATACATACATATCACTAAGCTGTTCTCTGAGATTCAGAGGTTAGCTCCAAAAAGAAATACAAACTTCCAGATATTTTTACTTATTGTTGTTGTATCAAACTTCTCCATTTACAGCGATCTTGACATACAACTCGTGCGTCACTGATATCCATTACACGCGGTACACAAGATCTTTTATACTTCATACTCATAATCTTTTCTCATGCTGACACTCCTGAATCTGATCCACCTATGTCTTCCTTGGCCTTCCTCTGCCTTTCCTTCCTGCCACTTGGGCTGAAAAGATTTTCTTAGTAAGCATTTCATCACTCGTTCTTTCAACATGGCCAAACCACCGAAGCATATTGGTCTCCACCTTGCTAACAACATTTTGCTTCACATCACACAACTGCAATACATCTTCATTTCTCACACAATCATATCGTGTCTTGCCACAAACCCCACGTAAGTAACGTATTTCTCCAGCACACAAATGACTCCTATGTTTCTTCTGCAGTACCCAGGTTTCACTGCCATACATCAGAGAAGGAGCAATTACAGTTTCATACACAGTGCCAGGACTCTCTGGAGAACCCATCATTCCTGTGAAAACCTCCCAGAGCAGCTATGACTTTCAAAGAAGAATTCACTCGCCTACTGATTTCACCATCCAACTTGTTCTCTCTGTCAAACATGCTTCATAAATACACAAACTCACTCACCTGGTCAATCCCAGTGCCATTTATACTTACATTACATTCAGTGCTACCCGTTCCCCTCTCAAACACCATAACTTTGGTTTTTCCCTTATTTATACTCAGTTTGAATTTCATGCAAACTTCGTGCATCCAAGTCAACATACCCTGCAACTCACTTTTGCTCTCTGCCAACAGGACAGTGTCATCAGCATACAGCAATCTGCACACACGGATATCACCAAGACATAAACCACTATCTATTTTGGCATCACGCATGCATGCATCCATAAATATATTAAACAGCCATGGTGACATTACACAACCTTGTCTAACTCCTGCACCAATGGAAAACCATTTTGATAAAACACCATTCACTCGTACACAAGCTCTACTACCAGCATACATGGCTTTTACACTATTAAGTAGATTCCCAGTAACACCATATTTATTCAATACCTTCCACAAAAGTGTCCTATTGACTCGGTCGTAAGCTTTCTCTAAATCTATGAAGGCAGTAATAACTTTCTTTCCAACAGCCAGATACTTTTAAATCATCGTGCGTAATGCAAAAATCTGGTTATTGCAGCCTATACCAGGCATAAAACCACTCTGAACATCCCACACTTTCAATGATGTAAGACCCCATACTTTTTCAATAACAACACTTTCTCTGGCACACTCAGTAGGCTGATTCCACGATAGTTCTTGCATTCAGTGTGATCACCTTTTCCCTTATACAAGGGAACAATGATAGCATCCTTCCAATCCCGAGGGACCATTCCTAACTCCCAGCACAACTGGCAAATTTCAGTTAACCAGTCAATTATAGAGCCACCACCATATTTCAACATCTCAGCAGTTATGCCATCAACTCCCGGAGTCTTACCATTCTGAAGAGATTTTAGAGCTTTACACACTTCTTCTCTTGAGATCCCTCCGGTGCTTTCATCCCTCATTGTGACATCATCTGCGTCTGTCTCAGAATCATCTTTGCTTTCCTGATCTAATAACTCACAGAAGTATTCACCCCATCTGTCACTTAACTCATTGGGCTCCCATATCATTTCCCCAATCTCATTCTTCACACAACTTACAACTTTGTTTCCTCTATTTTTCCCGAGTTTCATGTACTTCCAGAAGGACTACCTATCTTTCCAAAAAGCCAGTTCATGCCTTTCCACTTTCTCCTTCCTATCTTTTGCCTTACTGTGGCGAACCAGCTTAGCAGCTTCATGCTTCTTACAGCGATATTCATCCACAGAGTCTCTACCTTGCAACATCCCCAAATAGGCTTCCTTCTTTCTCTTTACTGCCTCTTCAATCTCACTATTCCACCAAGCATCACCTCTATTGTTACCCACTATTGTGGTGCCACAGACCTCTTTAGCAGCAGTGACAACACAGTTCTTAAAACATTCCCACTTCTTTTCTACATCCCTCTCACCAGACTTCAGATCCTTTAGTCGTTCTCTGAGTAAGTCAGAATACCACTGATGATCTTCAAGGAGCCTATCAACCTATATTGTTTCTATCCTGGGTCTCTTCCTATTCCTTTTCCTCCAACCAACATTAAGTTTCACTCGTGACACTACCAAGTAATGATCAGAACCAACATCCGCACCTCTCATCACACGAGTGTCAACAACTAAGTGTTTCAAATGCTGATCATAGACAACAAAATCTGTCACACTCTTTTGACCAAGAGTACAATTTTCCCAAGTATATGTGTGGATATACTTGTGGTTGAAAAATGTATTAGATGCACACAAACCATTCACAATGCAGAGTTCAATTAATCTTTCACCATTATCATTCACACAAGGATAATTAAACTTACCCAGAACATTGTCAGAAATAGCATTCTGCACACCTACTCTAGCATTGAAATACCCTGCTATAATAACTTTTTCTTTAGCACCAAACTGGCTCAAAACAGCTTTTAGCTCATTCCAGAAATCTTCCTTCTTATCAGAAAGTTCCGAGTCACAAGGAGCATACACTACAACAATTACAATTCTCTGAAGTTTCACTTTCAAACGAATCCAAATACAGTTGGGAAAATAAAAGATGTTGAATTGTCAAAAGAGCTATTACTGAGTGTTTGCCTGTGATCGTCAAAAGTATGTAGCTTACCTGGATGAACAGAAGAAAACCCAACAAAAGAAATGTATGAAAAAAAGAATGCTGCTAATGGTGGAAGACATATCATGTCTTAAATCAAAGAAGGAAAGACTTGAAACAGACATTTCTGAATTTAAAAAATCCTCCGAAATGTATGCTGATCAGGTAGAATAAAAAAGCTCACTAACATTGCTTGCAAAATCAAATGCCCTGCGACACAGTGTCAAAGAAAAAGAAAAAGCACTGTTGCTTGTTGCTGATGAACTTCATGAAAAACTCATGCAACATAAGAATTGTAAAGGGGTAGGGAACATCCTATCTCTTGAAGCTATATGTCTACCTGAATGTACCTTTTTCTTAATGAACTTTTTAGATAACAAAACTCTGTGTCTTCCCATTCTGCTTTATTTCCCCTCTCGTTTATATTGTGGCCATTGGTGGCTGTGAAGTGGGGAGAGGAAATGTAAGTCAACAGCAATTCCCAATCGAACTTTATTCCCATACGGCTTTATATTGCTTCCATAAAACGGGGGAAACTTTACCTGCTAGAAAAGAGAAGTATACCTTTCAAAAGGAATTCACCTGGTTTCTTCCATAGCAGTTAGCGGCATGCGAATCTGTGGAAGAATTGATCAAGCTCATGCACACTGCATATTAATCAGATTTCAGTCATTTTCAATACATTCCTTTGATATACACCATTTTTCCCTATCTAGTTTTTAAGTAAAAGATCCCCTCCTCGGGGTCCCTAAGAACAAACCAAAATTTTGACGGAATTGAAGGCTTTTGTATGTGTATTATCATGCATTAAGTTTCGATGAACATACTGAAACCAGATGAAAATTTCCGGAATAAAATGACAAATTTCCAGGAAAAGCACGTAATCAAAAAAACATTTTTAGGCACTCTGAGCATTGCTTTTTCTCAGCTTTAGAAATAGTTAGACATATACAGGGTGCGTTCAAAAAGTTGGTGAAACATTTTCATGTATTAAATTACCTAAAATTTTTAACCAGTAGCCATTTTTCAAAAATATAAATAAAGAAACAATAAATCCAGGTAGAGAAGGTAAAGTACACGTTGCAAAAATATGCATTTAAATATTTCCCTCATACTAAGTAGGCATACAGAAACTACAGAAACATCAGTATTTCACTATCTGCCATCCAATGAAGGCATGTTACATATTGTAAATAGAAAGTTCAGAAGTTCGGAGTATTTTTATACAAGTAAAAACAGAATCTGTTCTTTTTTTTCTTTTTCTTTTTGTTCCTGGTTCTCCAAAGGGTTGGCATTCCAGCTTTTCAGGTTCTTGTTTCTATCTAGTTTCTTGAATTCTAGAGCATGGAATATCCTGCCTTTTAGGTTTGTATCAAAGTGGATAAAAAAACAATTAAATCCTGTGAAGCTTGGTGATGCACATTGTCATTATTGAGGTTTACATGATTCATGCTCTTTGAATGATTTGGGGTCTTTTATTTAGCTCAGTGCCTGCTTTCTGATATGTAGGCACTGTAAAAAATATATATATTGTGTTACAGGGAAGAAAATTATCATTATCATGCATGTATTCCATTTTGTTTGTTTCAGAAATGCAAGGAAGCATGTTTAAGGTTTTAATAAATCAGAATTTCCCATCTTTACTGATGTGTATATATCTTTTCTGCTTTCAGTCGATGTATTGTAAATGTGTAGTGCTGCCCCGGCGGCCAAATGGTCTGACCATTCGCCCGAGGTGGGTGTGGTTTTGAGTCCCATATGAGGTATGGGTGGTGTATTTGTCTGATGGCATTGGCTCTTTCCCTTCTCTGTAACAAGTGCCCCTAATTAGAGATGTGTGGCTGCTTATAGCACTCAGAGTTGCACATGATGGTCAATAAACCTTGAAACACAAGAAAAAAAAAGTAGTAAACTTCACCGTAATTTGCAATATAGGCAACAACGCACTGTGATTCTAGCAAAAGTTTGGCCTCCTGGAAAACTCCTGGAATTTATTTTCTTTAAAATTGTATGAACCCTGTACACCTTCAATTTCAGCATGGCTGAAATTGTTTCTTTCTTTGAAGACCGTGTCCTTTCTAAGGGATTTTGGCCACCAAGGTCGCTTGACCTTACTCCCAGATTTCTTCCTATGGGGCATGCTGAAAGGGAAAGTGTATCACAACAAGCCACAGACTCTCATGGAACTGCAGGAAAACATTCGGCAGGAAATTGGGACTGTGACTCCCAATGTGTTAGTGAATACCTTCCGTAACATGGAGAGGCGTGTGCGGGCATTCCTTGATGCTAATGGCGACCACTTTCAACACTTGCTTTGAGATCATCATGCTCTCATGCACCAAGGTAGGTCTGCGTCAAATTGCATTGAATTACGTCCGTTAGTTTGCAAGTTATAAGAGAAATTCAGGGGCCGAGAGCGTGTGAAACACCCTGTAAAATGCAACACAAGTTCTGGCTTCCATGTGTATTTGTTTAAGAAATAATAGTCCCCTTGTTCCTGTGAAAAAGTTTTAAATATTTCACCTTTCCTTATCCTTAAATTTCCAATGTAAGCATTTTTTCAAAATAATTAAATATAAATAGTATTTTATGTATTGTTTGTGTGGTATATAAAAGCATTTCAAGAGTAATGCCGCATTCATGTTCTAACTGTAGATTTTATAACTATATACTTTTGAGTTTTATGTTTTTTTATTCTATAATTTGCTTTGCAATAATTGAACTAAAACCAAAGTAGAAATAAATTTTTCTTAAAATCAGTATAGTATAATGTATATAAAAGTTTTGTAGAAATTAAACCTGGTTCTATTTTCAGTGACAGTTTTGGTATTTCAGTATTTATCTGTGATTCTAAGTTTATTAGCTGCAGCAGACATCATTTTCAACATTCTGCATTAAGTTTGCTCAAGCATGTAGGGAGTTGTTTGTTGTAGGTTACAGGTTGAACAGACCTATGCCTTCACTATATTTTAAGTAGGGGCATTTAGATCATGGAAAAAAATCTGAAATTCCTGGGAATGTCCCCGAATTCTGTGACTGAAAAAGTGTATGAACCATGTTATATGGTGAGTAGAAGCTCTTTGCACTATTTTTTAGATACCTTTTCAGTACATCGTAGGTAAGGGATCTACAAGATATGTATAATTAACGACACTGGATTTTCAAGGATTTTGTAATAATCAATGATCAACTTCAAGTAGCATCTACTCTTAAGAGTCAGTTGTGTAATAGTTAAAGTGCTCAGCAAGGTTTTTAAAACACATTGAGGTTGATAAACTGAATAATTTAGGTGGGACAGGTTTTCCAGAATTGAATCACTGAAGGTTATATCAAAATTACAACCATATGTAATGAAAGACTTGAAGTACAGAGGATTAGATACAAAAGATTGGGTTGCAAGGAAAGAATGTAGCATAGCTCTATGTAAGGATGGGACAGTGAGAACTTCTGGGAGACCATTAGTAATTTAGGAAGTAGCATGCTAGAGGATGAAAGGGATGGTGACCATTGTTGCAAACCATCCTTTTTCTTTGTCTCCCCCCCTTCTGAAGCAATTGCATTAAAACATGCCTTACTATCAATGAGTAAACAAGTGTGAAGTAATGCTAACATTTTCTGAATGCAAGTTTATCATCTGGTGGATAATATCATGTAGAATTTGAGAAAGTGCTTGCGAGTACTGACAAATAATGACAATGATTCAAGTTCTATTTGTACATTTGTATTCTATTCCTCAAATTCAAGTTCTATTTGTACATATGAAGAATTCTTCTCTTCTGCTTCTCGATTAGACCACTTTACAGTATGAGCAATTTTTATTTTCTTTAACTTCTATAATTCTTTCTCTCGCTTTCCCTATTCTTGTGTAATTTTTTGGTTGTAGGTGGATTTTGGAAATTGTGTGTGTGTGTGTGTTTGGAGGTGGTGCCTACCTTGCCATTTTGCATTTATATACACTGCTGGCCACCCAAAATGCAACACCAAGAAGGACACGAGATAGCAAAGCCAGATTTACCGGACACATAACAACAGATACAAAGATGAAACGATTGAGCTTACAGGCCTGTGCGACTTGGGGAACACGCAGGCATCAATAGTTCGTGTGGCCTCCATGGCTGGCAATAACGACGCTACACGCCGCTGCATCGAATGAAAGAATCTTTGGATGTGGGCTTGGGATATTTCGGTCCTGGCTGCTTTCGCACGTTGCCACAGTTCATCAGGCGTCGCCGTGGGTGGTGCTTGCTGGGCCACTCGGTTGCCGATCAGCAACCAGACGTGTTTGATGGGCGACATATCAGGAGAACAGGCGGGCCACGGCAGCAGTGACACCTGGTGGGCCATGAAGAATTGTCGCACGATGGGTGCCACGTGCGGGCGTGCATTGTTCTTTTGAAACGTGGCTGCTGGCAGGTCCTGCAGGTAAGTCTTACAGGCTCCAAAACGTTGGAGATGTAGGTCCTACACCGCTGGCAGGTCCTACAGGCTCCAAAACGTTGGAGATGAAGTGGTGGCTGTTAAGTGTACCGGCAATGCGTACCAGAGGGGTGTGGGTGTAATATCCGGATCTGGGTTGCCGCCTCACACGCGGATCCGAACATTGTGGTGTTGCAGGCAGAAGCGGGATTCGTCGGAGAAGACAATGTCGTGCCATTCTGTAGTCCAGGTGCGGTGTTCAAAGGCCCACTGCCGCCGCACTCGCCGGTGGTGTAACGTCAATGGTAATCGGAGCAATGGGCGCTGTGTGACAAGTCCCTGCTCCTGCAGACGATGTCGAACCGTACGTGCTGACACAGGTTGTTGCGCAACACGCCCTAATTCCTGCGCTAACGTTCGTTATGTGGCAGTGTGAGCCGTCAATGCCCGCCGCACAACATGCTGGTCCTCTCGTTCGGTAGAGTGCCGTGGCTGCGGCAATGGCTCACGTCGGTCCATCTGTTCCTCCTGCACCCACCGAATCCATACTCTCCTCACTGTGGCTGGATGTCGTCCTACACAGACGCCGATGTCTCAGTACGATAAACCGCTGTCGCGATAAGCCACTATTCGTCCTCTGTCGAACTCCGAAACGTGCTGGAATGACTGCCGTATTCTGCGACGAGGCATCAGGAAGCTTCCCACGCACAGGTCCGGCAGCACAACACACTTCCACTACTTACACCCCTCCTTCTGTGAACCCTTCTTATAGTGCTTCTTGGTGGCGTGCTGGGCGCACACGATTTGCATATGCCCTGCAATGCTAATCGTTTGCATTTCCTCTCGCGGGTGACGTATGTTGCAAATTTCAGGCCAATCGGATGCTTCATTCTTGGTGTTGCATTTTGGGTGGCCAGCAGTGTATATATATTATATACAGGGTGTAGCCCCCCTAGTGGCAAAATGTGAAGTTAGCCATTGCAAATTGAAAACAAAAAGAGATGGAGCAAAATTTCCAATTACAAAGTTGTAGAGCACCAATTAATTAGTACAAAATGACATTTGTTTCACACGGATAAGATAAATTGTCACCTGAACACCCTAATACGTCCGAAATTGATGAACAACCTTTTGTGTGAATGTTTGAAGGGAACAGTCATAGGTATGAGCAAATACGCACAATTTATTGCATAAATGCGTACTTATGTCAATACATTTTCATGACGTCAGACAAAACAAAAACAAAAAAGGCAAACTGGCGCACAGTCAGTGATAAAAAGTTAATGTCGAGTATGTTCGAAGAGTTCGCCATTGCATACGATACTCATTTGTATTCGTGAAAGTAACTCTGAATGCACATTCCTCAGCAGGGAAGGTGTCACACTATTGCAAGCATTTGTGACACGACGACATAGATCCAGCAGACTTGTAGGCGCTGTTGCATACACCTGTTTTTTTACGTAACCCCGAAAATCCAAGCTCGCCATTTTCACACAACATACGTAGACCTAAACTTTTGATCAGGGTACATCCTGCTACTGATTTTTATATTGTAGGTACGGTACAACGTCACAATCTGCATTTGCATGCGGCTACATTTGCGAAATGTGAATATGCAGATTCGAATTGTCGCGCATCGATTTCGGACATTGTAGGGTATTCAGGCGACAATTTATCTTATCCGTGTAAAACAAATGTCGTTTTGTACTAATTAATTGATGCTCTACAACTTTGTAATTGGAAATTTTGCTCTATCTCTTTTCGTTTTCGATTTGCAATGGCTGACGTCCGCATTTTGCCACTAGGGGTGCTGCAATCGGTTGCATTCGATTGGGCGTAGTTGCTTTACTATACCGTTATCTCACTTGCATAACTGTACCTCTCTCCGTTCGCAAGTTATTCCAGGCTAAAGGGCTTTCCTATGTACCCTGTATATAATTTAAAATATCCGTTTTGCTTTAATTCTGTTAAGCATTTCCATGAACTGATTATTGTAATAGTAATTTCATTGTTGCTTGTTTGTACTTGTTAGTTATCCAATTCCATAAATGTGATCAGGGCTTAAAATTCAGGCTGGGATGGCAGGATTTCCGCCAAAAAATTTAAACTCCAGTCCAAATAAAGTTGTTAGGTGGGAGTCTTCTGCTTTACAAAATTTGAAAAATATACTGTACATATAATCTTGGGTCTGTTTTTGGACCACACACAAAATTTGAACGTTAAAAAGTATCCTTTGTAAAATTACGTGCATTAGAAACAGACCCTTCAGAGTTCCAAAAATGGTAATTGAATACATCGTTCATGTCATGAATATATGAGTAATCAGTTTATGGACATGTGAATCGGCTTCCATATGTAGCCGCATGAACAATTCATTTTGCATATTGCGCATTGTTACGAATCAGGCATAAGATACTGCGGATTCGCAGAATTTTGCTTTTTTCACCATAATTTCAATTATACTTGAGATCGATGCAGAGAAATATTTATATTTGGAGTATTAGTGTGTAGGGGGACTTCGTTTCCCATTTGGGAACGGTATTACGCTTTTCAAAACTTTCGAAAACGAAAGTTAAGCAGAGTGAAAATTTTTCCTGCAATTTTAATTTCTTTTTCTTGCAAAGTTGCTTCTGTCCAGTATTATTACAAAATATCAATTTATTTCATAAATGTTTGTATTTCAGTTTGAAACTGTAAACAAGTTTCGAAAACGAAAGTTTGATGGAGCAAAAATTTTTTTGTAAACTTTAGGTATGAGTTTGTTCCGCTAATTCAAGAATTCTTTGTTGTCATAATTTGCATTGTTCTCGATAATGATGCAAAACTGTAAATACTTATTTGGGAGAAGGGGCGGGGGAGATCGGTGTGTGTTTGTGGTGGAGGAAAGGGGAGGAGTGTTTTCAGGCTGGGGACAGGATTTTGTCTTTCAAAACTTTTGAAAACAGAAGTTATAAACGAACTGCAATTTTCTCTCGTGATGTTCCTACTGTTCAGTAGTATTGTAAAATATATTTTTGTTCGATAACTGATTGTATTTCAGCTTGAAAATGGAGAATTTTTTTTTTCCAAAAACGGAAGTCGAACACAGCAAGAATTTTTCCATAATCATGATTTTTTTCCCCACAATATTCCTAGTGTCCTGTATTATTGTTAAATGGTTACCCCCCCCCCCATAAATAATTGCTAAATGAAAAACTGGACATTTCTCATATCAGAAGAATGGTTGTATCAACCAAGTCTTGATTATGTGAACTGCAAACATCTCATAATATTCAAGAAGAGATGTTTTTTTTTTCAGAACTTAAGGGAAACAAGTTAAAAATTACTAAATTAGTTGACCCATGTAATGCTAAAACTTCTCATCACAACGTCAAATGAAGGTTTATTTCATCTTTTGTAATTGAGATTGACTGCAGATTTCCTTCCTCCAAAATGAAACTCTTTTTGAAGTTTGGGTGGGTAGAACCTGCATCTGTAAAACATATTACAGACAGCACAACTTTCAGTACAGTCTTTCAAAACTCTTGCAGACCAGTTTTTTTTTCAAAAATTAATGAAGATGCAGTTATGGACTATTCAAACATAGCTGTAAAGAATGAAGAGTATATATGCCAATTTCCAAAGTTTTGTAAGAGTTTTATCTGCACACATTTCCATTAGTGTCAGAGGTTTTGCAAGTAGATCTTGTGTTGCTTTTAACAAATGCACCATGTGCATGTGGCTTTAGCACACAAAACAGAGTTAAGTCAAAATTCAGAGATTCATTGAGCAACAAAAATCTTAATACTTATTTCTGAAATTGGCTGAGGTAAACCCTCAGAAAACCAGCTGATCAAAGCTTGCTAGCTGTGGCAAAGAATGAAAGATAGACACAATTTTATGGTTTTGATGTACAGCAAAACAAACAGCTCTGGTTTTGTAAAATGAATCGTGGGAATTTGTATTCGATTGAATGTAGTAAATTTTTTCATCTAATTCATCTGTTTGTTTTTAGAACCAAGTATAGCTTATATTGTTTGAAAAATTACTACTGTCTTCCCAGTCTTTTAATATTAAGTCACATATTCAAAACTCCCCACCTGAAATTTTCAATCCTTTCCATGTACAAACACAGGTAGGGAGACTCCCTTCCATTTCAAATTTGAATTTTAAGCCCTGGTGAGTGATATTGAACAACTGGTATAAGCAGGTGAAGAAAATCTCAGTGGTAACCAAGTAAAAACTTTTAAATAATTCCTTTTTTGCATACGTTTTTCTCCAACTTCCTCACTCAAGTACAATGTGCAATAAATTATTAAGCATGAAGAGTTTAGTTTATTAGTGAATGCAGCACCCCCATTTCAGTTGGTACACCTTTGACTTCTTGAAAATCCACTCTGACCTGCAAGCATATCCTGTGGTGATTGATGATACCGCTGTGTTCTGTGCTCCGATAAAAGTTTATTTGGGGACAATGAAAGAACACTGCGAGACATACAAAATATATTCCCACATGGCAATCAAGAAAATGTTTATGAAGTGTAAGTTTTTTTTATTTACGGGTAAAAGAAAGCAAAGACTTTTGGTAATCATGTTTGTTAATCAGTAAATATTTTTCACAGCAAGTACCACAGGATGGTTAAACACTTTCCAGTCTATGAATTACCTCTTGAGAAATATCAATCCAAACCATTTCAACACTCATTTCTGTTAATGGGAGATGGGAATTCACTCTTGATACCACTTTATCAAGTATACATTATGTATCATTTGTATTGTCTTGCCATTGTTATTACAATCCTTACGTTTTTCATCAAAATCATTGATCACAGAAATTTTTGTGAAATGTATTGGTAAGTCTCATTGATATTAATATTTTACTTGGATTTGTTGAAGTGTAAAAATCTGTAAAATATAATTGAAACAAGATTATCAAAATCAGCTGTGAAACACTTCTGACAATATCATGCCAGTCTTGTTACTCTCTAAGTTTAGGAACTACTCAACAAATTCATTCTTGTTTTCATTCTTCATTACATGTTTGTAATCCTATACTTTTAATGTGTTTTTCTAATCATATACTTGCAACATGTTTTTTTTTATCATATACTTACAATATTATTTTTAACATGTTTTTATATACTCACCATAAATTTTCAGTTATAAATAAAGTTTTACTTGGAACATCTTTCCTGTGGAAATATTTTATGTAATGATTTTTTTTACATAAGCAGTGTTTTTTTTTTTTTCATTTGGAAACATTTACTGTTTGGCCAGATTTTGGTAAATGCAAATAAATATTCACAATTTCAAAATATTAATATAGTTTTGTGTATATAGAGCATTTTTGGAAAACTTGTCTGTTTCAGTTAACAAGTCTCAGTCAAGGTCTTCAAGCTGAAAAAGCATCACGTAGTGATCTTGAAATGTATGTAGCTGTTCTAAACACTCAGAAGGCTGTGATGCAAGAAGATATGGACAGAATAAAGCAAGAATTGCAGGAAGGTAATTATCCTAACCTTTTTTGCTCTTTCTTTTTTCTTATTTTAGTGGCTTATTAAACATTCAATTCAGTGTAAGGTAAGTATAACTTTTTATCATAATTCACTAGATTATTTCAATAGCTCAGTATTGTAATTTTTTTTAGTGTTTGGAATGCTACCATAAATGAAGTCTCGTTAGAATTTACCAGCTGGAACTTTCTCTCCTTCCCCAAATCTATAAGTACTAAATATGTTTGTTGTATGCATAATATCTCTCTGTTATATCAACTTCATTAAACTGGAACTTTCCATTCATTTTGTGTAAACATTTCTAACAGTACTGATCATGTTTTTTTTTTTTTTACTTACACATGGGCTGGGATATCAGATATTTTTCCGTTGAATTCACTTGATTCTCCTTTCTGTGAGTTATTCCTGCTTTTCCGATATTTATGGCCTTTTGGTAACTGTCAAGATATATACATATAATGAAAGTTACTAAATTCAATAACCTTATGTTTAACGTTCATTTATAACAATTATTAACATTTGAGGTAACAAAAAACCTTAACATATGTAGCATGTTGTTATCTCGGCAGACACGTGCTCCTACCCCAAGAGAGGCCTAGCACTATTTAGTTATTTGTTATTAAAATAATATATTTACATGTTAAAATGAACAATTAAAAACTATTCACATGCTTTTTCAAGTGTATACTGCATTCCAACAAAAAAAATATTTCAAGTGCAGAGAAAATAGATAAAACGAATAAAATATACATAGGAAGTACCAAAAGAAGATTTAAGACAAGACTGGGAGAACACATATCCAACTGGAATAAAAAAGAAACTAAAGCGTCGTTAATTCAACATTGTATTGATAATGAAACAATCCCAGATTGGCCAGAAGCCAAATTAATAACATTACATAAAACGAAAGCCCAAATTTTAACATCAGAGGCAGTTATAATTAATAATAATAAAAAAACAAACAAACTAGAGATAAGAACTGTAATTACAATGACCTAGTAGATCTACCATACACATGGAGATACCTTATTGAGTAAGAAAAGAAAAAAAAAGAAAGAACAGCCAAAATAAACAAATACTGAGTCGATTGATATACGGAAGATGGCGACACCAGACAGTTAAAAATCGGGAACGAATTTGGACGTATCCAATCAAGAAGTAACATGTACATGACATAAAAATGCACAGTAAAACCAAGATTTGAATGCGCAAAAGGTTCTGCCGACGTGGAACTGTTGAATCATATTGCACATTGTGAGATACTAGGCCGCTGAACAACTTGCACGATGAGAAACACGTCATATAACCCACAAATGAAGACTACGAAAATAATAGTCGAAACTAGTATGGGAATTTTAGTGCAGCGAGAAACGAAGTCTAAGCTATTATCAAGACTGAATATTTTCTCAGATCGATTTCCCTTCGACTTGACCATTTGCTATTTTATTATTTTGATTTCATTTTATATTGAAGTATTTCATTGATTAGAATCACGATTCACTAAGAAGAGTGGTTACCCACCTTTCTCAACTTACCAAGGAGAATATCTTCGCAAAGTGACAACTGGAAATGCTAACAGAAGACTTCAAAGCAGATTTATGCTTCCGACAAGTAAAAGTGCAATAAGCTATGATCAAGACTGAATTCCAGGAAAATGAAAATGCGAGTTACAGCTTTTATCTATATAATATTTTACCTTAAATTTGTTAATATTCATTGGCATTCAACCGTGATAATTCAAGGTCAGACAAAGATGATTAAGTTTCCCGCAAGCACTGTGAGAAACAGTATAAAAATATCACAACTGTATGGTTTTTAAAGATATATGCAATAAATCTTATAACCACGTAATGTGAAGTTCAACACCAAAGTGTGTTTGAAGAACTGATTAAATCTAGTTCCATCAGTTAAACGTTTACTTGGCAGACAGTCTTTCTTTGAGGAGATAACCTCTGAATCTCAGAGCAGCTTAATGACATGCATGCATGCATGCATACATACATACATACATACATGCATTCATACATACATACATACATACATACATACATACATACATACATACATACATACATACATACATACATACATACATACATGCATGCATGCTTATACTCCCTAAAGTATAAAGCAACAACAAAACAAAGATTATGGGGAAATAACCAGGTTTGAAGCATGCCATGGGGGGGGGGGGGAGTAACTTTTGGCCTCCCAGTTAGCTGACATAAATATTTCCTGTTCATTGTTGTTCTGTCAAAGGTAATACACTCATTGTCATAAAAATCCATGCACCAAGAAAAAACTGTGCAATTAACGCAAAACTCGGCGAATAACTACAGGGAGGGCAGACATAGGCATGCAAATGATTAAAGTTTCGTGTTATTTCGCATACCCGCACGTCCAAGGCTGAATCGGCAATCACAATCCTTGGGGCTTATAAGGCACCATGCAGGGGATTCCACATTCATGCCGAAGTGCACGGTAAGAGTCTGGTGAGAAACCTGAGTGATAGACATGCCGAGGAGCCACCGCAGATGTGCGTACGGACAACTGATGGAGTTTGAATGAGGCCATATTATCGGGATGAGATGAAATCGGCCGCCATTTGGGCCAGTCAAACAGTACGGTGCGACCGCGTGTGCGACTTAAACAAGATGGATAATGGAATAAGGCACCCAGACACAGTGGACTGGCTCTGTATGACCCAGGCACACCGCCAGCAGAGAGGATCACGAGAGCAGCACACGCATCACTGTACAAGAGACTCCTGTGTCCACCAGAACCATTTACAGACGCCTGGCAGAGGCTAATCTGTACTCTTGACAGCCCTTACGTTTTCTGCTATTATTTCAGCAGCGAGCAACGTGGAATGCTACGGACTGGTGATGTATAGTGTTAATCGATGAATTCCGCTTCTGTAATAGAACGGATGCCACCGTGCCAGAGTGTGGAGGATCACATTTGAGTGCTACAATCCCAACCTCACCATACAGCAGCACACGTCCCGAACTGCTGGTGGGATGGTCTGGGGAGCCATCGCATATGACAGCCAGACTTCCCTCGCAGTGATCCGAGGGACGTTGACAGCCCAGAGCTACGTACAGGAGATCCTATGGCCCCATGTGCTGCCTTTCTTGGCAGGGCAGCCCGGAGCCATTTTCCAACAAGATAACGCCCGTCTACACATAGATTGGGTTTCCTAGGACTGTCTAGGTCATGCTTCGACACTTCCGTGACCTGCCCAATTGCCTGATCTCTCGCCCATCGAGCATGTGTGGAACAAAATGGGACGCCAGCCTTCTCTGTGTCCCAGAGTTCGTGATTTAGAGCATCATTTGCAAGAAGTGTGGGCCAATCTGTCCCAGGATAACATACAGCATCACTTTGACTCCCTGCTGGACCGTAGCACTGCATGTATCCAAGCATGAGGCAGTCCGACGCGGTACTAATGCTGACCGGAATGTGTACCGTATGTCCGCGGGAAATCGTCCTGCTGCTGTGATATTGTAATCACTTCTGTCCTTGGTATGTGCCATCTCACTACTAAAATCTCATTTCAATCCAATGCCTCCTTGGTGCATGAATTTTTATGATAAGGAGGGTATGTTTTCACACGTAGATGTTGTAGTGATGTCTGTGTTATCTTCTGTATGTGTATAATGCATGCCACTTAATTACTCTTGCTGCTTTTCATTGCTGTATAATGACTTTTTTTTTTGTTTCTTTTGTTTCAGTGTGCCATCTATTGGAAAGAGAAAAAAAGGAGCATGCATTATTGAAACGTACATGGCAAATGGCTAATGATCAGTTCCTCGAAACTCAGAGGCTGCAGATAATTGACATGACCCGCATACAGAATGTCCTGACTTCTGAACAACAACGGCAGATAGCTGAAATCAAGAAACGAGATGAAGAAAGGCTGCAGTTACAAAAACAAGCACAAAGGATAGAACAGTTGGAGAAAAAGGCTCTGAGAAAGAAAATGAAGGTAAAAAGTAATGAGAATTTTGAAGTGTGGTTATAATTAATCATACCTAAGATTCTTTTGCAGATTCCCAAAATTTTGCCCCCCAATCATTTGGGTTATTTATGAGATCGATGCAAATCTGAAAATAAATTTTGGAGGATTAGTTGGGGGGGGGGGGGTCATCTAGGGGATGGTATTTCGTTTTTCAAAACTTTTGAAAACAGAAGTTAAACAGAGTGAAAATTTTCCGGTAATCATGCATGATTTTTTTTTTCTCGTGATGCTTCTTATGCGTAGTATTATTGTCAAACGTAATTTTATTCGTTAAATATTTGCATTTCAGCTTGAAAATGGAGCAAAAGTTTTCAAAAACTGAAGTAAGATGGCGCCAAAATTTCCCTGTTATCTGCAGGCACGAGATTCTTTCATGAATTTGAAGAATTCAGCCTGTTCCATCATCTCATTTCAGTGGTTCTCAAGATCGATGCATAACTGAACAGAAATTTGGGTGGGATTGGGGATGGTGGTAGGGGTTGTTTACCATCAGGGAATAATTCTCATCTTTAAAACTTTCGAAAACAGAAGTTATACATAGTGAAGGTTTCTCTCCTAATCATACTTCTTTTTTTCTTGCGATTTTCTTCTAATCAGTGGTGTTGTTAAATATCATTTTATTCCATAAATATTTGTATTGCTTCTTGAAAATGGAGGAAAGTTTTTCGAAAATGGAAGCCAGAGGAGCGCAGATTTTTCCCGTAATCATATTTTTTCTCTCCGTGATGTTCCCTCTATCCCGTGTTGTTGTTAAATGTAAATATATATATCATCATCATCATCATTGTCAACCATTATCAATCCACTGCTGGACGAAGGTCTCCCCAAGTTTCCTCCACAACGGTCTGTCTTGTGCCAGTCTCCTCCATGTCACCCCTGCATACTTTCGAATTTCATCCACCCATCTCCCATGTGGTCTTCTTCTGGGTCTTTTCCTGTCCCTTGGAATCCAATCTAAAATTTCGGCTGTCCATCGATGATCTGTCCTTCTGGCAGTGTGTCCAGCCCATTGCCATTTCAGGGATTTAACTCTGATCATGATGTCTTCCACTCTTGTCATTTTTCGGATCCACGAGTTCCTCTTCTTATCTCTCCTGGTTACACCAAGCATGCACCTCTCCATGCTTCTTTGAGTTGTCTGCAGCCTTTGTATGTCTCTTTTAGTTAAGGTCCACGTCTCTGCACCATACGTAAGCACTGGAAGGATGCATTGATCAAACACTTTTCTTTTAAGACATAATGGCATATTGCTCTTGAAAATTATGCTGTTTCTTCCAAAAGCTCTCCAGGCAAGTTTTGTACGCCGATTAATTTCTTCATCAATGTGACCCTCACTTGATATCTGCTGTCCAAGATAAAGGTACGTGTCTGTTATCTCCAGCTTTTCTCCATCAATCGATAAATCTTCATTTCTTGTAAAAGCATTGAACATCACTTTTGTCTTCCGAAAGTTCATTTTTAATCCCACTTCTTTACTCTTGTCAGCAAGTTCCTGGATCATACTCTGCAGCTCTGATGGGCTAGTTGCAAAAATGACTACGTCATCAGCAAAACGAAGGTGGGTTAGATAATCTCCATTAATCTTTATCCCCTTGTTTTCCCAGCTCATTGACTGGAAAACACCCTCCAATGTGGCATTAAAGAGCTTCGGAGATATGGTGTCACCTTGTCTCACTCCCTTTCCAATTTTTATGTGTGTTGTATTTACAAACAGCCTAATCTTTGCACTTGCATTTTCATAGATGTTATTAATAATATTAATGTATGCATCTTCAATACCGCAGGTTTTCAGAGCCATTGTAACTGCTGATGGTTTCACCGAATCAAAGGCTTTTTCATAATCGATAAAAGCCATGCACAATGGAAGTTCATATTCCCTCGCTCTTTCAATTAGTTCTCTCAGCACATGGATATGATCTATTGTGCTGTAGCCACTCCTGAATCCAGCTTGTTCTCTCGGTTGAGCCATGTCCAGTGTTACCTTCAAGCGGTGTGAAAGAACTTTAGTGAAGATTTTATAAACTACTGATAGGAGGCTGATAGGTCTGTAGTTTCCGAGATCCTCAATGTCACCTTTCTTATGTAGCAGGATCATTGTAGCGGTGTTCCAATCCTCAGGAATCTTTCCTTCATTAAGGCATCGAGTGAAAATTTGGGCGAGTACTGTTTCGATTTCTCCACTTGCTTCTTGTATGATGTCTACAGTAATTCCATCTTCTCCTGGAGCTTTTCCCCGCTTCATGTTCTTGATTGCATGTGCAACTTCTGCTGGAAGGACTGGAGGAACTCTGGTACTGGTATCTTTCATGATGTCTGGAGTGCATGTATCATCCCTTTCATATAATTTGGAGTAGAAATCTTTCACTCTTGTCAAAATTTCGCCTCTATTTCTTGTTACAGAACCATCTTCTTTTCTCAGTGCCATAATCTGTTTTCTTCCCTTACTGAGATGTCCCTTTGCTATCTTTAGGCTTTGGTTGTTTTCAATTGCTTTCGTCACTAGTTCACAGTTGAATTTTCTTACGTCTTCAGTGATACTTTTTCGTACTGTCTTGCATAGCTCTATATATTCCACTTTGGAAGTCGCATCTTCTTTAGTTGTCCTCATCTCTCTTCTTTTTTGCATCAACATTTTCGTTTTTCCTGATAATTTATTTACATGCAACTTGTTCTTAGACCCAGCTAATTTTGTTGCCGATTCCATAAGAGCTTTGGTTACTTTTCTGTTAACTTCAGAGATGTCCACTTCTTCCGATGTTAGGCCTTCTAAAGCAGAGAACCTGTTCTTCAGTTCCAACTTGAAGGTATTATGGTGTTTTTTAAGGTTGGTTATGTCAATAGATTTTGTTTGTCTTATGAGCTTGCCACGTTCAAGTTTAGTGTTGAGGTGCATCTTACATCTCACCAATCTATGGTCACTACCTGTGTTGAACTTGTTTAGCACACTGCAGTCTTCTATGACGAATTTTTTGTTACACATAATAAAATCAATTTCATTTGTCGTCCCATTTGGATGTCTCCATGTCCATTTCCTGTGTGGCTTTTTCTTGAAGAAGGAGTTCAAGATGAAAAACCCTTCTGCCTCTGCAAACTCAACGAGAGTATTTCCACGCTGGTTTCTGTTGCCGTGACCGAATTTACCTACTGAAGTTTCATTCTGTTGCCGTTGCCCTATTTTTGCATTGAAATCTCCCATAATTATTTTCAAGTGCTGCTTACCTTTATTATTTAGATGACAAATTTCCTCATAAAATTCTTCAATTTCTTCTTCAGGATGACTTATGGTGGGTGCATAAGTTTGAATAATCTGAGCCTGGTATCTTTTCGAGAGTTGGATAACGAGTCGTGCAGCTCTGTCAGAGGAACTTTCAACTTCTACAACTTTATCTTTCAGTTTCTTGTTTATTATAAATCCAACACCACTAGTTCTGCCAGTATCTGTCCCACGATAGTAGAAGAGATGTCCACTTTTCAGTTCGATGAGATCTTCTCCTTTTCTCCTTACCTCACTTAGCCCCACGATGTCCCACTTGATCCTTTGTAGTTCCTCTTCCAATTCAAGAAGCCTTGAATCAGAAGATAGGGAGCGTCCATTGTACGTTGCCAAGGTCAGCATCAGATGGCAGCCTAGTCCGGTCCTCCGGGGATTCTTAGCACCCTCTGCCTTCATGTCGCACTGGCCGCTGCCTTGGCCAGGTACATTCCAGCTGCCGGAGACTGAGGGCCAAGATTTAAGTTGTGGAGTCATTTTGGAGGGGTTTGGCCATAACTCACCACGCTGGCCAAGCGGGTTGGTGAGTGTGGGATAGAATTTCCTCTAATCCCGATGGTATAGTTATACCGCTATTGGCGGTCGTCAGAGCCCCTTTAGTAGGAACAGGATGCACCACGAGAAGGCGGGGTTGACATTTGTCAAGGAGAGGCTGTGATGTTACGCATCACCTGACCTTACATCTATATATATATATATATATATATATATATATATTTTAATACAGTGATTGTGCTCCAGAGTTTAATATTTACGTAAATAAATTTCAGTGAACAATTCCGTTTTGCTCATGCTGCATTACGCTCGTGCTGTTTCGCAGCACTTTCTGATTTTTCACTTCTTGTCAGTGTCATGTGTGAATTATATTTTTGGTATAACTTTTTAGGAAGAAATAGATCATATTCTAGGCCAATTTACATGTACATTCATGTGTTTTTATTCTTTATGCACTGAGTAGCTGATTCATTAGGACCAGTACATAATTTTACGCATGCCCCCATGGCCCGAGCTGACCTTGTGATAGATCATCTTGTCATTTCATCTTGGTATGATATCACCGCAAGTACAGCTGTTCATCCAGCTGATGGGGAGTGGCGACCCCACTGCCCAAGCCGACATATACTGTATGATATTTTCCCATTTTTTATCTTTTGTTGTTCTGTTGACATGCACCCACCTCAGGTTGCTGAGGTTGTGATTATGTGCCAGCACCAAAGTTTAGTTTCTATTTCCTTTATTGGAACTAACCCACTCCTAGTCAATGAAGTCTGTGGCCAAGTGGAGTCCAGACTTCTAACGGCTTGTCGTTCCGTACAACCGGGTGAGTCTGGGGATAGTGTGGGCATGCCAAAAGGGTGGTACCAAGACACGGGGAAGTCGCGGTACTCACCGAGCACGTCTCCTCTGTCAACTTGCTATATCTGCTGCCTAACCCTAAAGCCGTGTCCTGCATCCATTTGGGCTTGCGGACCTCTGGCTCTCCCCTATTGGGCTTGGTGATGGGCAGGAAAGTCGGCGGACGAATTCTTTCTTTTTCTTTATGACTTCCAATAATGTTTCCCAAGAGGCTAAAAGCAAACAGCATATTGAGGAAGGTTTAGCCCCTTCCTCCAAAAACAAGTCTCTGTTTCTCCTACTGCTCGGTTTTTCTTCATCCACTCCTTGGACACTTCCAAGCCTTTGAGTGCCAAAAGTTCTTTTTTGGATAAATAAGGCATTACAGTCTAATGCAAGCTATCCGAGGAGCATCAAGAAGCTCCCATCTGGAGATCTTCTCGTGGAGATGTCTACTACCACCCACAGTACCGCACTTCTCAATGCTACCTCGCTGCTGGAGACTCCTGTCAAAGTCACACCCCATGGCTACCTTAATACATCTCGAGGTGTTGACTCCTTTTGAGACTTAATTGAATGTACTGAGGAAAAACTTCTGGAAGAACTGAAAAGTCAACATGTTAGTGCTGTACGGCGTATCCTCTTTCTGCAGAATGGGCTGTCAGTCACATCCCGTAACATCATTTTGATGTTTGACACCTCGTCCCTGCCTACGTCCATCAAGGCAGGGTATCTCCACCTTGGGTGGTCAGTTTAATTCAGTTTCTATGTTCGTACATCCCTAACCCTCCAAGATTTTGTAGGTGTCTGACCTATGGCCACTCTCAGCAGTCGTGCCAGAGTTCCCCTCGGTGTGGACGCTGTGGCTCCATGGAACATCATTTACAAGACTGTGTAGCTGAGGTCGAATTTTGTGTGAACTGCAAGGGTTCACATTCAGCATCAGCAAAGGAGTGTCTGAAGTGGATGGAGGAAAAAGAAATCCAACGGCTGAAAACGGTTGAGAATATTTCTTATCCAGAAGCCAGAAGGAGGGTGGTTCCTGTTCAACCTGCTCGGCGATCATATGCATCAGTTGTGGTCTCCAAGACAACAGTCGCTGTCCAAATGGATGTCCAGATCCCAGTAAAATGTCCATACCATCGAGATGACATTATTCCAACTGGGCTGGAAGCACTCCAGGCATGTGCTAGGAGTCTGAAGGCGACGGCCACCACTTCGCCAACTCGTGCTCCTAATGCCACCAGCACCAGGACTCAAAATTCTCATTCTGGACAAGAAAAGAACAAAGATCAGAAGGTTACAACCTCTCCCAAATCTCAACCTAAAATGCAACATCAGGGTACTTCATTCAAAACTCATGGGACAAAGTACCGTCCCATATTGCCAAAAGATAAAACACCTCCACATCTGGTGGACACATTACAAGATGAACAGATGGATGCTGACCTCGTTTGAGTGGTCAGTTTAATTCATTTTCTTTACTTTTACTTTTCTCTCTCTTCTTCTAACCATAGGTTCCATCTTTCAGTGGAACTGTCGAGGGCTTCGGACACGAATTGAAGATGTGAAACATCTGCTTTGGTCTTACTCTCTGGTGTGCCTTTGTCTACTGGAGGCAAAACTTAAACCATCAGACCTGCTTTCAGTTCGAGGCTACAATGCGTTTTGGAAAGATATTGTGTCAGGAGATATAGCCTGTAAGGGAGTTGCTATTCTTGTCCCTCACGGTGTTCTGGTTTTTCCCGTTATGGTCTTCACAACTTGACAGGCCGTGGCAGTTCTTATTTCCGTGCCTGTGTCTCTTACTGTTTGCAGTGTCAATCTACCGCCGGATGAGGACTTGAGAGTCTCCGTTCTGGAGAGCTGCCTTTACTCATCCTTCTGATGGGTGACTTCAATATCCATAATCCTTTGTGGGGTAGTGTCAGCATCAGCACAAGAGACTGTAGAATCGAGTCTCTTCTGTCCTCGTCCTCTTTGTGCCTTTTTAATACCCTTGCTGACACTTACTTTCACGAGCCAACAAGATCTTTCAGTGCGATCGATTTGAGCGTGGGATCACCATCGATTATTGCTGATTGGCCATGGATGGTGTATAACGACCTCCATGGGGCGACCATTTCCCTATTGTACTTTCGCATAATGTGAGTATGCCATCTTCTGGCTCCCGCCCTCCTCGATGGAGGATGGATTGTGCCATATGGGAGGTCTTTGCATTGTCCGCAGTGATATCTTCTGCCATGGTGGCCCAAGAGTCAATTGACGCAGCTGTTTTCGATGATACAACTTGTTTTATTCAGGCAGCTTATCTTTCAATACCAAAGACATCAACGACACTCCCAAGAAGCCCGAAGCCTTGGTGGACCCCTGAATGCACAGTTGCTGGAGAGCTCAACATAAGGCCTGGCGTACTTTTCAGCATTATCCAACCGATAGTAATATCATTGCATTAAAACAAGCAAAATCCTACACTCGGTTAATGCATCGACGAAGCAATAGGGAGTCTTGCAGGGTTCCCACAGTCCTTGAAAGTCCTTGAATTTAATTTTCCTTTTCAAGGGCCCTTGAAAGTCCTTGAATTTTGTAAGAGTTCTTCATAGTTTGCACGGCCCTTGAAAGTCCTTGAAAAGTCCTTAATTTTTATGTCCCTCCGTTTTTTTAATTACGACCATATGCAAATGATCATATGTAAATGCAGTTTTTCCTGCTTCGTTTTTAAAGTGTACTTGATTGTGCGATGTATGTTTGCTTGACCCGACAAACGGGAGTGAATGATGGAACAGCGCCAACAGCCCTGGCCGAGGGATTCATTTTGCGGGATTCATTCTGCGCATGCTGTTGGAACTTGGACTTAGCAGCCGCTGGCGACTGATTGTTTGTATGAATGACACATGAACTGTGACTAAGGTACGCCGGTGGTTTTGATTTTGACTCAGGTGAAAAAGAACGAAGTGCGAAATAAGGAAGAATAGACATTAGACACTAGATGCGAAGTGAGCAAAATGTTTGTGATTTGTAATGTTTCTGTGCTAGTGTATCTTCGAGGATATTTGTGTATTCGTCTATAAAGGAATAAATGTTGACCTCTAGTAATCGGAGTAACTTCACAAAGGTAAGATTCAGGCCATGATTTCATACCTACCTGGTTTTATGGTTTACCTGTAAAATTTACAGAAATGCTACTTGTTTTATGGGCAAAATGTTAATTTTACAGATTTGGTGATTCTCCGAGATTTTTTTCTTTTTCTGATGATTTTGCACCGACCATTAAATTTTTTTATTTAACTTAGTCCATTTAAAATAAAGCGCCGAGGTAAGGTACGAATCAACTTTTCACTAAAATGTGTTTATGTGAGAACATTTGTCTGAAATTTTCCCACATGTTATAGGTTTTTCGTTGTTTCAAACACTAAAGAGCTTGCTTGCATAAACTGAACTGCCCCATCTGGGTTTGTTTATTTATCTCTCGCTCTGTTTCCCCCTCTCACTTAATGGATTGTTCGTCCCCCAAGTAGCAACTTCTTAAGTTTGCTGGCATTGGAAGCACCTCTCTTCTCATTATTACTTCCAGTTCGAATTGCGATCTCAGAACGTAGTTATCATAGAAAAGAAATTTAAACGAATTTAAAATCTGTGGAATTTTTAAGCCCAGATCGATACCTAACATGACAAAATTAAAAAAAAAGCTGCCACTTTTGTGAAATTAAAAATGCATTTGGGGCATGGTTTTGTATCTTCTTCTCTGGCAATAAATTTGACCTAACAAAATAATACTACTATAACAAAGTTAAAAAATAAGTCCAATGTTCATTCGACCCAGTGCTTCTCCAGCAATGATTTATTTTGCTGGTCCGTTAGAAAGTTTTCTATGCTTTCCAACCATGCTTTGTCCTGGCATTTTTATTCAAGTACGATAACTTGCATAAAAATGTCTTGGCTTGATTCGACAAAATTAATAAGCTGGGGTACATACTAATTCGTCGAATCAATTTTGAAAATGGTCAAAGGTCAGGAAATAGGAGCGGAATTCATTCTCCCTCCCTTTTGCGTGATGACTTGCGTAAAATTAAAGCAAGATTGCGGTGAAGTTTTGGTACGATGTTCATCACCCATAGTGGACCTATCGTATTGAAGCTGGTTACTACTAACAGCACTCACGGGGATGTGATGCGCATGAGGAAAATTTGTTTGTCAGAATTTTTGCACAATAACTTCCGTGGAAATTGACTGATTTGGATGGAATTTTTAATTATAAAACAACGCATGTTGTTTTATAATTAAAAATTCGATGCGCATGAGGAAAATTTGTTTGTCAGAATTTTTGCACAATAACTTCCGTGGAAATTGACTGATTTGGATGGAATTTTTAATTATAAAACAACGCATGTTTTTATTAAAAATTCCGGGTTCGATTCCCACTCCAGGGCAATGAAATTTTCAAGTTTTCTGAAAAGTGTTACATGGATGACCAGTAAATGGTACAAGCAAATTCTGTTTGCTTTGAATATTCTCCAAAAAAAAAAAAATAAATTAAATTGGTGTAACTTTAAAAGTTATCGGTGGATTTTGGCGAAATTTGGGGAATCTGTTTTTCTTAGCAAATTATGGTGTCTTTAAAAAAATCACATAATTTTCTTAAATTTTTGAGAAAATAAAATTTTCACATTGTTATTCCTACTGAAACAGTTATGAACAGCAGATGCAATTCTGGCAGGTCGGGTAGACAGGATCAGAAGCGGGGGAAAATGAATGTTTTTAGAGCTGAAATGTTTTACTTCCAGAAAAAGGAAGTAAAACATTTGCCACCTTTTAGAGAAAGGAGGCAAATGCAAACATAACGCCTAATTTGTTACGGTTTGCCATAGGGTGGGGGGTCTAGAGTGAAAAAAAAAATTAAGTCTTGTCAATGTCTCCCAGCTTTACCCAGGAGTGAGTTACAGTTATGGAGAAGGAACACGCAGCCGTTAATTTTTTTTTTTTTCCAGCACGTCGCCGATTTTTTTCCATGGCGCAGACCTTTATTCCACGCGTGCAATGTAGTTGGCGCTTTACATTTCACACTAAAACATTCAAAATTTTTCCACTAGCAACTTTTGCTAGAACCACTTTATCATTAATAAAAAGTGTTTGCTTGCTAGCAATTTGCTACTAATTACTGGTCGAAATCGCGCCCTGGTAAGATTTATTGATCAAATAGATATTCGAAACACATGCTTCAAGTAGTGGCGCATGGATCTTACGAGCGGGAAGTGATTGTAGAAAGCCAGCCAGAGAGAAGCTTTCCCAGAATGCCATACTCGTGACGCTGCTAGTTGGAGTGCTCATGAGTTTGTGTTACAGCTTCTGTGTTTTGCATTCGGTATTTCATGATGTGTGGTGTCATTGGTCAGGCACCCGTGCGTGGGAAACTTTTTTTTTTTTTTTTGGATTTCTTAGTGCAATTCTGTATTGACCACCGAACATTCCCAAAATTCGAAGAAATTAAAATGCTAAAAAGGAATGAAAAATCAGAGAGACAAATGAGAATGGAGGAATCGATCCTAATTTATAAAAATAAAACAAGGGTGTGCAACCAGAATGACCCTAACACATTATCTAGCCTTTTGAAAGAGCTAATAAGACAAGAAAAAGAACAACAAAAGAAAAAGAGACAAGGGAACAAGAATACGAAATGAAATGAAGAAGAATACGGAAAGACGACATCAACGACCATTTGAAGAGAGGGAAAAAATAAAAATAAAAATAATTATAATAATATATATAAAAAAAAAAGAAAAAAAAGGTCGAATTAGTGAAACATAGATGGCGCCAGCTAGGTTTAATTAAGAAAAGTATCTAATACAGCGTATCCGACGAATGGCAACGTGGAGTATCGGACTCCATTGACGAAAAATAAACCACGAACATTGGTGGAAAAGTCGTCATGCTCCTGAGGATGCCCAAAGACTGGGCGAAAAAATTTAGAGCATTAATAACGGTAAAGAATTGATGTTATTGAATCCTAAAGTGAAGATCTACTGATTCTACCCAAAAGTAAGCAGTGTGTTGGAGGTGAATGGTTGCTGCACATACAACGGACAATAGGACAATAGCTTCAACGAAAACCTGAAACGTGCGAGAAAAGTGAATCATCGCTAGAAATGGAATGCCTAGGTAAGCATTATCCAATTAGAATATTTCCAAATATTATTAGTTACCCAATGTTATTGGTGAGTGATCACTGTCATACTGAACAGAGATTTTGCACATCTATTGCGTATTTACTGCTGCAGATTGAAAACAATGAGTTTTTCAGCTTATTAGCAAAAACATCAAAGTTTTCACCGATACATCGAAAATTTCCTCCAATATATCGATGTTTTGGGAATGAGTAACCACCGATGTCGATCATTGATGTTACTCCAATGTGCCCATCCCTAGGTGAAAGCCACCGTAGTCCATTCTCTCTCTAAAGTAGTTTTGTTGTAAATCATATGGACTTCAACCTTCGCCCGTTGTGGTTAAAAGAATAAATAAACACTTGCACTGGAAACATTATTTAGCGGAACGCATAGCTCCCGCAGCCTCTACGATACTTAACCTCACAGTCACAGGTCATAAGTGTATTAAGTTGAGCTCTCTTTTCCCCAACCTTTTTGTAACGCTGAGTTCTTGTTGGCAGAGTTCCAAGTCACAAGTGTTCTCACAGGGATTCCTCGCAGCTTGCCACAAGTAGACACAGCCTTGGGGCACGGGGGACCGGTTTGAAGGAAGCAAAAATTCTGTAAGGTGTTAGTAAAATGTTGCTTTTGAGTATCGCAGCAAAATTTTTTTTTGGCAAAAATCAATTTAGAAAAACGCACGAAAAAAGTATTGAAAAAAATAATGCAGCAAAATTTCTCCGCATTGAGTTTTCCATGCACCAAATGTTACATGCCCATTCCTTATTTCTAGTCGCCTGTAATTTTTGAACCCTGCATAAGATTTTTCAGAAAATGTTCCCTGACAGTTTGATTGCCTCAAATTTTACTTGTGGAGAAAGAAAAAGTGCCTATTATGCAGTGTTTGGGATAGCACCTTACTTCAAAAGTCTTATGTTGCAAGAACTGTGTGAAATGAAGAATTATGTTCTATTGTTTGATGAAACCTTGAACATTTCAAAGCAGAAGAAACAAATGGACATTCATGTTAGATTCTGGAGTTCTGATAATAAAGTCAAAACACATTTCTTAGCATCTGTATTTATGGGACACTCTACTGCAACAGACATTGTAGACAATTTTTGAGCTGCAATTTTGCCTTTGAAAATGGTAAAAGTTATTCAAGTATCAATGGATGGCCAGCAGTCAACTGGAAATTTTTGAAGTTGTTGCAAGACGAAATTCACGGAGAATGTGGGAAACTGATTTTGAATGTTGGGAGCTGTGGGCTTCACATAATATATAATGCTTTTAAAAGTGGATGTAAAGCAAGTGGTTGGGATCTTGAATAGTTACTTATTTTGTTCGTATCACCTTTTTAAAGATTCGCCAGCACGACAGGAGGATTATGCAGCTGTCACTGGGGAAGAATATTTCCCCCCAAAATTTGTCGGCTATACATGGCTAGAAAATGTAGAAATTGGTGAATGTGCGATCAAGATTTTTGCCAGGTATTTGCAAGTATCTTCACAGTGTTCAAAAAAGAGAAATTTCTACCCCACAATGCAAATCTTTTAACACTGTTTAAAACTTTTGTAATGATAAAGTACTTTCTATTAAGCTGCTAATTTTTGTTTCAGTTTCAAAACTTCTTACTCCTTTTCTGACATTGTACCAAGCTGACAGACCATTGATTTGTTTCCTAGCTGGGGATCTAAAAAAACTATTGCTATCAATTTTGCAGCAGTTCATCAAGCCTGAAATTCTGAACTATGCCAAGACATAGCCAAAGCTTTTACAGTTGGATATCAATGATGCAAAAAGTCATAATGCTCTGGAAAAAGTGGATATTGGTTTTGCTGCTGAAAAATAGCTGAAAGAACTGTATTCCGCCAAAAAGGTAACGGAGAAACAGATGTTCCTGGTACATGTAGCTTCCAAACTGGTTAAAAAATCAACAGCTACCTTTTCTCTAGTAAGGAGTTTAACATGTTTAGACCCCAGAAATATGGCAGCAGAGAAGGAAGGATGAATGGAAAAAATGAAACTTATTCTAGGGTCATTAGTGGATGCTCAGCAAATATGTAAAGTGAATGTGATGAAATACTGCAACAGTATTGTGATTTTTTGCAGACAGTAGTGCGAATGAAGTATTTAGCTTTTATGAGTTTTGACCATAAAAATGCAAATTGTCGCATTGATACATTTTTTCATGACACATTGTGTGATTCAACATATTGTAAACTGTGGGAACTTGTTAAGATGTTGCTTTTATTAAGCCACGGACAAGCATCTGTGAAAAGAGGGTTTAGTCTTAATAAGAAACTATAAGTCAAAAATTTAGAAGGGTGTTCTTACATTGCTCAACGGATAATTTGTGAACATGCGGACAAAATAGGTGGTAATGTTAATGATTTCACTGTTACTAAAGACATGAGAAAATCTGTTTCATTGGCCAGACAAAAATACATGCGATATCTGGAGGACCAGAAACTGAAAAAAGATATTATTGTAAATAAAGAAAACAGACATTTGGAGATTACGGAGCAAGAAGAATTCAGGAAAAAAAAAAAAAAAAGCAAAGACTTGAACAGGATATTCATGCACTGTTGAAATCTGCAGATGAATTTGCTGAGAAAGCAGAAATTGGTGGGGACATAATTCTGATTACCAAATCTAACAGTTTCAGATGTACTGCCAAAGAAAAGCAGCTGCAAGTGATTAATGTTGATGAAGTACTCGAAAAAAGTTCCAAAGGTTCTGCTTTACAAAAAACTGCTGTTCCCTGAATTATCACACGTCTAGAAAATAAGAAAATTTTATGTTTTGTTAGTGGTAACTTTTTTTAATAGCTGTCAGGGAATTTTAATGCCAGTATGTTACAAATCTTCAAAAATTGCATATTGGAGGTTTTTAGTTGGTCAAATTTGTGGTTTAATTTTAGATGTTTATTGCAAAACCTATTCCTGTAGCATTATGATCTGAGTATATAAAAACAAGGTGACTGGCATTTGACATTCAATAAGGATGTTGGATCTGTGTATGAAAATTGAAGGACAGCATTTGATGCTTGGTATAACAAAACACAGTTCGTTATTAATATACTTTTCATGTTTTACCTAAATGTGTAACCCTCTTTAGTGATACAGGGCTGCCAGTGGCGACAAAATAGGCGACTATTGCTACTATTTTTGATGACAGGTGACTATGGCTACTATTTCTTACAAAAACAGCCGAAAGCAACTATTTTCAGAAAAACTTGGAACTATTTTTGTAAGGCTACTATTAAAAAAAAAACGTAATGCAGGGTGCGCACGCGTGCTTGTAAACCTGGAAAATCATGATTACGTTTTCAAGGCCTGGAATGTCCTGGAAAACGCCGATTTTTAATGCTGTCTTAAAAAGCCTTGAAATTTGAAATTAGTGCTTAAAAAATGCCCTTTTAGGAAATCGTGTTACCCCTTCTTTTTTTTAAGTTCCTCTCCTCTGTTCTCAAAGAAACCGCCGGCCACAGTGGTGTTTCGGACGTGCGTCGAATCTGCCATGACACCTGATGGTCTGACAACTGCTGAGAACGGAAGGATAAAGAAAAGACATTTAGTATTTGCAGGGGGTCGCGTATGTACCAAGTCAGCTGGCATCCACCAGTGAGGAGTATGCCTGAACAATACATTCATCTGCTCCTTGTTTATGTGCATGCCAGACACTTGATTCCGCCCCTCCCCTCAAGAGACTTCGGCTACTTATGATAAAAAAAAGAAAAATATCTTTGCGAATTTTTCACGTAAGTGGCTGAAATTTTTACATTCATTGTAATTGGATTACAGAAGCTCACTCCCAAAATTCCAATTGAATCGGTTAAAAACTTAAAAAGTTTGCATTGAAAATTTTTATTATGGACAAGTATGTGTAAAAAGTTTGCATTGAAAATTTTTATTATGGACAAGTATGTGTGCCTCTTTGGACAGAGTGAGCCTGCAGCAGGGTGACCATAGCAACGGTTGATTGACAGCTGGAAGCGCCAACAGAAGCCGTTGGTTGGGAAGAAAGCAAACACCTGTCTATCAATCAGTTCCATTGCTCAAAAGGACGGAGAAAATTTTCTGAAATCCACTTTCCCGATTTTTGAAAATAACACAGTAAATTTTTTACATGTGGTTAAGATACATCACAATAAAGTTCTAGTGCAAATTTTGCCAAATTCTGTTGGTAACTTCAGCAGATTTAAAAAAAAAAAAAAAAAAAAATTTTTTTTTGGTTGCATAATCGGATTGAGAAAAAAGAAACAGTAATTACAACTTACGGGAAAAACATGTGAATTATTTTTTTTTTAGATGCCATGGTTTATTTAAACAGAGTGACCCTTAAAAAATTTTCTGTGATAATATGGACTCTATTTGAATTACGAACATACATTTTTATTCAGACGTCTGAGTTACTATTTTAATAAAAAAAATCATCTATAATTAAAACAGTTTTCGATGGATTTAGGCAAAACTCAACAGATAAATATATTTTAGTAAATTGCAATATCATGATGTAAATTTGGTCATTTTGTCGAAAATTGGGGAGCATTTTCTTTTTCTTTTTATATTTTCTCCTATAGTTAGGGTGAAGGAGGAAGGGTGCAACTTGACAGTTCAGTGAGCTGCAGGTGGTGATTAATGGCGATGTGCCAAATGAAAAGAAGCTGTTCCATCAGGACATTCCAAAGGTTGTGTGTGTGTGTGTGTGTGTGTGTGTGTGTGTGTGTGTGTGTGTGTGTGTGTGTGTGTGTGTGTGTGTGAGCGTGCGTGCGTGGACGTGTGCTCCTGCTGTTTAGAATATATCTTAATCAGAATGTTGGAATGCTTTTGTTTGTGCAGGGGGGGGGGGCATTTCAGCTTTCATGACTCTCTTTTTTTTTTGGTAATAAACAAAAATTATAGTTGCTGCATTCACCATTGATCCATATTTGCATTTCTTGAATATAAACAGCTGACAATCAGAGACATGGTTGGGATGGTCTTGATGTTCTTCATTTTGCATCTGCTGAATTCAGTTCTGTGGGAATAAGGAATGACTTATACTGTGAATATATATAAAACTACATATTTTTGAGCTGAAATAAATAGGTCTTTGTACACAGTAGCTAACGTGTGAACTCAGACGAAGACAATCAGACATACGGACGTCTGATTCCATAAAAAAAAAAAATCAACATAGTTTTTTATTATACACTACAGGTAAAAAAGCAAAAACATGTTTTTAAACATTATAAAGGATGCCATGCCATGACTTGATGATCTTAATTTCTGATTCTTTTTTCCACATCCTATTTTTTTTTCAATTACAATACATTGTAACAGGATACCTGCGTGTTGTATCACTTAGTGAAATGGCAGATTTTCGGTTGCCGATATCCGCGATTGTAAGCGGTAGTTGCATTGCGATTGTTGATGATGACAAGATAAATACTGGAGTGACGTGAAATGTTGCATATACTAAAAAAAAAAAAATTTCTCGCCCCCTCCAAAAAAAAAAAAAACCCCAACAAAAACAACCTGTGCAGTCATCATAGCTGATCAACCGTTTCATTTCTTGAACATCAGCACATTTCAATCATTTGACCATTGGGGGTAGGTGGTGTCTAAAGGAATTCAGCCGTGCTTAAGCACCTAGTGCAACAAAAACATGCTAATTTTGGGCAGTTCTATTCCCTTCCCCTCTACCATCCCTAATAATTAAGAGTGCATACTGTAGTTTCAAATATTCTATTTATGAGCTAGTTTTTGCGCTGTTGGTTATGTTTTTATTTTCAGAATTACTAGCCCTTTCGAACTATGCACTGAAGAGCAATTGAATTAGAGACAGCTGGCATTATGCAAATGTGGCGCTGTGGGCGGCCCTTTAAACGGAAATGACATGACGTATGCAGCGATCCGACAATATAAGGAGTGATGCGATGGGAATCAGTAAGAGTCAGACGCAGTATGAGTAAGACGAAGGATCTAAGCACATTTGCCCGTGGGCAAATTGTCGGGGCCCGATGAATGGGTCACTCCATCTCGGAAGTCGTGCACGCACTGGGATTTTCACGAGCCACTGTGTCACGGGTGCACCGTGACTACATCAAATCTGGTAAAACCATCCCTGCAAACGCCAAGTGCCGTGGACAACAGCGTGTGGTTCAGCGGGGTCATCGTCGGCTAGCTCGCATTGTAACAGCGGATAGACGGGCCACAGTGCAAGAAATCACTTGGCAATTTAACGCTGGTGCACAAAAACGTGTAAGCAGCCACACCATCCAGAACCATCTCCTCGCTATGGGGTACAGAAGCCATCATCCCACGAGAGTACCGCTGCTGACCGCGCATCATAAGGTGCAAAGATTAGCATGGGTGTGGGAACATCGCCACTGGACCCTAGACATGTGGAAAAAAATGTTGCCTGAACTGATGAGTCGAGATTCATGTTGGTACATGCGGATGGCAGGATACGAGTACAGCGCGAACCACATGAAGCGATGGATCCTTCTTGCAAGCAGGGTACTCTTCAAGCTGGTGGAGGTGGCATTCTCATCTGGGGACTATTTACGTGGACTGAAATGGGACCCCTGGTACGTGTGACATCGTCCCTCACAGGTCCATTGGTGCGCCTTCAACATCCCACTGGGGACCTCATCCTGCAGCAAGACAATGCACCGTGCCATCGCTCCCGAATTGTATCCGAATGGTTGGATGAACACTCCACCGACATGACCTCGCTTCCTTGGCCAGCTAGGTCACCTGACCTCAATCCCATCGAGCACATCTGGGATGCCATCGAGAGAGATGTTCGAGGCTCTGACCCCCTTCCATCAAATCTTCGTGAACTGTGGGAGCTTGTTCAGGGGTCATGGATCCGTATGGCTTCCCAACGCTTCCGGTGTCTTGTCGAGTATTTGCCATGATGAATCGCTGCCGTCATCAGGGTGAAAGGTGGTGCTACACATTACTAGACAGGTATCTCTAATTCAATTGCTCTTCAGTGTAGGTTGCAGAAACGTTTATGCTTTGGGTTTGTCCCTATGTTAATTCACATGAAAGCGGTTGGATTTCGGCAATATTTTGGTATGCTGTTGGGTACAACCTGGAAACCTACCCTATTGAAAATGGTCAAAATTAAATTCAAAGGTCAAGACATAAGAGCAGTATTCGTTCTCCAAGCTTAGGAATCTTAACTCACATAAAATGTGTTTGATTGCAACGAAGTTTTGGTATGTTATCAGGGAGGAGAAAAAGACAAAAAGAAATATTAAGAATGACTCAAGTGTGGGATATGGTGGACCTACCACACTTGAGAAGGACGGTCCACCACGGAATCGACCTGGACTTTCTAAACGGCGTATGAGAAAGAGATCTCGGCTGAGTGAATGTAAGATTGGTGTATGGAATACTAGAGGTATAAATGGCAAGATGAGTGAGGTGATTGAGGAGATGAATAAGTATAGACTGGATGTGCTGTGTGTGTAAGTGAAACCAAAAAGAAGAAAATTGGGGTAGAAGAAGTGAATGGCACGGTGAGTGTGTGGTCTGAAGTATTGGATAATATGGGAGGACAGGCTAGTGTAGGTGTGATTTTAAGTGAAAAGATGAAGAACAACTTGATTCACTATAGTTGCGTAAGTGAAATAATTCTCTGGATTCGTTTGAAAGTGAAACTTCAGAGAATTGTAATTGTTGTAGTGTATGTGACTTGGAACCTTCTGATAAGAAGGAAGATTTCTGGAATGAGCTAAAAGCTGTTCTGAGCCAGTTTGGTGCTTAAAGAAAAAGTTATAGCAGGGGATTTCAATGCTAGAGTAGGTGTGCAGAATGCCATTTCTAACAATGTTCTGGGTAACTTTAATGATCCTTGTGTGAATGATAATGGTGAAAGATTAATTGAACTCTGCATTGAAAATGGTTTGTGTGTATCTAATACATTTTTCAACCACAAGTATATCCACACATATACTTGGGAAAATCGTACTCTTGGTCTAAAGAGTGTGATAGATTTTGTTGTCTATGATCAGCGTTTGAAACACTTAGTTGTTGACACCCGTGTGATGAGAGGTGCGGATGTTGGTTCTGATCATTACTTGGTAGTGTCACGAGTGAAACTTAATGTTGGTTGGAGGAAAAGGAATAGGAAGAGACCCAGGATAGAAAGAATAAAGGTTGATAGGCTCCTTGAAGATCATCAGCGGTATTCTGACTTACTCAGAGAACGACTGAAGGATCTGAAGTCTGGTGGGAGGGATGTAGAAAAGAAGTGGGAATGTTTTAAGAACTGTGTTGTCACTGCTGCTAAAGAGGTCTGTGGCACCATAATAATGGGTAACAATAGAGGTGATGCTTGGTGGAATAGTGAGATTGAAGAGGCAGTAAAGAGAAAGAAGGAAGCCTATTTGGGGATGTTGCAAGGTAGAGTCTCTGTGGATGAATATCGCTGTAAGAAGCGTGAAGCTGCTAAGCTGGTTTGCTACAGTAATGCGAAAGATAGGAAGGAGAAAGTGGAAAGGCATGAACTGGCTTTTTGGAAAGATAGGAATTCCTTCTGGAAGTACATGAGACTCAGGAAAAATAGGGGAAACAAAGTTGTAAGTTGTGTGAAGAATGAGATTGGGGAAATGATATGGGAGCCCAATGAGTTAAGCGACAGATGGGGTGAATACTTCTGGGAGTTATTAGATCAGGAAAGCAAAGATGATTCTGAGACAGACGCAGATGATGTCACAATGAGGGATGAAAGCACCGGAGGGATCTCAAGAGAAGAAGTGTGTAAAGCTCTAAAATCTCTTCAGAATGGTAAGGCTCCGGGAGTTGATGGCATAACTGCAGAGATGTTGAAATATGGTGGTGACTCTATAATTAATTGACTGGTTAACTGAAATTTGCCAGTTGTGCTGGGAGTTAGGAATGGTCCCTCAGGATTGGAAGGATTAGGCTATCATTGTTCCCTTGTATAAGGGAAAAGGTGATCAGACTGAATGCAAGAACTATCATGGTATTAGCCTACTGAGTGTGCCAGGGAAAGTGTTTGGTAAGGTTGTTATTGAAAAAGTACGGAGTCTTACATCATTGAAAGTGTGGGATGTTCAGAGTGGTTTTATGCCTGGTAAAGGCTGCACTAACCAGATTTTTGCATTACGCACGATGATTGAAAAGTATCTGGCATCTGGCTGTTGGGAAGAAAGTTTTTACTGCCTTCATAGATTTAGAGAAAGCTTACGACCGAGTGAATAGGACACTTTTGTGGAAGGTATTGAATGAATATGGTGTTACTGGGAATCTACTTAATAGTGTAAAAGCCATGTATGCTGGTAGTAGAGCTTGTGTACGAGTGAATGGTGTTTTATCAAAATGGTTTTCCATTGGTGCAGGAGTTAGACAAGGTTGTGTAATGTCACCATGGCTGTTTAATATATTTATGGAAGCATGCATGCGTGATGCCAAAATAGATAATAGTGGTTTATGTCTTGGTGATATCCGTGTGTGCAGATTGCTGTATGCTGATGACACTGTCCTGTTGACAGAGAGCAAAAGTGAGTTGCAGAGTATGTTGACTCGGATGCACGAAGTTTGCACGAAATTCAAACTGAGTATAAATAAGGGAAAAACCAAAGTTATGGTGTTTGAGAGAGGAACGGGTAGCACTGAATGTAATGTAAGTATAAATGGCACTGTGATTGACTAGGTGAGTGAGTTTGTGTATTTATGAAGCATGTTTGACAGAGAGAACAAGTTGGATGGTGAAATCAGTAGGCGAGTGAATTCTTCTTTGAAAGTCATAGCTGCTCTGGGAGGTTTTCACAGGAATGATGGGTTCTCTAGAGAGTCCCGCATGGCTGGGAGTGAAACCTGAGTACTGCAGTAGAAACATCGGAGTCGTTTGTGTGCTGGAGAAATGCGTTATTTACGTGGGGTTTGTGGCAAGACAAGATATGATTGTGTGAGAAATGACGATGTATTGCAAAAATACAGTTGTGTGATGTGAAGGAAAATGTTGTTAGCAAGGTGGAGACCAATATGCTGCGGTGGTTTGGCCATATTGAAGGAATGAGTGATGAAATGCTTACTAAGAAAATCTTTTCAGCCCAAGGGGCAGGAAGGAAAGGCACAGGAAGGCCAAGGAAGCCATGGGTGGATCAGATTCAGGAGTGTCTGCATGAGAAAAAGATTATGAGTATGAAGTATAAAAGATCTTGTGTACGGCGTGTAATTGATATCAGTGAAGCACGAGTTGTATGTCAAGATCGATGTAAATGGAGAAGTTTGATACGACAACAATAAGTAAAAATATCTGGAAGTTTGTATTTCTTTTTGGAGCTAACCTCTGAATCCCAGAGAACAGCTTAGTGATATGTATGTATGTATGAGGAGAAACCTACCCTTGTAGAAAATGGTCTAAATTGAATTCAAAGGTTAGGGCATAAGAACAGAATCCGTTCTTTACGATCTTGTGCTTGATAAACTTGATCAATTTGCATAAAGCACACTCATCCATCTGCATCTTTCATCATTTTTATTACTTAAAACTGAAATTACTTTTAAAAAATAATTTAAACATGATACTGTAAAATGTAATAATCATCCTGGAATTTTTTGTAGATGTCCTGGAAAAGGCCTGGAAAGTCCTGAATTTCACCCCCTCCAAAAGTGTATGAACCCTGGTAATTTGTGTTGCATATATCGATGTGCTTGTATAACATCAGTTTTAATATTGATACACGTGAATATCAACTTTGATATAGATATGTATATGTCGAATCCAGGGTTCATACACATCCTGGAATTCCATTTTGTCTTGGAAAAGTCCTGGAAATGTCCTCAAATTCTGTTACATGTCCTGGAATTTTATCCATTTCTGCCTTTTTGTCCCTGCACAATGTTTTGTAATTGAGGATTTTTCTACTGACATAACTTATGTCTGACAAATTTCCCTCCCCTCCCCTGCAAAACGTGTGTGTGTGTTGGGTGGGGCTATCAGTTTTCTTGTTTAGGAGGACTGAAGCTGCATTATTAGCATCTTTTGTGTCATGCTTATGTTATCACTTTGTCTGTCCCACCGGGGAGACCATATCTCTGCAATTATTAGTTTGATTTGTAAAATTCTTTTTGTATTGGGAAGCTTAAAATGTGAGAATGATGGACCCGTTCGTTCTTTTTTTTTTTCGATGCACAATTTCACCGCTACAGGGCACAAATGGAGATCGTATCAAATTTAAAATGCATTTCATTTCATATATGTGCTTTTAAATATCCAATTGAAAAAAATTATATTTCCTTTTGATGACATTTTTAGCGAAGACTATTTTAGTTAGTGCCCCTTTTTCAAATAATGCATACATTTTCCGCTAGGGGTCGTAAAGGTAAATCACGATTTTCCCAATATCTCAGGGCTGCCAGACCTGCGCCAATTCTCCAGCCCACGCCAAAACATTGTTCTTGCGCCATTCTGCTAAAAAAATGCGCTTTTGACGAAATCTGCGCCAAAAGTTAAAATTTACCGGTCATCGATATTTTAGTGTAATCTTACGACATTCAAAATCTATTGAGCGGTTAATTCGTACTTCGTACGTGAGATTCTTCTGCGGATTCGCTGAGCTCCCTTCCCCCCATTTCTGTGTCATTTTCGAGATTGATGCAAAAGTGAAGACATTTTCGGAGTATTAGTTGAGGGGGGGGTCTTATTCCGTCTGGGGACGTTGTTGTGTCTATTTAAACGTTCGGAAATGGAAGTTAAATAGAGTGCAGATTTTCCCCGTAATCGTATTTTCTCTCTCTCGCGATGTTGCTTCTGTTCAGTATTATTGTTAAATATCATTTCAGCTTGAAATTGTAGGTAACGATTTCCAAAAACGGAAGTTAGGCCACCCGAAAATTTCCCCGTAATCTTCGGCCACAAGATTCTTGTGCTGATTCGAGGAATTCCATCTTTTTTGTTATCATTTGGACCATTTACAAGATCGATGCATAACTGAACTGAAATTTTGGGAGGATTGGTGGGGGTGGTGTAGGGGATCGTTTTCTTCGTCGGAAGACGAAATTTCATCCTTCAAAAATTGAAAGTAGACTGAGGTAAGATTTCTCTCGTAATCATACTTTTTTTTTTTTTCGCGATGTTTTCTTTACCCAGTATTTTTAGATATCATTTTATTCCATAAATGTATTTCAGCTTGAAAATGTTGGATAAATTTTCGAAAACGGAAGTCGGACGGAGCGAAGATTTCTTCCGTAATTGTATTTTTTCACCCTAACAATGTTCCCACTCCTGTGTAGTTGTTAAATGACATCACCCTCATAAATGTGTGTGCATTTTAGCTTGATAAGGGTGTGGGAAATTTCCAAAAACGAAAGTAACGAAGTTTGGAAATTTGTAAGAATTGATGCATGTTATTAAAAAAAAAGTATTCATTCTCTGAAAATTTACACCATTTATCTAAAATAGTGAAAGCTCTGATATCAGAATTCATGGTTCTCAGGCTGACAGTTCTTTAAGCATGATGGATAAAATTGTCATCTGAGGGAATAAAAAAATAAAAAGAAAGAAAAGTAACAAAGAACAATGGTAAGGGAAAACTATCAGCAGAAAAAAAAAGTAACCAGTGGATTCTGTGCAGTGGCAGAGTCAACAAAAGACAAATATGGTCGTGGAACTTGCTGAGAAGAAAGTAGGGTTTGCTCACAAGAGGAAACCAGAGCTAATTTTCTAGCAAGTACAAGAACAACACCAGGAAAAAAGTTTGAAGCTATGCCTTTTAAAACCACCCTATTTTGTTTGAAATTCAGTAATTTTATAATTGTGAATACAGTAGTGTGATCTAGTTAAATATTTTCATAAATAAATTACAGTGAACGATTCAGTTTTGTTCATGCTGTGTAATATTCACACTTTCTCACCGTGCAGTCTGATTTTTCACCAAATTAAAAAGTACAGCTTTGTTTTCTTTCTTCGTCAGTCTCATGGATGTTAATTAAATTCACTCACGAGCGCTACGGATAAAGGAAAGGATTGTTTATATCGCATAACTTGTAATCAATTATCAAGAATACCGATCTTTTGGTTCTTACTTAAAGTCTGAATTTTGCCTCATACGTTCAGGGAGCAGAGTTTTTAGGAGGTTTTCTTTTTTTCATTTTGACCTACCTTGGGAACATCTTCACCCTCACACTTTTCTTTTTCCAGATGGAAGGTGCGTTGAACCACTTACTAACTCGCAATCGTCTGCTTAATGTCCATGTTCATACTACATACAGGATCCCATGTATGTGAGAGCAGTGGCTCTTTCAGACAGCAACAACAAAAAAGTCATAAACTGATTCTACTACTACTGAAGAAGGAGGAGGGGGGGGGCAATTCCACACCAAAATGTCACTGCACAAGCGTTAAGCGATGGAAGCAGCTTTTATCTAACCAACTTAACTAAATCTCACTGTTTTCTTATAGTTTTGGTTCCGGTAGTAATTGTTCACAGCAATAACGAAAGTTTGACATTGATAATTACTGGATGAAAAACATTGTACGAAAAGTATCATGGCGCGACTCCTGAAAGGTGATTTTACAATTTGATTATTAAATGTTACATGAGTTTTCCTTTTATATCGAAGTTACGCTTTCTTTCAGAAAACCTTTTTAACTGGCAAGCCACGTACGCGTGGCTTGCCAGTTGGTTAGTTTCAGAAATAATGTATTTTCATCTGAATGCCATGAATCTCGAAAAATATGCTGCTAAAAACCAACCAAAGAACAAACATTAATTACATGTTATTTATTCTTCCTAAGTGTATATTTGCAAGCATTCAGTAACAATAGAAACAGTTCTTGGACGCTGCAGCATCCTATTCGTGTTATAGCGCAAAAAATGCATTTAGAAGAAAATCCCTGATATTAATGTGTTATACTTAAAATATTGCAGGTCATGTAGTTTTCAATAAATCGTGGGTAGTGTAATTGTTTTCCCATTTATCTAACTGTAGGAATGACAGAAATGCTAATTAACAGTCATAAGAAAAGCAGTGAAATGTCAACAAACCTGAAATGTAACATTTTTTCATAGTTCATAAAATAATGTTAATTTAGTATATAAACATAACTTAAAGCACAACATGGACTTTATACAATTAAAAATGCTATCATTAGCTGCTCCAAACCCTGAGTTCTGCTCCAAAATGCAAATTTTCTCACTTCAAAACCCAATGTTTCTGCTCCAAATTGCATATTTTCCCGCTCCAAGAATTGCTCCGAAACATGGTGCGGGCACTAACACCCCTGATATCTCCGCTTCTAAAAGTCCGATTGGAAAAATTCTTCCTGTGTCAGATACAGCTCTTGAGGTTGAAATGTTTTGCATACAAATTCTCAATTCTGGTAAAGAATGGTTTGGCCACCAGGGGCGAACATGTTTTTTTTAGGCTTCTGATGTATTTGCAACAAAATCTGGGCAGGAAACTCGATTGAAAAAATTCTTCCGTGAACCGATACCGCTTCTCAACTCTGAAAACTTTTTGAGAATACCTCCTGCTTAAAATAATTTTTCACAATTTTTCCACCAGGGGGCATACACATATATCTTATTTTTGTCCATATCTCTGTTTCTAGGAGTCAGATTTGAAAAATTCTTTCTTTGTTATAGATCATTTTCGGTGCAAAATGTTTCTCATAAAATTTCAAATATTTCTTAAAGCACAAGTGTGCCTCTAGAGAGGGCATAAGCTCACATTTCCTTTTACAGCAATATCTGCGGACTAAAAACCCGACTGAAAAATATTTTCTTTCGATTAGATACTATGGGAATAGGAAAGCCGTTTGCTATGGCATCACTCGACGTTGTCTCTTTGTACTCCAATGTGCCGATTGGAGATGTACACTCCATTATTGAGAACCGTCTATTGGCTTTGAATTCTTATACTATTAATGAAATTCAAGCAATTATAAATGCTCTACGTTTTGTACAGAAACACACATTCTTCCGGTATGAAGGAACCATTTACCGCCAGACTGGAGGTGCGCCGATGGGTTCCCCACTTTCGGGGGTGCTCGCTGAATTGTTAATGCAAGACCTAGAAAACAATGTTTTACAATATTTCCAACTTAAGCCTGATCTCTACATTAGATATGTAGACGACATACTTGTTTTCTGGCCGCATCATAAAAACAAAATTGAAGAGTTTGCTAAAGAGCTCTCAAAACATTACAGTTCCATAAATTTTACCATTGAGCATGAAAATGATAATACTCTTCCATTCTTGGACATATTACTAAAAAGACACCCAGATACCAATTGTTTATCCTATTCAGTGTACAGAAAGCCTGAAACACAATCTGCTATTATTCCGCATAATTCATCGCACCCAAGAAAACAAAAACTAGGAGCTATAGAGTACATGGTCCGAAGAGCCTTCACCCACTCCTCCAATATCCAGGCTAGAAGAAATGAGTTAAATCATATCCAGATGATTACGATGGCGCATGGCTACCATAAAACGATCGTTGAAAAAATTGCTCGATCAGTGAAATGTCTACACAAAAGTACCTTACAAAGGGAAACCAGAATTACAAAATATGTTGGCACTATGGACTATATACCTGAAGTCACTACAATACTAAAGAACATATGCAAAAAACACCACATTGCGTTTGGTGAAAGTACGAAAAGTATTCGAGCCATCGTGCAAAAAGACCGTGACCAAGTTTCCACACTCAACAGACATGGGGTTTACAAAATACCCTTAATTCCTATTGACCCAGAAGATCCAGCAATTGCATATATTGGATCCACTGCACGCCCATTGCGAACAAGAATATATGAGCACAAGTACTCAATTACTAATAACTCTGATGCTACTTCTCTTGCACGATTAGTTAATAGAGGTATCTACCGACCAGACTGGACCAATGCCAGTGTGCTGAGCTCAAATCGTACAAAGCGATCTCTTCGATTCGCGGAGAGTTTATGTATATTATCGCACAACTCTGACTGCTGTAATGAAGAAACTCCACGTTTCGTTCCAGTGCCTTGGGCCATGTTAATGCGGCCAGAACAGCATACTCCTATCCAGCAACACTTAACTCCTAATAATTCATTTACAGTTTGACTAATAATGTCAACTTATTAATTATCCTCTGTGTATATATTTTCTTCGCATATGTAATAGCAATTCATAGTATCATTTGTTGAAACCCTTTAACGCATGACAAAAATTCTACTATATCTAATGTAAACATCGTTATTGTTATCACGTGCTCGCGTAATTTGAAAATGCTTCTTGCTTTTATCCGTTGTTTTGTTTATGTATATTGAAATACCTGACGATGGAGCACATGGTGCTTTGAAAGATCTTGTAAGTTGTTGTGCCTTATAAATGTCTATTTTTTAGTACAGACTGTACTATTAAATATATCTTATCGTGCTGAAAGGCTTTTCGAATTAAAATATCTCTCCTTTTAACTGATCGATTTGAAAATCTTTTTGTCTCTAATACCTACCTTCCTTCTGCTATGGGAAACGTTTCTTGCGCCATTTGTTGATTTTCGTAACATATTTTTTAGCCACTAGTGGAAGTAAATAGCTGTTAGTGTGTGTGTGTGTGGGGGGGGGGGGGGGGTATAAAATTTGCCATAAAATCAGATTGCTTTCTAATATCAGAAACTTAAATCTAGTTGTTTCTTAGTATTTTCTGAGCTTCTATGATTAGTTTTTTAATCATGTCCAGTTAAATTTCCACGATCACTAATGAATGCAAAATGATCGTGGCAATTTAACTTGGACACAAGGTTTTTCCGTTATTCTCTTTCATTTGACGTTGGAAATTTTTGTGCATACATTGTTTGCTGGTGAGTAAAAATTTAAAACATAGCTGCAGCATCGATTTTATGTTGAAAATTCCTTCCATAAATAAAATGTAACACAAATACTTGCTCCCATGATTATGTGTTTAAAAAATAACAATCCCTTTGGTCTTTCAAAAAGTTCTAGATGTTTCACCTTTCCTTACTTTTAAATTTCCAATGTAAGCATTATTTCAAAATAATTAAATACAAATAGTATTTTATGTATTGATTGTGTGGTATATGAAAGCATTTCAAAAGAAATGCCACATCATACCTATGTATTTTTGAGTTTTATGGGGGAGGGGGGGGGGGTATTTTGTAAAATTTGCTTCAATAATTGAACTAAAGCCAAAGTAGAGAAATAAAAGTTTCTCAAAATCAGTGTAGTGCACTGTATATAAAAGTTTAGTAGATATTAAACCTGGTCACATTTTAAGTGATAGTTTTGGTATTTCAGTATTTATCTGTGATTCTAAGTTTCTGATTAGCTGCAGCAGACATCATTTTTAACATTCTGCATTCTATATTAAGTTTGCCCAAGCATTTGTAGGAAGTTGTTTATTGTAGGTTACAAATTGAACAGACGTATGGTTTCACTACATTTTAAGTAAGAGCATTTGGATCGTATGTCCTGGAAAAGTCCTGGAATTTTGTGATTGAAAAAGCGTATGAACCATGCGAATCGTTATCAATATGTCTTGTTCAGTTTAATGCTTTTTGCTTTATTGCAAATATGATGGAGGAAAGTCAATGGTAAGTATAGACTGGACCCACATGTGTTTAAAGGAACGACCTACTCAAATCAAGATATTCTGCCAAAAAAGTGTCCCGTTTTTCTGTTTGGAATACGGCAGAGATTGCCGTATGGCAGTGCCAGGAGCAAGCAAGTATCTTGCCTTCACCATATTAAAGACTGTTGTTTTCTGTGCTTACTGAAGTTTATTTGCAGTTCAATGTATCAATTTCAGGACGAAAATTTTGTACCTAGAATTTCATAAATGATATGTTCATTGAAATAAATTTGCGTGATTGTTTTTACAGCTTTATTTTCCGAATGACACTGAAAATGCATGTTTTCGTCAACATACATTTAAATTCACTTTACATTATCTACAAACTGTTTAATATAAATCAGGAATTGTTCATAATGAAAACAAGAAAGATGACACTGAATTTTCGGGTGTAACAAGCACGTCTTTTGAATCCGTTCTGAAGCAAATTAAATTTATCAAAGCTATTCAGAGTCAATGGAACCGGTATGGAAAACAATAGTATCTGACGGAAGAAAGAAGTTTTTCAATCGGGTCTTTAATCCCTCAGATATTGCTGTAAGCGGAATAGTGAGTTTACGAACTCTTAGAAACAGAGTTATCGACAAAAATAAGACGTGACTTTACGTCCCTTGGTGGGAAAACCATGCATTATTTTAGGAAGAAAGTATTCACAAAAGGTTTATCCATACGAGCGGTATCGGTCCAAGAAAAAAATTTTAGTCTGAGTTTTCAGGAGCCCAGATTTTGCTACAAATACATCAGAAGTAGAAATTAATATTTATGACCCCTGGTGGCCAAACCGTTCTTTACCAAACATTAGAAATTACGTGAAAAATATTTTCTGTCAGGTCTTGTATGCGATACAGGAAGAATTTTTCAAATCGGAGTTTTTGGAGCAGAAAACGCAATTTACCATTGTGCGCCCTAGCGAAAAGTCTATGATTTACTTGAAAATTTTGAATTTATAGGAAAAACATTTTGCATCGGAAACGCTATCCAACAAAGAAGGAATTTTTCAAATCGGACTTTTAGAAGTAGAGATATTGACAAAAATAAGATATACATCTACGCCCCCTGGCGTAGAAACCATGCATTATTTCAAGAAGAAAATGTTCCTAAAATGTTTGTCGACATGAGTAGTATTGGTCCACAAAAAACTTTTTTTTCAATCGAGATTTTAGAAGCTCATATTTTGCTGCAAATACATCAGAAGCGGAAATTAAGACTTACGCCACCTGGTGGCCAAACAATTTTTGTTACAAAAATTTGAAATTACGTGCAAATGTTTTCCCATCACCAGCTGTATCCGGTGCAGAACGAATTTTTCAGATCGGAGATTTAGAAGCAGAGATATAGGGGTAAACACAATTTACCTTTACGCCCCCTAGCGGAAAGTCTATGAATTACTTGAAATTTTTGAATTTATAGGAAAAACATGTCACACTAGAAACACTATGCAACAAAGAAGGAATTTTTAAAATCAGACTCTTAGAAGTCGAGATATTGACAAAAATAAGATATACGTCTACGCCCTGGCGTAAAAACCGTGCACTATTTTAAGAAGAAAATATTTCTAAAAGGTTTGTCGACATGAGTAGTATCGATCTACAAACGATGTTATTTTTAATCGAGAATTTAGAAGCTCATATTTTGCTGCAAATACATCAGAAGCGGAAATTAAGGTTTACGCCCCCTGGTGGCCAAACCATTTTTTTTTTAAAAATTTGAAATTATGTGTAAACGATTTACAATCAGGAGCTGTATCCGGTGCAGAAAGAATTTTTCAGATCAGAGATTTAGAAGCAGAGATATAGGGAAAAACATAATTTACCTTTACACCCCTAGCGAAAAGTCTATGAATTACGTGAACATTTTGAAATTATATGGAAAACATGCAACAGGGAAAACACTATCCAACAAAGAAGGAATTTTTCAAATCGGACTCCTAGAAGTCCAGATATTGACAAAAATAAGATATGCATCTACGACCCCTGGCGTAGAAACCGTGCACTATTATAAGAAGAAAATGTTTCTAAAAGGTTTGTCGACATGAGTAGTATCGGTCTACAAACGACGTTATTTTCAATCGAGAATTTAGAAGCTCATATTTTGCTACAAATACATCAGAAGCGGAAATTAAGGTTTACGCCCCTTGGTGGCCAAACCATTTTTTTACAAAAAATTAGAAATTATGTACAAACGATTTCACATCAGGAGCTGTATCCGGTGCAGAAAATTTTTTCAGATCGGAGATTTAGAAGCAGAGGTTTAGAAGCAGAGATATAAGGGAAAACACAATTTACTTTTACGCCCCCTAGCAGAAAGTCTATGAATTACTTGAAAATTTTGAAATTATATGAAAAACATGTCACACGGAAAACACTATCCAACAAAGAAGGAATTTTTCAAAACGGATTCCTAGAAGTCGAGATATTGACAAAAATAAGATATACATCTACGCCCCCTGGCGGAGAAACTGTGGAATATTTTGGGAAGAAAATATTCCGAAAAGGTTTATCGACGTGAGTGGCATCAGTTCACGAAAGAATTTTTTCAATCGATATTTTAGAAGCTCAGATTTTATGGCAAATGCATCAGAAGCAAAAATTAACACTTACGCCCCCTGGTGGCCAAAGTATTCTTTACCAAAATTTCGAAATTATATGCAAAAGATTGTGCATCAGGAGATGTATCTGCTGAAAAAGAAAATTTTCAAATCAGAGTTTTAGAAGAAGAGTTATAAAAAAAAATGCAATTTACTTTTACGCCCCCTAGCGGAAAATCTATGCACCATTTGAAAAAGAAACTATATCCAAAATACTCTTCGACATAAATGGATTCGAAAGATAAAAGATTTTTTCAATCGGATGTTTAGAAGCAAATATGTGGAATAAAACGTATTTTTGAATTCAACATGATCTGCATTTACGCCCTCTAGCGGCGAAATTGTACATCGTAAAAAAAACACGAAATGAAGGATCATCATTCACATATTTCAAGCTTTCAAATGGAAAAAGAATTTTTCAAATCGGACTAATAGTTGCAGAGATACCGTGGGTACAGACGGACAAACCGATAACATAAGCACGATCTTTTTTTACAAAAGACGTGCTAAAAATAAGTGGTAATTGAAAAAACACCTGGTGAGACATTTGTGCGTATCTGTTAAAAATAACGAGACTGTACTTTTATTCATTTGAGTAGGTCGTTCCTCTAGTCACGTGGGTCAAGGTATAGATGTACTTGTATGTATAAGAATTTATTCCAAACAGTGAACTTGGGATTGATCATTTTTGCAGAGACATATTGTATCAAAAGGCATTTGGAGGCTGGAAATATCCATCTTTGGCTAAAGTTGTGAAAGCATGCCTTACTTTATCACATGGCAACTTTGATGTAGAGAGAAGTTCTTCTGTATCACATAAAGTTCTTTAATCAAATAAGAGTCATCACTCTTTCCACGTTTATAAGTTGGTCACAGAAAAATTCTCATCGGCCGCCACTGAGAATCAAACCCAGGGTCTTCCCGCTGCGCCCCGGACATGCTTCCACAGCTCCACAGTGGCCTCGAAATTCTCCAGACTCACATACGACAAACTGCCAAACCACCTGGCAGGTTTCTTTTTGGATCCCCGCACAATGCTGGGGATTCACCAAAGATGAACAGCAGCAACTGAACAAATAACTAGAAGGAGAATGAATAATAAATACACAGTTGACGTGGATTAGGTACATCAAATAGAAGTCATTGCTCTTTCCACGTTTATAAGTGAGTCATGGAAAAATTTCAGATGAGCATCTATGTCTGAGAAGATGTTGAATGAGAGACTAACAATTCGAGATGCATTAAAAACGTATAACAACCAAGTTGCAAAGGTGCTAATAACCAAAGAACTAATAAAATTAACACTTAATGCACATGGGTCATATAGCAACCATTTGGAAGAGGAGCAGAGATGAAAGGAACAGCAACTGAAAGCAGAGAAAGAAAGTGCTGAGAGATTGAAACAAGAATTGCAAATGGAGGATTTGAAGAGCAGAAAGCAAACTATAGAAAACATGGAAAACAAGATAAAAAATTCTTGTTCAAGAAAAAAGAGAAGTATAAGAATCATCAGACTCTGTGCTTAAAGAAGCCAGTGTGAGACTAAAGCAAGCATTAAACCATTAAAAAAAAAACAAAAAAAAACATACCTGCAAATACATTTTGCACATGGCAAGACAACATGAACTTAAAGCATTAAAAAAAATGAATCGGGTAGTTCATAAAAGAAAATCCTCCCTAATTGATGCATTTATGCAGAAAACCTCAAAAAAGGAATAAATTTAAGGTTAATGAGGAAGCTTTTTTTTTTTGTTAAGTTTACCCTTATATGCACTGATGGCAGTGGTATAAATTGACACTCAATTTTTGAAATAATTTACTGCACATAACTCCTCCAAATTGCTTTCATGGTATAAGAATAATGTAAACTTTAAAGAGGGCTCCCCCCAAATTTGTTAAATGATAAAAAACAGTTTGTTTATACATATTGGGGGGGGGGATTATATAAGTGTTCATCATTTCAAAAAAATTGAGCTTTGGTTTTATTATTGTCATCAGTGGGTGTAAGGATAATCTTTGTTTTACTTTTGTTAGAGCTTTGAAAATCAATCATGGCTAACATCTAGGGATTTTAACTGTCTGCTGTTATAATAGTAACCCAAATTAGAAGAAAGTTAAGTTTTTTGTTTTCTTATTTCTGTAAGTATGAGTTGGAATAATTTTACAGGATAAAGTAATTTCTTTATATTAGTCTCAAAAGCATCAAGGGACACTGTGAAGAATGACTGTAACATTATCAAGGCAGGTGTATATCAATTATACCTGACAGCGTTCAAATTACCTAGTGGTCCGCTGGCCATTGGCCAGTAAAACTTCTGTCGGACCACTGAACTGTTGATTTTACTGGCCCAGATGGCCAGTAAGTTTTTTTTTCTAAGTTGTCACAAGTTAAAAAAAGGAATTTCTATTTCTTTTACCTTGCTGTATGGTTTTCTTTTCAGGTTGCAAACTAGTGATAGTTTCGTGAAATGCTAAAGGACAACAGCTACTTTTTTATCACTCATGATTTGTAAAAAGCAGAAGAAAAAAATACAGAAAGGCAGTTTTTCAGTCCTTGTCTTGTAATGACAACAGCCATTTTTTCTTATCTTTGCCCACCCTAGTGAATGCAGCAGATACTGACACCAGACACAAGCCAGCTTTTGTTTCTGGCCCCCAAAACACACTAGCGGGGCAGGTCAATTGGATGCGTGAAGGTAATTTTTGCAAAAGAGCAATTCACATGAAACAGTGTTTAAAGCAACTATTTTCTTGGGTGTGATAGGCTGGCAGCCCTGATGATAGCAAAACATGAAAAAAGAAAAAATAGGGAACATCCAGTATAATTTTTTTATGATTTCACTAGAACTTCAGATGACTGCTTTCATAGGATATTTGGTGAGTTATTAACTGTATATTTAGTTTTAATTTGGTTTTATTTTGAAGGTCTCAAATTGTTTCTCAATCCTGAATAGTTGCACTTAGTCAGCTGAAATGCACTGAAATTCTGCCCAAGCTCAGTTTTGGTAGTACTCTTACCATTGAACTTAACTTCGTAGGGGACTCTGGAGGTTTTTTTTTTTTTATAAACCAATAAACCAAGTTGCTAAAAGTTTCATTTTCAGGAGATGCTTAGTTTTTGCATTAGAGATGACTCAGTAACCCAAGTTTTTTAGTGCTACTATGTTTTCCTGTTTCAGTTGCCACCAGTCAGCCACAATGGTAGCAATGTTTCTGAAGTTATTACTTTGATCAAAAATTTTTGGTTCACTTTTTTCTGATGTGCTTTCATTTGACACAGTAGTATAGTGATTAGGGCACTAGGCTGCCATGCCTGAGGTGCCTGGTCCAGCTGGGGCAGGAATTGTGTTTTCCGAGCATAGCCAGCCTGTCCAGGCTGCTGAAATGGGTACTGGATTTTCTGGGAAAGAAAGGCAGCTGTGGGAGAGGAACTGTTCCCACTACCCTCATCTGTGCCACTGGGCCCAGCTCACCGTGTACCATACTTTTAAATCCTAAAGTTTGTTTTTCGAACATGGGACTATTTTTTTTTAAATTTAAGATTTGTTTCTCTTCATTTACCAAAAAATACCAATGCAATATTATAAGTGTAGATGGACCAAATTGACCAATGCTATGATAGATTAGGGTTAAAAATGATGTGTAAAACAGAAGTGAAGCATCTCCTCCTTATCAAACTTCTAACAATGCAGATTGTAAATAATTTCAAACAATTTACAGTAATTTTATGGAACTTCGACTATGCAGTTTTTTTTTTTTTGTGTTCTTGAGTGTATACCGGGAGCAACTAATCAAAAGGAGACTGCAAACCAAGAGGTAACAATGTTATTATTTTAACCCTATCATTCATCTTCTTTTAAGAAATAAGTTATATGTTGTTTTTGTTCATATTTTAAATAAATATACCATTCACCCTCAATATGACACCACCAGAATGAATAAGAGCTGTCACATTTCCGGTTTTCACGTGATTGTGATTCTGAACTACGATAAGCGAATGCGAGGGGAATTCTTCTGAACTACAATAAGCAAATGTGAGGGTGTGTAAGTGTAAGGTACTAGTATCTCAGACTGGGTTTGTCCAGATATCGTGGTTTTCAGCGAACTTGTATAAAAAACGTGAAGAACAGAAAAAAATGACAGGACTTCTATGATATCCTGCTAATGAACTCAATATAATATGCCACGTAGTAACGTTCATAGGTTAAAGTTGAATTTAATGTTTCTGAACTGATATTAGTATTAGAATTTACAGTAAATATTGCATCTAGAACACCATATGAAATTAAACAATGGAATTTCTCTGAATTTTCACATGAATGTGCATTTTGTCTGGATGCAAACTCATGTTTTTCAAAAGCATTTCATGCTTATAGATTTGTAAAAATAATTTTTGCATATCAAGGATGCAGGATGTCCTATATTTCAGAATAATAGTATTTTATAATTTGCGTATCTCCCATACTGAGATCATCCTTGAAATAAAAGTTGTTCATCCTTGAAAAGTCCTTAAAACGTCCTTGAATTTTTTTTTTTTGGGACGAAAGTGTATGAACCACGGTTCTTGAAAAGTACTTGATTTTTTTTTCCTGTTCACGAAATTTCAGAATAGCTGCACTTCGTTGAAGAGAAGCTATCACCAAAATGTCATTGGTGGCCATGCTGTATTGTGAACGATCTCTTGAAATCAGGAGCACATAGCTGTCACATTTCCGGTTTTCATGTGGTTGTGATTCTGAACTACGATAAGCGAATGCGAGGGAATTCTTCTGAACTACAATAAGCAAATGTGAGGGTGTGAAAGTGTAAGGTACTAGTATCTCAGACTGGGTTTGTGATCTGCTGAATGCTTGTGGCCCGGGAATCTTTATTAAAATTTCTGTTGTCCATCGGTGGTCTGTCCTGCCAATATGCCCACTTGATTGCAATTTCAGAGATTTTACTCTGATGATATCTCCATATGCAGGGTGATTCAGAACTCATGGGACAAACTTTTAGCGGTGGTAGAGCACACTGCAACAAACGTTTTTTGTATAGGAATGTATGGGCGTAAGTGACGCATTGAGGCACAAACACAAGAAATAGACATGAAAGGAAACATAAATTGTTTACTTACAGCATCGTTGACAAGTGCTTCTTTACAGCAGTGTTTACAATAATTGCTCAAAATTGTGTCCACCAACAGTAATACATGCGTGGCAGCATCGACGGAGTGATTGGCGTACAGTTTCAAAGATGCCAGGTATTTCTCGCACACGTGCATCTGCAACGGATATTCGAGCGATGAGATCCTCAATAGAGTCAACTGGAGCCTCGTAAATGAGGGCCTTAAGATGTTCCCATAAGAAGTAATCGAGGCTCGATAAATCGGGCGATCGGGATGGCCAACGGACTGGTCCACCACCGCCGATCGCCCCAAAAGTGGCATCCAGGTAATTGTGCACATTAATGCTGAAATGGGCTGGCGCCCCATCATGCTGAAACCACAGTCCTTGTTGGACGACCAGTGTTACATCTTGAAGCAATTCTGGTAAAACCTCTTCCAGAAAAATACGATAACATCTGCCATCGAGTTGCATTGGTAGTAGATATGTGCAGATGCATAATATGCAAGTCACCTACTGCCCTCTACCTGCAACAGTACGCGCCAATCACTCCATCGACACTGCCATGCATGTATTATTGTTGGTGGACGCAATTTTGAGCCATTATTGTAAACATTGCTGTATAGAAGCACTTGTCAACGATGCTGTAAGTAAACGATTTATGTTGCTTTTCATGTCTATTTCTTGTGTTTGTGCCTCAATGCGTCACTTGCTCCCATACATTCCTATACAAAAACCGTTTGTTGCATTGTGCTCTTACCACCCCTTAAAGTTTGTCCCATGAGTTCTGAATCACCCTGTATACAGTATCATCATCATCATCATTGTCAACCATTATCAATCCACTGCTGGACGAAGGTCTCCCCAAGTTTCCTCCACAACGGTCTGTCTTGTGCCAGTCTCCTCCATGTCACCCCTGCATACTTTCGAATTTCATCCACCCATCTCCTATGTGGTCTTCTTCTGGGTCTTTTCCTGTCCCTTGGAATCCAATCTAAAATTTCGGCTGTCCATCGATGATCTGTCCTTCTGGCAGTATGTCCAGCCCATTGCCATTTCAGGGATTTAACTCTGATCATGATGTCTTCCACTCTTGTCATTTTTCGGATCCACGAGTTCCTCTTTTTATCTCTCCTGGTTACACCAAGCATGCACCTCTCCATGCTTCTTTGAGTTGTCTGCAGCCTTTGTATGTCTCTTTTAGTTAAGGTCCACGTCTCTGCACCATACGTAAGCACTGGAAGGATGCATTGATCAAACACTTTTCTTTTAAGACATAATGGCATATTGCTCTTGAAAATTATGCTGTTTCTTCCAAAAGCTCTCCAGGCAAGTTTTGTACGCCGATTAATTTCTTCATCAATGTGACCCTCACTTGATATCTGCTGTCCAAGATAAACGTACGTGTCTGTTATCTCCAGCTTTTCTCCATCAATCGATAAATCTTCATTTCTTGTAAAAGCATTGAACATCACTTTTGTCTTCTGAAAGTTCATTTTTAATCCCACTTCTTTACTCTTGTCAGCAAGTTCCTGGATCATACTCTGCAGCTCTGATGGGGTAGTTGCAAAAATGACTACGTCATCAGCAAAACGAAGATGGGTTAGATAATCTCCATTAATCTTTATCCCCTTGTTTTCCCAGCTCAGTGACTGAAAAACACCCTCCAATGTGGCATTAAAGAGCTTCGGAGATATGGTGTCACCTTGTCTCACTCCCTTTCCAATTTTTACGTGTGTTGTATTTTCAAACAGCCTAATCTTTGCACTTGCATTTTCATAGATGTTATTAATAATATTAATGTATGCATCTTCAATACCGCAGGTTTTCAGAGCCATTGTAACTGCTGATGGTTTCACCGAATCAAAGGCTTTTTCATAATCGATAAAAGCCATGCACAATGGAAGTTCATATTCCCTCGCTCTTTCAATTAGTTCTCTCAGCACGTGGATATGATCTATTGTGCTGTAGCCACTCCTGAATCCAGCTTGTTCTCTCGGTTGAGCCATGTCTAGTGCTACCTTCAAGCGGTGTGAAAGAACTTTAGTGAAGATTTTATAAACTACTGATAGGAGGCTGATAGGTCTGTAGTTTCCGAGATCCTCAATGTCACCTTTCTTATGTAGCAGGATCATTGTAGCGGTGTTCCAATCCTCAGGAATCTTTCCTTCATTAAGGCATCGAGTGAAAATTTGGGCGAGTACTGTTTCGATTTCTCCACTTGCTTCTTTTATGATGTCTACAGTAATTCCATCTTCTCCTGGAGCTTTTCCCCGCTTCATGTTCTTGATTGCATGTGCAACTTCTGCTGGAAGGACTGGAGGAACTCTGGTACTGGTATCTTTCATGATGTCTGGAGTGCATATATCATCCCTTTCATATAATTTGGAGTAGAAATCTTTCACTCTTGTCAAAATTTCGCCTCTATTTCTTGTTACAGAACCATCTTCTTTTCTCAGTGCCATAATCTGTTTTCTTCCCTTACTGAGATGTCCCTTTGCTATCTTTAGGCTTTGGTTGTTTTCAATTGCTTTCCTCACTAGTTCACAGTTGAATTTCCTTACGTCTTCAGTGATACTTTTTCTTACTGTCTTGCATAGCTCTATATATTCCACTTTGGAAGTCACATCTTCTTTAGTTGTCCTCATCTCTCTTCTTTTTTGCATCAACATTTTGGTTTTCCTGATAATTTGTTCACATGCAACTTGTTCTTAGACCCAGCTAATTTTGTTGCTGTTTCCATAAGAGCTTTGGTTACTTTTCTGTTAACTTCAGAGATGTCCACTTCTTCCGATGTTAGGCCTTTTAAAGCAGAGAACCTGTTCTTCAGTTCTAACTTGAAGGTATTATGGTGTTTTTTAAGGTTGGTTATGTCAATAGATTTTGTTTGTCTTATGAGCTTGCCACGTTCAAGTTTAGTGTTGAGGTGCATCTTACATCTCACCAATCTATGGTCACTACCTGTGTTGAACTTGTTTAGCACACTGCAGTCTTCTATGACGAATTTTTTGTTACACATAATAAAATCAATTTCACTTGTCGTCCCATTTGGATGTCTCCATGTCCATTTCCTGTGTGGCTTTTTCTTGAAGAAGGAGTTCAAGATGAAAAACCCTTCTGCCTCTGCAAACTCAACGAGAGTATTTCCACGCTGGTTTCTGTTGCCATGACCGAATTTACCTACTGAAGTTTCATTCTGTTGCCGTTGCCCTATTTTTGCATTGAAATCTCCCATAATTATTTTCAAGTGCTGCTTACCTTTATTATTTAGATGACAAATTTCCTCATAAAATTCTTCAATTTCTTCTTCAGGATGACTTGTGGTGGGTGCATAAGTTTGAATAATCTGAGCCTGGTATCTTTTCGAGAGTTGGATAACAAGTCGTGCAGCTCTGTCAGAGGAACTTTCAACTTCTACAACTTTATCCTTCAGTTTCTTGTTTATTATAAATCCAACACCACTAGTTCTGCCAGTATCTGTCCCACGATAGTAGAAGAGATGTCCACTTTTCAGTTCGATGAGATCTTCTCCTTTTCTCCTTACCTCACTTAGCCCCACGATGTCCCACTTGATCCTTTGTAGTTCCTCTTCCAATTCAAGAAGCCTTGAATCAGAAGATAGGGAGCGTCCATTGTAAGTAGCCAAGGTCAGCATCAGATGGCAGCCTAGTCCGGTCCTCCGGGGATTCTTAGCACCCTCTGCCTTCATGTCGCACTGGCCGCTGCCTTGGCCAGGTACATTCCAGCTGCCGGAGACTGAGGGCCAAGATTTAAGTTGTGGAATCATTTTGGAGGGGTTTGGCCATAACTCACCACGCTGGCCAAGCGGGTTGGTGAGTGTGGGATAGAATTTCCTCTGATCCCGATGGTATAGTTATACCGCTATGGGCGGTCGTCAGAGCCCCTTTAGTGGGAACAGGATGCACCACGAGAAGGCGGGGTTGACATTTGTCAAGGAGAGGCTGTGATGTTACGCATCACCTGACCTTGCATCCCATACAGTATATATATATATATATATATATATACTATAATGGGATGTAAGGTCAGGTGATGCGTAACATCACAGCCTCTCCTTGACAAATGTCAACCCCGCCTTCTCGTGGTGCATCCTGTTCCCACTAAAGGGGCTCTGACGACCGCCCATAGCGGTATAACTATACCATCGGGATCAGAGGAAATGCTATCCCACACTCACCAACCCGCTTGGCCAGCGTGGTGAGTTATGGCCAAACCCCTCCAAAATGATTCCACAACTTAAATCTTGGCCCTCAGTCTCCGGCAGCTGGAATGTACCTGGCCAAGGCAGCGGCCAGTGCGACATGAAGGCAGAGGGTGCTAAGAATCCTCGGAGGACCGGACTAGGCTGCCATCTGATGCTGACCTTGGCTACTTACAATGGACGCTCCCTATCTTCTGATTCAAGGCTTCTTGAATTGGAAGAGGAACTACAAAGGATCAAGTGGGACATCGTGGGGCTAAGTGAGGTAAGGAGAAAAGGAGAAGATCTCATCGAACTGAAAAGTGGACATCTCTTCTACTATCGTGGGACAGATACTGGCAGAACTAGTGGTGTTGGATTTATAATAAACAAGAAACTGAAGGATAAAGTTGTAGAAGTTGAAAGTTCCTCTGACAGAGCTGCACGACTTGTTATCCAACTCTCGAAAAGATACCAGGCTCAGATTATTCAAACTTATGCACCCACCACAAGTCATCCTGAAGAAGAAATTGAAGAATTTTATGAGGAAATTTGTCATCTAAATAATAAAGGTAAGCAGCACTTGAAAATAATTATGGGAGATTTCAATGCAAAAATAGGGCAACGGCAACAGAATGAAACTTCGGTAGGTAAATTCGGTCATGGCAACAGAAACCAGCGTGGAAATACTCTCGTTGAGTTTGCAGAGGCAGAAGGGTTTTTCATCTTGAACTCCTTCTTCAAGAAAAGCCACACAGGAAATGGACATGGAGACATCCAAATGGGACGACAAGTGAAATTGATTTTATTATGTGTAACAAAAATTCGTCATAGAAGACTGCAGTGTGCTAAACAAGTTCAACACAGGTAGTGACCATAGATTGGTGAGATGTAAGATGCACCTGAACACTAAACTTGAACGTGGCAAGCTCATAGGACAAACAAAATCTATTGACATAACCAACCTTAAAAAACACCATAATACCTTCAAGTTAGAACTGAAGAACAGGTTCTCTGCTTTAGAAGGCCTAACATCGGAAGAAGTGGACATCTCTGAAGTTAACAGAAAAGTAACCAAAGCTCTTATGGAAACAGCAACAAAATTAGCTGGGTCTAAGAACAAGTTGCATGTGAACAAATTATCAGGAAAAACCAAAATGTTGATGCAAAAAAGAAGAGAGATGAGGACAACTAAAGAAGATGTGACTTCCAAAGTGGAATATATAGAGCTATGCAAGACAGTAAGAAAAAGTATCACTGAAGACGTAAGGAAATTCAACTGTGAACTAGTGAGGAAAGCAATTGAAAACAACCAAAGCCTAAAGATAGCAAAGGGACATCTCAGTAAGGGAAGAAAACAGATTATGGCACTGAGAAAAGAAGATGGTTCTGTAACAAGAAATAGAGGCGAAATTTTGACAAGAGTGAAAGATTTCTACTCCAAATTATATGAAAGGGATGATATATGCACTCCAGACATCATGAAAGATACCAGTACCAGAGTTCCTCCAGTCCTTCCAGCAGAAGTTGCACATGCAATCAAGAACATGAAGCGAGGAAAAGCTCCAGGAGAAGATGGAATTACTGTAGACATCATACAAGAAGCAAGTGGAGAAATCGAAACAGTACTCGCCCAAATTTTCACTCGATGCCTTAATGAAGGAAAGATTCCTGAGGATTGGAACACCGCTACAATGATCCTGCTACATAAGAAAGGTGACATTGAGGATCTCGGAAACTACAGACCTATCAGCCTCCTATCAGTAGTTTATAAAATCTTCACTAAAGTTCTTTCACACCGCTTGAAGGTAACACTGGACATGGCTCAACCGAGAGAACAAGCTGGATTCAGGAGTGGCTACAGCACAATAGATCATATCCACGTGCTGAGAGAACTAATTGAAAGAGCGAGGGAATATGAACTTCCATTGTGCATGGCTTTTATCGATTATGAAAAAGCCTTTGATTCGGTGAAACCATCAGCAGTTACAATGGCTCTGAAAACCTGCGGTATTGAAGATGCATACATTAATATTATTAATAACATCTATGAAAATGCAAGTGCAAAGATTAGGTTGTTTGAAAATACAACACACGTAAAAATTGGAAAGGGAGTGAGACAAGGTGACACCATATCTCCGAAGCTCTTTAATGCCACATTGGAGGGTGTTTTTCAGTCACTGAGCTGGGAAAACAAGGGGATAAAGATTAATGGAGATTATCTAACCCGCCTTCGTTTTGCTGATGACGTAGTCATTTTTGCAACTACCCCATCAGAGCTGCAGAGTATGATCCAGGAACTTGCTGACAAGAGTAAAGAAGTGGGATTAAAAATGAACTTTCAGAAGACAAAAGTGATGTTCAATGCTTTTACAAGAAATGAAGATTTATCGATTGATGGAGAAAAGCTGGAGATAACAGACACGTACGTTTATCTTGGACAGCAGATATCAAGTGAGGGTCACATTGATGAAGAAATTAATCGGCGTACAAAACTTGCCTGGAGAGCTTTTGGAAGAAACAGCATAATTTTCAAGAGCAATATGCCATTATGTCTTAAAAGAAAAGTGTTTGATCAATGCATCCTTCCAGTGCTTACGTATGGTGCGGAGACGTGGACCTTAACTAAAAGAGACATACAAAGGCTGCAGACAACTCAAAGAAGCATGGAGAGGTGCATGCTTGGTGTAACCAGGAGAGATAAGAAGAGGAACTCGTGGATCCGAAAATGACAAGAGTGGAAGACATCATGATCAGAGTTAAATCCCTGAAATGGCAATGGGCTGGACATACTGCCAGAAGGACAGATCATCGATGGACAGCTGAAATTTTAGATTGGATTCCAAGGGACAGGAAAAGACCCAGAAGAAGACCACATGGGAGATGGGTGGATGAAATTCGAAAGTATGCAGGGGTGACATGGAGGAGACTGGCACAAGACAGACCGTTGTGGAGGAAACTTGGGGAGACCTTCGTCCAGCAGTGGATTGATAATGGTTGACAATGATGATATACTATAATATATCTGTAGCTCTGTGCGAGGGATCTTGCAGAACAATAATACCTCACCAAACTATGTCCCTATGTTTAAATATAACTAATTTTAATTGAACTTTTTGACTGTTTGTTACACCTTATTTTAGTGTTTCATGAGAGTTCTTATTGAACATGCAGAGATGCCAAAAACTACGGAATCTCCATAGTTCCTACGGGAAAAGCTCTTGTACTACGGAATATGGAAAACCGTGATTTTTCTATGGAAAATTAACAGAAGTTATTAATTTTTATTTTGCTTGTTCCCCTTCCCAATGCAACGGCGGCCACTTGACAATCCGTCATTCGTCTTGCTTGCGATGCTGCCTCCAGTTCTGCCTCTCAAAGCTGCTCGGATCTTAGCGCTAGCAGCCGGCGCTCGGTGAGTGGCTTTTGTGCTGAGTTATTCTAAGTGAAAACCCTCCCTCCCCAGCATGCAACATTCTGGGGACGTTGGAGCGTAGCTCGCTTTGGTAGACGTGGGCAGAGTTCGGCCCAAAGCTCTTTTGCAGTGCAGCGACAAGCTGTTGAAAATCATTTGGTGCAGAACCTGAGTGTCATTGCCTGGCATCAGAGTTTTTTTTTTTTAAATCATGTGTCGACCATTCATGTCAGTAATTAATATTTTGAAGTTTTTTTCTTGTGTTGCAGAGTTCGCCAACATGCATAATTACGCATCTAGTACGCATCGGGAATTTTTCGCGACGCATAGAAATACACGTCGTGAAACGCGTAAAGTACGCATCAGCACATAAAAATACGCATCGAGAAACACGTAAAATGCACATCAACGCGCAAAAACACACATCGAGAAACATGTAAAACTACGCATGGAAGAATTTTACCAACGCATAAAAATATGCATCGGGATAGCATTTTGCCTTTCAAAAACGGAAGTGAACGAAATAAAAATTTTTTCTGTAATCGTAATTTCGTTTTCCTACGATGTTGCCTCTGTCCAGTATTGTTGTTTTACATAATTTTATTCCATAAATCTTTGTATTTCACTTTGAAAATGGAGGGAAAATTTCCGAAAACGGAAATTTGACGGCGCCAAAATTCCTGTGTAATCTTCGGTTTCAAGGAATTTCTGCTTTTTCGTCGTAATTTGGGTTATCCTCGAGATCGATGCATAACTGAACAGAAACTTTGGGGCAATTGGTAGTGGTGAAGGATGCTTTCCACCTGAAACTTTCGAAAACGGAAATTTTGTCTTTCAAGACTTTCGGAAACAGTGAAGATTTCTCCCTTAATCATAATTTTATTTGCATTGTTAAACTTATTGTTAAATCCATGTTGAACACTTGCCGCACATGTTGGTTTCCGTATTTCCGTTGTGTAGATGCGGCATGGGTTTTTTTTTTCATTTGGTTGCTGTTCTTTTTTAATTGGCCTCGTCACTAAATGAATTTTTTTTCCTTTTGCTGCTTCTACATTTCAATACGTTTTTTTACCCGAATACTTTCGGTAACATTCCGTTACCGTCATCTAGGGGACGTTTTGCTCTGACCTGCACGGACCGTGTCGGCAGAGCATTAGGTGGTTCTTGTGGGCTGCATCTGTTCGCGGCTATCGCTTCCTCTTGGGCGTTGTGGTGCCATCTCTTGTTGGCCAGCGATCTCATTTTTCGAACTTTTCCGTTTTTTTGCTCAATTTTAATTAAATTCCTCCAGCTGTTTCTTAAAATATTAGGGACATTGTGGTTGGAAACTTTTGCTCTATATTTTTCTATCATTACCGACTCTGCTATTCTGAGGTATTTCTCGGATTTACAGCTTTTTATGATTTTTATATTTTCAAATTTAGGATATTTTTGGTTAGCCAGACAATATTGAATAAGTGCAGTTTTTTCTTCTTTTTTCTGCCAATTTTTTACAAGTTGTTTTAACCTGTGTTTAAGCTTATTTTTGGTACTTCCTATATATGCCATTGGAGGGTTTTCTGTAATAGGAATCGAGTAAATACCTGCTTTTTCTAACATTTTTATTTTTTCATTATTTTTGATTACTATATTTTTGATAGTATTTACTTTTCCTCCAATTTGAATGTTATGCTTTTTACAAATATTATTAATTTCATTAGTAGTACCTTTAATGTAAAAAAAAACAAACCATTTAGATATTTGATTTCATTTTTATTTATTACTGCATTATTTTTTATTTTCTTTAGTACTTCTGTGTTCCATTTTTTTATTAAATGGTTTGGATAACCAAAACTACCTGCAATTTTTTTTATGAATTTAATTTCTTCATTAATGAACTGAATAACAATACATTTTTTTATGAATTTAATTTCTTCATTAATGAACTTTAACAATAAGTTCAGCAATGCAATTGCATTAATGCACGTCAAAAAACGAATTAACTTTTCAATAGCGGACTTTCTCTAACAAAATCCAATATTGGAAGTACTTGAAAATTTGAAACATAATTTTATTTTTCACGCGATGTTTCCTCTGCCTAGTATTGTTGTTAAATTTCATTTTATTTTGTAAATATTTGTATTTCACCTTGAATATGGAAGGGAAATGTCCAAAAGCGGAAATCGGACGAAGCAAAAGTTTCTCCCATAATTGTAATTTTTTTTTCCCAACGATGTTCTGAACGTGTATCCTGTGTTCTTACATATCCCCCCCCAAAAGGTTTGCATTTCAGCTTGATAAAGGTTGGAGAGTCCGAAAACAAAAGTGGCGAAGCTGAAAAATTTGTAAGAATTGATGCATGATATTCAAAAGCATTCATTTTCTCCAAGTTACAATACCTTTTATCTAAAATAAAGAAAGCTATCATGCATTCATGGTCCTAAAACTGAAAGTTCTTTCAGCACGATGGATAAAATTGTCATGGCATTCAAGGGGTTTGTGAAGCCTACTGTTGTAGATGATGGTGATGTTGAGCTTAATTTTTCAAATAACAGTTAGTTTCTCAAAAAGAAGAATCAGAAAGGGGACAACTGGTGATTGGAGTAAAAAACAAGAATGTATTAAAGCGAAATCATTTTAAATGAAAATGAACTTTCTAAGTTCTATACATCTGTCGGAAAATTTCACATTGAAGAATATTCTTATATTCAAGAAAAGATACTGATCTGTGATGAATTCTTAAAACATGCAGAAGTAGTAGTAGATCCTTCACTTAGAGCCATAACATCATTTACTTCTGTATTACGCATAGTCAAACGCCTTCCATTTATAATAACTGAAAATGAACTTGATATACTGGAAGTGGAATTCCTTGTTATCAAGCTGACACATTAGAGACCATAGCAGTAACAGATAGAATAGATGTCACTTGGTCAGAAATCTCAAAATTAAGAGGCTGTAATGGAGCCGTTAAGTATACTATTCTCTCGAAAGTAATGCTTGCAATGCTTGTAGTTCCACACTCGAATGCTGTGAGTAAGAGAGATTTTAGTTTAGTGCAAAAAATCAAGCCTGTTTCCAACCTAATTTAGGTTTAGAGACTGTAGAAGCACTTCTTATTGCAAAAATGAATATGTTCTCCTCTGGGCAAGTGTGTTATGAAAAAAGATTTTCTGCTGAGGAACTCAAATCTGCAAAACACTATACAGAGAAATCACTAAAGAAAACTGTTTAATAAATTTTTTGTTGTGTAAAAAAAATGTATCAGTCATGGTGTATATTATTTTCCATGTGAAAAATTTGGAATATTTTGATACAGATTTTCATGTATATAAATGAATAAGTGGGATGTAAGGTCAGGTGATGCGTAACATCACAGCCTCTCCTTGTCAAATGTCAACCCCGCCTTCTCGTGGTACATCCTGTTCCCACTAAAGGGGCTCTGACGACCGCCAATAGCGGTATAACTAACCATCGGGATTAGAGGAACTGCTATCCCACACTCACCAACCCGCTTGGCCAGCGTGGTGAGTTATGGCCAAACCCCTCCAAAATGACTCCACAACTTAAATCTTGGCCCTCAGTCTCCGGCAGCTGGAATGTACCTGGCCAAGGCAGCGGCCAGTGCGACATGAAGGCAGAGGGTGCTAAGAATCCCCGGAGGACCGGACTAGGCTGTCATCTGATGCTGACCTTGGCTACGTATAACGGACGCTCCCTATCTTCTGATTCAAGGCTTCTTGAATTGGAAGAGGAACTACAAAGGATCAAGTGGGACATCGTTGGGTTAAGTGAGGTAAGGAGAAAAGGAGAAGATCTCATTGAACTGAAAAGTGGACATCTCTTCTACTATCGTGGGACAGATACTGGCAGAACTAGTGGCGTTGGATTTATAATAAACAAGAAACTGAAGGATAAAGTTGTAGAAGTTGAAAGTTCCTCTGACAGAGCTGCACGACTCGTTATCCAACTCTCGAGAAGATACCAGGCTCAGATTATTCAAACTTATGCACCCACCACAAGTCATGCTGAAGAAGAAATTGAAGAATTTTATGAGGAAATTCGTGATCTAAATAATAAAGGTAAGCAGCACTTGAAGATAATTATGGGAGATTTCAATGCAAAAATAGGGCAACGGCAACAGAATGAAACTTCAGTAGGTAAATTCGGTCACGGCAACAGAAACCAGCGTGGAAATACTCTCGTAGAGTTTGCAGAGGCAGAAGGGTTTTTCATCTTGAACTCCTTTTTCAAGAAAAAGCCACACAGGAAATGGACATGGAGACATCCAAATGGGACGACAAGTGAAATTGATTTTATTATGTGTAACAAAAAATTCGTCATAGAAGACTGCAGTGTGCTAAACAAGTTCAACACAGGCAGTGACCATAGATTGGTGAGATGTAAGATGCACCTCAACACTAAACTCGAACGTAGCAAGCTCATAAGACAAACAAAATGTATTGACATAACCAACCTTAAAAAACACCATAATACCTTCAAATTGGAACTGAAGAACAGATTCTCTGCTTTAGAAGGCCTAACATCGGAAGAAGTGGATATTTCTGAAGTTAACAGAAAAGTAACCAAAGCTCTTATGGAAACAGCAACAAAATTAGCTGGGTCTAAGAACAAGTTGCATGTGAACAAATTATCAGGAAAAACCAAAATGTTGATGCAAAAAAGAAGAGAGATGAGGACAACTAAAGAAGATGTGACTTCCAAAGTGGAATATATAGAGCTATGCAAGACAGTACGAAAAAGTATCACTGAAGACGTAAGGAAATTCAACTGTGAACTAGTAAGGAAGGCAATTGAAAACAACCAAAGCCTAAAGATAGCAAAGGGACATCTCAGTAAGGGAAAAAAACAGATTATGGCACTGAGAAAAGAAGATGGTTCTGTAACAAGAAATAGAGGCGAAATTTTGACAAGAGTGAAAGATTTCTACTCCAAATTATATGAAAGGGATGATACATGTACTCCAGACATCATGAAAGGTACCAGTACCAGAGTTCTTCCAGTCCTTCCAGCAGAAGTTGCACATGCAATCAAGAACATGAAGCGGGGAAAAGCTCCAGGAGAAGATGGAATTACTGTAGACATCATACAAGAAGCAAGTGGAGAAATCGAAACAGTACTAGCCCAGATTTTCACTCGATGCCTTAATGAAGGGAAAATTCCTGAGGATTGGAACAACGCTACAATGATCTTGCTACATAAAAAAGGTGACATTGAGGATCTCGGGAACTACAGACCTATCAGCCTCCTATCAGTGGTTTATAAAATCTTCACTAAAGTTCTTTCACACCGCTTGAAGGTGACACTGGACATGGCTCAACCGAGAGAACAAGCTGGATTCAGGAGTGGCTACAGCACAATAGATCATATCCACGTACTGAGAGAACTAATTGAAAGAGCGAGGGAATATGAACTTCCATTGTGCATGGCTTTTATCGATTATGAAACAGCCTTTGATTCGGTGAAACCATCAGCAGTTGCAATGGCTCTGAAATCCTGCGGTATTGAAGATGCATACATTAATATTATTAGTAACATCTATGAAAATGCAAGTGCAAATATTCGGCTGTTTGAAAATACAACACACATAAAAATTGGAAAAGGAGTGAGACAAGGTGACACCATATCTCCGAAGCTCTTTAATGCCACATTGGAAAATGTCTTTCAATCACTGAACTGGGAAAACAAAGGGATAAAGATTAATGGAGATTATCTAACCCACCTTCGTTTTGCTGATGACATAGTCATTTTTGCAACTACCCCATCAGAGCTACAGAGTATGATCCAGGAACTTGCTGACAAGAGTAAAGAAGTGGGATTAAAAATGAACTTTCGGAAGACAAAAGTGATGTTCAATGCTTTTACAAGAAATGAAGATTTATCGATTGATGGAGAAAAGCTGGAGATAACAGACACATACGTTTATCTTGGACAGCAGATATCAAGTGAGGGTCACATTGGTGAAGAAATTAATCGGCGTACAAAACTTGCCTGGAGAGCTTTTGGTAGAAACAGCATAATTTTCAAGAGCAATATGCCATTATGTCTTAAAAGAAAAGTGTTTGATCAATGCATCCTTCCAGTGCTTGCGTATGGTGCAGAGACGTGGACCTTAACTAAAAGAGATATACAAAGACTGCAGACAACTCAAAGAAGCATGGAGAGGTGCATGCTTCGTGTAACCAGGAGAGATAAGAAGAGGAACACGTGGATCCGAAAAATGACAAGAGTGGAAGACATCATGATCAGAGTTAAATCCCTGAAATGGCAATGGGCTGGACATACTGCCAGAAGGACAGATCATCGATGGACAGCCGAAATTTTAGATTGGATTCCAAGGGACAGGAAAAGACCCAGAAGAAGACCACATGGGAGATGGGTGGATGAAATTCGAAAGTATGCAGGGGTGACATGGAGGAGACTGGCACAAGACAGACCGTTGTGGAGGAAACTTGGGGAGACCTTCGTCCAGCAGTGGATTGATAATGGTTGACAATGATGATGATGATGATATATATATATATATATATACTGGAAAGCAAAGCCGAAAACAAAAGAAAAACTTTTGAATTTAAAATGAAAGCTGCAAAATAACCTGAAGATCAAAACGTGCAACGCAGCAGTTATGAAAATTCAGAATTCACATTCTATTAAGAAGAGACCGCAGCAAAAATAATTTTTTGACTCATACCAAGTACAACATAGAAAAAGTTATGTATTTACCGGTGTGAGTAAAAAGAGAAAAATAAAACAACTGAATGTAGAAAGTGTCGAGAGTACTGAGCCTTGGCTTTATCAAGGACCAGCAAAAACTCTGCATTTTCTCACTTCCACAAAGACCTAGTTGGAAATGGGTTTCTGCAAAGTCATAGATGCAAGAAATAAGCCCACCAAAAATTTTTTTAAAAATATATATATGTCATGATCTCCGCAGAGTTGTATGACTTAGCTTTAGTTAACAATTTAGCTTGCATCCATGACTTAGCTTTAGTTAACAATTTAGCTTGCATCCATAAGTTATGGATGCAAGCTAAATTGTTAACTAAAGCTAAGTCATACAACTCTGCGGAGATCATGACATATATATATATTTTAAAAAATTTTTTTGGTGGGCTTATTTCTTGCATCTATGACTTTGCAGAAACCCATTTCCAACTAGGTCTTTGTGGAAGTGAGAAAATGTAGAGTTTTTGCTGGTCCTTGATAAAGCCAAGGCTCAGTATTCTCGACACTTTCTACATTCAGTTGTTTTATTTTTTCTCTTTTTACTCACACCAGTAAATACATAACTTTTTCTATGTTGTACTTGGTATGAGTCAAAAAAATTATTTTTGCTGCGGTTTCTTCTTAATAGAATATATATATATATATATATATATATATATAATACATAAAAACGCAGACACTACAAGCACAATAGAACTCAATGAAATATGTGACAACCATAAATAATAAAAGGTTAGCCACCGGGTGCCAATCTTCAGGAGAGGATGCACCGGACGGCTGAGCTTCTGACACGTTTCATGCTGAAGTCCTGATTTAGCAACCCCGACCGAATAAAAATAAACTGGAAATGCCACCCTCCCTACCTGTCAGAAAATAAACATTAAAATCAACTTAAGTAACAAATTTAAACATTCAAAATAGACCTACCTTAACCCTGACTGGTGTCCATGACCGGTAAACACAATTTACTGTGGCCATCCACCTATAGAGTTACTGGTCATGGGCACCAGTCAGGGTTAAGGTAGGTCTATTTTGAATGTTTAAATTTGTTACTTAAGTTGATTTTAATGTTTATTTCCTGACAGGTAGGGAGGGTGGCATGTCCAGTTTATTTTTATTTGGTTGGGGTTGCTAAATCAAGACTTTCGCATGAAACGTGTCAGAAGCTCAGCCGTCCGGTGCATCCTCTCCTGAAGATTGGCACCCGGTGGCTAACCTTGTATTATTTATGGTTGTCACATATTTCATTGAGTTCTATTGTGCTTGTAGTGTCTGCATTATTTATGCATTTTATTTCAGGTGACATTGACCCCTGCAGCAGAGCGCAAGGTCATGGCATTCAATTTTTGCAATTTTATGTCTACTATGCTCAGACGTGCCAACTCTCCAGATTTAGGCAGGAGACTCCGGAGTTTCAGCCATTCCTCCTGCCCTCCGGATAAATGTCAAATTCTCCCGATTTTTGCCGATAATTAGCCGTTGCGATGGCCGAAATTTATCAACCACCGCCTTGGTATCAACGCAGAAGAAAAAGATTTTGAACCGCATGTGAAATCTTTTTCTTTCTGCGTCGATGCAAGACAGCATTTACAGTCATCAGTATTGTACTTTTCCTCTCCTCATATCTGCAAAAAGCCACCGCCGGTGGCGCAGTGGTCTATTTTATGTTGGTTACAAACACACTATCGCGCCAGCTGTGACCTACTTATCGTTTCACGTCTCCCAGCTCTTAGCTGCGAGCTCTGTTTATGTTTTTTTCAGAGTTTTGTGGAGTGCTTTTCATTTTTGCTTTACTGTGGAGATTTTTATTTCTTGTTTTGCATCATGCTTGTCTCTTTTCCCTTCTTCGTCACATTTTGTAGAAGATTAATGTGCTCCTTTGTTCATCTCTAATTGCGCATCAGTTATTGTCAGCTTTGTTTTATCTTCTATTGTAGCATTTTGTGTACACTTAGTGTGTGAATTTTTTTTTCCCATTCCTTTTGCTTACTTTTTGCGAGAGATTTTTCCTTTTGCATTATGCCACTTTCGCGGTTTTTAATGTTTTATTTTATGTCATATCTTTGGCAATTTGTTTCTTCTTTACATATTTGCTGTTATTGTCTTTGCTGCATAATAAAGTTATGAAACTGAGTGCCGGCTTTCGACAAATTGTCCGAGATGGGTCCGGGTTTGAACCGCAGTGGGGCATGGATGTTGCATACTTACTAACTTTTACCGATTTCTGCTTAATTTTACTGATTTACGGATAGAAGTCTTTTTTTTTTTTATATGGATTTTTTAATATTTCGATTGCTCAATCGAAATATTTCAATCCCCTGCAACCATCCATTTAGATTTTCTACCGGACCTTACGAACGCCATGTTACGCGATGATGTCATCTTTGACTCGCCGGCTTTGTGCGGAGCCATCAAGTATAACGATGGCTTCGCTTCGCGGCGTCGTGCGGTAGCTCTCTCTCTCTCTCTCCACGAGAGTGCTCCAGTGACGTGCCGACCAGAGCTCCAAAATGTGTAATCTAATTACGCGTCTAGTACGCATCGACATTTTATCAACGCGTAAAACTACGCATCTGGAATTTTTCTCGCTGTGTGAAAGTACGCGTCGGGAAATTTTATCGGGCGTAAATATACGCATCGAGAATTTTTCTCGGCGTGTAAAAATACGCATCGTGAATTTTTCTCGGTGCGTAAAACTACTCATCGAAGAATTTTACCAATTCGTAAAAATACGCATCGGGACAATAATTCGTCTTTCAGAGACTGAAGTAAATGAAATAAAGATTTTTTCCGTAATCGTAATTTCTTTTTCCTGTGATGTTGCCTCTGTCCAGTATTGTTGTTATATATCAGTTTATTCCGTAAATATTTGTATTTCATTTTGAAAATAGAGAAAAAATTTCCGAAAATGGAAATTTGAAGGCGAAAAAATTTCGCTGTAATCTTTAGGCGCAAGAGTGCGATAGCTTCGAGGAATTTCTCCTTTTCCGTCATAATTTGGGTTATCCACAAGATCGATGCATGACTGAATAGAAATTTTGGGGCAATTTAGTAGTGGTGGAGGATGTTTTCCGCCTGAAACTTTCAAAACTTATGAAAGAGGAAGTTTCATCTTTCAAAACTTTCGGAAACAGAAGTTAGATGCAGTGAAGATTTCTCCCGTAATCGTAATTTTATTTTTCACGTGATGTTTCCTTTGCCTAGTATTGTTGTTAAATATCATTTTATTTCATAAATATTTGTATTTCAACTTGAAAATGGAGGGATAATGTCCAAAAACCGAAATTGGACGTAGCAAAGATATCCCCTGTAACTGTAATTTTTTCCCCCCATGATGATAAGAACATGTATCCTGTATTTTTAAATATTCCCCCCAAAAGTTTTGCATTTCAGTTAAACAGGGGTGGTCCGAAAACGAAAGTGACGAAGCTGAAAAATTCGTAAAAATTGATGCATGGTGTTCAAAAGTATTTATATTTTCAAAGTTACACTGTTTATCTTTTGTCTAAAATAGTGAAAGCTGTCGTGCATTGATGATGGATAAAATTGCCATCCGAGGGCATTAAAAAAAAAGACGATAATAAAGAAATGGGAAGGGAAACAAAGATATCAGCAAGTGAAAATTTTAGTTTAGTATTGAAACACCACAGGTTTGTTTGCAAGGCTAACATTGAACAAAATTAAGATTTTATTTTATGGTTTTTTAAATTATTATTTTAAACACAGATAATACTAGTTTAGTTATTGTGGCATATGCAGAGACTTTTTACTGCATATTTATTATTTGTTTTGTTTTGCGGTAAATGGCGTTCACGCAAATGTTTTACTGATACACATTTTCCAAAGTTGGCAAGTATGATTTTGTATTTGTCTTACGGCACTAGCTCTCTCCCTTCCCTGGAACCAGTGGCCCTAAATTAGGGATGGGCGACTGCTCATTGCCCACTGAGGTGCTCACTGTGGTCGTTAAACCTCCAACCAAGAAAAAGCTTGACACTTCCACATTTGTTTTGACAGATACCTGTCTCTCTCTCTCTCTCTATTCCAACACTGGAAAAACTGCTGACAGTTAAGTCCAGAATGAAAGAAAAATGCTTTGAACAAAACTTTGTAGATCTTTGTTAAAGAGAGTTAAATTGGCTACTGTACATTCACTAAATAAGGATAAAGATTAATTATGATTAAGTAATGCATCAAAAATTAAGTATATCTTGTATTAATTATTAATGCTATTAATTGTATCTGGTTGACAACTATTTTCACTATGCTTTTTATTTTGCATTTAAACATACAGTCTGCATTTAGAATAATTTTTTAAACATTAAAATGCTATGTACCAATAATACTAATGGAAAATTGCTCCTGCATCTGAAAAATGTCGATAAAAAATAGTGCTCATGTGATTTTATGAGCTGTAAAAAATTTCCTGATTTTTAGATTTTGAAGGTTGGCACGTCTGTATGTTTATGTATATATATTCACTTGTTTTTAACATTACAAGTACCATAATTTTCGGGTTAAGAGCCACATCTCATATGGCTTTATTTCTAGTTCTATGGTGCTTAAAATGGCGTGCTGACTCTGATTTACCTGTATATATATATATATAAGGGATGCAAGGTCAGGTGATGCGTAACATCACAGCCTCTCCTTGACAAATGTCAACCCCGCCTTCTCGTGGTGCATCCTGTTCCCACTAAAGGGGCTCTGACGATCGCCCATAGCGGTATAACTATACCATCGGGATTAGAGGAAATTCTATCCCACACTCACCAACCCGCTTGGCCAGCGTGGTGAGTTATGGCCAAACCCCTCCAAAATGATTCCACAACTTAAATCTTGGCCCTCAGTCTCCGGCAGCTGGAATGTACCTGGCCAAGGCAGCGGCCAGTGCGACATGAAGGCAGAGGGTGCTAAGAATCCCCGGAGGACCGGACTAGGCTGCCATCTGATGCTGACCTTGGCAACGTACAATGGACACTCCCTATCTTCTGATTCAAGGCTTCTTGAATTAGAAGAGGAACTACAAAGGATCAAGTGGGACATCGTCGGGCTAAGTGAGGTAAGGAGAAAAGGAGAAGATCTCATCGAACTGAAAAGTGGACATCTCTTCTACTATCGTGGGACAGATACTGGCAGAACTAGTGGTGTTGGATTTATAATAAACAAGAAACTGAAGGATAAAGTGGTAGAAGTTGAAAGTTCCTCTGACAGAGCTGCACGACTCGTTATCCAACTATCGAGAAGATACCAGGCTCAGATTATTCAAACTTATGCACCCACCACAAGTCATCCTGAAGAAGAAATTGAAGAATTTTATGAGGAAATTTGTCATCTAAATAATAAAGGTAAGCAGCACTTGAAAATAATTATGGGAGATTTCAATGCAAAAATAGGGCAACGGCAACAGAATGAAACTTCAGTAGGTAAATTCGGTCACGGCAACAGAAACCAGCGTGGAAATACTCTCGTTGAGTTTGCAGAGGCAGAAGGGTTTTTCATCTTGAACTCCTTCTTCAAGAAAAAGCCACACAGGAAATGGACATGGAGACATCCAAATGGGACGACAAGTGAAATTGATTTTATTATGTGTAACAAAAAATTCGTCATAGAAGACTGCAGTGTGCTAAACAAGTTCAACACAGGTAGTGACCGTAGATTGGTGAGATGTAAGATGCACCTCAACACTAAACTTGAACGCGGCAAGCTCATAAGACAAACAAAATCTATTGACATAACCAACCTTAAAAAACACCATAATACCTTCAAGTTGGAACTAACGAACAGGTTCTCTGCTTTAGAAGGCCTAACATCGGAAGAAGTGGACATCTCTGAAGTTAACAGAAAAGTAACCAAAGCTCTTATGGAAACAGCAACAAAATTAGCTGGGTCTAAGAACAAGTTGCATGTAAATAAATTATCAGGAAAAACGAAAATGTTGATGCAAAAAAGAAGAGAGATGAGGACAACTAAAGAAGATGTGACTTCCAAAGTGGAATATATAGAGCTATGCAAGACAGTACGAAAAAGTATCACTGAAGACGTAAGAAAATTCAACTGTGAACTAGTGAGGAAAGCAATTGAAAACAACCAAAGCCTAAAGATAGCAAAGGGACATCTCAGTAAGGGAAGAAAACAGATTATGGCACTGAGAAAAGAAGATGGTTCTGTAACAAGAAATAGAGGCGAAATTTTGACAAGAGTGAAAGATTTCTACTCCAAATTATATGAAAGGGATGATACATGTACTCCAGACATCATGAAAGATACCAGTACCAGAGTTCCTCCAGTCCTTCCAGCAGAAGTTGCACATGCAATCAAGAACATGAAGCGGGGAAAAGCTCCAGGAGAAGATGGAATTACTGTAGACATCATACAAGAAGCAAGTGGAGAAATCGAAACAGTACTCGCCCAAATTTTCACTCGATGCCTTAATGAAGGAAAGATTCCTGAGGATTGGAACACCGCTACAATGATCCTGCTACATAAGAAAGGTGACATTGAGGATCTCGGAAACTACAGACCTATCAGCCTCCTATCAGTAGTTTATAAAATCTTCACTAAAGTTCTTTCACACCGCTTGAAGGTAACACTGGACATGGCTCAACCGAGAGAACAAGCTGGATTCAGGAGTGGCTACAGCACAATAGATCATATCCATGTGCTGAGAGAACTAATTGAAAGAACGAGGGAATATGAACTTCCATTGTGCATGGCTTTTATCGATTATGAAAAAGCCTTTGATTCGGTGAAACCATCAGCAGTTACAATGGCTTTGAAAACCTGCGGTATTGAAGATGCATACATTAATATTATTAATAACACCTATGAAAATGGAAGTGCAAAGATTAGGCTGTTTGAAAATACAACACACATAAAAATTGGAAAGGGAGTGAGACAAGGTGACACCATATCTCCGAAGCTCTTTAATGCCACATTGGAGGGTGTTTTTCAGTCACTGAGCTGGGAAAACAAGGGGATAAAGATTAATGGAGATTATCTAACCCGCCTTCGTTTTGCTGATGACGTAGTCATTTTTGCAACTAGCCCATCAGAGCTGCAGAGTATGATCCAGGAACTTGCTGACAAGAGTAAAGAAGTGGGATTAAAAATGAACTTTCAGAAGACAAAAGTGATGTTCAATGCTTTTACAAGAAATGAAGATTTATCGATTGATGGAGAAAAGCTGGAGATAACAGACACGTACGTTTATCTTGGACAGCAGATATCAAGTGAGGGTCACATTGATGAAGAAATTAATCGGCGTACAAAACTTGCCTGGAGAGCTTTTGGAAGAAACAGCATAATTTTCAAGAGCAATATGCCATTATGTCTTAAAAGAAAAGTGTTTGATCAATGCATCCTTCCAGTGCTTACGTATGGTGCAGAGACGTGGACCTTAACTAAAAGAGACATACAAAGGCTGCAGACAACTCAAAGAAGCATGGAGAGGTGCATACTTGGTGTAACCAGGAGAGATAAGAAGAGGAACTCGTGGATCCGAAAAATTACAAGAGTGGAAGACATCATGATCAGAGTCAAATCCCTGAAATGGCAATGGGCTGGACATACTGCCAGAAGGACAGATCATCGATGGACAGCCGAAATTTTAGATTGGATTCCAAGGAACAGGAAAAGACCCAGAAGAAGACCACATGGGAGATGGGTGGATGAAATTCGAAAGTATGTAGGGGTGACATGGAGGAGACTGGCACAAGACAGACCGTTGTGGAGGAAACTTGGGGAGACCTTCGTCCAGCAGTGGATTGATAATGGTTGACAATGATGATGATGATATATATAAAGAAAAGTGTTTGATCAATGCATCCTTCCAGTGCTTATGCATGGTGCAGAGACGGGGACCTTAACTAAAAGAGACATACAAAGGCTGCAGACAACTCAAAGAAGCATGGAGAGGTGCATGCTTGGTGTAACTAGGAGAGATAAGAAGAGGAACTCGTGGATCCGAAAAATGACAAGAGTGGAAGACATCATGATCAGAGTTAAATCCCTGAAATGGCAATGGGCTTGACATACTGCCAGAAGGACAGACCATCGATGGACAGTCGAAATTTTAGATTGGATTCCAAGGGACAGGAAAAGATCCAGAAGAAGATCACATGGGAGATGGGTGGATGAAATTCGAGAGTATGCAGGAGTAACATGGAGGAGACTGGCACAAGACAGACCGTTGTGGAAGAGGCTTGGAGAGAGCTTCGTCCAGCAGTGGATTGATAATGGTTGACAATGATGATGATATATATATATATATATATATTCCCAAAGATGATTTGCAAGATTGCCCCCCCCCCCCCCGCTAGGTTTTGTCTTGCTGGGTTCAGAAAGAGTCCTGAAGGCAAAAGAAGATGTCAGGTTGCTTGACTACTTTTAATAGGTGAACTTAGCCCAGGAAATCATGGTTTGATGTCGTGAATAAGTGGGGTAAAGCTGAATTTTAGCCAGTTGTTAGACCACTATAAGAAGTACATTTCCCTCCTCTCCCCCTGTGCCCCCCTCCCCCTGCCCCCAAACTTCACATTTGCAGACTATAAGAAACCGACTTCTGTCTCCATAGCCAATGGTCATAACGATGTAATTTTTTTAGTTTTAATTTCCAAATTATGCACTAAAAAATTGCTTCCCTTTAACTTTGCACTAATACCAACAATTTTATCTTAATTTGAATAAATACGTAAAAAACGATACTTTTTTTATATTCAAAGTTTTAACATTGTAGCTTGTTTCCAAATTACAATATGGTGATATATTTAGTGTGTGAGTTGTAGCCTGATTCAAAAGCTTTAAAATATGCACCAATGACTCTTCAGAAAATATTGCTCCATGTGGATGGTACTACTACTGGGGCATGCCATGTAGGGGGCAGTACCACTTCCTTTGTCCAGGCATAATCAACATTTGCAGTTTCAATTCACAATCCATTCATAGTTACTCATCAAAAAGAGTATCACTTTCTTTGCTAAAACCAGATGAATTATAGCATGATAGGCCATTGCAGTGAAATTTAATCCAGATTTTCAACATCCGTAAAAAAGAAGTAACAGAAAAAAATGCACTCACTTTAAAACATTAGTATCAGTCATTTGTTCTAAAAATGTTGGAAGACCTTATGATCAAATGCCCTGTGAATTATTTAGTTCGCAATGTTGCATGTATTGAACCCAGACAAATGGCTAGTAATGGAGGCAAGTGTTACAATCAAATGAAAAGAGCAGTGTTATATTTGACCCAAAAAAAAGCAATTCCAGTTAAAGATTAGATGAGATGTTAGTATGGTTCAAGGCTTTCTGGAAAATGTAAAACAATCATCGTTTGAGTTCCTGAATTTTGAACCAAAATAACTGTCTCTTGATGCTTTCTTAAGTTTGCATTTCATGAGAGACAGCAAGTATATCAAGTTGTGGCACATAGTCAAGATAATGATAATCCTTTCTCATGGGCTAGCCTCAGTGGAAAGAGGATTTTCCATCAATAAATTGATAGAAGTTGAAAACCTAAAAAAAGCATCATATACGTATTTCACAGCGCCTTATTTATGCCCATATTAAGTCTTATGGTTATATTAATTCAACATTTGTCAAAAACATTACGTGGTTTCAGAAATTATTAACTATATGTCAACAAAATAGTTTCCATATCATCTACTGTTTCACACGTTATTAGAAATTCGAGCACGGGAAAAACGTCCATATAATAAATTTTTATTTCAACTTGTCACTAATATTCCTTTTTGATGTTCCTTATAATAGTTTAGAATTTTATTATGAAGATTACAAATTTATATGAAAAAAATGTTTTTATATGTGCAGTCATATGCATCATAAGTTGTCAAAGTCCTCCAATACGTAGAGACAATATGTATTAAATGATTAACATTATTCCAGTTTTTCCTTCGATAACAAGATGGCTTATTACTGATTCAACGCATCATAATCAAAAGGTTCGAAAGTTCTTTTCTATTGTATTAATTTCGTGAATCATGAGTTAAAAAACTGGAATAATGTTAATCATTTAATACATATTGTCTCTACGTATTGGAGGACTTTGACAACTTATGATGCATATGACTGAACATATAAAAACATTTTTTCATATAAATTTGTAATCTTCATAATAAAATTCTAAACTATTATAAGGAACATCAAAAAGGAATATTAGTGACAAGTTGAAATAAAAAAAAAAAAATTTTTTTTTATTATATGGACGTTTTTCCCGTGCTCGAATTTCTAATAACGTGCGAAACAGTAGATGATATGGAAACTATTTTGTTGACATATAGCTAATAATAAGTCTTATGGTGACATTTCTGGTGTTGAGATAACTGAGGAAATGAGAACTGTGGCATCTTCTGCTAGAATGAAGTATATATATGCAGCATTTAGAAGATCAGTGAGCCAAGCAGAAACTTTAAAGTATAAAAAAAAAAAAAAAAAAAAAAAAAAGGAGGAAGTTAATTAAAAAGAAAGTTTATTATGTAAAACAAAAAAAAAGGTATGTTTGCAATTAGATATCGTTGAGACTCAGGTATCTGCTGATATTCTCGCATAGAAAGCAGTCTGCTAGAGACATTTCTTTGTTTATAAGGGCAAACAGTCTTAGCAAAAACTGCTAAAGAAAAATTCATCAGTTAGGTGAAATTGAAGCAAAAATTTCTGAGAAACACATGGATCTGAAAAATGTCTAACATTTTTCTATTTTAAAATAGTGATGGAGTTAAAGGTCTGAAATTTAACTTGATAAAATAACAAAATAATTATTAGAATATTATTTCTACATCTAAGAGAATATTTTTCTACATTGTTTGCATAATTAATACTATAATTGCATGTACAAGTTTTTCCAGTATGATATCACAGACAAATAGCTGTATTGTCTAAAGTGAGTTGATTTTCTTTGGGGGCATCAGTTTTGTGTTCAATTCTTTTGTTGACATTTTGATAAGAGCTGTTTATAAGTAAATCATGTTCCCATTTACAGACAAGATTGGAATGGCACATAAACTTCTGGAGATCTTCTTAATAAAAAGAAGTCTTTATGAAGAAGTTAAATGACAGTAGGATTTGATTTAAAAAGGCAGGTGTCTAAGCATGTAGAAAACCAACCCAAGACATACAATTAGAATTTTACTACTAAAAAGACATTAGGCTAATACAAGATCTTTTGCAACCTGTGCGTCATCAGGTTAAAAGAACTGGCGCTAGGAGAACACACACACACTTAATGTATAGGTAGTCCCGAAGACAACAACAATCCTGGTAAGTGACATGATATCCACGTCACAACTCGGTTTACAGCAAGAAACAAAGCTGAGAAAGAAAATAACACTTAATAGGGGACCAATACATACTCACCGAAGTGATAAGTAAGCACAAGGTCTGTTAACAACCCCGCAATAGGGTACCTCACATGACACAGGAAGTTAAATAAGTGAATCCATGGTGCATGTACATGTGCAGGTAAGTCATCATTACAGCATATGTCCTTAAAAATGTCAATGTACAAACTTTTAGCGAAGAGAGTCATATACCTACCTCTGGTCTTAAGTAACAAAAAAAATCTCAGACCAAGAGGGCAAATGAGTTCCAGAATTAACTAGGCGTGCAAGAGCAGTAGTAGTATATTCAGTCTTTACAGTGTACTGATGTTCACTCACTCTAACTCCTAAATTACGAAGAGTGGAGCCTATGTACCATGAACTAGGAGTGGCAGCAATGTCAGTCTTCCAAGGGCACACAGTACATGCCTCACTGTTCTTGAATGGGTTTGGGCTCACGAACCTTCCTGAGCATACTTCGAAGGTTAGAGGCCACATCACCAAAGTCTTTTTGTGTTTTTTGCACATTCTCCGTAATGCATTAGCAATCGGTGGAAGAAAAGACACTGATCCCACGTAACTAATCTGCTTGCGCTCAACACGTAACAAAGTCTAATTACCTCTCCTATGCCGAGCGCACAACTTTTTCACAATACCAACATCATACCCATGCTCCATCACAATCGTCTTAATAAAGAAGTGCTTTATTCCGAGAAGCAATGCACGAGGAATGGGTATACGCTCTATTGACCAAAGCCCGAATAGCTGAAAGTTTATATCTAGCCGGGTGAAAAGAGGTGTGTAGAATGATATCAGAAGAACCAACAGCCTTCCGATACACTTCAAAAGTCAAATAATCCTTATTAACATGTCTGGTAATTAAAAGGTCCAAGAAAGGGATCTTAAAATTTTCCTCCCAATCTATCGTCAAATTAATAGTAGGATATTTGGACAACAAAAGGCTTCTAAAAGAAAGCAAAGCATCACCAGAATGTAGCCAAATGACAAAAATGCCATCGATGTAACATCCTATGACCACCTCGGCACTCCTATGGGCTCGCCCTTTTCTGCTGTCTTGGCAGAGGTGGTCATGCAAGATTTGGAGGACGATATTTTAGCCAGGGCGGAGGAGGTTCCATTACTGTATTTGCGTTACATCGATGATATTTTTGTCATTTGGCCACATTCTGGTGATGCTTTGCTTTCTTTTAGAAGCCTTTTGTCGTCTAAATATCCTACTATTAATTTGACAATAGAATGGGAGGAAAATTTAAGATCCCTTTCTTGGACCTTTTAATTACCAGACATGTTAATAAGGATTATTTGACTTTTGAAGTGTATCGGAAGGCTGTTGGTTCTTCTGATATAATTCCACACGCCTCTTTTCACCCGGCTAGATATAAACTTTCAGCTATTCGGGCTTTGGTCAATAGAGCATATACCCATTCATCGTGCGTTGCTTCTCGGAATAAAGCACTTCTTTTTATTAAGACGATTGTGATGGAACATGGGTATGATGTTGGTATTGTGAAAAAGTTGTGCGCTCGGCATAGGAGAGGTAATTTGACTTTGCTACGTGTTGAGCGCAAGCAGATTAGTTATGTGGGTCAGTGTCTTTTCTTCCACCGATTACTAATGCATTTTGAAGAATGTGCAAAAAACACAAAAAGACTTTGGTGATGTGGCCTCTAACCTTCGAAGTATGCTCAGGAAGGTTCGTGAGCCCAAACCCATTCAAGAACAGTGAGGCATGTACTGTGTGCCCTTGAAGACCGACATTGCTGCCACTCCTAGTTCATGGTACATAGGCTCCACTCTTCGTAATTTAGGAGTTAGAGTGAGTGAACACCAGTACACTGTAAAGACTGGATATACTACTACTGCTCTTGCACGCCTAGTTAATTCTGGAACTCATTTTGCCCTCTTGGTCTGAGACTTTTTTGTTATTTAAGATCAGAGGTAGGTATATGACTCTCTTCGCCAAAAGTTTGTAGATTGACATTTTTAAGGACATATGCTGTAATGATGACTTACCTGCACATGTACATGCACCATGGATTCACTTATTTAACTTCCTGTGTCATGCGAAGTACCCTATTGTAGGGGTTGATAACGGACCTTGTGCTTACTTATCACTTCGGTGAGTATGTATTGGTCACCTATTAAATGTTATTTTCTTCCTCAGCTTTGTTTCTTGCTGTAACCGAGTTGTGACTCGGATATCATGTCACTCACCAGGATCGCTGTTGTCTTCGGGACTGCCAATACATTAAGTGTGTGTGTGTGTTCTCCTAGTGCCAGTTCTTTTAACCTGATGGCGCACATGGGTGCCTGTTGCAAAAGATCTTGTTTTAACCTAATATGTCTTTTTAGTAGTAAAATTCTAATTGTATGTCTTGGGTTGGTTTTCTACATGCTTAGACAGCTGCCTTTTTATTCTTATTGGTATTTTTAGCATGGAACTTTTATGACTGAGGATTTGATTTTACAACAAGGGGGTCTGTAGCCGAGTTGTTATGCAGATTTGGGTGAATCTGAAGGTATATGTAGTATTAAAAGGAATGGAGCCTGTTAGCATATACCTGATTCTGGCTGAGCAATGCTTTAGAGCCTGAAACCCACCACTAGCAACTTTCGTCACTTTAGTGTCTGCTGTCCTGGAATCATTGGCCAAAATACTGCCAGAACATTTCCAACAATGCCACAGCAATGTTGTGGCATGGAAATGGTGGTTTTCTGCTGTTATGTAAGCAAAAGGTGGAACTTGCACATCATTATGTGGGTATGTACTAGTTTCATAAATTGTCCTTTCAGTGTGTGTGTACACTGAAAAGCAATTGAATTAGAGATACCTGTCTAGTAGCGTGTAGCACCACCTTTCGCCCTGATGATGGCAGTGATTCGTCTCAGCATGGACTCTACAAGACACCGGAAGCGTTGGGAAGCCATATGGATCCATGACCCCTGAACAATCTCCCACAGTTCACGAAGATTTGATGGTGGTGGTCAGAGCCTCGAACATCTCTCTCGATGGCATCCCAGATGTTCTCGATGGAATTGAGGTCAGGTGACCTAGCTGGCCAAGGAAGCGAGGTCACGTCGGTGGAGTGTTCATCCAACCATTCGGATACAATTCAGGAGCGATGGCACAGTGCATTGTCTTGTTGCAGGATGAGGTCCCCAATGGGATGTTGAAGACGCACAAATGGGAGCAAATGGTCGTCCAGGATATCCCAGTAACGTTGATCTGTGAAGGACGATGTCACATGTACCAGGGGTCCCATTTCAGTCCACGTAAACAGCCCCCAGACGAGAATGCCACCTCCACCAGCTTGAAGAGTACCCTGCTTGCAAGAAGGATCCATCCCTTCATGTGGTTTGTGCCGTACTCGTATCCTGCCATCCGCATGTACCAACTTGAATCTCAACTCATCAGTCCAGGCAACATTTTCCTACATGTCTAGGGTCCAGTGGCAATGTTCCTGCGCCCATGCTAATCTCTGCACCCTGTGATGTGCGATCAGCAGCAGTACCCTTGTGGGATGATGGCTTCTGTACCCCATTGCGAGGAGATGGTTCTGGATAGTGTGGCTGTTTACACGTTTTTGTGCACCAGCGTTAAATTGCCGAGTGATTTCTTGCACTGTGACTCGTCTATATGCAGTTACAATGCGAGCTAGCCGACGATGACCCCGTTCATCCACACGCTGTTGTCCACAGCAGTTGGCCCTTGCAGGAATGGTTTTACCGGATTTGATATACTCACGGTGCGCCCGTGACACAGTGGCTCGTGAAAATCCCAGTGCCTGCACGACTTCTGAGATGGAGTGACCCATTCGTCGGGGCCCAACAATTTGCCCACGATCAAATGCGCTTAGATCCTTCGTCTTACCTATACTGCGTCCGACTCTTACTGATTCCCGTCGCATCACTCCTTATATTGTCGGATCGCAGCATACGTCATGTCGTTTCCATTTACAGGGCCGCCCACAATGCCACATTTGCATAATGCCAGCTGTCTCTAATTCAGTTGCTCTTCAGTGTATATATATATATATACAATATATATGTATATTTATACGTAAAATCCCGAAAGTCCTTAAAATTTTTTGAATTGTGCTTAAAAAGTCCTTAAAAAGTGCTAAATTTTAATTCTTAAAAATGAGTATGAACCCTGAAAAAGACAAAAATAGATATGTTATATCTGAATGGGGATGGAAAAGATGTGAAAGAGAAATGTTTTGTGTTGTGTGTGCTAAAGGATTTAGAGTCAGTTGGGGGTTTGAAGCACTTGAACAGCACGCCACATCTCATAAACATAAGGATGAGTGCAGGAATCAATTGGTTTCATCGCAACTACATCTGTTAGCGGTTCGTCCTGGTGTTCCAGGGGAAACTAGTTCTGGTAGCCACGCTGCGCCTAAAGATTGCACAGGAACTATTCCACTTTACAGTGTCAGAGATAGTGCAACGAGAGCAGAACTTATCTGGATATTGAAAACTATTTCAGCTGACTTAGCTTTTGAGCCATCTTATGAACATATTGGGGAAACTTTCAAATTTATGTTTCCAAATGCAGTGCATCAAGATTTTGCTTTGTCAAGGACAAAGGCATGGTATCTAACAACAGATGTGCTGGCCCCATAATTCAGAAAGCAATTGCTGAAGGATTTTGAAGGTGCATATTACACCTTGTGCTATGATGAAACCACCAATGCAGCATCTTACAAACAATTACAGGTATCTGTTAGATACTGGTTAATAACTAAAAACATGATTGTTACCATGCACCTCCATACTTTTTTTATGGGATCAGCAACAGCTAAAGGTATTTACAGCAAACTGGACAAAGCTTTGGATTCTGCACAACTTCATCAGCCAAAACTGCTAGTGATAAGTAATGATGGGCCAAATGTCAACAAGGCTGTCACTAAACTCATGAATGTTTTATTTTATTTTGACAGAGAGACAGACTATGGTAGATATTGGCACTTGTAACATTCATATAGTCCATAATGCATTCCGTAGGGGCATGGCAGAACAGGGTGACAATGCATCAAATTTAAATATCCTTCTTCATGATTTTTTTTTATGGGTGGCCATCACGATGGGAGGATTTCACCAAAATTCAAAGAGATCTTGGAATCCCAAATCATCATTTCTTGAAACATGTTCTTCTTAGGTGGTTATCCCTAGATAGTGCTGCTGCAAGACTGATTGAACAGTGGCCAGCAGTTGCTAAGTACTTTATGAACTTTGTTCCTAAAAGTAAAAGTGATTTGGTGAAATCTTCCACAAAGTATAGAAATATAATTAACCTCTTAAAACATGAGATTATGAAATCAGAGGTGTTGTTTTGTTGCACGAGTGCCCGCTTATTTACAAAGTTCACTGGAGTGTGCCAGAAAGAAGAGCCTTTGGTGCATGTGATGCACAGTGAACAAAAAGCACTCACAAAAACCATAATGAATCGTGTTTGTAAGAGTTTAGCACCATTGTCTCTTGAAGCTTTCAGTGATGAGCACTATGTACTTGCAAGAGAAGTAATCAGTGGAAGTAGAATCTGCAATGAACTGGAAAAACTTTCTGAAAAGGAAAATATACTCTTTTAAACAAGAGCAAAAAAAAAAAAAAAAAAAAGCATTTGATAGCAAGTGGCAAACACCTTTAACTCCACTTATCTTTGGACAAGCCCATTCTCAGAAATCTTCAGTGTTTAGCTCCAGCACAGTGAGTCAAAGAAGGAACGAACCCACAAGGATATAATGAAGTAGCAGCAGCACTCCCTATGGATATTCCACTGGACATGACTACGGATGAATGGAAACTTTTTAGACTCGAAGATGAAACTGCCAGTGAAATTTGCCGCATAGATATGTACTGGAATCAGTTCTTTGAAAAGACAAAATCATCTGGAGATCCTAAACACCCACTGGTTACCAAGGTGCTGAAAGCAGCATTATCGTTATTGCATGGTAGTGTGGACATAAAAAGAGGGTTTTCAAAATCTGGACACATTTTGACCATGACAGGGCCAGAATGTTGGAAAGAACTTTGAATGCCCACCTGCTGATCAAAGAAACATTATATCATGTATACGAAAACAAACTAAAATACTGCATGGACTGGGACTCTTTGACTGTTATTGGACATCAATCCAACTTCCTGAAGCGAAAATTGAAAGAGGGACTTGAAATTGAAAAATACCAGAACTTCATCATTAATGACTGTAAGGGGTTTTCACTGCCTAACATCTGGCAAGACATTTTGCAAAATTGCCGTAACCGTCAAAGTTAATCGTCGAAGACCATGACGAAGATTGAACGAAAGACTGCCTGATGAAGGAGAGGAGTTCTCTCCGAAAATTTGCAGAAATTTTAAGAATTTACCTAGATAAATCCCATAAAAAAGTTAACTAGTCTGAAAATATGCCATGCTAATATCACCCAGGAACTTTTACAGATGGCAAGAGCAGCTCATGTTCATTATAAACAATATTGTGATGAACAGCGTGCCATTAAAGAGAAGGAGTGAAAAGAAAAGGAAAAGAATGAAATGGAAAAGGCAAAGGAGCTAAAAAGATTGAAGAAGATAGATAATGAAAAGGATAGTATACAGGAGAAGGAAGCAAAACTGAAAAAGCTAAGACAAGAACAGAACGAGAAGAGGATGATTGCTCGAACGTTGCTAAGTGATGCAAGAAAACGTATTGAGGAGTCTGCTGAGAAAATGGACACAGTGGAATTCAACACGGCACATCTCATGCTAGAAGGAGTGCAGAAAGCAATGGAAGAAGAGGACGAGAAAAAAAGCACGTGGATGCAGTGCAGAAAACTGTTAAAAAATGAAATAGTTCATTAATAACTTCTTTTTTTCAACAAAAAACCAAAGACAAGTTGTACCTTACAGTAATTATGTTTTGTTATCATAACGATTATTTTATGTATGATTTTTAACATGTGCTGTTTTATTATCTGCAGTACTTTATTATTTTTAAAAAGGAATATTTTCCTGCCATAAATTTTATAGTACAATAATGAAAATATTATCCGGTATTCATAAAATTTTTTTTTTTAAATTAAAAGGTGTGTGATTTTTTTTTCAATAATAAGGTGTTAGGTGTGCTATTTTTTTTTTCAATAAAAAAGGTGTGCAATTTTTTTTTTCAATAAAAAGGTGTGCGATGCCTGTATTTATAAAAATATATTTTTTTCAATAAAAAGGTGTGCGATGGCCAGCTATGGGGATGGTGGAGGCCAGATAATAATATTTTGTTTTTAATAAATTCCCAATTTTCCTTTTAAAATGCTAATTTATTGATATGCTGTAATTAAATTTGTCAGTATTTTTGGTCCGTAAAGTATGTAAATTTGACCTACAGACTAGTTTTCATCCCTGTCATTGCATTATGTTCTCTAAACTACAGCATTGTATAAGAAACCAAAAAAAAAAAAAAACGTGTATGAGTTTAATTACTCTGTATCAAACTAAAAGTAAGGTTATGGTGTTTTTTTATTATCTATTTTTAGTTCCTGTTGTCGAAATGAGCAAAATATCTCCCCTAAGTTCCCCATTGTTACCCAAAGCTCCAGATAGAAGTTCCTCCCCCACAGTGCCAAGAAGAACACCCTCAAATAACCAAAAACTTGCTGAAGTCAAAGAAGGAATGTCTTCAGGCTCTATGGTAGGTATGATAGTATAACTTTATTATAAATTTAATGGTATGTATTTTTTACAACCACCTTCAGGTTCTGTGGGAGGCATGCTTCCAGAATTCACATGCTTTTTAAAAACCTTAAAAACTACTTAAAAACCAAAGTGTTATCTTCAAGGTCTTGAAAGTGCTGTTAAAATAAATTAAACCTTTGACATGTGCTTGATTTTTAAATCACATAAAAGCAATTGTGAAACATTGATATTTTGTACTCTGTAAATGCTCCTTTCTCAATACCATATTTCCCCAATTAAAATGAATCATTAGAGGGCAGGAACTTGACTGTCTTGTGATAGCTGAACTGATTAGAATCCATGATATTCATCCAAAATAAAAGGTTTGCATGGAATTACAACAATATGGAAAGGAAAAGTTTTGATATTTGGCACTATTTTTAGAAAGAAAATATTTTCCTTTTAAATTTGCCTATAAGTTAACCATTTCTCATGTACAATTTTGTAGCTTTGCTAAAATTAAGACAAGTATACTTCTATATTTTAACAGTAGTCAATAAGTGAAAATAAAATAATACCTAAATTATTGATTGTTCATGTTATCATGTGATATTTTTATTGAACTGTGTTAGTTCCATTAGTTAATTTTTCATCAAACTCTTAATGGCAGACTTATGGCATTTTGAATATGAATTCGCATTGATATTCCATCAGTGAAGTTGAATTTGTGTTTGTACAGTTTGCATGTGTGTACATATAACTAATCTGTTCTCTGAGATTCAGATGTTAGCATCTCAAAGAAAGCCCATTTACCAGATTAAAGTTTAAAACTGATGGTGCTAGATTTTACTTACTGTGGGTGTATCAAACGTCTTAATGTACAACCATCTCAGCACACAACTGGAGCTTCACTGACATCCATCTCGCACCTCATACAAAATCTTTTGTACTTCATACTAATTATTTTTTCTCATGCTGAGATTCCAGAATCTGGTCATCCCATGATTTCGTTGGCCGTCCTGTATCTCTCTTTTCTGCAACTTGAGTTGAATAAAATGGCCAAAGCACCTCAGAATATCTGTCTGCACCTTACTAACAACATTTTGCTTCACATTACACATATATATATGACACATCTTTGTCCCACACATGCTCAGAATGTACCTTGCAACAAACCTGTTAGTAACATAGCTCTCCAGCACGCAAACAACTCTTAGTCTCTTCTGCACTTCCCAGGTTTCACTGTCATACATCAGAGTAGGAACAATTACACTTTCATGCATAGCCAATCAAGACCCTTTGGAAAACCCTACAGTCCTGTAAAAGCATCCTCATAAAGCAGCTATGACTTTGAAATTTGGATTCACTTGCCTACTAAATTCATCATCTACGTAATCAGTTTTATCTGTCAAACATGCTTTCTAAATATACAAATTCATTTACCTGGTCAATCTCTGCACCATTTAGACTGATCTTGAATTCAGTACTAACAGTTCCTCACTCAGAAACCATAACTTTGGGTTTTCCATTATTTTTACTCTGTTTATTTGTACAATGTTCTTAACATTATTTTTTATTGTAGATAAAACAAATGTACAGATCTTGAGAAAAATTGTGAAACCCTTAAGACTTTGTTGAATAATATTTGAATTTTAATGTCTAAATTTTGTGAAAACCCAAGGTACCACGTTGCAATTTTGTATTCTCACCTCTTACAATCCCTGTTTTAAAATTTTCATTTATCATATCGATTAATGCAGCAAACCCACTATTGGATATCATGCTAGTCACAGGGTTGGTCATTCCGTGTTAAATAAAAAAAATTTGATAAGAAACACTTTTGCCTCACCATTTTTGAGTTAGATGAAATTTGGTTGGTGATATGTACCAATCTTCTAGACCACAATACAATATTTTTCATATTTTTTTTAAAATTTCTCTCCTGAGTTTGTAGTTAGTTGTTCACTACACGGACAGGCAAAAAATGCCAATTTAGACTCATTTTCTGAAGGCTGTAGAATTTTTATTTGAAATAGCAGGAAGGTCAGGTAAGCTTATTGAAAAGCTTAAAAAATGCAGTTTAATTTTTTCAGTCAGAATTACATTAAAGTTACTTAACTTAAACAGAGATTTTAAGGCTTAAATTTTCATTTAAAATCTGTTGATTTTTGTATTTTTAAGCTTAAAAAATACAATGAAGGATTTTGAGTAACAGGCCAATTTTTTCTCCTGTTACACTTATGTATAAGTAATATGTGCTGGAAAAACATTGAGCTGTTGCTGGTAGTTCTTCACCATAAATTTTTTGTTTAAACTTTGAAAATTTTCAAAAATGTGTTTTTCAGAGCTCTAAAAAGTCATGTGAAACAGGTGTTAAAAATGCCAGGATGAAAAGCTCTTATAGTGTACTTTAAAATGAAACAGAAATAATCTTGTTACTCAAAGGGGTGCTGGAGCAAAAATCTTTTGAAGTAACAAGAAAACAGCATTCAATTGCTACTGAAGATGAGGCTAAGCAGACAGGATAATTGCCAGAAGAAATTTTATATTAGGCTAATAAATTTAATTTGTAGTCAAATAATTTGCAAAAATATAAAAAGATCAAAAAGTAAGAAAGCTTACTTTTTCTTAAGGTTTCCTTTAGTATCTTAAGTTTATCATGTCATCTTTTCATTCAGCAAAGTGTCTGTCATGTGCTCATTCAGTAACGTTGACAGGTGTTCATTCATTTGTGGTGAGATGATGTGTCTTTTCTCAGTAGCTATGAAGAACAACTCAAAGGTGTGAGAATCCTCAAAATGTTTTTCTTCTGGACCCTCTGGATGACTTCATGAAGGATGTGCCAGGCAGGGTTTTAAAAATCGTGATTTAAAAAAAATCGATTTGATTTAAATCAGATTTTTTTATTTAAATCAAATTTATTTGATTTAAATTACTGTTGTGTTTCAGTTCAACTTTAAAACATCTCTTCATTCTTCAATGTGAACATGAAACATAACATTTTTCTCCATGATTGACTTGATGGTATATACTTTTAAAATTTACGTGACACTGCACAGCAGATAATGAATGAGAATGTAATTAGGAGCAAATAGTTTTTCTTAATACCATGCATTATTTTTACTGTACTGGTTTGTGTCTACTAAACATCTTAATAATTACTGATATGCAAATCATATTTTGTATTCAAAAAACATTTACTTTTCATACATTTAAAAATAAATCTGAATCACCACAGAGAGAGAGAGAGATTAGTTTCTCAAGTTAATTCTGTGGAAGGAAAATTCTTCTCATAACATGTGGAAATAGGTCTGTGTGGAAGAAATATTTTCATAATACATGGAAGCAGGTCTTTGGGCGATGTAATTTTCAAGTTTTCTGATATGATTAATGCAGGCAAATCAGAGATGTCTAATTGCTGTGTTAATAATTCTGATAAATCTAAATGTGCACAACATGCATAAAACAGAAACAGTGTTAGTCATTATTATATTACTGGTGTAGTTTTAAAACAATCTACAACTTACTTATTAAATTTGAATCATAAGAGCTTCAAAATAATATATTGATTGAAAAACAGCGATTCCTGAGTAAATTTTAATTAAATAAAAAAAAAAAAAGCATTAGATGAGAGAAACTGTTTGTTTAGCAGTTTGAACAAAAATACTTGTTTTGCTGCTTTTTGAATTCCTAGCCTATTTTTTAACTTAGAATGCACAGTGTTACTTGTTGAGAAAATTCTTTCAATTCTAGCTGAAGCAGATGTTAGTAATTGTGAAATACTTTGCTATTCTTTTTTTCTATTGACTCTTTCACTATGGAAAAGGAATTGCACCAGTCTAAAGAATTTACTGCAAGCTGCACTTTTTCTTCCATCATCGTTCCAGTGAATGGTGCAGATTTTGTCAGAAGCTTAATGAGAATAGTCAGGAATGTGTCTCCATATTTTTTGCTGGCAAATTGTAAAGCAACTTCTTTTTCTTCAGGTATAATACTCACATCCATGTTTTTTGCTTGAAAGTGAAGTCAACGAGAAAGGTCAAAAAATGAGCTGAAGATAAAGCTTGACCATATCTTTTATGAAACAACTGTAATTGCTTTTCATCTAAGATGTCATTTAATACAATTTCCAAATTTTTCCCTACTACAACTGCCTCAGAAATTTTGCAATAATTCCTCTGGACTCTATCAAGAGCATTGGCTATTGGTTGATATATTGCCAATATACCCAAATTCACTATCTTTTCTTTGATTTTAGTTTCCATTTGCAATCTTTATCATTAACCACTATTGTCATGAGTATTGGCCAGATATTGATGTAACTTCTTAAACAGTTGCACATGGAATTCCAGCATAAATCTTGGGGTAACACAAGAGCTAATCCACCAGCTTGTTTATATGCTGATCTAACAAAATCATGACTTCTGAAATACTTCACAATTTGTGTACTTTGCTCTTTAATGTTTGAAATCTGTAGATCTTTTGCAAGAAGGTTTAAAATGTGAGCTGTGCAACTATATGTGATAATATCAACATTTTTCTCCATTTCTTTCCTCATCTTCATCATATTTGAAGCATTGTCTGTTACAAAACTCCTAACTTCACAACAGAATTTTTTTCTGCTGATTTCAAACCGCACAGAAATTTGTTCAAGGTAATCACTTGTATGGGGGATAGCAGAAGTGTTAAAACTGTACACTAAATAGGTATCACCATCTGAAGTTGTTACACAAGAAAAAACAACTGGTTCATTATGGACATTGAACCAGCCATCTATACTCATGCAGACTATCTTACCTTTTAAAGACTGGAACATTTCTCTATTTTATGATGAAAACCTCATCTAACAAACAACCTGCTATATCCTGTTCTGTTGGTGGCTTATAGCCAAGATGTAGCATTTCAATAAGGTTCTTGAACTCCTTATTTTCAACCATATGAAATGGAGAGCTTGAAGAATAGATCATTCGAGCAGTTTGCAAATCAAACATTTTTTTCTGTTCAGCTGTGGTTCATGTCACAAATGATTTCATTCTCAATTTTTTCTGTGCTGTCGCAGATTTAGTGGTTGTTTCAGGTGCCAATTTTTCTGTGCTGTCGCAGATTTAGTGGTTGTTTCAGGTACAGTTCTCTTTCATGTTGGGATTCCTTGGCAGGTGAAGCATCATAAAGTTCAGCATATCTTAAATTAGTTGAAGTGCTCGGTTGATGGTCATTAACTTCATTTGTAATTAATGAACACAATGAGTAATGGTTTTTCATGCATTTAATATGTCCCGGGATCTCTTTTTCACACAGTTTGCACTTAGCATGTGAACCTTTGCCACTCATATTTTTAATTTCCTCAAAATATAAATTGATGTTATTTTCAACGCATAGCAACCAAAAAATTGTTCTTCCGACACCGCTGGGATCAAACCCTAGATCTCTCGATAACTAGCCGAGTGCGTTCGCTTTACGCTACGGTGCCAACAATTTTCTCCAATTTGTGGCAAAATCCAATTCTTACTTACCAAATTTCTTGAGTGGCAAAATAAGTATTGACTGACATTAAATTTGCTCTGAACTTTACTAATACTTCAGCTACTGGGAGCTAAACACAAAATGCTAATTTTATCTTGAGTAGATGAAATTGCTTTCACTTTTTCTTTCAGCTTGTAAATCAATTGCTCATACCCATTTTCTAAACCATTATACTTGTTCGTAGGAAAATCCACATTATCAGTTGATATGTTCAACTCAGAAGACTTACTTAACTTTTCTGTTACAGATTTAGTTATTTTTTTAACTTACTTCTTTAACATTGAGGGTCTAGATTCATCTAACAAGGAAATGGTCCATACCGTTGTTGCTAGATGCACAGTGCTTGTTATATCATTCGTCAGTACTGAAGGGGTAATGGATAATGACAAACTTTTAGGTGCTATGGAATATAAATGATGAAGTTATAGGACATCAAAGAACACTGGCAGAGACAATATTCATGGAATCTCCATTACTCTTGCGGCCTGTATCAGAATGGTTTTCGCTTTAAGCAATTGGTATGCATTACAAAGTATTCATGAATGGATATACAGTATAATGTGTTCAGTAATGGATATACATTGTGCACTCACCTTTCATGTAGGACAAAAAATATGAAGATCTTTAATTATGGAATGATCCAAGCAAAAGTAGTTCTCACAGTGAGCACATTTCATGAAAGCTGTTTCCTCGTAATCTTCTCTACCACATTCCTCAATTAGGCCCGATTCAAAACAATACTGGAGAGGTGTTTGGAGTATTCAGGACAAGTAGTGACATCCCAGGCAGCACATCGGCCCTACGTAAAACACAAAACGTTGGCAAAACGTTTGGATACTACGATGGGCCTCCCTCCATATGTCTCAGCGGCCACTTACCAGCCTACCATTTTTCTGGTATATATATTAAAAAAAACACTTCTGGAAATAATTATCGGCTGGTTATAAGGAAACCTGAATATAACAAAGCATAATTTACACACACACACTTACACTAAATTAATGTGCAGCTTTCACTGTACTTTCAAGCATTTTAAAGTACTAAAAAAAGGGGGAAAGTAATGGTTTCCATTCATGCAGTTTGTTAGCTTCCCCTCCCTCTTTATTATTTTGCTTCCGAGTCTAAAAATGAAGGGAAGTGTAATGTGGAACGTTAAAAAAATATAGCTAAATATGACATACTTCAGTGGTCCAATAGTAACAGTGTTAATGCTACAGGTGCTTGTATTGCAGCAGTGGTTTAGAATGAAAGTTTTTCAGTCAAGTATATAATTCAGGTAATATATATGCAGTTCACTCATAAAAAATAAAGTACCTTATCACTACTATCTTAGACCACTCGTGTGAAAGCAGTGATATTATCAATAAAATAGTTTTTGAATCTCTCTCTCTCTCTCTCTCTCTCTCTCTCTCTCTCTCTCTCTCTCTCTCTCTCTCATATTGTAGTCTGATATCTGGGCAGCTTTAGAACCTGCAATAGAAAAACGTAGATGACGTAGATGTTATACACAGTGAGTCAAAGAATTTTAAGACTGGCGCTAGATTTCAGCCTACAATGGCGCCACCAGTGTAATTGCGAATGCATTATAAACCGTGACCATCTGCTTGCTTTCTGCCAAAAGTACTGCGCAGTTGTTAAAGTAACTCAAAAGGAACGTGCGTTCATTAGAGAAGTAAAATTTTTTTCATGTTGAATTATTAAGATGGAACAAAGGGCTGTTATTAAATTTAACGCAAAACTTTGTAAAAGTGCCTCGGAAATGTACCAAATGATGAAACAAGTTTACGGTGAGTTTTGTTTAAGTAGATCAAATGTTTTCCTGTGGCACAAATGTTTTTTGGACGGAAGAGAGATGCTAGAAGATGATAAGCATACCGGAAGACCAAGTTCATCTAGGACACCTGAGATTATTGAAAAAGTGCATGATTTCGTGGCAAACAATCGATGTGCATCACTAAGAATGATGGAAGAGTCTTTAAACATCAACAAAGAAATGATTCGAACCATCCTGCATGAAGATTTGGACAAAACAAAAGTCTGTACTAAATTTGTTCCACACACGTTAACCAATGAACAAAAATCAAGGAGAAGGGCACATTGCAGAGACATCATTTCAGCCACTGAAAATGATCGAAACTTCTTAAAATCGATTGTTACTGGTGATGAAACATGGTGTTTTCAATATGATCCTAAAACAAAGCGACAAAGTGCGGAATGGAAGTCAAGAAACTTTGCCACTAGCCAAAAAAACAAAAAAAGTTTCATCGAAAATCAAAGCAATGCTCATTACATTCTTCGATAATAAGGGTATTATCCACAAAGAATTTGTTCCAAGTGGACAAACAATTACTGGTGAGTTCTATTCAAATGTTTTGAGGCGTTTGATGGGCAGAATTCGTCGTATTCGTCCAGAATATTGAGATGAAAACAGTTGGTGTTTGTTGCACGATAATGCACCCAGTCACACCTCACTTCTTGTTCGTAGATTTTTGGCGAAAAATAACGTCTGTGTGTTGAATCATCCACTGGATTCGCCTTATTTAGCACCCTGTGACTTTTCTTTGTTCCCAAAACTTAAAATGACGTTAAAAGGGTGTTATTTTGATGATATTTCGACCATACAAACAGCTTCGACGCATGCTTTGGAAGCAATTCCGCAAAGTAAACTGGAACAGACATTCGAATCATTATTAAATCGCTGTAACAAGTGTATTGAAGCCGGAGGGACTTATTTTGAATAACAAACCAAAACAAATTATAATTTCTTGTTTCTATTTCATTTTACAGACCCAGTCTTAAAAATTCTTTTGACGCACTGTGTATTCTCTAAAAGCACAGTATTCATCTAAGTGTTATGGTAAGATAAGGATCAAGGACTGTAAATGCGCTTCTACACCTGCCAACCTGACTGCTGGATACAACTGGATTTTCACAACGGCCACTAAAATAGAAACACAAGGAAGGGAAAATCATAACATATAATTCATTAATGCACAAAACGACATATATATATATATATGCCTAAATATTGCCCATTTAATATAGCAGCAGGATACACTAATGTAAAACACTTACATTAACTCTCCAATGCAGTTTGTGAAACAAGATACTTCATAAATATTAAAAACTGATAAACAATATGAAAAAAGAACTGTTACATCTGAATTTTATTATTGTTATTAGATAGTTTTTGTACTTTCTTTGATGAATAAACATTGAAAAAATTTTACTCTTCCAGAAGAAAATGAAATACAGAATTTTAGAAATACCTCTGTGAACCAATTAGTACAAACTCAGCATCTCTCAAATAAATACCAGCTATACAGGAAATTTAGTAGAAAATTTGATAAAATTTCCTGAGATCAATTATGATCAGAAAAACGTCAAAAAAAAAAAAAAAAAAAAACCCTTAAAAAACAGCGAAAGTCACAGACTGTTTTCTTCAAGTGATCTGAAGCAGGAGAACATGTGCAATTGTGCTTTAAGATTTCTTGAGATTTTAGTTTGTAAGTTTTTGATAATTTGTTTATTTTTCATGAGGAACATAATCATGCAATTTTCCAATTAAAAGTTAAGAAATTCAGAGGCCCTAACATTGAGCATTCACTGTTTTTTTTTTTTTTTGAAGGATCTTCATTGATTTAAATGTTTCATACAGCTGTTATATATTTTATTTACATCAATGTACTCTGCATTCTCATTTTGATCTTGAAAAATGTGGACCACTGTTTGGTATAAACATTTTTAACAGGAAAAAATTAATATTTTACAAATGAAGATATTCTGGCTACACACAGTTGCATAATTGTGCTGTTTTCATAATTTCATATTCCTATTAATGTTTACTATCAAAAATATTATTTTGACAATACATATCCAAGCCACCTCAGCAAAAAAAAAAAAAAAGCTACTGTAACCATTTGACCAAACCAACTTAACATAAGTCTAAGCCCTTCAAAAAAATTTGACAGCAAAAGTCAGTGTAAAAAATCATAAAATAACAAAATCAGTTTTCATTCAAAGGTGTTGATATTGTGTGCCCTGTTGTTTTAGTAACAGCACAAAAAAAAAAAATTATACTAATGTTAACAGTATAAAAGTATGCAACTTTCACTGAGGTAATATTACAAGAAATCTTTCCAAAGAAAACATTGTGAAATCAGTTTACAGCATAACCTAAAATGTACTGCAATGTTTATGTTTGCATTTTTACTGAACTCACATCATATTTTGAGATAACAGTGCTGAAATTCTAAAATATTAAATTTTGAATTATGGGAGTATTTGTCTCTTCTTTACCCAAACTCACATGCTCGTATCATATCTGAGTGGATAATCTAGTTAATTTGTCATTTGTAATTAGCCAGCCGTTTAAACACACTTTCTTGTCACTAAGAAATTATATTGTAACAAACTTACCTATTTACATTTTCCTCTCTGATATCGCTGAAAAAAAGCCCAAACAACTCTCATCTATCGCATTCATCGGTTTTTTACTTCATGTATGCAATAAAAACTATCTGTAGGATGAACAACAGCAGATCGTTTAACTATTTTAGACACAATGTATTTAGCCTCCAAAATTCAGTTGGATACCGCAAAAATAAAGCTGCAATAAAAACGCAACATCTATAAAAAATATGCTATTGCAATTTAGCAAGAGCTATTTTAAAATGATTTTATGTGTGATAAAAACATGCAGAAAATCCAACAATAAGATTTTTCTGCTTACACGAAAGTTCCAGTTAGTACGTGCTCTGTGAATGAACAACGGTTGACCCACAGACTGTTAAACAAGAGTTGTCCACATGTTGCTTCAGGCAAAACCACCCTCCGTGCTGATGACTCACAGGGGACTGGTTGGAGCTTAGGCAGGGCTGGTTAGATTCTTCTTCTTCTTAGGTCGCCTTGACTGTAATCGGATTACCCAAGCCTTCCCCTCAGTAGCTGATCAGTTGGAAAATCGTTGGCTTTACGTGAACATTCAACGATAACGTCTTGCCTACCAGATTGGGAATAGAATACGGTGGCACAGCGTCGCACCTACGTTAATTTGCAATGGTGTGCTGCTACCTGGGATAACCACTCTTATAAAATGCAAAGCGGATTAGGTTTTGAAATCAAGGCGCTGAAAACTGATAGTGCACAAAAGACAGCAGATGGAGAAAGTGGTCTCTGTGCCAAAAGTTCATGTCTGATGTTACAAACACAGTGTCCATTATGAATTTAACCATATTTTTGTAGGGAGTTCTTACACTTAAGTTTTATAGAAAATAATTGTAAGAAGTTCTAATATAACATTCATAATATACATACATTACATAATATAATGTTCATGAACAAGGCTCTAGTGGCTCCCCCTGTTGTCCATAGCAGCTCAAAGTTTGGATATAAACATATCGTATGATCCTCTATCTAAACAACGTACTTTGGTTTTGCAATCAGCGACAACCATATGTATGTTTCCTTGTAAGCATTTCTGCACCTCTACAGGAGAAATGCCAAGTGCCGAAAAAGCTTCATTAACTGACTCGACAAGAACAGTTGCAAGTTCATAAATGTCTGAATAGCTTCTGCACTGCCAGCTTCTGTGTCTTGTTTTGGGTCTTGAATTTAGTGCACAATGCATTCCCTGGGATTAATATCAGTTCAGAATCTCAGGTTACAGGTGTGTTGATATTTCCTGGAGAGATTTTTTTACAGGTTTTAAATGTACGCTGTAGGGATCACAGCAATATTTTCCCTAAATATTGAATACATGCATATATACATACATATCACTAAGCTGTTCTCTGAGATTCAGAGGTTAGCTCCAAAAAGAAATACAAACTACCAGAGAGTTTTTACTTACTGTTGTCATATCAAAGTTCTCAATTTATAGCGATCTTGATAAACAACGCGGGCTTCACTGACATTCATTACACGCCGTATACAAAACCTTCTATACTTCATACTCATAATTTGTTTCTCATGCAGACACTCCTGAACCTGATCCTCCAATGACTTCCTTGGCCTTCCTCTGCCTTTCCTTCCTGCCATTTGAGCTAAAAGATTTTCTTAGTAAGCATCTCATCACTCATTCTTTCAACATGACCAAACAACCGAAGCATATTAGTCTTCACCTTGCTAACAACATTTTGCTTCACATCACACAACTGCAACACATCTTCATTCCTCACACAATCATAACGTGTCTCGCCACCCCCACACCACCCCACCCCACCCCCGTAAGTAATGCATTTTTGCAGTACCCAGGTTTCACTGCCATACATCAGAGTAGAAACAATTACACTCTCGTACACAGCCATGCGCAACTATCTTGAGAACCCATCATTCCTGTGAAAACCTCCCAGAGCAGCGAATTTGGATGTAACCTAAAAGATAATCCTAAGAAATCAAATTCTATAAAGAATATGATTTTGGCAGTTTCCCAGCCATGGCTTTCAGTGAAGAATTAACTCGCCTATTAATTTCACCATCCAATTTGTTCTCTCTGTCAAACATGCTTCCTAAATACGCAAACTCACTAACCTGGTCAATCACTGTGCCATTTACACTTACATTACATTCAGTGCTACCAGTTCCTCTTTCAAAAGCCATAACTTTGGTTTTTCCCTTATTTATACTCAGTTTGAATTTCATGCAAACTTCATAAATCTGGGACAACATATTCTGCAACTCACCTTTGCTCTTTGCCAACAGAACAGTGTCATCAGCATACAACAATCTGCACACATGGATATCACCAAGACATAAACCAGTATTACCTATTTTGGCATCACGCATGCACGCATCCATAAATAAATATATTAAACACCCATGGAGACATTACACAACCGTGTCTGACTCCTGCACCAATAGAAAACCATTTTGATAAAACACCATTCACTCGTACACAGGTTCTACTGTCAGCATACATGACTTTCACATTATTAAGTACAGTGGCGGCCCGTGACCAAAATTGCTGGGGAGGCAAACTACTTTTCAGCCTGGATTCAAATAAATTTATTCAAATTTTGAAGATGACAATCCAATTTTTGGCATAAATGTGACAAGGATGGTAAGTCAGATAATATCCGAAAACTTGAAAATTTTCATCGTCCTGGGTGGTGTAGTGGTTAGGATACCCGGGCACTATCTGGGAGACGCGGGTATCCCGCTCCAGGACGATGAAAATTTTCAAGTTTTCAGATATTATCTGACTTACCATCCTTGTCACATTTACGCCAAAAATCAGATTGTCATCTTCAAAATTTGTATTATATGGTGTAATTCCGTATTTCTTTCTTGATTTATCTGCTATTCTGGGCAATCACAGAATAGGATTCTTAACCTCCAGATTCGCTAAACATGAATGTCGGTCGCTTCAACTAGCGAATCCTGTGATGGTTATATTCAAATTAATCAGAAACTTGAAACTTGGTCGTTCTGGGTGGTGTAGTGTTAGCATACCCAGGCGCTATCTGGGAGACGCGGGATCGAGTCCCGATCCAGGACGATGAAATTTTCAAGTTTTCGGATATTATCTGACTTACCATCCTTATCACATTTACACCAAAACTCGGATTGTCATCTTCAACATTTGTATTATATGGTGTAATCCCGTATTTCTTTCATGATAAATTTATTCAATTTAATGCCATTTTTTTACAATATAATTTTGTTTATTTACTTTCTCATGTGCGAAGTATGAAATAAGTAACGTGACTCGTGAAAAGATTTATAAAATTTTACTGGAAACGCACGTTTTACATGAATTACCAACACAAAACCTGTTTATGTAAGGCTCCGGCCCTTCGCCTAAATATATTTTTTTCAGTCTGAATTGCCCTCTTGGACTATTTGGGAACTGTTAAGCCAGTTTGAATATGAAAAATATTGCATCGAAATAAATTTTTATTAAAGAAATCAACAGAAGATAAAAAGCAAGACTGAACTATACATCTTTTTTTATCTCAAATGAAATTCTATTGTATGTACGCCTCTGCCTTCACTGACGCCAAAATAAAAAAGTCTTGAAGACTTCTGAACACAGCGTTTACCTATACAGCAAGAGAGAAAGCTTACCTTATGCTTATATTGTCTTGTATGTGAGATCTATCTTTCGTTCTTTCTGTTTGGCGAAGTGATTTATTATATGGTCATACCATGTCTGTTCTGCTTCCATCCTCTTCACAAGCGCCTTCTCGATGGACAGAACTGATAAACTTAGCAACCTTTCTTGCCCAATGGAGTTTTGCTTGTAGTTTTTTTATCCTCTTCAGGCACGAGAAACTGCATTCCACAGAGGCCGATGTTGCAGGAAATGTTACTATGAGGGAAAGAAGTCTAAATAGCTCTGGCAGT